>OU696669.1:14042556-14790084 GCA_916049575.1 Ancistrocerus nigricornis | reverse complement strand
TGGCCGAGTTGTAGCGAACTCGCTTGCGGCGGGCGGTCCGTGTTCGATCCCTGCGGGTGGAAACTTTTTTTTTTCAATTCTTTAAAAAATTATAAAAACTGTGAAATAAAGTTAATGATATACTTATATGAAGAATTTAATGAAATGTTATTGAATTTAATGAAATATGAATGAAATGACTGTTACTGTTAATTATTGACTCTAGGGGAGGACAAACAAAGCCTGAATTATATGACGAAATCTTTCAGGATTACGAGAAATCACCTACTTGCACAATTAAAGTGATTCCTCCAAAATGTACTCCCCTTGTTCAAGCTTGTGATGTTTATTTTTTATAGGCAAGTAAAAAATTTAATAGAACGAATACAGAATTGCGCTTATCTCATTGAAAATAATACAGAAATAAATTCCCGTGAAGACTGTGTCAAAATACAATCAATAGTGCATCATCAACTATCATCGCCAATCTTTAATGAAATGATTCGGTATGCCTGGTACGCTTCTAAGCTTTCTAATGAAAGAGAAATTTTCATGAATGTAAATGAAGTATGTTTTCCAGTAGAACTTTTAAAAAAAGGTTGTTCATGTAAACAGTCTTCCTTTATAAATTGTGCGACATGTAATAATATGTTTTGTTATCAATGTTTCTACGATAATTATATAAGCAACGGTAAGCGTGTACACACGATACATGAATTCTCACCTCAAGTACCACCAGGATATAAAATATCGGAAACACCGCCACGAATCATTTATCTGCCGATCGTTGTGCGAGCAATAAACGATCTGACCATTCGAATCGCGGACTAGACCGGACATCTGATAGACCTTCGCGGAGAAGAAATATCGGTGCGAGTACACGTACATCGGCGTATTACGCATGATCGGTAATATGCTAATATATCACCACGGCAGCAACGAGCAGACATACAGCAACAATAAGCCATCCATAGTTCCATCGACCATTACTAGTGCCGTCGAGACCGTCCGTACGCAAACCAACGTATCACCTAAGAAGAAGTTGCGTGCTGAGAACGTGAAATTTCTACAGTCTTTGGGGTTAATTACCACGCGGTAAAGGGAAGAAAAACAATGTTCGATAATATCTTAAACGTGGTGAGTGCGTCATCATTCGACAATCGTATAACGAAAATTGAGTTCTATACGTACAATCCATATGCTAATACAACGCTTGGAAATAACGATGAACAAAGTCTCATAAGCTTGTTCAAGTGATTGTTCCAGAAAGGAACAAATATGAAGAATTAAAAAAAAGTTAATTCATCGACTGACTGATTCAAGGGAAAGACAGATTCAGAAGTTTTTAAACGAAGTACAACTTGGAAGTAAAAAACCCTCCTAACTTTTAAGGGAGATGTAAGAATTAGGTGGAGATATCGTACATGAAGAGTTCCTGCGTTCTAGGTTTATACAATGTATGCCATCCAGTATTCGTGCCTTCTTGGTAGGTAGTACAGACCTGTCTCTACAGAAGTTTGCGGACACAGCTGACAGGCTTTTAGAATGTTGTGGGAATTCTTTTTTAATGTCAACCGACAAAGGCCCTGAAGCACCACCAGTTTGTGTCTTAGTCAGTGTTGTAGATGGTCGTTTAACATTGTTGGAGAAGAATATGGAAAAAATGATGTCATCTTTTGATAAACTCATGACAAAGTTAGACAAGGTACAAACAGACAACGAACGCTCTAATGGGAATAGACGTAGTCGATCCCGTTCTCGCAGCAAAGATGATACTTGTTATTACCATACAAGATTTGGTAAGGAGGCAAAATGCTGTTTGCAGCTTTGCAAATTTGGAAAAGAGTTTAGTAAGGAAAACTAGACTGGCCATTCCGAATTGAGGCGGTTGGGGATGGCAATAACAATGTAGAAAGGGAAATCCGTCTCCATATTTTTGATAAAAAGTTTAATAGCCCATTTTTAATAGACTCTGTGGTTTGGTCAAGGAGGTGACAGGACCCACAACTTTGAGGTTATATGCAGCAAATTCGACGGAAATCTAAACTTATGGAGAAAAAAGATTAGTACTGGAACTGGGATTACGCCGCCAATTCAGGTGGACCTTTATAATAGCCAATGTGAAGTCTCCCATTATACGAGCAGATTTTTTAGTAAATTACGGGCTGCTGATTGACCTAAAGAATCAGTGTTTAATTGATTCGCTTACGGGATTAAAAACAAAAGGAGGTCTCTGCCAAACGGCCGTGTACAGTGTTTCAACAATAAACGAGCACAGTGAATACAAAGATCTATTGAAGCAATATCTTAAGGTTACAATGCCATTTTCAGTCGCTCCAGCTGAGGAAAATTGTCCAATAGCGCATTACATTGAGACCACCGGACCGCCAGTGGCGCAAAGACCATAGTGGTTGGTAGGGGAAAAATTGAAAGCGTTGAAAGAAGAGTTAGATTATCTCCTTGAGAGAAAGATGATTCAACCATCTAAGAGTCCGCGGGCAAGTCCGATTCACATGGTAAAAAAGACGTCTGGTGCGTGGCGACTATGTGGTGACTTCCGTGTGCTAAACGCCAAAATCGTACCTGACCGATACCCAACAGGACACAGTCATGACATTTTTCAAAGGTTACACGGAAGGAAAATTTTCTCTACGCTTGACCTTACACGGGCGTATCATCAGATACCGATGGCGTTAGAAGATGTGAAGAAAACTGCTATTACAACGCCATTGGGGCAATATGAGTTCAGGGTCATGCCGTTTGGGTTGAGAAATGCGTCCCAAACATTTCAAAGATTTATGGACGCCATTTTCAGAGACCTTGATTTTGTGATAGTGTACATCGATGATATATTGATTGCTTCGAAAACGGTGGAAGAACACAGGCAACATTTGGAAACTGTGTTAAGAAGACTACAGGAAAACAAGTTGATCATAAATGTTGACAAATGTGTATTAGGACAACCTAAAATTATATTCCTCGGATATACTATTGACCAATTTGGGTATAAACCGCCAAAAAGTAGAGTACATGCAATCATGGAATTTCCTAAGCCGGAAACAATTGTCGATCTGCGCAGATTTCTAGGATTGATAAATTATTACCGACGTAGCATTCCGAACGCAGCAAAAATACAAGTTCCGTTGAACGAATTTTTACAAGAGTCAAAGAAGAATGACAAGCGCCCAATACCTTGGACTTCGGAAGCTGAGAAAGCGTTCGAAGAATGCAAACAGAGCATTGCCAATGTCACGTTAACCTCGTATTTGAGTTATGACGTTCCGCTAAGGCTAACCACCGATGCGTCAAACGTAGCAATTGTGGCATCTGTCGAGCAATGTGAGAATGATGTGTGGAAACTCCTTGGGTTTTTCTCAAGAAAGCTGTCACCGACTGAAAAACGATATAGCACGTTCGATAGGGAGCTGCTAGCGGTTTTCGCGGCCACCAAATTCTGGGGGGGCATAGTGGGGACTAGGGTTTTCCTATGATCTGGCTAGGAGTGGGAGTTGGTGCTTTCGCACCTAGGCGTAGGCGTAGGCGCGCTCCCAAGTCCCCTCCCTTTGCTCTTTAACCATATCTTACTTAATAATTAACTTACTTAATTAATTAATTAACATTTACATGCAGTCATGCAACATTACATTTCCTCACTCATACTACACTAAATCACGCATACATTCTCATGCTTATACTCTTATTGTTTAATTAATATTAAAAGTATTGAATAATATCAATAATCTAATACTCGCTCTCAACTTTCTATGGTATGCATACTACATTCTACTTCTTCATGCATCTATGCCTTCACCTTAGATTTAATCTTATTATTAACATTATTTATTTATGCGTGTTGTTCATTCCTTCCTTATTTGATGGTACGTTTTATTATATGGAATTTAAACCACTTCAATAATTAACATTGTCACGTCTCGGGTGAGGGCCAATAACGCGACTGTTACTCTACACCTACCCGGACGGTTCAAAGATTTGGCCTATTTTGGTCACGAGACCTACGCCTCGTCTACCGTGGGCGGCCAAGAGATCGCAGGAGAGGAATCGCAATGAAGTTGGGTGCATAACTGAGTTGATTGAAGATTTAAAAAATAAATTGTCTGTTTATTCAGACGAAAATTAGGTTGGTACATACATATTGTAACGTAACGCTTGAGTAGCATAATCTAGTATAATTAATATTAACAAAAATAGAATAAAATAGAAATAGGAAGGCTAGAATATTAGATTAAACGAACAATAGACAAGAAATAAGAGAAGAAACGGGACGTAGGCTAAATTTAGATTCGGAAACGGCAATAACAAGCAAAAACACGATAGAAGAAATTAAGACGGTTAGGAACGAGGAAGCCCGAGCGGTGACGACGCGGGCCGATGCCGATCGGCAAGCTCAGGGCCGCGCATGGCCAGCGGCGCGCGACGAAAGGTTCACACGGGGGGGACCCAATTAGGTAAGAAAAATTCAAATCTCGGGAGATGAAGAAGAGTGGGAATAGCCCTTTATATAACGCAGGAACGCATAGCTAGAGAGTATCTTCGATCGAGCGAGAGTTTTCTAAAAGTTTCTAAGCGTTATAGTGTTGCGATTAAATCTAAAATTTCGGCGTGAAAGATAAGTGTTTGATATAAAATCATTTATACGCGTGTGTCGGCGCCAGGGCAATAAGAAGAGAGGTAGCAGTTAATCCAATTAGGCAACAAAAGCGTGGCAACGTTACAAGGTCTCCACAGATAAGTGTCAACAATTATTGTGTACACCCTCGAAACCCGGTAGGATAAGTAATAGTATAAGTGTATGTGTGAACAGCGTATATGAGAGAGAGTGTGTGCGTGGCACAGTCGAGAGCGACCAACGATAAATAAACACGGAATCGATCAGCTGATCGAACGCGAATCGAAGACGAACATAGAAAGGCATTAATAAACGAAGTTAACGAGACATTTCGCGAAATTCTTTTATTTGCATCCCTTTTCCACTGCCAGTCCCAAAAAGACCGAACGAGGAGAAAAAAGTAACGTGAAATTAAAAGGTAGGAAAGGCGATACGTTACAATATATATATGTATATATATAAAAGAAAAATATAATCGTGGCGACAAGAAAATATAAATTGGGACACACACAATATGATATATGTATAAAATCTAATCTAATGTGACAACCTCCGGTTCGGGGAAGGCGAAGTCAGGTGGGACTTCGGTAATTACTACAGTCGGAGGGGGAGGAGAAGGGGGATTTTCGGCAGAATAGTAGTTCCTGTCGTACCAGATGGTGGTGAACCGCGGATCCAGGATTAGAGATGGTGGGGAGGGGCAAGGAGGAGGAGGAGATGGAGGAGGACGAGTTTGAGGAGATACCGGGGGAGTCGGTTGATTTTGGAAGTGGGTGGTCGGAGAAGGAGGCCGCTCCTCTTCTCTCACCGCCACCTGGAGGTACCGTGCCCTTCGTGCACGCACTTTACGGCCCGACCTTCGCCCTCTCTTTCGGATGCGATGTCGCATCTACATGAATCATTAAATTAAAACCTGCCCTTTTATTGGCGGGTAAATCAATACAATGTCTCGAAAGCTACCTTGAATCCGTTTGCGTGCCTCTAGCGCCCTTTCGCCGTGGCGCAGTCTACCGTGTCCGTGCTGCGGATTTGGCGCGGTCGTGAATGTTCGTCGCCTATTGGCGCCGAGCGTGATCCCAACCGTCGTCCGATATGCGCCGGTGTTACGGTTTCCGCGGCCAACAAGACACGTGGTGCGAATTACGATGACCAATTCAAGGTTGGCAGGAGTTATAATATAAGCAAAGAAGTCACGAATTAGAGAGAGAGAGAGAGAGAGAGAGAGATCGAACGTAATAATATTATTAATTAGTGGAGATAGGAGCTGGCAAGGGGAGACTGATGAGGCTTAGGGAGTTTGACGGGAGGGGTGTTTGTGTCCCGATCCCGGAGTCTACAATGTCAATATATGAGAATGATTGTGACTTACAGTTGATGAATCGAAGTGGTAGTGGTAATAGTGGTATTTATGGCTGTAGTAGCAGTAGTAATGGAAGTTGCAGCTGTAGTGGCAGTAGTAGTAGTAGTAGTAGTAGTAGAAGAAGAAGCTACAGCTGCAGTAGCGGTGGTTGTAGTTTTCTCACTATTCACTCACAACGACTTTAACTTTTCTTATTGACCGTTGACCGTAGGCGGATATGCTGTAGACTGATGATTCCTTGCTCGTTATGGGTTTTTAAGTTCTTCTGATGCTGCTGAGAAGGGGTAGCTTTGGTGAAGAGTGGGGCCTGATGGCGACACTTTGTGAGATTTTCATTGGTTGTTGATGTCGTAGGGTCTGGTGCATCGTTTGCAGAATCTCGGTCTTTTCGTAGAAAGGTAGTGTTGTGGGGGTTGCTGACGCGGCTGGGAATCTTGGTTTTAGCGGACTGTCCGTTCGTGCTTTATCTATTGGTTTTGAGTTGTGTAGGCCGGATTTCGGAGTTCATCTTGCGTCTTTTTGAGTCTGGTTTCATCTTGAGTCTGATTTCTTCTTGAGTCTGATTTCTTCTTGAACGTGGGACCGAGTCCCTCTGGTTTTCTTTTCTGCGTGTTGGGTTGCATCCGCTTCCTTTGATTTTGGTGTCTATTGCGTTTTCGTGGTGTATTCTTCACGTTGATTTGGCGTTTTTATGGTAGATTTATAATGGTCGAACTCTTAATAACTAATTTGAGGATCTTCGAGGGTTAGTAAAGAGACTAATTAAATAGAATTGGATGTTAAGTACTTTGCTATTGATCAATGAAAATATTACTCCTTTATCTTTCCCTTGAAGATTCTCTATGTTTCCTAATGTACTTATAATTATCACGCGTGTGACACGAGATCGAGCGGGTGTCAGGTTCCCGTCGCGATATCGGGCGGCTCGAGCGCTTGGGCCCGTGACGTCGTCGCAGAGAAGGGTCGCGTGTCGGCTCGCGTAGCGCAGCGCTTTCTTATCTCTAACGTGTGATGTACGGTGGTCATGTGGCGTTGCATGAAAATTCCTGAGTTCGAATTTTAAGCTATGCATTATTAATAGTATTTATTAACTGAATTTTCATGAGACGTCACAAACATGATAATATTCATTCATTTTTAACACTATTTGACCGTTTATAAAGAAGAAAAATAGCAACATTCTTATTTAAGGAATGCATTCTTTCTGTTGCGGACTGTACCGCGTGCCCTGTATGGCGCCTTTGTTCGAGGGGTTGGGTACGTGACTTAGGCGATGTGCGTTCGAGAGTTTGTATACAGGGTGAGGCATTTAAAACAGGTCACCAAAATAACTCGCTTGTTTTTGAGTATTACGTCCCGTAACCCACAGACGACTCCAAAGTACTCCGATAGATGTATCATCCTCTTTCCTAATTCTCGAAACCACTAAAATTACATCCTATAACAATATATAGAACTCCTAAGCTACCTGACCATAGCGTCTGGGGTAGGGTCCGCCTGCATCAGCCCCACTGATGAGTCTGCAGTCGGACCCAAGACGAAACGCACTTTCCTTTCCCTTTCCTTTTCTAACACCAAAACCATTTCCTCAAAACCACCATTCCAAAGGAGTTTCTTCGGAGGACGAATCCGTTACGCGTCCTGAGACCATCGGAATCCGGCACGTAACATTGAGAATAGAAAAAAATAGATCATATCAACTTTACTTGGCTTCGAGAGGTACATCATCTGATGTCATTAAATTTTTAATAGGTGAAGGCGCAGAGGAGATATGAAGGTCAACTTTGTTTTTTTAAATGGAATGATATGGTTTTTTACTTATGTTATTTAGAGTTATTTATGGGTGATTCAGGACGAATACAATGACCTTTATAAAGGTCATTGAAGGTCATTTAAGGACATATGCAATGGAAAATACATTGCTTAGAGATACTCTTCGAACACTTTCGACGATTTACATGTAAATATTATTTATATACTCACTGCTAGAACAAATGTTCAAAATGACGACCTTGAGCATCGACACATGACCTACAACGTTGTGATACGAATCATTCTGCACGACGAATTTCACTTGGGTCGATTGAAGAACAAGCTCTTCTTATACGTTCTCGCATATCATCTTCGGTCTTTGCTCTTTCGCGGTACACTTGCTTCTTTAATTTTCCCCATAAATAAAAATCGAAGGGTGTCAGATCTGGAGAACGTGCCGGCCATTTTCTATTCCCTGATCGAACAATCCATTGATTTCTAAATTTTCTATTTAAAAAATCTGTAATGTTGTACCCGCGAGTCGCCTAAGTTACACAGTAGTATCGTATTCAAGGCCGCCTTCCGAAGAGGCGACCCAATGCTTAATGTATAAGCATTGCATCACCCGAGTGCCTGGACATTGCGAGTCCCGAGCCTAAGATGCAATTCAGCGATTCTCCCTTCTTAGCACCGAACGCTAAGGAGTGGCACGCACAGAAATAAGGAAACGAACAGACAGATCATCGAGAACGAGCAAAGAGTTAGGAGGGTTACTTGTGCCTCACCAATAACCAGTTATTTAATAAAAGTCATACTTATACTCAAGACGAACCTGATCTATACCTCAAACACCACCTTCCTTCCGCTTCCAAAGATAACCGGTAGCCGGCTTACAAGCGCGGATTACCACATTGGTGGCAGCGAGTGGGATCGTTTTGCAAAAAATTTTTTGCATATACGTGGCAGTTATCGCCAGAAGAAGCAAAGGCCAAGGTGAAGGACGGTGTAAACTACACCGAGACGGAGGAAGCAGACCAGGCAACCTAACACCAGCGCAGCCAAGGTTCGTACGAGGAAGTAGACGACTGGACGAGCGACAAGGAGGAGACGAGCCTTATCGACACCTCAGCTTACGGCACGAGCCAGTTCACCGAGCTTATCTGCGGACGGCGCGGAGAACGAGATATAGGGCAGCCAACTCCCAGTGAACAGGTGACAGCAACGACGACAGCCCAGCAGAATGTGGCGAACACCTCTACTGTGAGTAACATCCAGACCTAACTCAGCACGCAAGACAAACGTAAAAGTAGCGACCGTATGTCCGACCAGGGCAAACCCGCAGAATTATATTTCCTACCAGACAAACGGTATTTTAGTCGATCATTCGAATCGTTTTTCGGAGTAAAATTAATATTTACCACCCCAGAAAGCGAGTGTAAACGTAGGAAATTGTCCGCGACAGCTGTAAAACATCTCTGTACGGATAGCGATCTTAGCGAATCAGACCACGGCGCATCGGGATTACAATCACCGATTAGTGACCGAATAGAAATCAGACGAGAATACCCAATATAAACGCTAGACTTTTCGCTTTTAGAAATTGAAGACAACGAAATGACAGAACAATAAAGTCTCAAGGAAGCACGCAAGTGCATAAAATCTTTCGACGGGAGTTCAACCACCAAACTTTTAGAATTCCTAACGGCGTGCGACTATACATTTGCGCAGCTTAAAGAAACCGATAGACCAGCATTATTCGCGTACATAAGAAATCTCAAACTCGAAGGAAAAGCGGCAGAAGAAATGCGACATAAAGAACTTAATACGTACGAAGAATTAAAAACGGAATTAGAAGCAATGTTTTTAGGAAAACGCTCAGTATCGACAGTACAAACCGAGCTACATAGAAGCTATCAAAAACCAGGGAAAAGCGCGCAGGCGTTCGGGCAACGCATAGAAAAGCTATACATGCAACTCGTAAGATTAACGATAAAACCGCATCACGACGCGAACTCCAAGCGAAACCTAACCGAGGTTCTAAGAGACCAGGCTAAACACGTTTTCGAGAATGGTCTGCAGGGGCGAGTAGGGACGATTGTTCAGGCTAAGGGATACAAAACCCTGCAAGAAGCGACCGTAGGAGCGGTAGAAACAGAAGCGACGTATCAAATATCCAACCTGTCCCGACCGTACCAACCCGGGCAAAATTCAACCCTTCGATGTGGAAATTGCAACCGAATAGGGCACGCGACTAGTGACTGTTACGCCGAACTAGAAAAAACCCGCGAAATACCCCAAACCGTACAGGAGGCACGGGCCCCGGCAGGGACCAAATCGTGTGCTTCACCTGTGGACGGCCCGGGCGCATGGCGCGAAATTGCCGTACTAGACCAGAAAATAGACTGACTAACAGACCAAACGAAAGACTGTCGACATCACAAACGACGACGACAACCAACCGAAACGCGCAACAAACGCAACCTAACACAACTAACGCTAGTAACGTAGCTGATGACGAAGTAGGACGATACAAAGTAAATAGCTTAACGACAGTAACAGAATGCAAAAGTCACTGTAAAATCATCTCAAAAGACTTAATAAGCGGACGCGCCACTGTGCTAGTAGATTCAGGAGCACAAGTGACACTCCTAAAAATCGGGTTAGTGCACAATAAAACAAAAGCCAGCCCGACAAAGATAGAATTAACAGGAATAGGGTTAACAGTGCAAAAGTCCCTGTGCCAGATAACTTTAAACGTACAAGTAGGAGAACAGACGATAAAGCATCGGTGCTATTTAGTCAGGGACGATTTTCCAATAGAGGCTGACGGATTGATAGGCGTCGATTTCATGCAAGCACACCGTGTAAAGATAGAGCTACCCAATCACATATCGCTTTATGGAGTAAAAATACCGCTAGAAAAAATAGGAACAAACGTAATAGCACCGCGAACAGAAAAAATTATAACAGTACGAACAACCTCAGAAGGGGAAGGATTAGTAGAAAAAAGAGAAATAGAATCGGGAGTGTATATAGCAAATTGCTTAACCAAAGCCGAAAAAGGGGAATGCGTTGTCAGCGTAATGAATACGACCGACGACGAAGTCGAGCTCACCGGCATATCAGTAGAAGTTAAAGACCCCGCGATTCTCTTTAAAGAACACGCGAATAATACAGTCAGCGCGAAAATAAATACGCTACAAAGAAGCAGCGGAGCCGAAAGAATGGAAAAACTTAGAACTAGCATTAGAACAGAGCATCTAAACCAGGAGGAAAAACAAAAAATATGGGACATTTGCGAGAAATATAACGATTTATTTTACCTAGAAGGAGATATATTAGAAAGTACTAACGCGACCGAGCATTGCATAAATGTAGAATCAGGAACGGCACCCATAAATGTGGCGCCATTACAGACTAACGGCAGTTAGGCCTGTCCGTCGCAAAAAATCGGACTAACGCCGGTGGTATATTTACAGCAAAATCGTAAATTTGAAGGGAAGGGGAAACCTTGAATTGCTAATATCTCATCGACGCGAAGTGCTACATAATTTTGGTTTGTTTCATCGTAATCCTGGAACTTTTTCCTTTTCGTTGATATATAATTTATTAGGATCGCGGCTTCCAATAAGTTAATAATCTAATTTATGTGTTTTTAAATTTTATGAAATATCAATTTTATCAGTCTTTTTTTTTCCGACCTTTTTCGTTAACATTGCGAGTATATCTATATATATCGAATTTTGTCCAGTTTCCTAAATTCGCCGTTAGTAAAGCCAGTGGAGTTAGCGTCGATATCAGGTGGAAATCTAGCTAGCGCTGGAATGTTTGACATTTCGATATTCTTAACCTATCACATTTTATTTATTTATTGTACCCGTCGGTATTATCATAATCTTCCTTGTCTATAGAAATGTAGAGGACATGTGTGGTTAGAAGGGATAATTAAGGAAGGCAGTAGACTTCTATCTCATTAATTGAGAACGTGGTTAATTCTATCGAAGTTTTTAGATAACAAGAAGTTGCTAATTTTTCGTTATAACGTCCTTCACACGCAGGAGGTACAGGGTAGTGGTTATCAAGCAGGTTAGAAACACGTACTTACTAATTTTAATCCCATTCGACATATTAATAAAGATATGAACTAACTATTCCTTATGTAATCATTTTTCAGATAATTTTAATTTTTTACTTCATTAGAAGATTCGAATTAGTAATAAGTAAAATTCGCTCTGTGTAAACGTATAGATGAGTTCATTTGGTTACGTTCCGAGAGTTTCTCAGAGCGGAGCGAACTATCATATCTTCGTAGACGTTTTTATGAATAATATTGCAACAAGTCTGAATGTATACCACATCTGTTATGTACGTTTTCGGTAAATTTTTCCATCATCGTACATCTATTCCATCGATTATATACATTGTAATATAATATATCATGTTCTCTAGTTAACCTGGTACCCTCGAAAAAAGTCATAGTATACGACCGGAACGTCGGCAATCTTCCTCGAAATGCATAATTTTCATTTGGAATCGCATGGATTTCTTTGCTCTAAAAGCATTCAATTTCGGATCCCTAAGAGTTTTCTAGTGAGTACGCACTCAAGAACACTATTAAGTATGAAAGTAGCTCAAAAATCGCCAAAGATCGTCAAATGGAGCTTAGGTATGTACTTTTCTTGGAGAGACAATAGAAAATAATAACATCATAGTCTACGTATGTAGAAAAATAAATAACAATAGGAATGTTACGTAGGCCGTCGCTGTAATTTATATTTGCTCTTATTTTTAAATTGAAACAAGAATTTTTTATTATAACAAAATTATGTAAAATCATACACAAATAACATTAAAAATGTAAAGTGGGCCGTCGCTGTAGTTAATATAAACAATAAATCGTGCTTTTTCTTGCTACATAAAGATATTAAATCAATGATGCGTCGCATCTTTATTAATAACTTTTTATCAAATATCTATAATTTCAATTTCCATATTGGTTCTTTAGACCCATGTTAAACATTGTTGACTTCATAAATTACACATTCTCCTTCAAACAATTTTACTAAAATAACAATCTCTGTAAAAAACCTTGTACAAAGTACGCGACGGCCCGCTTTTTTTCGAAAAATGAAAAAATACAACCTGGCAATCGGCGAAGCCTACTTTTTCGTATTTAAGAATTGAATGAATGGAAGCATGGGGTGGAGCAACTCTAGCGCAGGAAAATGAACTATGTACTTGATTCAGGTTATTATACGGTTATTTATGAACTAGGAAACAATACAAATTAAATAAATTCATTAAAATGTTTAATAAATTAAATATTATCATAAATGCACCGATTGGTTTAAATTTTAGATTGAAGATAAGTAAAATACATTTTTGTATCCCTACTGTATCTACATAAACAATTTTAAGAAATTATCTAAAAACTGTATATGGGTAACTTTCGAAAAATTAGAATTATTTATTATCTAAACAAACATGTTAAATATTGTTCCTGGATTGACAGATGTACCAAAATGTTATATTATATTTAACGTTTACGAAGAAAGCGGGCCGTCGCGTACTTTGTACAAGGTTTTTTACAGAGATTGTTATTTTAGTAAAATTGTTTGAAGGAGAATGTGTAATTTATGAAGTCAACAATGTTTAACATGGGTCTAAAGAACCAATATGGAAATTGAAATTATAGATATTTGATAAAAAGTTATTAATAAAGATGCGACGCATCATTGATTTAATATCTTTATGTAGCAAGAAAAAGCACGATTTATTGTTTATATTAACTACAGCGACGGCCCACTTTACATTTTTAATGTTATTTGTGTATGATATAGGTTACCACAAAAACAAAAAGAAGAAGTAAGTAAGCAAGTAAAGGAAATGTTCGAAGCAGGGATAATCAGTAAGAGCAAGAGCTCATGGAACGCACCATTACTGGTAGTACCCAAAAAACCAGGCAGCGACGGACAAGAAAAAATGCGCGTTGTAATAGATTTTAGGAAACTAAACAACGTAACGATAGGAGATTCTTTCCCATTACCAAATATAGCAGATATATTCGATCAATTAGGCGGTGCAAAATACTTTACAACGTTAGATCTGGCATCAGGTTACCACCAGATAAAAATGCGAGAAGAAGATAAATGCAAGACAGCATTCTCTACACCGTTCGGACATTACGAATATAACCGTATGCCGTTCGGATTAAAAAACGCGCCCGCAACTTTTCAAAGATTAATGAATTCAGTATTATCAGGACTACAAGGAATCCAATGTTTCGTATACTTGGACGACATGGTGATTCACGCGGCAAGCCTAGAAGAACACAATAAACGACTAAAAGCAATATTTGAGCAATTAAGAAAACATAAACTGCGTTTGCAACCAACAAAGTGCGAATTCCTCAGAAAAGAAACCGTATTCCTAGGACATATCATTACACCAGAAGGAATTAAACCGGATCCTATGAAAACAAAAGCGGTGACGGATTTCCCTAAACCAAATAACGTTAAAAACATTCAGACATTTCTAGGATTAGCTAGTTACTACCGGCGATTCATAGAGAAGTTTTCAAAAACAGCGAAACCGTTAACGCAATTATTAAAAAAGGGAACAACATTCCAGTGGACCGATCTAGAACAGGAAGCATTTGAACTATTAAAACATAAACTAACATCTACACCTTTACTCCAATACCCAGATTTCTCAAAACCTTTTGTGCTAACCACGGACGCGTCAGATAAGGCGCTAGGGGCCATTCTATCCCAAGGAGAAGTAGGAAAAGATTTACCAATAGCATACGCAAGTAGAATACTCAATAAGGCAGAAATAAATTATAGCACGACTGAAAAAGAATTATTAGCAATAGTCTGGGGAGTAAAACATTTTAGATCATATTTGTACGGAACGAAATTCACGATAGTAACAGACCATAAACCGCTGACGTGGCTATTTAATGTAAAAGATCCCGGATCACGCCTCATGCGATGGCGTATTAAGCTAGAAGAATACAATTACCAGATCACGTACAAAGAAGGAAAGAGTAACAGCAATGCTGACGCGCTAAGCCGCGTATACGTTACACACGCGATACCCGACACCGAAGATAAGGAACATAGAGAATTTTCCGCCGATGAAAAGAAACGAATCTTATATGAATATTACGACTCCCCCCTAGGAGGCCATCAAGGAGTCGATAGAACATATAATAGAATTAAATTAAAATACAATTGGACAGGACTTCGAAAGGATATAGAGAATTATATATCAAAATGCGCGAAATGTTAACAAAATAAATTAGGCACGCAAACAAAAATGCCAATGGTAATTACAGATACGCCTACCCAACCTTTCGAAAAATGTAGCCTAGATATAGTTGGACCATTACCAATTTCCAATGCAGGGAATCATTATATACTTACTTTTCAAGATAACTTAACGAAATATAGCAAAGCCATCCCTATACCAAATCAAGAAGCCAATACGATTGCGAAAGAATTTGCTACAAAAATAATTTGCGAATACGGAATACCGCAAACAATATTAACTGACCAAGGAACTAACTTCGTATCAGATGTTTTTAAAGAAGTATGCAAAGTACTAAATATAAAAAAGATACAAACAACAGCCTACCACCCACAATCCAACGGTGCGCTAGAACGAAGCCACAAAACATTGGCAGATTATCTAAAAAATTATGTAGGAAAGGATCAAGCGGATTGGGACGAATGGTTACCATACGCGATGTTTACATATAATACAACCCCACATACGGCGACTACCTATACCCCGTATGAACTAGTTTTCGGAAGATTAGCCGAAATGCCTACCTCCATCAAGCGCGAACCGCAACCTTTATATAATTACGATAACTACGCTAACGAAATACGCGAAAGAATCCGGACCGCTAACACGTTCGCGAAAGAGAATTTAACACGCGCTAAAGAACACGCAAAAGAATACTACGATAAGACGTCGCGACCGAGAACTTTCGACGAAGGAGATAAAGTATTATTATATGACGACGCGACGAGACGAGGACGGTCAAAGAAATTAGATAATTACTGGATCGGACCATACACTATAATAAAACAGAAATCCGCGGAAAACTATATAATAAAGAAAGGAAAGAAAACAATTACGGTACACGCGAACCGGTTGAAGCACTTTAACGAATAAAAAACTTAAAAACGAAAAGAGAGAAAAACGGTGGAACGAAATCAAGCACTAGTAAATTATCAAATTTTTTTTTTTATAAATAAAAACCAAACGAACAGAAACAAATGACTACCGTACGCAACGTGCGAATATAACACGACACCGCGTACGGCTACTAACTATAAACCTTACGAATCAATACTGGGAACGAGCGTAGCCGAGAGTCCGATCAGCAACTCAGTCTTTCTCACCATAGGGAGCCGAGTTCGAAGCCAAACACCGCTGAAAAAATCACGTGTGCAAACGCCACGACAGAGCAGGAGAGGAAAGATAACACAAGGGGTATAACGCAGTGATTAAAACATGGGAATAACCACAAAACTAATTTATTAAAATAACAAAAAATCAGAATCTACATAAAAGAATATAAAGAACCAAAGAGGATAAAAAGAAAGAAAAAAATTTGTAACAAAAAAAATAGAAACCGACTTCGAAAAAAGCGCTAAAAAGAATGAAATAATTTTTTATGTATACCGACAATATTCGATTTCATCATTATCATACTCAGAATATTGCAACTTTTTCGGCGGCGACACAAAATATTCCAACACGGTCATTTTCACGAACAAAGGAGTAAGTGCCTAATACATAAATATCCATCAATGTCCGTGAATTTCTGGCTATTAATGTACTGTTAATTAATTTTCTGTCGCCTCCGAAAAAGTTGCAATATTCTGAGTATGATAATGATGAAATCGAATATTGTCGGTATACATAAAAAATTATTTCACTCTTTTTAGCGCTTTTTTCGAAGTCGGTTTCTATTTTTTTTTGTTAAAAATTTTTTTATTTCATACTTTTTAGTGTATAATCGATCAAGATGTGAAAATAAAGTTATGTAGGTAATATTTGCAAAAGGATCAGAAAGGTTTGGTTCCGATATGTGAAGTCGTTGAGGAGATATAGAGGAATAAACAAATGATTTTGCAATAACAATTTAAACATAGTAACAATTGAGAATGTGTCACATAATGTTAGTAAGTGAGCAGTATTTGCGAAAGGATCGAAAAGGTTTGGTTCCGATAGTTGAAGTCGTTGAAGAGATATAGAGGAATAAACAAATAATTTTGCAATAACAATTTAAACATAACAACAATTGAAGATGTGTCGCATAATGTTAGAGAGAGGGTAATATTTGCGAAAGGATCGAAAAGGTTTGGTTCCGATAAGTGAAGTCGTTGAGGAGATATAGAGCAATAAACAAATTATTTTGCAACAATTAATAAATTTTTTATAGAAAATGAAGGGAGGAAAGGCACCTGGGAATGACGGGATCCAGAATGAGGTATGGAGGAATGGTGGAGAGGAAGTGGAGGAGTGGGCAAGGAGGATGTGCAATAGAGTTTGGAGGGGGGAGGGATGGCCGGAGAAATGGAAGGAGGGGTGGATAATACCGATAGTGAAGAAGGGGGAGGGGAAAACAGCTAAGGAATACAGAGGAGTGACGCTGATGCCGTCGCTGTATAAGGCGTACGCCATGGTGCTAGCAGGAAGATTGGAGAAAGAGATAGAGGAGAAGAGGATGATACCCCATAACCAAACGGGTTTCAGAAGTGGAATGGGCACAATCGATAACATCTATGTCCTGAACTACTTGGCGAACAGAAGTGTGAGCAAGAAGGGGGGGGAAATGGTAGCAACATTTGTAGATCTGAAGGCTGCGTTTGATACGGTGGACAGGGAGGTGCTATGGAGGGAAATGGAGAAGAGGGGGGTGAGGGGGGTGAGCGAAGGAATCAGGGAAAGGATAAAGGAGATGTATAAGGAAACGAAGAGCAGGGGGAGGAGTTCTGGACGGAGAAGGGTATAAGACAAGGGTGCCCACTGAGTCCAAGCTTATTCAGCCTATTGACGGCGGATTTGGAGGAGGAGATGAAGAGAAGAGAGAGAGTGGGGGGGGGGGGTGAGGTTGCTGGGGGAGAAGATATTCACGCTGGCTTTCGCGGACGACATAGCGCTGGTGGCCGAGGACGAACAGGGAATGAAGTGGCTGATGAGGAAGGTAGGGGAATACATGAAGGAAAAGAGGCTGGAGGTGAACGTACAGAAAACGAAGGTGATGAGGTTTGGGAAAGGAGTAGGTAGGAGGAAGGAGGTGGAATGGAGGTGGCAGGGGAGGAGAATAGAAGAAGTGAAGGAGTATACGTATCTGGGGTACACGGTGAGGAGGAATGGAGGACAGGAAGCGCAGGTGAGGGAGAGGGTGAGGAAGGCGACGATAGCATGGAGGCAAGTGTGGGGAATAGGGAAGAGGAGGTTCGGGAGGGACTGGCGGAAGAGAATGTGGCTTTTCGACAGGCTAGTGTGGACGGTAACGGAGTATGCGGCGGAGGTATGGGGGTGGAAGGAAAGAAAAGGAGTGGAGGCACTACACGAAAGGGCGATAAGGTGGGTTTTGGGGGTGGACAGGAGAACTCCGGGCCACATAGTAAGGGAGGAGCTGGATAGGGAGAAGATGAAAATAAGGGCGGCGAGGAAGGCCTGGAGGTATGAAAAGAAGCTAGAGGAGGGAAAGGGAAGCGAGCTGGCGAGAAGATGTTTAGAAGAGATAAAGGAGAGGGAAAGGAGAGGAGTGGGGCTATCCAGATGGGAAGAAGAAAGAAGGGACTACAGAAGAGGAGGAGAAGAGGAGGGGGGAGGGGAGGAAGAAGAAGAGGAGTATGAGGAGATAGAGGAAAGAGAAAAGGAGAGGGATAGAGCGGAGAGATGGAGAAGGATAAGGGAGTCGAAGTTCAATAGGTGGTACAAGGTAGTGAGAACGGAAGGAGTTGCGAGATACCTGATGAAGAACTGGGGAGAGAGCAGGTGGCAAAGAGTGGCAAGATTCAGAACAGGGGGAGAGATGGGGGAGGCAAGGTACTGGGAAGAGGAAGACAGGAGGAGGTGCAGAGTATGCGGAGGGGAAGAAGAATCGTGGGAGCACGTATGGGAGAGATGCGGAAGAGAGGAAGGGGAAAGAGCGGGATGGCAGGAGGTAGTTGGAGCGATGCTAGGGGAAGAAGGGGAGGGAGAGTGGTGGATGAGAGAAGTGGAGAGGAGGAGAAACGGAAGAGAAGAAGAGGCACGCGAATGGGGGGAAGAGAAGAGTGAGGGAGAGGGAGGAAGCGAGAGAGAGTGAGAGAGAGAGCGTGGGCGAGAGAGTGAATGAGTGAAGGAGAGAATAAAGAGAATGTGAAAAATGGTAAAAGATGTAAAGAAGTTGTGTAACCCTAAGGGGAACAATAAAGTCTTAACTAACTAACTAACTAATAAATTTTTTATATAATTAATATCTGCTAATTATTTCTAACAAGGGGACATTACGGCCTCGGAAATTGACTTCTGGATGAGACTTTGCAGGTTTGTAGTATACCTTTAGACTATTCGATTTGCAAAGTAAGAGCGCGCACTATCCATAAACTTTCGAGAAAAATGGCTTTAAAGTTTTACGTGTAGGACGTATACCGGTCACTTTGAACACCATCCAAGAACAGCGAAGTGGCCGAGTTGTAGCGAACTCGCTTGCGGCGCGGGCGGTCCGTGTTCGATCCCTGCGTGTGGAAACTTTTTTTTCAATTCTTTAAAAAATTAGAAAAATTATGAAATAAAGTTAATGACATACTAATATGAAGAATTTAATTATACATAATTTTTTCTATTAATGAAATGACTGTTATTGTTAATTCTTGATTCTTGGGGAGGATAAAAAAAGCCTGAATTATATGACGAAATCTTTCAGAATGACGAGAAATCACCAACTTACACAATTAAAGTAATTCCTTCAAAATGTACTCCACTTGTTCAACCTTGCGATGTCTATTTTTATAGACAAGTAAAAAATTTAATCTGATTGAAAATAATAGAGAAATAAATTCCCGTTAGGACTGCATAAAAATACAATCAATAGTGCATCATCAATTATCATCACCAATTTTTAATGAAATGATCCGGTATGCCTGGTACGCTTCCAAGCTCTCTGACGAAAGAAAAATTTTCAGGAATATAAATGAAGTATGTTTTCTGGTAGAACTTTTAAAAAAGGATTGTTCATGTGAACAGTCTTCCTTCATAAATTGTGCGAGATGTAATAATATTTTTTGTTTTCCATGTTTCTATGGCAATTATCATTCAGGATCTTGCATATAAAATTAAAAATTGACAAAGAAAGACGATATTCACGAAATTTTATTAATAGAAAAAATTATGTATGATTAAATTCTTCATATTAGTATGTCATTAACTTTAATGCACAGTTTTTATAATTTTTTAAAGAATTGAAAAAAAAAAGAAAAAAGTTTCCACACGCAGGGATCGAACACGGACCGCCCGCGCCGCAAGCGAGTTCGCTACAACTCGGTCACTTCGCTGTTCTTGGATGGTGTTCAAAGTGACCGGTATACGTCCTACACGTAAAACTTTAAAGCCATTTTTCTCGAAAATTTATGGCTAGTGCGCGCTCTTACTTTGCAAATCGAATAGTCTAAAGGTATACTACAAACCTGCAAAGTCTCATCCAGAAGTCAATTTCCGAGGCCGTAATGTCCCCTTGTAAGAAGATAATAATAGTTTCTTTCATTACAATAAATCAATCCCATTCAAAAAGATATTGCGATAAATCTGAATAAAGCACTAATTTTGCAATAACTTTGTTAATAATAAACTGTTCGGACAAATTTTTTAAACGGGACCAATGGGAGACCCAACCCTAGCAACTGGAAGTGGTTTCATTTCGATTGGTCAATCCGTCGCTGAGTTATGGCCGGACAAACAAAAAAAAAAAAAAAAAGAAAGCAAGATCGCCCACTGTCGAATAGAGTAACCTCCTCCTTTTCGAAGTCGGTTAAAAAAAAATTTTTAACAAAAAAATAGAAACCGACTTCGAAAAAAGCGCTAAAAAGAGTGAAATAATTTCTTATGTATACCGACAATATTCGATTTCATCATTATCATACTCAGAATATTGCAACTTTTTCGGCGGCGACACAAAATATTCCAACACGGTCATTTTCACGAACAAAGGAGTAAGTGCCTAATACATAAATATCCATCAATGTCCGTGAATTTCTGGCTATTAATGTACTGTTAATTAATTTTCTGTCGCCTCCGAAAAAGTTGCAATATTCTGAGTATGATAACGATGAAATCGAATATTGTCGGTATACATAAAAAATTATTTCACCCTTTTTAGCGCTTTTTTCGAAGTCGGTTTCTATTTTCTTTGTTAAAAATTTTTTTATTTCATACTTTTTAGTGTATAATCGATCAAGATGTGGAAATAAAGTTATGTAGGTAATATTTGCAAAAGGATCGAAAAGGTTTGGTTCCGATATGTGAAGTCGTTGAGGAGATATAGAAGAATAAACAAATGACTTTGTAATAACAATTTAAACATAGTAACAATTGAGAATGTGTCGCATAATGTTAGTAAGTGAGCAGTATTTGCGAAAGGATCGAAAAGGTTTGGTTCCGATAGGTGAAGTCGTTGAAGAGATATAGAGGAATAAACAAATAATATTGCAGTAACAATTTAAACATAACAACAATTGAAGATGTGTCGCATAATGTTAGAGAGAGGGTAATATTTGCGAAAGGGTCGAAAAGGTTTGGTTCCGATAAGTGAAGTCGTTGAAGAGATATAGAGGAATAAACAAATAATTTTGCAATAACAATTTAAACATAACAACAATTGAAGATGTGTCGCATAATGTTAGAGAGAGGGTAATATTTGCGAAAGGATCGAAAAGGTTTGGTTCCGATAGGTGAAGTCGTTGAAGAGATATAGAGGAATAAACAAATAATTTTGCAGTAACAATTTAAACATAACAACAATTGAAGATGTGTCGCATAACGTTAGAGAGTGGGTAATATTTGCGAAAGGGTCGAAAAGGTTTGGTTCCGATAAGTGAAGTCGTTGAGGTGATATAGAGGAATAAACAAATTATTTTGCAACAATTAATAAATTTTTTATATAATTAATATCTGCTAATTATTTCTAAGAAGATAGTAATAGTTTCTTTCATTACAATAAATCAATCCCATTCAAAAAGAAATTGCGATAAATCTGAATAAAGCACTAATTTTGCAATAACTTTGTTAATAATAAACTGTTCGGACAAATTTTTTAAACGGGACCAATGGGAGACCTAAACCTAGCAACTTGAAGTGGTTTCATTTCGATTGGTCAATCCGTCGCTGAGTTATGGCCGGACAAACAAGAATAAAGCAGTAATTTTGCAATAACTTTGTTAATAATAAACATTTCGGAAAAATTTCTTAAACGGGACCAATGGGAGACCTAAACCTAGCAACTGGAAGTGGTTTTATTTCGATTGGTCAATCCGTCACTGAGTTATGGCCGGACAAACAAGAATAAAGCAGTAATTTTGCAATAACTTTGTTAATAATAAACATTTCGGAAAAATTTCTTAAACGGGACCAATGGGAGACCTAAACCTAGCAACTGGAAGTGGTTTCATTTTGATTGGTCAACCGGTTACGGAGTTATGGCCGGACAAACAAAAAAAAAACAAAAAAAAAAAAAAGCAAGATCGCCCACTGTCGAATAGAGTAACCTCCTCCTTTTCGAAGTCGGTTAAAAAAGGCTAGTCCCAGCACTCATCGGCATCCTCATACGGAGCCTCCCCAAAAAGGTACTCCAGGTAGAGGCTGCCACCCCACTCCCAGAGCACCTCCTGCAATTCGGCGACCCAGGCCCGCATCTCACGACGCTCACGGCACCGAGTGGCCATATCGGCCCGGCGAATGAAGCCGTCCAGACGGTCGACAGATATAAACTACAAGAAAGCATAATATCAACTAATGAGATTGTTTCAATCAATAGATAAATAAAGATGAATAATGTTTAATTAATATATTCGATGACGTGAGTTCTTAATATTAAAGGAAGTGAGATGGGATATGAGATGGAATCGGCCAGACTGGTTATTTGAATAAACATAAGCGTTGGTTATACTGTAAATCAACTAAATCACTTTATTCAGAAGTAATGAAATGAGTTTACGTTAAAGAATATCGGCAGTAAAAAACCCCAGTTCAAAGTGGGGAAAAAGCCATGATATTCTATCAAAGAGGCAAAAGGAAAGAAACAAGAATACATGAATTATTGTTAACATTGATGTTCAAATGTATGCTGGAGATTGTTGTAAAACCTTGAATGATCATTCACCTAAGTTATATCGATAATCGATCGCGAGAGAGCTCTCTTACCAATATTCCGGGGACCGACTCTTTCTCGGAAGCGCTTCGGCTAGTCGGCGTGGTTCTCCTCCAAGGTGGGGGCCTGGCCAAGCCGCCCACCGACTGCACGGCCGGTCACGGATCGCATCAATGTAACCCACTGGTTACGCGATCGGCATCGCACAAATGTAATCCACATGATTACGCGATGAGCATCGCATCAATGTAACCCACTAGTTACGCGATGTGTGTGTCGCATCCATGTAGCCCACTGGCTACGCGACATGTCGCTCCAAAGTAACCCACTGATTACGCGACTTGCCTCAAAGACAACAAATTGGCTCGAGAGCCCCAACAATCCGAACCGTGCAGCACAAAATTGACAATAATGTCTCAACTAGACCACCTACGACAGCCGATAGACGCTCGATCGCGAACCCGATCAAGATTCAAACCGAAGACCGTACCGATTTCACCCTCGCAAGGGATCGCCCTAATTTCTATGACCGCGTCGGTCCCCATCTCGCACGCAAGTGTCCTACTGACTCCGAATTCCCCCTCCCTTCGTCCTGCTCAAGCCGCCCGCGTCTCTCCGTAGCAACGACCGTAAGGGTCTTCGGTCCTTTTCGTAGGGCACCCGATTTCCACCGAAGAAATTTCTAGCAAACGCGCAAACGGCGCGAACACACCGCCCGCCTTCGTCCGCCGGACGAATCCTTTCATACTGATTTTAAGTTATTGGGTCGCTCGGCTCTAATTGGGGCTGATCTTGCTCCAGAGCTAGTGGGCAGAGACGCGCGATGTGACGTCGTAGGGTGGAGGTCGCGGTCTTCACAGTAACTACTCTTACTAATCCATCCGGTCCTGAATGCGTTTCGATTACGCGCCCTAGAGGCCATTTCGAGGGAGGATACCGATCGTCCCGTACAGTAACTAATTGCCCGATCGCGAAATTCTCCGTTGGTCCTCGCCATTTCGCGCGCTCCTGGAGATGTTGGAGGTACTCCTTTGACCATCGGTCCAAAAATCGTTACGAATCTTTTGCAGTACGTGAAACCGCTCTAACCGATTCTCTGCCACGTCCGGAGGTGCTTCATCCGGAATTAATCCCGACGCGTCGCCAATTAGAAAATGCGCGGGCGTTAATGCCTGGAGATCCTCGATATCGGCACTTAAGGGACAAAGGGGGCGCGAATTCAAACACGCTTCGATCTCTACTAGGGTAGTCGACAATTCTTCGAAAGTTAGCGTTTTATCTCCGATTACACGCTTCAAATGGTGTTTAACCGATTTTACACCGGACTCCCATAACCCTCCATAATGAGGCGAATTCGGTGGAATAAACGTCCACGTAGTCCCGTCATTGGAGAGAGACGCGGCGGCACTCTTATAAAATTCCGAGGCGGCCTTGAACATTGACTGTAGTTCCTTGTCCGCGGCTTGAAAGTTCGTAGCGTTATCGCTGTACAAATTCCGACACAGTCCACGACGCCCTGCGAAGCGCTTGTACGCGGCCAGAAAGGTTCGCGTCGTCAGATCGCTCACGGCCTCAAGATGTATCGCACGCGTCGCGAAGCAGACGAAAAGCGCAATGTAGCCTTTGTACGATTTGTAACCGCGGCCCTTCGTGGTACGAATGTGAATAGGCCCGGCGTAATCTACTCCAGCCGATGAAAATGGTCGCGCTGGTTTCACACGCGTTGCCGGGAGATTTCCCATCATCTGATGTGCCAAACGTGGCTTAATCCTCTGACACGTTACGCATTGTCGAATTTCCGTCTTTACTAACCGATTTCGACCTAAAATCCACGCGTGCTGCATGAGTGTGCTCAGAGTGAGCGTAGGTCCCCCATGCAGACAAGCTCGATGCGCGTAACGTACAAACAATTTACTAAGAGGCGAACGGCGAGGCAAGATCGGCGGATGTTTCCGATCATAAGGCAAGTTCGAATTTGCCAGGCGTCCTCCAACGCGCAACACACCGTCTGTCCTATCCAACATTGGGTTTAAACCGAGTAACGGGTTACGTTTCGGTAAACTCTTTCCCGCCTGCAACACCTTGATCTCCGCGTCGAATGCGTGAGCTTGTGCCACTTTAATTATCGCGATACGCGCACCGTTCAATTCAACCGCCGTTAAAAACTCGGGCAATTCACCGAGATTGTCCTTACGCCTTCGTAGGCGAATCAATGGACGCAAACAATAAGCCACGACACGAGTTAACCGAGTCAAAGAAGAGAATCTATCCAAAAGCTCCGGCTCACTCGGAGCCGTCGCGTGCAAGATCTGCGGGGCGGCTACCGCCTTGGGCCAGTGCTCTTCGTGAGCCGCCAACCACGCGGGCCCGCTAAACCACAGATCTGCATGAATCAAATCAATCGGTTTGCAACCACGTGTTGCCAAATCTGCAGGATTCTCTTTAGTGGGTACATGTGCCCACGAGGCACTCGGCAACTCGGTCTGGATAAACGAAACACGATTTGCAACAAAGGTTTTCCAATGGCACGGATGCTTCTGAAGCCACGTCAATACGATTTGACTGTCAGTCCACGCAAAAACAGGTAAGTTTTGCAAGAAGTCGAGATTCCGTACCTGCCGAATGAGTTTGACAAGAAGTACCGCGCCACACAATTCCAGATTGGGAATGCTTACGGTCTTCACGGGAGCGACCTTACTTTTCGCGGCTAAGAGTGAGACGCGAAAACGCCCATCTCCTTCCTTGATCCGAATATAGACGGCCGCAGCGAACGCGCGAGATGAAGCATCCGAAAACCCATGGATTTGCGAATCTACTGAGCCCGTGGCTCCCAACCACCGGTTAATAGATAAGGCAGGCAAAGCCGAAAGCGAATTACAATACTCGAGCCACCTTTGGTGGACTTCTGCCGGCAAACTATCGTCCCATCCAGACTTTAATATCCAAAGATCCTGCATTAAAATCTTTGCAGTTACCGTAATCGGCGCGAGCCAACCAAGCGGATCAAACAACCGCGCGATGTTCGAAAGAACCGACCGTTTTGTCGACGCTCCAGCCAAGCTTTCGAAGTCTAACGTTTTGAATCGAAATTCGTCTTCACGTGGATTCCACTGAATTCCTAGCGTTTTGACGAACGCGTCGAGGCCTATTGGCTTCGATTCGTCCACCTCGCATTGCGGCGTGTGAGGGGGAAGCAAGTCCGGGTGGTTCGCAGACCACTTATCAAGTTTAATCCCAGCCGACCGCAAAATCTCAATAAGTTCCTGACGAGTATGCACGGCCAAGGCGAGCTCGTCAGCTCCGGCGAATGTATCATCCACATACGTCCTCGCGACTAGACATTCAGCCCCGAGGGGGAAACGCGATTTTTCATCCTCAGCTAGCTGAAGGAGTGTACGTATCGCGAGATACGGAGCGCAGGCCGTCCCATAAGTTACGGTCGTTAACCGGTACTCCACTGGAGCCTCCGATGAGCTAGGAGCCCATACGATTCTTTGTAAATCCCGATCACCGGGCGCAACACTAATCTGCCGAAACATCTTAACAATGTCCGCCGTGAACACATAGCGATACCGTCGCCAATTCAATAAAATCAACGGTAAGTCACGTTGAAGCGCGGGTCCCGACATAAGAAATTTGTTCAAACAGTGACCTTCGCGAGTCTTACGCGAAGCATCGAAAACCACACGAATCTTCCGATTAGTTGGACCTGATTGTACGACCGCGTGGTGCGGTAAATACCACGCCCGTGGGTTGCCTAATTCAGACGCAGGTACGCGCTCCATATGACCGAGTTTTTCATACGTGGCCATAAACTCCCGATATTCATCCGCAAGTTTATGATCGCGAGCAAACCGGCGATAAGTATGAGATAACGAGCCCATGGCCATCCTATGCGTCTCCGACGCGACCGCGGGCGGCTCCGATTTCAACGGTAACCGCACGACGAAGCGGCCCTCCGAATTACGAGTGTGCGACTCTCTAAACAACGTTTCGCACGCTTCATCCACCGGGTCAAACGACGCAATTACCGCAGGTAACTCCTCGAGGGTCCAAAATCGTTGCAATGACTCGGTTAGTTCCGCGTCCGTCGCGCAATGTAACGTACGTAGCGGCATTCGCGAAGGTGTCTCCGCCCGCCGTGGGACACCTGCTTGCACCGGTCCGGAGATTACCCATCCGAGAGCCGTATTTTGCGCGATCAGAGACGAGTGAGGGAACCGTCGGAACCCTGAACGTGCCAATCGGCCGTAAATATCCGATCCTAAGATCATATCCACCGAGTCGGACACGTGAAATTGCGGGTCTGCTAAAATCAAGTCCGCGAACATTCCGAGATCTAGGTCCATTGCACAACGAGCTGGAAGCTGCGAAGTGAGCTTCTGGAGGATCAGAGCCTCAATATCTACTTGAAACGACGGATTAATCAAAGATTGCAGTGTAAGTTGCGTGACACCACGCGCAGTGCCCATGGATTTCGTCCCAAGTCCCATCAGAGGGACGTCGACGCGACGTCGTTGCAGATTTAAGAGTTTCGCAACCGAATCCGACACGAACGAAGCCTCCGAGCCTTGATCTAATAAAGCACGGACACGAGTATGCGCACCGTTCGGTCCTACAAGCGTTAACTGAGCCGTCGCTAAAATAACCGTATGTCTTCGAGACGTAATATTAGCGGTGTGCACGTTAACTCCCGATGCGCCGATCGGTTTCTCATCGCGAGGTCTACTCTGAGCAGTCGCGCTCTTTTCGTTCGATGGATATTTGCCAGCCTGTCCAAAATGAAGCATCGGGTGGTGTTTCCCTTTGCAGGTTGTGCACCGACGCGTCGATTTGCACTCCGAAGCCCTATGCTGTCCGAAGCATTGAAAACAAAGCTGCAAGCGGCGCAACTCGCCATGACGCTCAAGAGGGTTTAACGATTGAAATCTAGCGCAATTATTAAGGAAATGCGTCCCAGCACATAAAAGACATTTCGGTGCTGCCTTAACGGGATAGCGAGAAGAAGATGCATGAAACACCTTCCGCGAGCCAGGTACCGTTTTCGGCGGTGCAACCGTTCCTTTTCCCGTTCTACTAGTCTCGGGCGCGAGCATGCTAAGCGCCTGTGCACGCTTTTCTAAAAATTCCGAGAAATCTACGAATTTCGGAAAGCGATCCAGAGGATTCGCGTCTAAAGAGGCAGGATCCGTATTCAAAACGATGCGACGGTCCTTCGCGCTCAACTCGGTCTCCCACGCCCTTCGCGACTCGGGATCTAACCGCTTCTTTAAGGTGTGAACGAGCCACACGTCCCAATGAACAACCGGCATTTTCAAATTCTTCAACGCGCGAATAATGCGTTGAGCTTCGTCCGTGAACGCACGTAATTCTACCGCGGATTCTCTTTTAAGATACGGCAAGTCCGCGAGTGCCGTCAGGTGATTATCTACGACCAATCTCGGGTTGTGGAAACGTGCTCTTAAAGCCTGCCAAGTAGCGGCATAATTCGCGTCCGTCGTAGTTACATCTTTTACTAAACCGGCCGCGGTGCCTCTCAGGCAAGATTTCAAATATTGTAACTTCGTCGCGTCAGCTAACCGTGGTGCGTTATGCACGAGCGTTGTAAATAGATCACAAAAGTTCTCCCAATCTTCATATTTACCCGAAAATGTCGGCAAGTCTAACTTTGGAAGCTTAGCTGGTCGCAGTTCGACATCCGTCGAAGAATTACCACGCAATGGTCCAGGCGGTATGATAGGCTGTTCCGTCCTTTCCAAGTCCGATTGAATGCCAAAAAGTAAATCAAGCGTCTCCTCCAGCAACGCCTGAAGACGGTCGAATACGTTGTCCGCGATGTAGGCGTCTCGCTCAAGACCCTCGCGGACTACAATCTCCGTATGCGTCGAGCGCGCTTCTCTCCCAATCTGAGTAAGCGACTCGATACGCGATGCAACCATGTTACGATTGAACGTATCACGATCTCTTCCTCTCAATCGAGTATTCGCCGATTGAATCTCTGCCAATCGTGAGTTTTGCAAAGTCGTAAGCCTTCTCAAAGCGATAGGTGGCATCTTGACCTTACCGAATTACTCACAACGAATAATTAGAAAAATCTAGAACTCGCGACCTTTACCAAAGATCGATGCTAGGATGAGCAAGTCAAAGTCACCGAACTGATCAGTACGAGATATCCCGAAGGAGTGAAGGAGCGTCCTTTTTACCTCGACCAGGAAAGCTCATGTTTTTACCGAAATTACGGTGGAGTGGGGGTCGTCAACCGTTGACCGGTACGCGTGGGTACGCGATCGTCCGCCCGCCAAAATGCCCGAAAATATATAAATTACAAGAAGCTCGAATTCTGGCCGTTAACAATCGAATTCTGAATTTTACTTAGTCGTGAAGAAATGAAAGCGTAAATTCTAAATAATAAGTCTCATATTTTAATAATTGTTTACCGTTAAATTCCCGTGACGCGATTACTTCGCGTTATTCTGGGTTAATTAATTACGAATTCTTGGCAGTGCGATAACTAGACTGCGTAACAAAGTCTATGTAAATTTGAAAGGTACGAATACGCAAACGTATCAAGAACATTCAATTTCTTAATTATCGAAAGATGCAACGTAGCTAGCACCCTTGCAACCGCCCGTAAGGCCCAAAAGTGAAAGTGGCCGCGACCGTTGTCGCCACACGTGCGCGCCACATGAAGACGCACGCCAAAACCAAGGTTGCCACGTCCTAGAATTTTCCTTTTTTCGAAGCGTTCTTTTCCGCGGAAAATTCCCTTATCCGAAGTCTAAGTCGACCGGCAACGCTGTACTCTGCCTAGCGAAGGCATGAACAAAGGCGCTCTATGTAATATGACGCCAACCAACCGTCCCTATGACGAACCGTGCTATGCAATCTCCAGCTTTTTACTCTTTCCAAACAACTAAGAAAACAAATTTTCAAATAAATCCAGTCTTAGCCAATCATCTCATTCCTCACCCGGGGCACCAAAGAATGTTTCAATCAATAGATAAATAAAGATGAATAATGTTTAATTAATATATTCGATGACGTGAGTTCTTAATATTAAAGGAAGTGAGATGGGATATGAGATGGAATCGGCCAGACTGGTTATTTGAATAAACATAAGCGTTGGTTATACTGTAAATCAACTAAATCACTTTATTCAGAAGTAATGAAATGAGTTTACGTTAAAGAATATCGGCAGTAAAAAACCCCAGTTCAAAGTGGGGAAAAAGCCATGATATTCTATCAAAGAGGCAAAAAGGAAAGAAACAAGAATACATGAATTATTGTTAACATTGATGTTCAAATGTATGCTGGAGATTGTTGTAAAACCTTGAATGATCATTCACCTAAGTTATATCGATAATCGATCGCGAGAGAGCTCTCTTACCAATATTCCGGGGACCGACTCTTTCTCGGAAGCGCTTCGGCTAGTCGGCGTGGTTCTCCTCCAAGGTGGGGGCCTGGCCAAGCCGCCCACCGACTGCACGGCCGGTCACGGATCGCATCAATGTAACCCACTGGTTACGCGATCGGCATCGCACAAATGTAATCCACATGATTACGCGATGAGCATCGCATCAATGTAACCCACTGGTTACGCGATGTGTGTCGCATCCATGTAGCCCACTGGCTACGCGACATGTCGCTCCAAAGTAACCCGCACTGATTACGCGACTTGCCTCAAAGGCAACAAATTGGCTCGAGAGCCCCAACAATCCGAACCGTGCAGCACAAAATTGACAATAATGTCTCAACTAGACCACCTACGACAGCCGATAGACGCTCGATCGCGAACCCGATCAAGATTCAAACCGAAGACCGTACCGATTTCACCCTCGCAAGGGATCGCCCTAATTTCTATGACCGCGTCGGTCCCCATCTCGCACGCAAGTGTCCTACTGACTCCGAATTCCCCCTCCCTTCGTCCTACTCAAGCCGCCCGCGTCTCTCCGTAGCAACGACCGTAAGGGTCTTCGGTCCCTTTCGTAGGGCACCCGATTTCAACCGAAGAAATTTCTAGCAAACGCACAAACGGCGCGAACAGAGATATGTATAATCAAAAAAAAATAAAAAAATAAAATAAAGAAATAAAGAAATATATTTTCCTATAATATACAAATGAAGAATATATGTATAAATAAAATAAATACCAATAAACGAATAAAGCGTAAGAAAAGAATATACAGGGTGTCCCGTTTCAACACTCAAAGCGGAAAATGGCAGATAGACTGGACCAATCTAAAGAGAAATATCGAAAAAAAATTAGGTAAATTCGGTCTAGTTAACGAGTTATTAATTAACAACGATCAGCCATTTACGGAGAGCCAGAAGCTATCGACGGCTTGGGACGTCCCCTTCAATCTCGGTAATATGTAACGGAGGCAGCAATGGGAGGAGTAATCAACAACAAATAGTAACGCGCAGCGGCACGTAATGCCGTCTATCACTGTTTACTGTGAGTACCTCTCTTTCTTTTTCTTACCCAATAGCATCATATCATTTATTTCACGCGTGCGAGGGAGAAATAGTGTAAGAAAGAGAGAAAGAGAGTCAGCGCGAGCCTCCTGCGTAAGGTAGTGTCTTAGAAAAAGAGTCGGGGAGAAAGAAATAGAGAAAGAGAGAGCGAAGGTCAGTGCGCGAGCCTCTTGCGTACGGAGGTGTCGCACGGCGAGAAAAAAAGAGAAAGAAAGAGAGAGAAAGAGCTGTAGCGCGCGTCGATCATCCGCCCGTCACTGTTTACACTGAGTAGCTCTTTCTCTCTCTTTCTTTCTCACCGTGCGACACCTCTCTTTCTCTCTTTCTTACACTATTTCTCCCTCGCACGCGTGAAATAAATGATATGATGCTATTGGGTAAGAAAAAGAAAGAGAGGTACTCACAGTAAACAGTGATAGACGGCATTACGTGCCGCTGCGCGTTACTATTTGTTGTTGATTAATCCTCCCATTGCTGCCTCCGTTACATACTACCGAGATTGAAGGGGACGTCCCAAGCCGTCGATAGCTTCTGGCTCTCCGTAAATGGCTGATCGTTGTTAATTAATAACTCGTTAACTAGACCGAATTTACCTAATTTTTTTTCGATATTTCTCTTTAGATTGGTCCAGTCTATCTGCCATTTTCCGCTTTGAGTGTTGAAACGGGACACCCTGTATATACAGGGTGTATCCGACCAACATGTCGTGAGCTATATCACGTTGTAGCCAGGAATAAATAGAGCCGAAAGAAGTCATAAAAGTTAACATAAGCCAGGTTAGTTAACGAGTTATTAATTATTAAAGATAGGGCGTAAAAGCGGTAGGCGGCGAGCCGCGGCCATGCTAATCTGATGGCGAGCGGCGCGGGGAGCGGCGGGCGAGACGGTCGAGTATCGAATTGTTTACTTTCGCTCTTCCTTCCTCTTTCGTTCTTTCTCTCTCTTCCTTTCCTCCACGGCGCTACCTTACGTTGGCGACTCACGCGGACTCTCTCTCTCTCTCCCTTCCTTTCTCTCTTTCTTCTAGCGTCTCGTCATCAGAATAGCATGGCCGCGGCTCGCCGCCTACCGCTTTTTCGCCCAATCTTTGATAATTAATAACTCGTTAACTAACCTACCTTATGTTAACTTTTATGACTTCTTTCGGCTGTATTTATTCTTGGCTACAACGTGATATAGCTCACGACATGTTGGTCGGATACACCCTGTATATAGGTAAACGATTATATTACACACATGTTATCGGGAATAATTAAAAAATTTTACTTTATAAATGCACAAGTATACCCATAGGTAATCAAGCGTAAGAATGGTGGCACATTCTTTTTCCCGCGGGGGAGGGGTGTTGTACCCGCGAGTCGCCTAAGCGACACAGTAGTATCGTATTCAAGGCCGCCTTCCGAAGAGGCGACCCAAAAGTAATGTATAAGCATTGCATCACCCGAGTGCCTGGACATTGCGAGTCCCGAGCCTAAGATGCAATTCAGCGATTCTCCCTTCTTAGCACCGAACGCTAAGGAGTGGCACGCACAGAAATAAGGAAACGAACAGACAGATCATCGAGAGCGAGCAAAGAGTTAGGAGGGTTACTTGTGCCTCACCAATAACCAGTTATTTAATAAAAGTCATACTTATACTCAAGACGAACCTGATCTATACCTCAAACACCACCTTCCTTCCGCTTCCAAAGATAACCGGTAGCCGGCTTACAAGCGCGGATTACCACAGTAATGTTTCGTGCAGAATGAGCAGGACAACCGTCTTCTTAAAACCACATGGACTGTCGTATGTCCAGTGAAATGTTTTCCAATAGTTCTGGCAAAAAGTCCGTCAAAATTTTCTGGTACTTAATACTATTTAACGTGCCATCAATAAAGTGTGGTCCAATTATTTTATTATTAAAAAGTCCACACCGAACATTTATAGACCAGAGCCTCTGCCTCTCCACTTCCCTCAACCACCGTGGATTGTTTACTGACCAATAGTGCATATTGTAACGGTTAACTTGTCCATGGTTTGTAAACGTGACTTCGTCCGTAAATAAAATATTATTAAAACACATTTCATCATTTCGCAGGTTCCGTAAGCCCCATTCGCAAAATTGTAAACGTTTTTAATAATCTTGTTCACTTAATTGCTGATGAAGGGAGATATAAAACGGGTGGAATTTGTTAGCGTGAAGTATTCGTAAAATACTTCGTTGGCTAATGCCACCCTCGCGTTCAAGTTGCCTTGTACTCGTATGTGGATTTTGTGCAACGGCTGCTAACACATTTATTGTATTTTCATCATTAGTTGTTCTTTTGGCACGAATGTGTTTTGTTATCCACCTTCCCGGTTTCTTGAAACTTTTTTATATTATTTGAAAAAACAGAAAATGATGGTCTGGCGCGATCTGAAAATCTTTCACTATACAAACGGACTGCTTTCCGCATAACTTTACGACATTCACCAAAAATGAACACCATATCCACTATCTGCTATCGTATAATGCATTTTTGAAAACTATTACGAAGTCGCACTCTAGTCAGCAATCAAACTACTAATGGTACACACGAATGAATGTTTATGTTTCGTGATCCCATCCTAAAGACTTATAAGACCGACATATCAACAACCAGAAGAAACACAAAGAGTATCTCTAAGCAATGTATTTTCCACTGCATTTGTCCTTAAATGACCTTCAATGACCTTCAGATTAGGTCATTGTATTCGTCCTGAATCACCCTATCATAACATAAGTAAAAAACCATATCATTCCATTTTAAAAAACAAAGTTGACCTTCATATCTCCTCTGCGCCTCCACCTATTAAAAATTTAATGACATCAGATTATGTGCCTCTCGAAGTCAAGTAAAGCTGATATGATGCATTTTTTTCTATTATCAAAAACAAGCGAGTTATTTAGGTGACCTGTTTTAATTTCCTCACCCTGTATATGGAGAAAAAAACTAAGCTTTGACGGTGTCTGATCTTACGGGTAGGCGCATGGTTTGTTTCTTTTTCCGTGGGACGTCGATGCATTATTCGACGCCACACGGAAAATTCCAACGCCTGTGCCTTGCACTCTTTACGAGATTTATGACCGTCAATGACCTGAGGATTTTAACCCGTCTGCCGCGCAGACTTTTACTTATTTAAATTAAAATTCTAAATATTGCTCAGGTAATTGGCGGACATAACAACTAACACATATAAACGCTTTTCATACCACACTTGAGAGGCAGTTCTAAGCATATATGCTCTTCTGTACCGCACTCATGTATAGCATAGATAGATCCAATACGTGGTCGTGATTATCTATGATGCATGGTTATATTACGCGTAACTCTACTCCCAAAAATCCGCGATGACTCGATTATTCCCTTTAATAGAAAAACGTTCTCTTGATGCGTGTAATGATATTTTTCGAATGTGATCCCACCGTCTCCACGCGTTGCTCTTATAATATTGCCCCCTCCATATAGGTAAAAAATTTTCCCTCTCTTAAAATTTTTTCCCTTTCCCCAAAATAAATTTTTCAGCCCCGGGTAAGGTGGAAGTGAAAATACGCTTTACAATCAAATATTTGTTATTTATTTAAAATATACCATTCTCTAAATATGGACACCTCAACCAAGCTGCAGTGCATTTCTTCATTTTTTTTATCATATTTATGCACATGCAGCGGGCAGTGCGTAGAAAGTATGTTTTTATTATATCTATCATCTTTAATAATTAAGTTAAATTTGGGGCACCCCAACTCCTCTAAATTAATACTTTTGACACCTATCCGGCGTAGGAGATCCCCTAGTAGCATTTGCCGTTGGCTTGCATTCGCCAACGGTTGGGAATGTATTGGCATATGGTTAGTTGGACCGCCAACTTTCACCCAACATAGGGCCGATGGTGTCAACTTACACATTTTACCCAACAGATAGCCAACAACAGAACTGCTGCTACTAAAGCTACAGTTGGGTAATGTTTGTAGGCGTTTAAGTAATGGTAGCAACGTCGGACCAACTAATGAAACCTTATAATGGGCCTGCTGCTGCTATTACTATCGTTGGGTAATATTTAAAAATATTTCAGTAACGTAATATCGTTGGGCTATCCGTGACAGCCCTACACGAAAGCGGCAATAGAGGGGTAAGGGCGGCGTGTGAGCGGTGGAAGCCATCGCGGATTGCCTGGCCCCGATCGCGTGTGAGAGCGAGATGGCAGTAAAGTAAAAGACGACGATCGGTCATGGTGAGGAAAGGCGCTTCTTTTTTTTGGTCCTTTGTCCTCGAATCTGCCGATCTTTTCGTCTGTCCGCCATTTTCTGTTATCGTCGCGTCGTTTTGTGTTGTGTCGTGCATTTTTGGAAAAATGTTTAAAGTTATTGAATTTGCTGATGTTAATGGAGACGGTGGTGAACTTAGTGTTGTGCGGGAGGGGTGGTTGACACCGCGAAAGAGAAATTGTATGTGGCCACCTTTTAAAACATCCAATAAATTTAATAAATACCTTGTATCTGATAAATATATTCCCGACGTAACAAGATGGGCAAGATGCCCAATTCAAAGAATATTTTATGAAACTGGTGAGTTTGTTAAGTTCTTATTATATTCACATAATAGGTATGGGTTAATTTTAGGTTAGGTACCTAGGTATCCACGTGCATGCCGCACAAATTGTGCATCATAAGTTGCAAGTTTAGTGATTTCATCTCGGACGACGTTTATTCAAACAATCAAAATAATGTCCCTTTAGCATTTAGGCCTACTGTAAGATATTATTAAAGATAATGAGATAGGCAACATTTTAAATTATACATATGAGAAAATAAATACAGTGTAAATCGGTTATAGCGCCATTGCTTTAAACAACGTATCGGTTTCTGCGAAATCTTTTTAGGGATTATTAATAAATTGTATCGGCTATTACGACTAACGGTAACTTTCGTTCATAAACGACACATTTTTATTTGAATTCGATAGAAAGACGCATGAAGATATTGTCACTTGTTTCGGATTCTGCAACAAAAACCGATCACCGCTTCGTTTCATGCTTTTTTATTACAGACTAACGGCAGTTAGGCCTGTCCGTCGCAAAAAAGTAGGACTAACGCCGGTGGTATATTTACAGCAAAATCGAAATTTCAAGGGAGGGGGAAACTTTAAAATGCTAATATCTCATCGACGCAAAGTGCTACATAATTTTGGTTTGTTTCATTATAATCCTGGAACTTTTTCCCATCCGTTGATATATAATTTATTAGAATCGCGGCTTCCAATAAGTTAATAATCTAATTTATGTGTTTTGGAGAATTAATTCTGTCACAGTGTTTTTTTTCCGAACTTTTCGTTAACATTGCGACTATATCTATATTAGAGATGTGCCGGATCGTTAAAAATGTATATCCGCAGATACGGACACGGATACGGATTATTAGTGTCTAGATCCGCGAATACGAATACGGATACGGATCTCAACTTTCGTTTATTTATAATGGGCACCGATGCGTGTTGCTTTGGACCGAAGCGACGGACGTGTTTTGTCTTGCGCTGCGCGTGTTTTTTTCATAGTTTAGTGTGGCCATAGGAAAGCATAGGTTGCGTTTGTAATTTTTAAGAATTTACGAGTTAATTTAAAATATAGAAAGCAATGTCTACAAAAAAATTTAATAGTGCTATATGGAAATATTTTACATTAGTAAATGACGAAAGTGCGAAGTGCAAAATCTGTGAAAGGGACTATTCTCGTAAGGGTAAAGGTACAACTTCATTAAAAAATCATCTTCAGAGAATACATCCACAACAATATGATTTATTCCTAAAAGAAGACTCCACTAAGAAGAGTGCCGACGACAACATTCAGCAGGGAACATCTCTACAAGCGACAAAAAGAGAGTTTAAACAAACATATTTTAACGAATATTTAGAAAAAGTAAAAATGTGGGATAATACAAATCCTAAGTCAATAAAAATTGACTATTTAATTGCAGAAATGATAGTTTTATCCGATTTACCTTTTCAACACGTAGAAGGTTTGGGGTTTCGTCGATTGATGGATCATGTTGTTCCAAATTATGTTCTAAAAGGCAGGAAATATATTACGGAACTTGTTTGCAGCGAACTTTACGACAAAGTTTCATCAAAAATAAAGAATATGTTGAAGGATTTTGAAAAAGTTTCTTTCACATCAGATATTTGGTCAGACTCTTCGTCAGGAATTTCATTATTATCCTTAACATGTCATGGCATTACAAAAGATTTTGTAAGAAAAAATATTGTTTTGAAAGCGGAGATTCTTGAAGAACGCCACACAGGAGATTACATTTCGACAATATTTCAAAGTATGCTTGAAGAGTGGGCAATCCCAAAACAGAATGTGCATTGCATGGTAAGAGATGGGGGATCCAACATGAAACGCGCCTGCACTTTATTTGACTTAAATAATATTGATTGTACAGCACATCAGCTGCATTTAGTGGTCAAAGAAGCTATTAGAAACGTTGATGCAATCGCCATGTTACTCACAAAATGCAGAAAAATTGCAGGGCATTTCAACCATTCTACAATGGCAAAACAAGAATTAGAAAAAATACAAGTTCGACTAAATCAAAGAAGTTTAAAAGTTTTGCAAGATTCACCGACACGCTGGAATTCCAGCTATTATATGTTAGAAAGACTTGATTGTATCAGGGATTCGTTGTCGCTTTACTCTACTAATAATAAAATAGAACAATTTGATGCCGAAGAGTGGATTTTGATTAAGGAATTAGTGAGAGTACTGAAGCCTCTTGAGGATACCACAAAAAAATTGAGCGGACAAAACATCTGTATATCCGATGTTATTCCTCTAGTACGAGCATTAAATAAATTGTATGACGAGATTAATATTTCTGAACCTGATGATAGTGTGGAAACTCTCAGCACACCCGCCATTCTTGCTTTTGTGTCTTCTTTGAAAAATGAATTAGATTATCGATTTTCTGAAATTGACAAAAATATGTTATATCAAATAGCAACTTATTTAGACCCTCGTTACAAAGGTAAATTCTTCAGCGATTTTCTCATCGGAGATATAAAACAGAAATTACTTACAGTTTTAGAAACAGAAGTAAATCTCACAACAACAAAAATTAGTACGAAAAAACCAAATGCTGTAAGAAAAGAACACTACAATAATTTAGAAGACTCTATGGCCAATATGTTAGATAGTGACGATGATGATGAGGTATCTGAAAACCAAATATCCTACACTAATTCTAAGTTGCTCACAGAATATGCCAAAGAAAAAAGATTATCAAGAGACCAAGATCCTTTAAAGTATTGGCAGATTAATAGTAAAAAATTTGGAGGCCTAAGTCACATGGCTCGCACATATTTATCGTTACCGGCAACAAGCGTTCCAAGTGAGCAGCTTTTCAGTGCAGCAGGAATTATTTACGATCCGCATCGTAATAGACTTATGGGGGACAAGGCTGCCAAGCTGCTCTTCTTAAAATATAATTTACCTTTAGTTAATTTTAATTACGATAATTAATTGTTTTTCTATTACTATTATAAGCTTTTTACAATAAAAAAGTAAAATAAATTAAAATTAAATTAAAAAATAATTTGAAGTCAATAGTATTTTATTGCTACCCATCTTTAAAATTTCATATAATGAAATTCATTAATGTAAAAAATCCGTTCAAGATCCGCGAAAAACAAAACGGATACGGATACGAATAAAGATCTTCAATTTTCTCGGATATCCGCGGACACGGATACGGATACGGATACCCGGCACATCTCTAATCTATATATATCGAATTTTGTCCCCTTTCCTAAATTCACCGCTAGTATAGCCGGTGGTGCTAGTGTCGACATTAGGTGGAAATCTAGCCAGCGCTGGAATGTTTGACATGTCGATATCATTAACCTATCACATTTTATTTATTTATTGTACCCGTCGCGTCGGTACTGTCACGATCTTCCTTGTATATAGAAACGTAGAAGATATGTGTGGTTAGAAGGAATAATTAAGGAAGGTAATAAACTTCTATCTCATTAATTGAGAACGTGGTTAATTCTATCGAAGTTTTTAGATAACAAAAAGTTGCTAATTTTTCGTTATAACGTCTTTCACACGCAGGAGGTACCTACGAGTTGGAGGTTATCAAGCAGGTTAGAAACACGCACTTACTAATTTTAATTGCATTCGACATATTAATAAAGATATGAACAAACAATTCCTTATTTAATCACTTTTCGGATAATTTTAATTTTTCACTTCATAAGAAGATTTTAATTAGTAATAAGTAAAATTCGCTATGTGTAAATGTATAGATCATACACAAATAACATTAAAAATGTAAAGTGGGCCGTCGCTGTAGTTAATATAAACAATAAATCGTGCTTTTTCTAGCTACATAAAGATATCAAATCAATGATGCGTCGCATCTTTATTAATAACTTTTTATCAAATATCTATAATTTCAATTTCCATATTGGTTCTGTAGACCATGTTAAACATTGTTGACTTCATAAATTACACATTCTCCTTCAAACAATTTTACTAAAATAACAATCTCTGTAAAAAACCTTGTACAAAGTACGCGACGGCCCGCTTTCTTCGTAAACGTTAAATATAATATAACATTTTGGTACATCTATCAATCCAGGAACAATATTTAACATGTTTGTATAGATAATAATTAATTTTTATTTTTCGAAGGTTATGCATATACAATTTTTAGATAATTTTTGAAAATTGTTTATGTAGGTACAGTAGGGATAAAAAAATTAATTTTACTTATCTTCAATCTAAAATTTAAACCAATCGGTGCATTTATGATAACATTTTATTTATTAAACATTTTAATGAATTTATTTAATTTTTATTGTTTCCTAGTTCATAAATAACCGTATTATTATACCTGAATCAAGTACATAGTTCATTTTCCTGCGCTTGAGTTGCTCCACCTCATGCTTCCATTCATTCCATTATTAAATACAAAAAAGTAGGCTTCGCAGGTTGCCAGGTTGTATTTTTTCATTTTTCGAAAAAAAGCGGGCCGTCGCGTACTTTGTACAAGGTTTTTTACAGAGATTGTTATTTTAGTAAAATTGTTTGAAGGAGAATGTGTAATTTATGAAGTCAACAATGTTTAACATGGTCTACAGAACCAATATGGAAATTGAAATTATAGATATTTGATAAAAAGTTATTAATAAAGATGCGATGCATCATTGATTTGATATCTTTATGTAGCTAGAAAAAGCACGATTTATTGTTTATATTAACTACAGCGACGGCCCACTTTATATTTTTAATGTTATTTGTGTATGATTTTACATAATTTTGTTATAATAAAAAATTCTGGTTTCAATTTAAAAATAAGAACAATTATAAATTACAGCGACGGCCCACGTAACATTCCTATTGTTTTTTATTTTTCTACATACGTAGACTAGGATGTTATTATTTTCTATTGTCTCTCCAAGAAAAGTACATACCTAAGCTCCATTTGACGATCTTTGAGCTACTTTCATACTTAATACTGTTCTTGAGTGCGTACTTACTAGAAAACTCTTAGGGATCCGAAATTGGATGCTTTTAGAGCAAAGAAATCCATGCGATTCCAAACGAAAATTATGCATTTCGAGGAAGATTGCCGACGTTCCGGTCGTACACTACGACCTTTTTCGAGGGTACCAGGTTAACTAGAGGACATGATATATTATATTACAATGTGTATAATCGATGGAATAGATGTACAATGATGGAAAAATTTACCGAAAAAGTACATAACAGATGTGGTATAGATTCAGACTTGTTGCAATATTATTCTTAAAAACGTCTACGAAGATATGATAGTTCGCTCTGAGAAACTCCCGGAACATATCCACATGAACTCATCTATACGTTTACACACAACGAATTTTACTTATTATTAATTCGAATCTTCTAATGAAGTAAAAAATTAGAATTATCTGAAAAATGATTACATAAGGAACAGTTAGTTCATATCTTTATGATTATGTCGAATGGGATTAAAATTAGTAAGTACGTGTTTCTAACCTGCTTGATAACCACTACCCTGTACCTCCTGCGTGTGAAGGACGTTATAATGAAAAATTAGCAACTTCTTGTTATCTAAAAACTTCGATAGAATTAACCACGTTCTCAATTAATGAGATAGAAGTCTACTGCCTTCCTTAATTATCCCTTCTAACCACAAATATCCTCTACGTTTCTATAGACAAGGAAGATTATGATAATACCGACGGGTACAATAAATAAATAAAATGTGATAGGTTAAGAATATCGACATGTCAAACATTCCAGCGCTAGCTAGATTTCTACCTGATATCGACGCTAACTCCACTAGCTTCACTGACGGCGAATTTAGGAAACTGGACAAAATTCTATATATATAGATATACTCGCAATGTTAACGAAAAAGGTCGGAAAAAAAAAGACTGATAAAATTGATATTTCATAAAATTTAAAAACACATTATTTAGATTATTAACTTATTGGAAGCCGCGATCCTAATAAATTATATATCAACGAAAGGGAAAGAGTTCCAGGATTATGATGAAACAAACCAAAATTATGTAGCACTTCGCGTCGATGAGATATTAGCATTTTAAGATTTCCCCCTCCCTTCAAATTTACGATTTTGCTGTAAATATACCACCGGCGTTAGTCCGATTTTTTTGCGACGGACAGGCCTAACTGCCGTTAGTCTGTAATAAGTTCATGTGGTTACGTCGTTCCGGGAGTTTCTCAGAGCGAACTGTCATAGGTATCTTTGTAGATATTTTTATGAATACTATTGCAATGAGTCTGAATATATACCATATCTGTTATGTACTTTTTCGGTAAGTTTTTCCATCATTGTACATCTATAGCATCGATTATACACATTGTAATATAATATATCATGTCCTCCAGTTGACCTAGTCCCCTCGAAAAGGGTCGTAGTATACGACCGGGACGGCGGCAATCTTCCTCGAAATGCATAATTTTCATTTGGAATCGCATGGATTTCTTTGCTCTAAAAGCATACAATTTCGGATCCCTAAAAGTTTTCTAGTGAGTACGAACTCAAGAAAACTATCTAGTATGAAAGTAGCTTAAAAATCGCCAAAGGTCGTCAAATGGAGCTTAGGTATGTATTTTTCTTCGAGAGATAATAGAAAATAATAACATCATAGTCTACGTATCTAGAAAAATAAAAAAAAATAGGAATGTGATGTGGGCCGTCGTTGTAGTTTATATTTGCTCTTACTTTTTTATTAAAACAAGAATTTTTTATTATAACAAAATGATGTAGAATCATACACAAATAACATTACAAATGTAAAGTGAGCCGTCGCTGTAGTTAATATAAACAATAAATCATGCTTTTTCTTGTTACAGAAAGATATTAAATCAATGATGCGTCGCATCTTTATTAATAACTTTCTATCAAACATCTATAATTTCAATTTCCACATTGGTTCTTTAGACCATGTTAAACATTGTTGACTTCATAAATTACACATTCTCCTTCAAACAATTTTACTAAAATAACAATCTCTGTAAAAAACCTTGTACAAAGTACGCGACGGCCCGCTTTTTTTTTAAAAATGAAAAAATACAACTTGGCAATCTGCGAGGCCTACTTTTTGGTATTTAATAATTGAATTGAAAACATGGGGTGGAGCAATTCTAGCGCAGGAAAATGAACTATGTACTTGATTCAGGTCATTACCATACTAGGAGAATCATCCTACGTTATACGGTTATTTATGAACTAGGAAACAATAGAAATTGAATAAATTCATTAAAATATTTAATAAATTAAATGTTATCACAAAATGTACCGTTGGGTTTAAATTTTAGATTAAAGATTAGTAAAATAAATTATTTTATTCCTACTGCATATATGTAAACAATTTTAAAAAATTATCTAGAAATTTTATATGCATAACCTTCGAAAAATTAAACTTATTTATTATTTATACAAACATACTAAATATTGAACCTGAATTGATAGGTGTACCAAAATGTTATATTTAACGTTTACAAAGAAAGCGGGCCGTCGCGTACTTTGTACAAGGTTTTTTACAGAGATTGTTATTTTAGTAAAATTGTTTGAAGGAGAATGTGTAATTTATGAAGTCAACAATGTTTAACATGGTCTAAAGAACCAATGTGGAAATTGAAATTATAGATGTTTGATAGAAAGTTATTAATAAAGATGCGACGCATCATTGATTTAATATCTTTCTGTAACAAGAAAAAGCATGATTTATTGTTTATATTAACTACAGCGACGGCTCACTTTACATTTTTAATGTTATTTGTGTATTTCAGTTTACCAGTAACGACGATAACTTTGGATAATCGTTTCTACATCTTAACTTATGTAATTTATATGTAATTAAAAATGTAAGTAACTTATACGTAATTAAAAATGTATTTCAAATAAGGAACTCCCTGCGGTCGTGCCTAAAAATCATAACGATCATAACCTTTTATAATGACTGTATTTGGACGATCCCTTCAAAGTCGCTATAACCGATTTGCACTGTATGCACATAATTGAAGTGAGTACCAATTACCATATTGGATTTATTTTTAGATGATCTCATAAAGGCTTGTGAAAAATGTAAAAAAGCAGAAAGCAATTCAGAATTAACCACTGATATAGAAACAGGAAAAAGCAGAAAAAGAAAAAGAAAAGTATTATGCTTTGATAGTGAAGAATCTGAAAAAGAATATGAAGAATACCATAAAATAAATTATCCAGAATCACCGAAAAAGACATTGGTCAATAATGGTAAGTTATGTTGGTATATTTAAGTAGGTACACTGTAGGCATCTTTTGTGAAGATTATCTGTATTTTTTTAGTTATTTCCTACAGATTTATTCATAAATAAGTACTTATTGTGGTACTGTACACAAATTCTTTTATTGTGACACATGATGTTTTATCTTTAAATGTTTGTATTATAGATTCTCCGTCAAGATATTATCTTAGACAGACCAGTAAAAAATTTCCTTCGCAAGACTTTAATATTGGTAAGAACTCTTTTCTCTTTTGAGAGGATTTACTTTACATTATTTTGCAAATTTAATAATTAAGTCTAAAATTATCATCTGTTTTAAGATTCTCCAATGCAGAGCAGCCCACGCAATACGGAAGGATTTCTTTCACAACGGAACAGTAAGTACTTAATACTAACAAACAAACATACTGGTTTTCATTTTCAATAAAAAATGGTTGTCTTTTACTACTTTCCAGGTCCTGTATTATTAACAGAAGGCCAGCCATCAATATTAACTAAAATTAATACTTCTTTAGGTAAATATTGGTATTAACGTACTTCATACATACAGTACATTTATATAAGGTCTTAATTTGTTAGTTAAATTCCTTCTTTCTGAAATGAAAACATTTCCCTATACTAAATAGCCAAACAGCTGACGGTTTGTGTGGGAGTATGAACTTTTTTTTCGAGATTTCGATTTTGGTCCCATAATAAAAGTTGTTGTATTTGAAATTAACTAATAAATTAAAACCTTATAGTATACAGTGCTTAAGACTATCACACTTTTAAGGAAGATAATTTTTAAATTGTTACCTACATTAAAACAAGGTAGCTTACCTTTTTAACTTATTGCAGTCATTTTTAATGTTACAGCTAGAATTGCCTCACACCTAGGGGAAATTAAATGTGGAATAGAAAATATAAAACAGTTACAAAGTGATATTTTATCGAGACAATCATCCACATCTATCGTTATACCTAAGCGTTTACCAGATAATGTACCTGTACCATTAAAATCTGTAATGGACCTAAAGACTATAGAAGGTTGGCTGGAGGAAGAAGAGAACAAAGAAATCTTGGTACATATTTGCAACTCATATTAAAATTTAGTTAATTTATCCATATTGGCATTGCATAACTCACAATAAAGTATTTCTTGCAAATGAACTATTTAAGTTACGTTGGTGGCAACAAAACTGGCCCGATTACAAGAAGAATCCTTGAACGAGTTTTTGACAACTCCTTAGGTACAAAGTGTAATTGGACCGGGAAAAATAATAAATTTGCTTTAAAAGATTTACGGCTGACCGAAGTAATTCTAGGTAAGTTTAAGCATATTTTTTTCTTCTTTTCTTAATGGTATTATGTTTTTAGAGTTCCGTACCTCAAAAGGAACGGAACCCTTATACCACTTTGTTGGCCCGACATGCTCTTGGCTGGTTTTTCTTGTAGGGTACACACGAATAATAAAAATTATTCCATGGTTTAGCCACATAAAATATATGTATTTTGACTTCAAATTCAAATATTTAAACAAATGTTGTCAAATTATTTATATTTTAGGTGTAGTACGTAATAACAAGGTTGCAGAGAAAGCAACTGATTACGAAATAACAGATATTCTGGTTACCTGGTTTAGATTTGCCAAGGACAGAGATGGAGGACGCGAAAATCGTAGATCAAGAGCAAATAGCAATTAATTATTCTTACTCTGGTATATCAAAAAGAACAATATCCCGTCAGCGAAATGCGATTAAAAATAATATTATACGTGAGTTACAAGTTGAAATTGAATCTATTTCTAGTAACGATTTAAGTTACAATCCACCATTATTTTCTAATAATTTTGATGATAGTCCTAGTGAAAGTAATTCCTTAAATAATAATGTTATATCTAACGATGTTACATCTGAGGATACAGATCTTGCCACATCTCTCATTTCTTGGTCCCATGAGCACAATATTACTCACTCTGCTTTAAATGCTTTGCTGAAAATACTAAAACTACATGACTCATCATTGCCTAAAGATTCACGGACGTTGTTACAAACGCCAAAACAAATTAATGTTGTCGAATGTGATGGTGGTTCCTATATATATTTCGGACTTCTACCTAATATAATGGAAAGAGCTTCTTCTGGGTTAATTAACAGTAATAATTACCCTATGATTGATTTAAAAAAATTACAAATGAATAGTGACTTATTGTCTGTAACTGTTAATGTGGATGGCTTGCCAGTATATTCCAGTACAAATTATTCTTTTTGGCCTATTTTATGTATTCTAGACCAAAGTAATAACAAAAGACCCTTTATTGTTGGGCTTTACTACGGTGAATCAAAGCCAAATAATGTTAATAATTATCTCCGTCCCTTCGTTGATGAGTGTATTGAGTTGGAAAAAAATGGTATAATACTTAAAGGAAAAAAGTATGTATTTAGATTAAGTTGTATTGTAGCTGATGCTCCTGCAAGAGCATTTCTAAAATGCATTAGATCTCATAATTCCTTGCATGGCTGTGAAAAATGTACCCAGGAAGGTGTCTACATTGGTAGAACTACATGGGAGTACTCACGGAACTTTAATCTTAGAACTGACCTTGACTTTCATAATGAGTATTATGAAGATCACCAGATAGCAAAAACTATTCTTACAGAACTTGATATCGGATTAGTGACGCAAGTGCCTTTAGATTATATGCATTTAGTGTGTTTAGGTGTAGTAAAAAAATTAATTCGTGCTTGGGTCGAAAATGGACCAAAAAAGTGTAAGCTTAATTCTTTAAAAGTGACTGCAATATCACAAAGGTTATTAGAAATTAAAAAGTATTATCCAACTGAGTTTTCTAAACGACCACGACCTTTACAATTGTTTAAATATTGGAAGGCTACGGAACTGCGGTCTTTTGTTTTATACCTCGGCCCTGTAGTTTTATCGAACATCTTATCAGAAAATTTGTATGAACATTTTTTAGCATTACATTGTGCAATATATATTTTATGTAGTGATTTTTGTTCAGATAGCGAATGGCGGACGTACGCCAATGACTTATTGCATTGTTTTGTCCGTAATGTTCCAACTTTATATACCAAAGAACTTCTAGTATACAACTTTCATAATCTTGTACATTTGACATCAGATACTGCAAATTTTGGGAATCTAGATAACTTTTCCGCTTTTCCTTTTGAAAATTTCATGACCAAAATTAAAAAAATGGTTCGATCTCACAACCACCCTTTAGAACAAGTGGCGAAAAGGATGGGTGAGTTGAAATATACAAGTAAACAGTCACAAAAGTCAACAGTAATTGTTAAAAATAAGAAAATTGTTAAAGTAATTTTAGATAATAAGTGCAATTTAAGTGTTAATTCTTGTTTTAATACCAAAGAAGGTGATATTGTGATCATAAAATCTATCATAGAGGTCCCTGAAAAAGGGTTTTACAAATTGAAATGTGATTTCTTTTTGGATAAGGTAGATTTTTATACAGTACCTGTAAAAAGTAGTCGAATAAGCATTTATAAAGTTAGTCGTACCGAAACAAAAATTATTTGTTCGCCAACGTTAAATAAGAAGTGTTTACTGCTTCCTAATTTTAATGAAAGTGATACTTTTATTTATACGCCATTTGTAAGTATGACACTCACTCATTAGAATTTTATAAAGGTATATTGTAATAATATAATAATAATTTGTATGTCATTGTCGTAATCTTAAGACTTCATTTGTGCCATAATTTGATAATATAATTGTCCAATAACATTATTTTGTATTTCATTTCAACGAATTACTTACTTAATTTGACAAAAAGTATTTCTATGTGTCGTTTTAACATTTCGTAAATCAGTATAAGTACTTTCTTTCTATTGGTTGAAATAGAAATAGGGTCAATCTACACTGCCGCAGAAGGAAGGGAAGCGAAGAAAATCTTTGTGAAGATTGCATTTTAAACTTTATCTTCATTGCAGAAGCCTCTAAACACGTCGCCAACGGCGTCTTTTCAAGAAATAACAAGGATTCCGTCAACTGTCGCTCAAAGTTCAAAATGCAATGTACCTACCCAGGTACACACAAAAATTGCTTCTGTTTTCTTCTGTGGCTATGTGAATTGCCCCTGTTCCTTTTCAAATGACCCATCAAGGCAACGAAAATCCAACCGCTTGCCTAAGTGTATTATGTATCGTTGGGCCTACTGCAAGTTGGCCCTTGGTAGGGAATCCTACTTTGGCCCTCAGTTTTTGGCCCAACTCGTAAACTGCGCGCCAAATGTATGCGTTAGCCAACTAACGGTAGGTATGTGGCCCAACTAACTGCCAACGCAAAATGCTATTAGGGTCTCTCTCGACGGTACGACCCTTGGTGGTTCAGGTGGTTCCGTACAACGTCATCCACCTCATCGTGAGCATATCTTTCGATACCAATATCCTTGAATGGTATCCCGTGGATATTATGGCACACGAAGCTGAAAGAGGGGAAAAGCATATTATTAGATTTAAAGAAATTATATACATATGCTAGAGAAAGAAATGGAATGCATACTTTGCCGTTCTTTTATCTTTCACAGAAAGATCACCGAAGCGTCGTCCTAGGCAAAATTGGGCCAAACATGGTCTCGCATCGTTTATGCCAATGATGGCAAGCTCTTTACACAGAAACTTGCCATCAACGGCAAACCCATCCATATCCATAATGTGCGTTATCTAAAACAATGTATCAATAACAATATTGCATGTTTTAAAACTAGTAATAACTTTATATTTACTTACGGTTGGTCCTCTGGTCATCTCCCGCCCCCCCCCCGCCGGTGTTAAATTTTCCTTCTGCTGTAAAAAAAATGACGAAATTAGTTATAATAAAATTAAAAAATTAAACTATATGTAACATCATATCCACTCACGAGTATCTTGGTGTACAAATGCCGTAGTGCACACATTTGGCCCATCGCTTCAAATTCCATTTTCTTCTACCGTAAAAATAAATGTGAAAGATTAGTTATAATAAAAATTTATTTAAAATTTTTTTAAAAAATAATTTTTAACAAAAAAAATAGCAACCGACTTCGAAAAAAGCGCTAAAAAGAGTGAAATAATTTTTTATGTATACCGACAATATTCGATTTCATCATTATCATACTCAGAATATTGCAACTTTTTCGGCGGCGACACAAAATATTCCAACACGGTCATTTTCACGAACAAAGGAGTAAGTGCCTAATACATAAATATCCATCAATGTCCGTAAATTTCTGGCTATTAATGTACTGTTAATTAATTTTCTGTCGCCTCCGAAAAAGTTGCAATATTCTGAGTATGATAATGATGAAATCGAATATTGTCGGTATACATAAAAAATTATTTCACTCTTTTTAGCGCTTTTTTCGAAGTCGGTTGCTATTTTTTTTGTTAAAAATTATTTTATTTCATACTTTTTAGTGTACAATCGATCAAGATGTGGAAATAAAGTTATGTAGGTAATATTTGCAAAAGGATCGAAAAGGTTTGGTTCCGATATGTGAAGTCGTTGAGGAGATATAGAAGAATAAACAAATGATTTTGTAATAACAATTTAAACATAGTAACAATTGAGAATGTGTCGCATAATGTTAGTAAGTGAGCAGTATTTGCGAAAGGATCGAAAAGGTTTGGTTCCGATAGGTGAAGTCGTTGAAGAGATATAGAGGAATAAACAAATAATTTTGCAGTAACAATTTAAACATAACAACAATTGAAGATGTGTCGCATAATGTTAGTAAGTGAGCAGTATTTGCGAAAGGATCGAAAAGGTTTGGTTCCGATAGGTGAAGTCGTTGAAGAGATATAGAGGAATAAACAAATAATTTTGCAGTAACAATTTAAACATAACAACAATTGAAGATGTGTCGCATAACGTTAGAGAGTGGGTAATATTTGCGAAAGGGTCGAAAAGGTTTGGTTCCGATAAGTGAAGTCGTTGAGGAGATATAGAGGAATAAACAAATTATTTTGCAACAATTAATAAATTTTTTATATAATTAATATCTGCTAATTATTTCTAAGAAGATAGTAATAGTTTCTTTCATTACAATAAATCAATCCCATTCAAAAAGAAATTGCGATAAATCTGAATAAAGCACTAATTTTGCAATAACTTTGTTAATAATAAACATTTCGGAAAAATTTCTTAAATGGGACCAATGGGAGACCTAAACCTAGCAACTTGAAGTGGTTTCATTTTGATTGGTCAATCCGTCACTGAGTTATGGCCGGACAAACAAGAATAAAGCACTAATTTTGCAATAACTTTGTTAATAATAAACATTTCGGAAAAATTTCTTAAATGGGACCAATGGGAGACCTAAACCTAGCAACTTGAAGTGGTTTCATTTTGATTGGTCAATCCGTCACTGAGTTATGGCCGGACAAACAAGAATAAAGCACTAATTTTGCAATAACTTTGTTAATAATAAACATTTCGGAAAAATTTTTTAAACGGGACCAATGGGAGACCTAAACCTAGCAACTTGAAGTGGTTTCATTTTGATTGGTCAATCCGTCACTGAGTTATGGCCGGACAAACAAGAATAAAGCACTAATTTTGCAATAACTTTGTTAATAATAAACATTTCGGAAAAATTTTTTAAACGGGACCAATGGGAGACCTAAACCTAGCAACTTGAAGTGGTTTCATTTTGATTGGTCAACCGGTTACGGAGTTATGGCCGGACCGCCCACTGTCGAATAGAGTAACCTCCTCCTTTTCGAAGTCGGTTAAAAAGCTTCATATTCACTCACATGTGTGGAATGGGATTGTTGCATTATTTTCACTCTATCTTCCTACGTATAACTTGTACTGAAACTTGCACTGAAAACTTGTCAAATACTGTGACCAGCCTGCGACTAATTTTCGTGAGAAATGTAGATGACTAACTGGCGAGTGGAAAACATCGATGGTATATAAACGTCAACCCTCTAAGATGTTAGTTGTTGGAAGGGGTATTAGAATTTTGCGGGGTTGGAATGGAGGTGTGGAGGTAGAGGTGTAGAGGTAGAGGTGTGGCTAGATCTGCACTTTCTAGGACCGATTTTGGACGCAATGTGGTACATCCCCAAACTTATGAATTTACACTCCTCCCATATATTTTTGGAAGACCAACGCCAGCGTGTCTGTGGTGTATCCCACACTTGAGAATTTACACTCACATATATTTTTCGAAAAGATCGGCGCCAGCATGTCGGGGTTTTAGACAATACCTGCTTTCCCTCGATCAGGTACATTCCGCAACGTGTTACGTCCGTAGAAAATTCATATAGTGAAATCTTTCCGAAATTCCTTAAGCTTAAACAACCACGGGCGATACCCTTGCGCGCGGATCTTTCCCTTCGCAAGGCGACCAGGCCAAGCTATAAAAGCCACATGTGGCAAGAGATAAACAGAAGACCGAGGACAAGACTTCCTTGTTCCGTGTCTTCGAAATAGACGAAACATTTTCTTCCTTTTAGAATAAAATATTATTTAAGTTAAGGTTTTCAATGCTTTCGTTCCACAATAAAATAACGTAAATTAAATACTTTAACATAATAAACTACAAACATGAAACGAAAGGAATGGAAACCTTATATTTTTATTATTAACATTTATTTCCTTTTAACATATTTTTCAGTACTAACAAATTCTCTTCGTTATTTCCTTTCTTTTAATTTAACTAGAATAGTAATCACGGAGAAACAACGGCTTTTTACATATACAGGGTGTCTCACGCAAGCTACAACCGCGGAAATACACGTGTCCACATGGATAATTGGAAGCGAAAAGTGAAATAAAAAGTAATAAAATTTGTCCTCGTTAACGAGTTATTAAATAAAATAGATCAGCGAATCAGGAAGCACGGAAGCGGTAGGCGGTGAGTAGCGGCCATGCTAGTCTGAAGATAAGAAGCGATAAATTTCGACGGGCGGGGCGTTCTGGCACGTATACAGGCGTGAGAAGGTAGTGGTCAGGAGGAGATTTCCAGGAAAAAGTGTCGACTTTCGCTCTTCCTCTCTCTACCTTTCTTTCACGACGCTACCTTACGCACAACAAAAATCTAATCTAATCTCTCTCTCTCGCTCCCTCCTACCCTAACACGGCGCTACCTCACGCTGCCTGCACGCGCTGACTCTCTCTCTCTCTCTCGCCCTTTCTTTCGTTGACTTTCTCTCTCTCTCTCTTTTTCTCACAATCTTTCGTCCACGACGCTTTCTTACGCTATCGCTTCTTGTCTTCAGACTAGCATGGCCGCTACTCGCCGCCTACCGCTTCCGTGCTTCCTGATTCGCTGATCTATTTTATTTAATAACTCGTTAACGAGGACAAATTTTATTACTTTTTATTTCACTTTTCTCTTCCAATTATCCATGTGGACACGTGTATTTCCGCGGTTGTAGCTTGCGTGAGACACCCTGTATATTGTAACGTATCGCCTTTCTTACCTTTTCAATTTTACGCTACTTTTTCTACTCGTTCGGTCTTTTTAGGACTGGCAGTGGAAAGTGGGAAGAGAATAAATTGAATTCCGCGAAATGTCACTTTAATTACGTTTAATTAGAACCTTTGTTTGTGTTGCGGTCGATTAGCAGTCGCTCTTGAACCGCTGATCGCGCTCGCGATGTTTTTGGTACGCCGGTGAACTCGTCGTCGCTCTCGCTCCACACACACACACACACTCGCTCTCTCAGGTACGCGGCTCACTCATACACTTAACCTATGCCTTATCCTACCGGGATTGAGGATGTATACAAGAATTGTTGACACTTATCTGCGGTGAGGTTGTAACGCTGTCCCGCTTTTGTCTTCTAATTGGATTACCCGCTACCTCGCCTGTGATTGCTCTGGTGCCGACACACGCGTCTAACAAGGGGACATCACGACCTCGGAAATTGACTTCGGGATAAGACTTTGCAGGTTTGTAGTATACCTTAATAGTAATCGATCTGCAAAGTAATAGCGCGCACTAGCCATAAGATTCCGAGAAAAAGGGCTCTAAAGTTTTACGTGTAGGACGTATACCGGTCACTTTGAACACCATCCAAGAGTGATGCAGTGGCCGAGTTGTAGCGAGCTCGCTTGCGGAGTGGGCGATCCAGGTTCGATACTGCTTATGGTAACTTTTTTTTTTTTCTTTCAATTCTTTTGAAAATTATTACAACTTTTAAATAAAGTTAATAATGACATATAAGTATTATGAATTAAATCATACATAATTTTTTCTTATTAATAAAAAATGACTGTTAGGGTTTTATTTATATAAAAATTCTTACGATATCGTTCTTTTTTAGCAATTTCTCATTTTACATGCAAACACCAGAATGATAATTATCATAAAAACATTGAAAACGAAAAATATTATTACATCTCGCACAATTTATAAAAGAAGATTCTTTACATGAACAACCTTTTTTTAAAAGTTCTATTGGAAAACATACTTCATTTACATTCATGAAAATTTCTCTTCCATCAGAAAGCTTGGAAGCGTACCAGGCATACCGGATCATTTCATTAAAAATTGGCGATGACAGTTGATGATGCACTATTGATTGTATTTTTATGCAGTCCTCACGAGAATTTATTTCTCTGTTATTTTCAATGAGATAAGCGCAATTCTGCATACGTTTTATTAAATTTTTTACTTGTCTATAAAAATATACAACACAAGGTTGACCAAGGGGAGTACATTTTGGAGGAACAACTTTAATTGTGCAAAGAGGTGATTTCTCGTCATCCTGAAAGATTGTAATATGTAAAGATGTAATAATATTTTTCGTTTTCAATGTTTTTATGATAATTATCATTCTGGTGTTTGCTTGTAAAATGAGAAATTGCTAAAAAAGGCCGATATCGTAAGAATTTTTATATAAATAAAACCCTAACAGTCATTTTTTATTAATAAGAAAAAATTATGTATGATTTAATTCAGAATATTTGTATGTCATTATTAACTGTATTTAAAAGTTGTAATAATTTTTAAAAGAATTGAAAGAAAAAAAAAAGTTACCCTAAGCAGTATCGAACCTGGATCGTCCACTCCGCAAGCGAGCTCGCTACAACTCGGCCACTGCGCCGCTCTTGGATGGTGTTCAAAGTGACCGGTATACGTCCTACACGTAAAACTTTAAAGCCATTTTTCTCGAAAGTTTATGGCTAGTGCGCGCTCTTACTTTGCAAATCGAATAGTCTAAAGGTATACTACAAACCTGCAAAGTCTCATCCTGAAGTCAATTTCCGAGGTCGTGATGTCCCCTTGTACCTGATTTTAAATCAAACACTCTCTTCACACTCCGAAATTTTAGATTTTTAACGCAACATTATTGATCTTAGAAACTTTGAGAAAATTCTCGGTCTCGAGCTATTTGGTTCTTTGGTTTATAAAGGACTATTCCCACTCTTACCTCGTCTCGCGAGATTTGATTCCTATTATTTAATTGGGTCCCCCCCGTGTCCCTTTCGTCGCGCGCCGCTGGCCGAGCGCGGCCCTGAACTTGCCGATCAAACGTCGGCCCGAGTCGTCTCCGATCGGGCTTCCTCGTGCCTACCCGTCTTTGTTTCTTTTGCCGTTTCTTGCGTGTTGTTGACTTTTCGCGTTCTAAATTTAGATTTCTTCCCATTTCTTATGGTACCTATGATCTATTGTCCGCGTAATCGAATTTCTCGCTTGTCTATTTCTATTCCTTGTCCTATCTTTTTAATATTGATTATTCTAAACTATGATCTCTAGCGTTACGTTACAACGTCCCCTCAAATATAATTTTTAATTTTATTTTAATTTAGAAAATTAAATTTATTTTTATATATTTTTTTTTTTTTTTTTTGTTTACTTTCTATTCGGTGTCCTCCTCTATCCTCCACCGCTGTATTTGCCGTTGGAGTGAGTTTCCGAGGTTGACCAGGATTCCGTCCTCGCGCACTCCCACGACCGCCCTGATGGGGATGGCGTCGGCATCTCCTTCCTCGCTCGTTCGTAGGTCCATTATTATCCTCTTCCCGAGGACTTTGTCCGCCACGAAGTCGACCTCGCGTTCGGTCCACCTTCTTCCGCCCATTGGTGCGACATCCCTGAGCGCGATGAGCGCTGCTAGTGCCCGGAGCGCAGTTAGTTTGTGCGGCATGAAATATATGTCCGCGGGCCTTCTCCGGACTACCTGACACGCGTCCATCAGGAACACGCAACACCGTGTTTCTCCGACGCATTCCACTTGGCCGCGTTCTACCCGCCCGTGGTACATGGTCAAACACGGCGTTCCTGATTTTAGCACTAAGCCTGGAATGGGTATCCTGCTGCCAGGTTTTCGGATATGCCGTTCCAGCGTCGGTTGTAGCCGCTCGTATAGGATTTCGTCTCCCCTGGTTCGTACCGCTATCCTTCGCGGGGTGATGACCCGTATAGCCTTTCCGGCTTGGATCCGCTGTAGTTTTGTGCGATCATGGCGCATGGGGATGCTCCGCGGTATGACTCCCACTTGGAACGGCACCCATGGTCCCGTCGCTCTCCCGTCCCTCTGTCTTTTCTCCAAAAACTTCAGCAATGACATCTTCTAACACTTTTCCGTCTTTGTTGGTTTGTCGATCTATACGCTTTCGCAAATTGTATCGAACTGTGGGATTTTCGGTTGCGATTCCTCCCTCCTTTTGGCTAATCTTGACTTTATTATTGTTCTTAGCGGTCATGGCTTCCCGCGGGATTTTGGCCGTTGGAGGTTTCTCGTACGTCTTCTCCTTGTCTCTCGTACTCGTTGTTGTGGTTGTCTCTTTCTTACTCGTTACCTTTTCGTCGTCACCGTTCCTCCTTAGATCTTCCGTGCGGTGGTAAACTTTCAGGTTGTTCGCGTGAAATCTCCCCCGCTCCTTCCCGGTCGTCGGGTCTCTTATAACGAACGTTGCCGCTCCGATTTGATTTTCGAGGTCGTATGGCCCTTCGTAGAGCGCGAGAAATTTCGCGATCTTTTTGTTCGTAGGATCGGACACATTACACGCCTTTACCAGTACCCAATCTCCTACTTTGAACTCCGTGAGTTTATGCGTTTTGTTGAACCTTTCCGCGCGTTTCCTTCCCTTCTTTCCTATTCTTTCCCGCGCGAGCATCAACTTTTCCTCCCATGGCGGTTCCTTGTTTTTCTCGTGTCCTGGTATCCACGCCGTCCATGCCCTTGGTGGTTTTTCTCCTTTGTGGAGCTCCATCGGTGTCAACTCGGTTGTCTCGTGGTGTACTTCGTTTATGCATTTCTCTACGATGGGTAGCCATTCCTTCCAATTCGTGTGTTTTTCTCCCAGGAAAGTTCGAAAAAATCGTCCGAGCTCCCTATTCACTCGCTCCACGATATTTCCTTAAGGATGTCGGATGGATGAAAACACCGGCTGTATGTCTTCTTGTTTTAATTTCGCTAGCCATTTTTTCGACGTAAACTGTGTCCCATGATCAAATTGAATTCTCTTTGGTTTTCCATGCGTTGGGACGTAATGACCGAAAATACTCCTTATGGTGGCCGCCGCGTCTGCCTTTCGTAGCGGGTAAAGTGCCACGTACTTGCTGAATGCATCGATGGTCTCTAGGATGTGTTTAAACCCTCCTTTTGTTGCTGGTAGTGGACCGTAGAAGTCTATCGAGAGGAGCTCGTGCGGTCCCTCCATCACGATATTTTGCATCGCTGCGTAACTCTCCTGGTTGGCGACCTTACTCTTTTGGCATATATCGCATGTTTTGATGGTTTTCGCTATTTTCTTAAGCAGTTTAGGAATAAATAGGTCTTCGGAAATTATTTTGTAACATTTGTATGTTCCCACGTGTCCGTACACTCGATGGCAATCCTCGATGAGCGTTTCCTCAATTTCCTCCGGTAGTACGTGTTTCCATATGTTTTGTCCACATTGCTTGTATAGCAGATTTTGAAACAGACTGTATTTGTCATTTTGCGCGCTCGGTAGTTTTCTAACGCCGTTCGTATCCCGTTTAAACGTTCGTCTTTCTTTTGTTTATTCGCCATGTCCTCGAAATATTCGGCCAAAGTCGATGCCGGTTTCTCGGCTAGGATGCTCGCTATTATGACATCTCCCGCCCGCGTCTCGCCCTCCTCGCACGGGATTCGGCTTAACGTGTCTGCGACCTTATTTTCCTTTCCCGGGCAGTATTCGATCTCGATATCGTATTCTTGTATCGCGATAGCCCATCGCATTAGTCTTGCACTTGTGAAACGGCATGTTTTGAGGAACGTTAATCCTTTATGGTCCGTCCTAATTATGACCTTCGTTCCAATAAGATATGACCGAAACTTTTGCAACGCCCACACGATCGCGAGAAGCTCCTTTTCAGTGATGTAATATCTTACCTCCGCTCCCTTTAGTGTCCTGCTTGCGAACGCTACGACTCCCATGTGTCCTTGTTCGTCCTTTTGCGTCAGCTCCGCTCCTAACGCAAATTCACTCGCGTCCGTATGCAGATAGAACGGCTTCGGAGGATCGGGATGTTTCAAAATGACGGTTTCGAGGAAGAGAGTTTTTACTCGTTCGACCGCTTTCGTCCTCTCTTCACTCCATTCAAATTTGCTGCCCTTCTTGATCATTTACAAGAGCGGTACGATCTCGTGGGCATGTCTTTGCGTGAACTTCGTGTAGAAGTTGATTAGTCCGAGAAAGCCTCGCAGTTGTTTAATGTTTTTAGGCCGCGGATATTTTCGTATGGCCTCCGTTTTTTCTCCTTATGGTTTTATTCCCTCGGTTGTTAAAACGTGACCGAGGAAATTTACTTCTTTTCGGAAAAACTTTGATTTCTTTAAATTGAGCGTAACCTTCATTTCTCTCAGGCTTTCAAATAATTTTCGTAGGTGCATCATGTGCTCCTTTGTACACGCTGACATGCATAGGAGGTCGTCGACGAAATTCAACACATTATCCCCCAAACCTTTTAGTACGTGAGCTAATCCTCTGATTAGGCTCGCACTGCTGGTTTTTAGGCACGACCGCAGGGAGTTCCTTATGCTCTCGATCGAGCAAAAAGTGTAACGGACGATTATCTCCGAAACTATTCGAGATATCCAAAAACCCTTTTGGATCTTTATGTTTCATAACAAGATTTAAATGTATGTGTGTGTGTGTGTGTGTATCCACTCTAGCGTCTAAACGGCTGAACGAATCGAGGTAAAATTTACACGGAAAATCCAGTTATACCCGACGAGGATCCACTAACAATTTCGATTTGATCCGACTTCCGGTTTCAAAATGGCGGGCATTTTAAATATTAAAAAATTCATAGAAATTCTGTTATAAGAGCAAAACAATTAAAACTTTGCACAAATATGTAAGATAGTGACAACTAATAACATGATTTTTTCAAAATTTTTCAGCGAAACGGTACAAAATGGCGGACTAATAATAGCTATTTATGCTACAAGTGGGAAAAGTGGCAAATTATGGTATAGGTTAAATTTCCGAAACGAGCCGATAGTGCGTGCTGTGGAACAGGGGAACGAGTGGGAATTTAATCACACGAGTTCCCCTGGAACACAGCACAAGCAGAGGCGAGTTTTGGAAATTTGACCTATACCAGATTTGCCACTTTTCCCACGTGTTGCATACAAGATTTTATGCAATCCATGTTTGGAATGTTCAATTTTTGGAGAAACATACTTATATAGGCCATAAACTAAGGTCTAAACATAGTTATAGGCCTTAGTTTAAGATAGTTTCTTAAGAACTGGTCAGTTTGTAGTGGTTCCCAAGAAGCGTCGGTAGCCCAGTGGTCTAGATGTAAGACTAATGCGCTGGCGGCCCGAGTTCGAGTCTCGCCAGCGCCAAAATTTTTTGTATTTGTACGTGTCGTAAATTAAAGTATATATCGTGAAATAATATTGCCTTGATTGAACTGTGCGGGAAAGTGATGACGTAGCGTGCGGGAATGTGATGACGTAGCGTGCGGGTGCCAAACTGTGCGGGAAAGTTCTACCCTGTGAGATAATAGCACATTACAGTATACCCATCGGATATTGGTCACTTTGCGCACACTATCCAGCGCTCAAAAAGTGAACTTTCCAAGCATGGATTGCATAAATATTTTTATCGACTCTAGCGCCTAAACGGCTAAGCGGATAAAGCTGAAATTTATACGAAAAATCCAGTTCTTCCTAACATAGATCCACTAACAATTTCGAATTGATTCAATTTCCGGTTTCAAAATGGCGGCCATTTTAAACATTAACAAATTCATAAAAAATCTGCTATAATAGGGAAACAATTAAAACTTTGCAAAAATATGTAAAATAGTGACAACTAAAAAGGGACAGGCGAGCGCAGCGAGCCGACTTCCTATGGGAATCATTACCGCGGTCGTGCCTAATACGAAACAGCAAGGCTGTTTCGTTGGGGGGGCCCCAGCCGCCCTATAGCTGGTTAATCCGAACGGTGTTACTCGAAATTCATAACATTGTCCGTTATGAAGAAACGCTGTATATTTTCTTGATTCTGGCGTAAGTGGTATTTGCCAGAAGCTGCTGACCATATCCAAACTCGACATTATTTTTGCTTTTCCACATTGTTCGAATATCGTTTCCGGCGGCACGGGGCATTCGTGGTCCGGTAGTAAAATTTTATTCAATTGACGTGCATCTAGACATAATCGTATCCGTCCGTCCTTTTTTATCACCGTTACGAGCGGATTTACGTATGGGCTATTCGATCTCTGTATGATCCCTTGCTCCAGCATCTTCTCCATTTCTTGTCTCACTCGCTCCCGATAGGCCATTGGGATCGGGTATTACCGATGGATGTATGCCGTTTTGTCGTTTACCTCCAACTTATATGCGTAGACTTCTATTCTCCCTGGTTGGTCTCTGAACACATCCTCAAACTGCCATAATAGATCTTGAAAACTCTCTTTCTCTTCCGTGGTAAGTCCTTGACACTCCTCCGCCTTTTCCCTTATCTCTTCCACCTTCCTCCGCATCTCCTCTTCTCTCGAGTTCGCCTCTGGGACGCCGCGCTTTGGGTCCGTCCCCCCGGACTCTTCTATTACTTCTACTCTCCTTTCGCCCTTCGACTCCTCCACGCTCTCCACCTTCACCTCGTCTTCCTTTTCCCCGTCGCTTATCCTTACCACTTTTTTTTTCATTTCTATATGGCTGTTTAAGTGTGTTAGACTGTCCATTCCTAGGATGCATGGTCTCACTAAGTTAGGTATTATTAGAAATATCAATTCCGTTTCGATACTTCCAATTGTTGTATTGGCCATCAGTTGCTTTTTTATTACTGCTGACTTTCTTCCCGTTGCGCCCACCACTCTTATCGTTCTTGTCGGGATCGTAGGACATTTTCCCCACCTGTCTTTATTTTCCTCGTATTTGTCCTCGGCGATACACGTCACTTCGCTTCCCGTATCCACTAGTGCTTTAATTTCTCTTCCTTCGATGTTTATTGTGATTATCGAGCATTGCCCTCTCGTGTTTACCAGCATGTTTCTGTTTCCTTCTCCTTTTTCCTCTCGTGTCACCAGATTAATCTCTGGCGCGCACACTTTCTCTCGCACACCTTTTCCTCTAGTTGTTTCGTTTTCCGTTTCCGTCTTCGTTTTTCGTGTCGTACAGTCGCAGGTGTGCGTTGGCTCTAGGTGCGGTACGACACTTCGGCGTTTCCCCATTGTGAGGTCGGGATGATATGCGCGTCCACCGTGCTGGTGTTGGTGGTTTGCTCCGTTGCACTCGTTTCGCCGACCATCGCATTCACTTGCGGTGGCCTCGCTGGCCATCCTCTATCTCCGTCCCGTCTTACATTCGGAGTATTATTTCCTCCTCGATTCGCTACGGGTGTGGAGTGACTTGTTGGCGGTGCGGTGAACGCTTGTCCTCCGAATCTTCGTGGAGCGGCGTTCATCGCTTGTGTCGGTAATCCCCGCTGAGCGTTTACCGCTCGCTTCAGATCGTGCCTCTCGAGGATTCTGATCAAACCTTCGACGTTCGTCACTCCCTTTAGGAGGATTTCGTCTCGAATTTCCGGAGTGAAGTGTGCCGCTAGTGCTTCCACAACTTCTTCTTCGCTGATTCGCGGGGTAAGGTCGTATGCACTCGCGCAAAGTCGCGAAACGTATTCGACTCTCGTCGTGTTTGCTCGCTCTTCGTAGAAGCCGTTGTTTAGATGCCTCCGAATTCGCACCTGCTGCTCTCGACTCCAGAAACGCTCCGTAAATTTCTGCGCGAATTCGTCGAAAGTCCTTATTCTTCCCTCCACGATGTTCCACCAGTCCCGCGCCGTGCGCGTGAGGCTTTGCTCCACTACAAACTTGAATTCGTGGTCGTGGATGCGTGCTGCTTGGCAGTAATTTTCAATCTCTCGGAGGTACTTCATAGGCCGTTCTCGTCCGGACCCGTCGAAATTTGGTGGTGTCCTTCGTAGGGCCATTTCCCGAATGTTTGAGTGTGTTATAGCACTTGTGTCTCTTACCGTCTCCTGACCCGTTTCCCGTTTGCTTCGCATTTCCTCGATACTCCTCCTTAACGTTTTCATTTCCCGGCGATAATCATCCACGGTGTTCCGCGTTTCCCGGAAACTCCTTGCTAGCTTATCGACGATATTCTCGTCCTCGGTGACCCTCCTGCCGAGTTCTTCTATTGCCCTTTTTAACCGACTTCGAAAAGGAGGAGGTTACTCTATTCGACAGTGGGCGATCTTGCTTTTTTTTTTTTTTTTTTTTTTTTTGTTTTTTTTTTTTTTTTTTTTTTTTTTTTGTTTGTCCGGCCATAACTCCGTAACCGGTTGACCAATCAAAATGAAACCACTTCCAGTTGCTAGGTTTAGGTCTCCCATTGGTCCCGTTTAAAAAATTTGTCCGAACAGTTTATTATTAACAAAGTTATTGCAAAATTAGTGCTTTATTCAGATTTATCGCAATTTCTTTTTGAATGGGATTGATTTATTGTAATGAAAGAAACTATTACTATCTTCTTAGAAATAATTAGCAGATATTAATTATATAAAAAATTTATTAATTGTTGCAAAATAATTTGTTTATTCCTCTATATCTCCTCAACGACTTCACTTATCGGAACCAAACCTTTTCGACCCTTTCGCAAATATTACCCACTCTCTAACGTTATGCGACACATCTTCATTTGTTGTTATGTTTAAATTGTTACTGCAAAATTATTTGTTTATTCCTCTATATCTCTTCAACGACTTCACCTATCGGAACCAAACCTTTTCGATCCTTTCGCAAATACTGCTCACTTACTAACATTATGCGACACATTCTCAATTGTTACTATGTTTAAATTGTTATTACAAAATCATTTGTTTATTCTTCTATATCTCCTCAACGACTTCACATATCGGAACCAAACCTTTTCGATCCTTTTGCAAATATTACCTACATAACTTTATTTCCACATCTTGATCGATTGTACACTAAAAAGTATGAAATAAAATAATTTTTAACAAAAAAAATAGCAACCGACTTCGAAAAAAGCGCTAAAAAGAGTGAAATAATTTTTTATGTATACCGACAATATTCGATTTCATCATTATCATACTCAGAATATTGCAACTTTTTCGGAGGCGACAGAAAATTAATTAACAGTACATTAATAGCCAGAAATTTACGGACATTGATGGATATTTATGTATTAGGCACTTACTCCTTTGTTCGTGAAAATGACCGTGTTGGAATATTTTGTGTCGCCGCCAGTAGCTATAGTAGGCCGGTTCTGGCTCAGTGGTGAGGGGGGTGCGGGGATGCGGGGGGGATTCGACTCCAGCGAGGGGGGGGGGGTAAGAGCCGTGACTCGAAGAGGGGGGGGGATGACGCGATGCCGGATATTGACACCTAGCGATAAGAAGAAACGAATCGCATAGTTTATGTTCTCGGTATCCGATGCCACCTAAGACCATAGCGTGCATATTATTCGGAAGTTTACATTACAGGTCGAAATGATTACGTTTGACCAAAGCAAATTTTATCGCCCCTTCGAGCGCGCAGCGTTCTCTTCATTAGTCGAGAAACCACCGTCCTTATTAGTCCTACGGCTAAGATCGGTTGGAAAAAATAACGCGTGTGCTTCTAACCATTCTTTCATTCGTGTAACATGTCACCTGAAACATTAGTGAACTTATCGTGGCCACTCGTCATAAACCTATATTTGGGTGGATTCCTTAGTGGTGAAAATAAAACGATGGTCGAACATTTAATGTCTATGGACACAACTAGTTACGTATGCGTATACTACACGAAGAGATTCAGTCAAGCGGTGCAACGGTGGCCTATACGCGCTACACCCCGAAAGATATTGGAGATAATAAATGAGGACGAATATCGCATAGTGTACGCGGTGGCGGACGAATAAAGCAGCATTATTGAAACACGTTCGTCGATGTAAAAGTTTCATTTAAGAGCTGACCAAAGAAAGCGACGTTGTCACCTCCTCTCAACTGCCCGATTTCTTGACGATATACTTCATTAGTCGAGAGACCATCGTACCCATTTGACGTGCGGAGACTACGATCGAGAGAGGACATTTTTGTGATTTATCGAGCATCATGCAGTGCGACCAAGGGAAACGTGTTACTAGCGATACTTTTTCGTTCCAAAATAAAAGAAGAAGAAACTTCACGGCGTAAGTACATGACAAAAATACTTTTATTTTAAAAACTTCTATTAGAAAATTTACTAATCTCTATTCGATTTTTTTTATTTAGTGAACCAGCATCATCATCGGTCGAAGAGAGACCCAAAGTTTCACGCATCCTCGGCCGAAGATACGCTTTAACGAGCGCCTTCTTCAAGTATCTCGAAATCGGCATAAATGTGGGGAAAGACAGCTTCATTGAATTGGCTCTAGGAGATGTCCGAGGAAACGAAATATCTTTTTCAATGTACGCGTGGAAAGAATTATTGAAGGTGAAGGCAACGATAAACCAATTATTCGACACCTTCACGCCCGCGCTACCAACAAATGAAGTTATAAAAATCGGTGACAACGGTGATTTAACAGTGCAAATCGTTCTAATAGCCGGTGAAAAAAAAGTTATAAAGATATCTAATAATAAAACCGCCATTTTTCTTACCGAACAAACCATGAATAAAATGTACGACTTCGAGCAGTGTATAGATCATATGTTTTCTTGGTTATCGGAGAATATTACGTTTGTGCATAGTAAATACGCGCGTTTTGTTGAAATTGTAAAAGAATCGTATACGACGGACTATGTAAACGCTATAATGCGCGATGAAACGTTTGAGAGGCATTCTTTGATCGATTGCGAGCTGCTAGTCATATGTTTAAAAGTGATCTTGTACGACGCGTCGATAAAGCACGATGCATTGAAATGAATCGACGGACTATGTGAACGCTAAAATAAAAACGTTTGAGAGGTATTCTTTGATCTTGAATAAATATATAGAACAACATTATGTAAAACCCATACAAATATTTTTTCTCCTTCCATCCCATTAGGGAGTTCCTGCTAATCTAAACATCCTTGCGATAAAGAGAGGAAGCATAGGTGCGAGAGAGGAAAAAAAATCAGAGTTTTAAATACTTTTATTATATAGATTCATTTTTGTACTACATGGTTTTATAATAATAATTGAATTACATAATATTTTTAACGATGCTCGTCAGCGGGTTGTACTCGACTATGCGATCGTGTATTATTAAGCAATGCGCCGTGGTATCGGACGGCAAGTTCTCCTTACACTCGAACTCTAGTCGTATGTCAATCATCCCACTCTTCAGAGATTCGTTTTGCCGCATACAATTTATAGCGACGAAGGGTCCGTATGTCTTAAAATTTTTGATATCGAGAAGAGGTTCTCCGTGTCCGTAGTAAGATTCTTTAAATTTCGCGTACATGTCGTAAAGTACCGCGTATTGATTCTTGTCGAAGTCGAGGTTCATGCTGTCGTACGGATAAGTTTCGGCATTCAGATAAAGTCGTACGTTCTCGAGTTTACAACTATCGAATTGGGACATCATTTTATTCGCATTGTTCTTACGCGCCGTCTGCAGAGCGAATATCACGTATCGCGGTTTTTCTGATTGCGTCGTAGTTTTTATCGTCCACGTATGCTTCGTGGTTCTTGGTAGTACAGGGTACTCGTAGAGATCCCACGATCGAAAACTCATGCTGATCGACCGTCCGCTCTCGAGAACGCGTAACATGGATAATCGATGCAGCTCTTCCAAAGCAATGTGCGGCATGCGCCATTGAACCTTACGCAATTTCAGTACTGGCTTGAGATTTACCGAACCAAACAGCGCATCCGTGTCGTTTCGCGCGCGGACCAAAATCAACTCGTGACTCGCATGCATCACGATGCGCTTGTAATCCTCGCAGAAACCGAATAGCATGCTCAACGGTACGCAGAAGTTAAAATCTGTCGGAGCTTTGTACACGTGCGTTCTATCATTCTGGTAATTCCAACCGGCATTGGACAGCGCATTGCTTCTCTCCGTTGCCAAACTCAAGTGGTTCTTCAGAGTGGTCGTTATCCCAGGATTTCTCGTACGGTCGATCTCGAAACCGTTCATTTCGTATCGAATCTCATCGAACATAAAGCTGACGCAATTATTATCGAGAATTATGTATTCGTTGCTTCCGTCGGGTACACCTTCCGGGAGGCTCAATTCACCTTCCACGTATAGGTAACTCTGAGACGGTAGCGTGTACAGCTCCTGGTGCTGAATGGGTATTCTTATTTCATCGCCATTTCCGTACCTACTATTGGCGTATGGACTGTACGTGTGCAGTTCAACTTTCGTTATACGATTGTCAAAGACCGGTGCGCTCATCACGTCCAAGATATTATCAGACATTTTCTTCTTCTTTATTTTTTTTTACTGCTTGTCGACGATTAAACCCAAAGACCGTAGAAATTTCACGTTCTCGGTACGCAACTTCTTCTTCTTCGAACCAGCTGACGAAGCAGCGGGAATATATGTAGGCTTGTTGTTGTCGTTAACGTAAAGGTTCTTACGATCGTCAAAATGGTCGTAGGTCGACTCGTTTTTACCGTAGCGAAAGATTAGCATACTACCGATCGGGCGCGATACGTCGACGCACGTGTAATCGCACCGTTATCTCTTCTCCGCGAAGGTCTATCGGATGTCCGTTCTGATCCACGATTCGAATAATCAGATCGTCTATTGCTCGTACGGCGATCGGCAGGTAAATGATTCGTGGTGGCGTTTCCGATATCTTATATCCTGGCGGTACTTGCGGAGAAAATTCGTGTATCGTGCGTACGAGTTTGTCGTTACTGTACGAGCCGGTGGTTAGGTTGCACTCGACTCGAATCATGTTAACGTTTATGATATTTACGGGCGTGTCCGATTCGTGCCACTCGTTGGGCGACAAGACGCGATTCCTAGAAAATCCCAGCAGAGATCCGACGCACTTTGGTTTCGTGAAGTCGATTCTGAACGAGCAGCGAATCTCGCTCTTCATGGTATTGTTATTCGCTCGCACCTCGATAGGGTACTCGTCGATATTGCTCGATTCCACCTTGGGATATCTTTTCGTTATTTCTCTCCTTAAAAACTTATTGATTGCGTCCAACTCGTACGAACCGTCGGGAATCGAGATCTCTTCGTTCTTGTCACCGAAATAAAACTTATTGTTATTATTCGCGCTGATATTTGGGATCGTGTTGTACGTCTCGAGACACACGAGACCGAGTTCGTACGCGCCTACGTCGTTCAGGTCTATGGGTGGAAAATATCTCGTGGAGAGCACGCTGCTCCTGCCCGTTAACGTGAAGGTCAGCGACATGGTCGAGTGCGAGGATGACAATGAAACGTTCGTTTCGTTCGTAGCGAATTTATTTTAAATTTTCACGAAGAAATTTTACGCACAATTGTCCGCATATGCTCTCGTCGTAGTTTTGAAAACGCGCATGGTTGTACGTGACTTTCGCATCTTCCCCAAAGTATTCGATAAGTTCGTTGGGCGGTCGAAGGTCCCCGAAGCTATCGAAGTACTCGACGTTCGATCCTCGCTTCGCGTACGCCACCCAATGCGTTCCAGGGCCGTAGCCATCGTCCAAATTGACGATACCGCACTCGTTCGCCCATACCTTCTTCGGTAACTCGTCGCGCATAAATACTCCTCGAAAATATCGTAATTTTTTACACGAGTTTCGTAGTTGAACGTCGGTCGTGAATCCGCTGTCGCGAACTATTGCTTTTTTGTTGGACTTTTTTTTTTTTTTAAGCATTTCTTCTTCTTCTTCTCGCTTAAGCCTTCTCCCTGTTTGTAGGGCGAGAGATAAAGACCGTGACCTTCCATAGCTCGATTATGACGCTGCAACTCCGCCAGCTGTTTCTTCACGGCTCTCGCGTCGTTCACGGCCTTCGCGACACCCGCCGCACCACCGGTCAACGCTCCGATAGCCGATAAGGCCGGTAATATGAACGGTAGAAAGCCCCCGCGTTTCGCGATAGGAAGTTTCCTCTTCTTCGCTCGCCCTCTCAATCCCATACCGAGTTTCGTTTTAGCTTTCATGGCGGACCAGACCGCGGTCGACGAAACCCTCTCACCCAACGAAGCGTCTTTCGTCGTTATACGCTGCCGCGCTCGCTCGGCTAAAATTTTATCGGCCTCGTGGCGACTTTCGAGATCCTTGCGCTTTGAATATGCTATATCGTGTTCTTTACACGCTGCATCCAGCGGATTTACACCGCGATCACCGCGAGCGAGTCTACTTTGCAGTCGCGTTCCGGGCCCGCAAAATTGATAGCCGGGTATATGTAACTCGAAAGGTAAAGCGTTTATCGCCCTGTTTAAGAGGCCTGATCCTCTCTTCGTCGTCGTATGCATAGATAACAGTCCTTGATCATAGACGGTGGCCCATCTATCTGCGTTTGATCGTCCGGACGAGGGTAGTGCTCGAAGCACCAACGACACGCTTGTACTTCCGGATCGGCTTTTATATGACTCGGTAACTTCTCCCACACGTGAGGTATCTGCCTCTCAAAGAGTGTCAATAGGATTACTTTTGGAACCTGCTTCAACTCCTCCGCGGACAAATCTAACAATGTTCGTTCAATTCGCATGTTCGGGCAGAAAATGAGTCGCGGAGCGACTACGCACCCCATATAAATAGCACGCGTACCCCCTCGCGCGGAGAGTATTATCATCGATCGAGCATCATGCGATTCGTAAAGCAGCCCATCGATATACGCGTTACCGCAAATCGTACGTTCGAGGAAGAACAACAATTTCGAAAACACGGTCCACTGTTACCGTGTAGCATACGCGGTGTGATATGCGGTCCATCCAATTGCGGAAAGACGAACGCGATGATGAGCTTGCTCGAGAGCCCGAACGGTCTGCGATTCGAAAACGTCTACGTGTACTCAAAGTCGTTGCAACAACCAAAGTATCGGTACTTGGAGGATGTACTAACGTCCGTGGAAGACATTGGTTACTTTCCTTTCTCGGACAACACGGATATCGTTCCACCTTCCGAGGCTCGAGCCAATTCGATATTCATTTTTGACGACGTCGCGTGCGACGAGCAAAACGTCATGAGGGAGTACTTCGCGATGGGTCGGCACTCGAGTGTGGATTGTTTTTACCTGTCGCAGTCGTACGCAAGAATACCGAAGCATTTGATTCGCGATAACGTCAATCTAGTGATATTGTTTCAACAAGATGGAACGAATTTAAGACGCGTGTACCACGATCACGTGAACACGGATATGTCGCTGGACAAATTTAACGATCTTTGCGCGAGATGTTGGAAGCGAAAGTATGGATTTCTCGTGATAGACAAGGACAGTCCTATGCACGACGGTCGCTATCGACGCGGATTTAACGAATTTGTCGTTGCGTAGCTAGTTCAGTCGATCAACGTATTCTCTCGAAGGTACATCGATCGTCGCTATGGAACAAGCAAAGACGTTAGTAGACGACGACGGCGGTCTTCCCAGCGATGCGAGGGAGGCTATCGCGAGAGAAATCGCAGAGACGAGCGCGACGATACGCAAAAAACATTTAGCCTTGAAGAACATGAAAATGACTAGGGACAGCATGCTCGAAACTACGTTTAAACCGATAGTCGGTCCGTTGAAGCGATTGGTCGAAAATACGACATCGTTGTCAAAAATCTCATCTCTTCCCACGGAAGAGTTAAAACCGATGTCGCCAGCACCACCTTCGACGATGGCATTTGAAACACCGGCGATACAGGTCGTAAAACCGATCGTACGAAAGGGGACGAAGCGCGCGGGTACGCGTCCGACGCTGATCGAGCCCAAGAAAGCCCGTTTCGTCGACGATGACGATGGATTTCAGCCGCCGATACATATCGTAAGGCCGATCGCGCGAAGTGTTACCAAGCGCAAGGGAACGCGCCCGTACGAGTGCGACGAAATCAAGAAAGCTCGTGTCGACGCCGATGATGGCGAATTCCCACCTCCGATAAAGAACGTAAGACCGAACGTAGGAAAGATGCCCAAGAGCAAGAGGATGCGTTCTACGCCGTACGATCGCAACGATGTCAAGAAAGCTCGTAACGAGAGATTCCCACCTCCGATACAGGACGTAAGACCGAACGTAGGAAAGATGCCCAAGAGCAAGAGGACGCGTCCGACGCCGTACGAGCGCGTCGAAGACGATGATGATAAAAGCGACGAATTAGATGCGTCGCGAGATGATTCCGACCTTACCTTTTCGTCCGATTCTTTCGAAACATCGGCGCGCAAAGGCGGTTTGTTACCTAAAAACAAGCGTGCGTCGAAAAACCCGACGGACTACGTTTATTGGGACGATCCGAACGAACTCGTGGATCGACTGAGATTGCTCGTTTCCTCGCGAAACGCTGGTCATACGGGTCACGATAACGAAATCGTATCTATAATCGAGGAACTCGGCGAAGCTGGTTTGATTATAAATTGAGCGCTCCGTCGATCGTCGAAACAGTAGCTTGTAAAATGCCGATCAATAAATTTGGAACGTCGCTACGGCCGAAGGAGAGCGTCTCCGGTTCAACGTTCCCGTTCAGAAATTACGTACGCGATAACGCCTTGTGTTTGGACGAAGACGATGACGCATTTAATGCCAGAGGTGCGAAGATTAGGCGCGTGGCAGAGCCGGTGGAAGATCGTGACGTCACGACCATGTCCTACGTCAAGGGCGTTCTAAAGGACGCTACGAAAAACATCGAAGCTCTCACGACCATGAAATACGACGCGTTAAAGAACGAACTGGAGAAATCAATGACCGAACGCCTAAACGCATTCGACGAAGACCTCCACGCTCAGCGTGTGGCGTGTATCGAAATATCGAAGAGAATGAAAGCGCAAGCGAAAGGCGAGATGGATGATGTCATCAAAGAACGGATACTCGAGCATCACGATACGATTACAAAAATGCTAAAGTTCGAACGAGATGAAATCGAAAAACTGTTGTACGAAAAGATGAGCATATTGAGCGAACGAATACATCGTAACGGCGAACAGATGCGAGCTTACGGGAGTGCGTTACGGGCCGAGTTGGTGACTATAAAATAAGAGAGAGGGAAACATTGATCAGTCGTCGATCGAAAGTTAAACGATGCATTTCTCGCTATGCCTATAAAGATAAGGAAGAAGGTGACGGAACAAAAGATATCGTTAGATGATGCGAATAACGAGCGCTGTGTCAAATGTATGGATTGTTTTGTACGCGTGCTGGAAATACTTTTTCGCTATAAGACGACGGAAGGTCGGTCGGTCGCGACATGGAGAGAGTGAAATTGGTAGACGAGTTGCATGCACCTGCGAGGCGTAACTTTGCGCGCAGACGAGTCATCGTACGCGGATTCGATGATCTCTGGCAGGCTGACTTGGTCGACGTTCGTTCTTACGCGAAACAAAACCGCGGGCATCAATACATACTCACCGTTATCGATGTGTTCAGCAAGTACGCGTGGGCGATCCCTCTAAAGAATAAAAGCGGAAGCGATACGGCTAAGGCCTTTGCTACGATCGTACGGATGGATGGACGAATTCCGAAAAATTTGCAAAGCGATATGGGAAAAGAATTTTATAATACGGATTTTCAGTCTATCATGAAGAAGCACGATATAAATCATTACTCCACGCACAGCGTCATGAAGGCCTCCGTGGTGGAACGCTTCAATCGCACGCTCAAGAACGCGATGTGGAAGTCGTTCTCGTTGAACGGTACCTATAGCTGGATCGGAGCCCTTCCCACTCTGGTGTCCGATTACAATCAACGAAAACATCGAACCATAGGAATGCGACCTATCGACGTGACTCGCGACATCGAGAGTCGTCTCCTGTCGAACGTATACACCTACGACAAGCTTAAAAACATGGAATCGGCGAAATTTCGAGTCGGTGACAAAGTACGCGTAAGCAAGTTCAAGACGGTGTTCGATAAAGGGTACACGCCAAATTGGTCGGCGGAGGTGTTTGAAGTTACGGCGATAAAACCAACGATTCCGGTGACGTACTTGCTAAAGGATTACAAGGGAAATTCTATCGCGGGAGGATTTTACGAGTACGAACTACGAGCGACCGCGTGTCCGGACGTACACCTCGTCGAAAAGGTGTTGCGTAAGAAAGGAAGTAAGATGTACGTGAAGTGGTTGGGATTCGACGCTTCTCATAATTCGTGGATCGACAAGAAGGATGTACTGCAATAACGAAATCACACACAAATATATATATATATATATATATGTATTTTACGAAATATGTCTTTTTATTTCTCCGACGTACCATGACTTAAATGCCCTTACTTCCTCTAAAGAACAATGCATCCTTTGATTATTTTTTTTTGAATATTTAATTCGATGTAACGAGCAACTTTCATTATTATAATTATTATTATTATTATTTATTAAAATGTTAAATTTAGGACATCCCAAGTTTTCTAAATTGATATTGGAGTATCCCATCCGTTGTAGGAGATCCCTCTCCAAGTGACCTCCCTTATATCCGATGATTGGAGCGCCTAAATATTTATCTATATGGTGGCGTATAACGCCCTCCAAATCGTCCTGCACGTATTTCTCGCATCCTTGATCCGCAAACGGTATTCCATGTATATTATGAAATACAAAGCTGAAAGAGAAAAAATAATGTTTTATTAGATTTCATTATAAAGAAAGGAAATAAATGATTTACATATGCTTGAGAGTGAAAATTAAAATACATACTTTACCGTTCTCTTGTCTTTCTCGGAAAGATCACCGAAACGTCTTCTTAGGAGGAAATGCTCAATGCAAAAATTATCGTCGTATATATTGACTATCGCTAATTCTTTGCATAGGAATTTGTTCTCGATAAAAAACCCGTCCATATCCATTATATGAGTAATCTGAAGCAATATACGTCACTAATTATATTTTATGTATGTGCATTAAATTGTGGGGAAAACGTCACATCTTACTTACGCATGGTCCTTCGAACGCGCTATATCCCTGCTTCTCCATCTTTCTCTTTTCGATTATCTCCTCTCTCTCTCTCTCTCAACGTAAATTGACTCACTTGTCTCGACTGTAAGAAATGAGGAGATTAATTATGATCAATTTTTAAAAACAGAAAAAACTACACGTAACTTTATTTTCACTCACAAGCTTGTTATATCCGGATTGCTGCTTCTTCTTCACTTTTTTCTTCACTTTAACTTACTCGACGTATGGTTCTATGCACAGCAAGAGACTGAGACCGATCGTGAACGCGAGGTATAACGTAAACTTTTTCGCCCCTTATCTCATCGACACCCGAAACGCTTACGGACCATTGAAATATCATGGCGCGTCAAATAAACCTCGCGTGGTTCGAAGGATGGTGCAGGCGTTTCAATAGAATACATTTTCAACGTTCTACAACATAGTGTTCTCCTAATTTTATAAGAAGATGCGATAAAAAAGCAACTGATATTTAATTTTTACGAATCCGTTTATTAAAATTTTCATACGCTACATATTCGACTCTTCTCTCCATCCGTTCCGCGGCTCTTTTCCTTTCTCGTTCCCTTTTTTCACCCCTCTTTTTTTCATCCGCTATATACCTATGCGCTTGAAGAGCAATGGCTATACCCTTATGATCTTTCACGATGCCGTTATCATCATCGTCATTGCTATCGTCGTTGTCGCTACTATCCTCCTCGTCGCTACTTTCAGAGATCGAAACGTAGACATCGTTCGGGAAGTGCTGTCGGTGCAATTCCTTTATTCGAATTTTCTTGAGCTCCTTCTTATAGGCCTCTCTGTCGAAATCAGCTGCATCAATCTATAATTAAAAAATTGGCTACGTACATTTGCAAACATGTATACATGAGCACGAGTTTCGTATACTTACGCTCTTCGACCGCATTCGTTCTTGCCGCTCCATTATTCTTTTATAGCAATCGAGGAGTCCAAACCTCATTTCTCTAATATACTTCTCTCTTTTTTCTTCTTCTTCTGACGTCTTGCCTGCCTGTTCTTTCACAGTCACTAACACTAGACTATACTATTACGGAAAAAATGTTTTTCCAACCGATCTTAGCTGTAGGACTAATAAGGACGGTGGTTTCTCGACTAATGAAGGAACGCTGCGCGCTCGAAGGGGTGATAAAATTTGCTTTGGTCAAACGTAATCATTCGAACGTGTAAACTTCTTAATAATATGCTCGCTATGGTCTTACGGTGGCATCGGATACCGAGAACATAAACTATACGATTCGTTTCTTCTTATCGCTAAGTGATGATATTACTTACCGGAACCTTCGCTTCTCATAATTCGTGGATCAAGGATGTATTGAAATAACGAAATCACCCAAATATATATGTATTTTTTTTACTAAAATATGTCTTTTTATTTTATTCCTCCATGTATGTATCTATCAATAGCGTAATGTCCCCACGGAAGCGTACGAGTGGAGCCAGGTACGATGAATCGCTTATCGTCGTGCGAACTAAGCGCTAGTTTTCGCTCGCGGATCGTGTAAACGTTGTGCCGTTCGGACGCGATTCGATTTTGAATGATTATCTTTTCCACTTTGTCGTTCAAACATCGAAGATAATCGTCGAACTCTATACTCTTAGTCGTTACGTTCCTCTTTACACCTTTGATTTTCTTCGTAATGCTGTCGCTTACTCCTTCGCAATTACTTACACGGAAGGCGTACATTTTCGCTCTCAGGCCAACGAATTCGGACATAATCGCGCCATTATTTTCATCCTTCATCATACCTAAAACTTTTTTATTCGCTCGCGGTATACGATACGGATTATTTTCGGCGTAGTCGCTGGTGTCGAAGCGATCTATGTCTCGCCTTATTATCTCCTCGTAAGCATCGTCGCATTCGAGCTCGTAAATCAAACTATCCGTATCGGTGTACATAATTTTAGACTTACCGGGGAGACGCGATTGCATGTAACCGTAGTGAAAATCGTACAGACATACTTTCGATATGTCCAAGATACACATTCCTACGTACGCCGGCTTGCACAATTTAATATTTAACCTACTCAATTCTATCGCTACTACATCTTCCGAAAATATCGTACGGCTATGAAAATTAGGTTTCGCGATCAACGCTTCCGCACCGAATCGTCCATCCCACCGCGTAACCAGTTTCACGTCCCTATGATTGCGCACGTTCTCCATCGTTTTACCGAACACCGCGTTATTCATTAGTTTGAATAAATTTTTTTGAAAATCGTTAGTCGCGCGAGTACGAAATTGAGTGTTTAAGTCGACGTACTTGCGCAACCAGCACGACTGCTGGAATTCTAAAATACGATGTATCTTCGTCAACTTTAAGCCGTGTCTCAAGCACTGTTGCAGATAACGATAGTGTATCACGTATCGTTCCTTAGGGTTTACCGTAACGAGTAATTTTTGACCGCGTTTACCCGGTGGCGTATCTTGAAGAGGGCAAAACGGAAGATCGACGTGCGAATCGTGAAGCTCGCGCGGATATTCCATATCAACCTCTAAGATATATCCTACGGGTCCGTCCTCCGAAACCGAATTTACATCGAACTCGAGCAAAGATCGCCCCTCGATCCATTGGAATGCCCCGTGCGGAAGAGGCTGCGACATCGCCCAGCCGTATAAATTGTTTACGTCGAAGTACATGAGGTACGTGGAAGGTTTCGACGGATCGTACGTTGCCATGTATTTGTTGTTTGCGTGCGAGTATCTGTGAGAACACTGACTCAGCCCGCCGCGTATCCCTCGCTCGACGAACATATACATATCTATATCCGTCAACAGAGTGAGTGTAATTTTTGTATATTTTAGCATTACGTCCCACGCGAAGCCCGGAAGAGTAAAGTAGTGAGCCGGATCTAGCTTGTAGCTTTCGATGCAATCGTTTCGGAAATTCTCAAAAATATCGGCTAGTAGCATCACGTCAATTTTTAAGTACAAGTCGCTGTACTGTCCCAACGTTTCGGTGTGGAAGCGCGTCCAAACGTTAACGGCGTGCGCGTAATCGGTATCGGATATGTCGCTATCGTTCAATCGGTTGTAAAACGCGTCGCGATCTGGTAAACGCGTCTCGCTTAATTTATCGTAAGACGTTACGTAGTCGTATGGAAAAATGCCCTTCCTGGTAAGAAGATCGAAGTCGTCGTTGCTGAGCGAATGAAATTGCGTTCTTAAATTTTTTAATTTATCTTTCTCGAGATAAGAAGCTAATTTGTCGAGACTAGAGCTGAGAAATTTAAACGAATCTATGAATCTAAATTTGATGTATTGCATAGCCTCGCTCTTCTTATCCATCTTACGAACGTTCTCTCCACCCGTTTCTTCTACTTTTCTACGCGTTTCGTCCATGTGTTTCGTGAAAGAGATGTACTTTTCTTTGGTTATTGGTAGTAGGTCTACCTTACCATTGAACGCGGTGGCGAGTTTCTTTATGACAAAGTGCGCGTCGTAACCTGACAAATTGTGAAAGACCACCGGTACCGTGAACGGTATCTTGTAATTCAAATTACAACTCGAGTGCGCCGGACCTCTATATGCACCCGAAAGATGACAATGATCGCGTACTTTGGTCTCGTCGAGAAAAGAGTTCTCGCAAATGTGACAAATGGTGGATCTACGAAATTCCCTTTCCTCTTCCACGGTGAGTCGCGTCATCGGAATAACTTTTCGAAAAATTGAATCGAGTCGATGTCCTAACTCGCGCATCTCTTTCACGAACCACTCGATGCAGTCGGATTCGTCGCGATACGATCGATATTTACACAATGACGCGTCGTACGAGCAATGTAAGTAATATCCTACACTGTACGCGCGGTGATGCTGATAGGGTTGCGTGCGTCGTTGATCTTCACCCGTATTAACGTTCGCGAGCAAGCACTCGAAATCCGCATAAATTATAAAGGGAATGCGTTCCTTGCGCGAAAAATTTTCAAAGCGCAAGTAGTTGTCATCGTTCGTGGGAAGCGTTATCGCGCAATCGTTGAGTCGTTGACAATCGACGGTGTGGGCCTTCAATTTTTCTTCCGATATGAAGTAATGGAGACATCTAAAAAACATTTCAATCGTTAAATCCTATCGTGATAGTTACTTTTATACGGAGAATAAAAGATAGATCTCTAACTTACCGATCGCAAATATATTTTCTATGCTGTCTACCGTTAATCTGTCTGGAGACCAATCTCGAGAGATTCCTTATGCACACGAAATGATTCCGAGTCGATGTTTCAAGGAGAAGCAGGTTCGCGTGTCTTTCTCGTTTTCTCGAAGTCAGATGTAGCGGCTCGCAGAGACTCTCGTTCCAGCCGTATACGTTAACGGAAACGTCGTTGCGACGCTCAAATTTCGCAATTTGCTTCAGCGTCATGGGTAGTTGAAAGCCCTCGGTGTTAAGTACGTCGGAGTAATGCGGATAGGAAGATTCTCTGTCCACGTTATGTCTAGCCGGATATAGGCTCGCTACAACCGAACGGAAGAAGCAAGCGTTGTCGTCGACGCCGTTGCACTTTACGTTGACGATCGCTTTCTTCAGTGCCAGCTCTCGCGGTATCGAAAGGTTGCATCCCGCGTGCATGGGCTGGTACTTGTTAACGTTTACCATCAGGCACAATATTTTGGTTAGCGTCCACCCACTGTCGCGCTCTTGAAATTCTTCCATAGCCGTCAAGATCGGCTCTATCACATCCTCCGTGTACCATCGGCGTAAATTCGATGTCGCGCAGACCTCGCGATTACGCGTATTGAAACTTTTAACGTCGGTGTTCCCATTCAACATGAACTCCGCTTCCAATATCGCGTTGACTTTAATACAATTGTGTGCGTTGATGGCGTCCGTAACCCGACTCGTCACCATGCGACGCGCGTCTTTAAGAAATTGTCGCGTATCGATGTGTTCGATGTTAATGACGGCGCCCGTGAGAATTCGATTTTCAAAGGCCGACTCGATGTTCTCCCAAGTAAGGGAGGACGCTCGCGCACCGCGATTCCTCTCGTACAAGCCTTTGCCCACTCGCGAAAAGCGTTTTTGCATCAAAACTTTTGCACATGTCAACCGCGTGATTATCGATGTTATGCATCGTTTCGTACCGATCGACAAGTTGTCCGTTTCGTTTCGTAAATACGCGATGATATTTCCTTGGGCCTCGTCGCACTCGTGCATCCACTCGAGATATTCGTTTCGAGTACGCGTTAGCTTTGACTTGGCCGTTAAAACTCGGTAAATGTTTTTTATATTATCCATCTTGCGAGGATACCGTTCGTCACTAGACTATATTACGGGAAAAAATGTTTTTCCAACCGATCTTAGCCGTAGGACTAATAAGGACGGTGGTTTCTCGACTAATGAAGGAACGCTTCGTAGGGGTGATAAAATTTGCTTTGGTCAAACGTAATCATTTCGACCAGCGAGTTCGAACGTGTAATCTTCCGAATAATATGCACGCTATGGTCTTAGGTGGCATCGGATACCGAGAACATAAACTATGCGATTCGTTTCTTCCTATCGCTATAGAAAACGCTGCGCGCTCGAAGGGGCGATAAAATTTGCTTTGGTCAAACGTAATCATTTCGACCTGTAATGTAAACTTCCGAATAATATGCACGCTATGGTCTTAGGTGGCATCAAAAGATACCGGTCATAACATGCGATTCGTTTCTTCTTATCGCTAGGTGTCTATACCCGGCTTCGTCGCATCCACTCGAGATATTCGTTTCGACTTGGCCGTTAAAACTCGGTAAATGTTTTTTATATGGTCCGAGGATACAGTTCGTCACTAGACTATATTACGGAACAAATGTTTTTCGAATAAGATGAATGAAAGGAACGCTCGAAGGGGCGATAAAATTTGCTTTGGTCAAACGTAATCATTTCGACCTGTAATGTAAACTTCCGAATAATATGCACGCTATGGTCTTAGGTGGCATCGGATACCGAGAACATAAACTATGCGATTCGTTTCTTCTTATCGCTAGGTGTCAATATCCGGCATCGCGTCATCCCCCCCCCCCCCCTCTTCGAGTCACGGCTCTTACCCACCCCCCCCCCACCCCGTTGGAGTCGCGGCTCTTACCCCCCCCCCTCGCTGGAGTCGAATCCCCCCGCATCCCCGCACCCCCCTCACCACTGAGCCAGAACCGGCCTACCATAGCTACTGCCGCCGAAAAAGTTGCAATATTCTGAGTATGATAATGATGAAATCGAATATTGTCGGTATACATAAAAAATTATTTCACTCTTTTTAGCGCTTTTTTCGAAGTCGGTTTCTATTTTTTTTGTTAAAAATTTTTTTTTACTGGGCCGAGGACGATGCGCACAGTCTCGGTGTGTCCTTCCAGCGTCTTCGAAATGTTTCTTGCCATGGCGTCGGACCAGTCATCGAATTTTTCTTCCATCTTCTTTTCCAATTCACGCACCTTTCGATCGATCTTGAGGTTGATCCGCTCGCACTGGAGGCCCATTTCCTTGATCGCCTCCAAGACCTCGGCCATCGATACGTTGCTTTGTTGAGGATTCCTGTCGTCCTCTTCTGTTGTCGTTTCTTCTAAGATGATCTCCTCTTGACGTGGCTGTGGCCCTCGAACCATTTCTTCGGCTCCGGCGTCTGTTAGTTCCTCCGCGAGTGTCGTACTTCTTCGTGCACTCACAGCTGGAGGCACCGAGAAGGTGAACTCATGGTGCTCACTTGTTTCGAGCGTACCTATCCCCGTCTCCGACACCGTGCTACGCGATTCTTTGTCAGCCATGATTTTTCTTTGCACTTTTCGCAACTGCCAGCCCCACGTTGGGCGCCAATTGTAACGTATCGCCTTTCTTACCTTTTTAATTTTACGCTACTTTTTCTACTCGTTCGGTCTTTTTAGGACTGGCAGTGGAAAGTGGGAAGAGAATAAATTGAATTCCGCGAAATGTCACTTTAATTACGTTTATTCAAAACCTTTGTTTGTGTTTCGGTCGATCAGCAGTCGCTCTTGAACAGCTGATCGTGCTCGCGATGTTTTTGGTACGTCGGTGAACTCGTCGTCGCTCTTGCTCCACACACACACACACACTCGCTCTCTCAGGTACGCGGCCCACTCATACACTTAACCTATGCCTTATACTACCGGGATTGAGGATGTATACAAGAATTGTTGACACTTATTTGCGGGGAGGTTGTAACGCTGTCCCGCTTTTGTCTTCTAATTGGATTACCCGCTACCTCGCCTGTGATTGCTCTGGCGCCGACACGCGCGTCTAAATGATTTTAAATCAAACACTCTCTTCACACTCCGAGAATTTTCTCAAAGTTTCCAAGATCAATAGTGTTGCGTTAAAAATCTAAAATTTCGGAGTGTGAAGAGAGTGTTCGATTTAAAATCATTTAGACGCGTGTGTCGGCGCCAGAGTAATCACAGGCGAGGTAGCGGGTAATCCAATTAGAAGACAAAAGCGGGACAGCGTTACAACCTCCCCGCAGATAAGTGTCAACAATTCTTGTATACATCTTCAATCCCGGTAGTATAAGGCATAGGTTAAGTGTATGAGTGAGCCGCGTACCTGAGAGAGCGAGTGTGTGTGTGTGTGTGGAGCAAGAGCGACGACGAGTTCACCGACGTACCAAAAACATCGCGAGCACGATCAGCTGTTCAAGAGCGACTGTTGATCGACCGAAACACAAACAAAGGTTTTAAATAAACGTAATTAAAGTGACATTTCGCGGAATTCAATTTATTCTCTTCCCACTTTCCACTGCCAGTCCTAAAAAGACCGAACGAGTAAAAAAAGTAGCGTAAAATTGAAAAGGTAAGAAAGGCGATACGTTACAATATATATTAACTAGTTCACCATTGTTTCTCCGTGCGGGTCCTAGGCAAGCCGAATGGGGAGGGCCTCGAGCGCGACGCACCCCCACCTCGCCCTAGCGAGGTCCTACCGAAAACTTGAAGGGTGGGGACACGGCCCAGCGAGTCGACTCGCAAGGGAAGAACTCCCACCCTCGCGAGGAAGCCAAAATTCCTGGAGGAAAGGGAAGAAGAAACCAAAGCTAGCCAATAATTAGCTGGAATTTGGAAAATCCCTCCTTTTCTTCCGCTTTTCTCGGCGGCTCGACTATTTTAAAAGGGGTTGCTCCAGCGAGGAGCTCCACTCTCGTTCTAAATTTCAAATCGTAGCGATCTTTCGAATACAAGCCTTGCGCTTCGAGTAAATTCATTTTTTTGTACAAGTCTGCAAGTCAAGATCATTAAAACAGTAAGTTTTATTTTAAAAAGGAGTTCTTCACTTTTCCTTATCATCATCTCCAAAACTCCTTTCCTCATCCCTAGCTGCGTCGCATAGACGCCATAGCTTAAAAGAGGATCCCAGTTTTCTTTGCACTCGGAGTCAAAATAGAAATATACCCGTGACCGTTTGACTAATTGAGAAACCGCTTGAAACCGAGGCGTGACCAATTAGTTGAGCGCCCCCACGCAGATTTCAAGGAAAGAAGTGACTTTCGTCGTCTCACTCTCGCGCTTGAAACCAAGGCGCGTTAGTAAGCGCGAAATCATCACTCCCTCTTCCTCTAATTTTCTTTGTTTTTATGAGTAAACGAGTGGGCCGTAAACGCCAGCTCAAAAGGCTAAATCGCCTTCTTTCTAAAGTAACTGTACCGGTGTGTAGAGAGGATTTGGACACTCTAATCTTTCTGGACGAATTCCCCGACCTTGGTCCACCATCAGACCTTTTCCTCCCTGAATCCCTTAACTTCGATTCTACTTCTCCTTCTCTTTTTCCCCCTCTCCGACGTCCACAAACCCCCTTTCCTCATCATCCCATCCCAATTACTGCAACTACAGATTTCCCACATTACCGGGACATCCCTTTGAACGACCCTCGGCGGATATTTTATAAAAGACTATATTTATTCGCGGGGAGCCCGTAAGTTCCGAGGGTTACTCAGTCACCCGGACGTGACAAACGTAAACTAGGTAATATGAAATTTAACCGACGCACTGATGGCTACCTCGAGCAAATACGGAACAATACTACCCTAATTCATTCGAACCATCTTGAGTGCGAGAGGTAATAAAAATATATAAATATCTAATTGTCACGCGGCGCCAGCGTGTCGGGGCTTTTATACAATACCTGCTTCCTACCTACATTCCGCAACGTAAACTAGAAAATTCGAAATTTAGCTGTCGCCTTGGTGGCTACCTTGAGCAAATACGGAACAATGTATCCCAATTCGTTCGGCCCATCTTAAATGCAAGAGATAATAAAAATATATAAATATCTAATAACCATGTTGGCAAACCGATCCCTCTCAGGGGGATAGGGGTGGTGTGTCTCAGGTGTGAGACAATACCTACCTTCTTCCGGCCAGGTGCATTCCACAACGTGAGCGCTACAATAACTTAAATTATTCGTTTTTTCTATACATTCACATTTTTTAAATGTTAATAGCTGTCATTCAAAGTTAAATTTATTAACTAAACTTCTGCTCGCTGCTAGCTTCTAAGAATCACCCCCCCACCTGTCATTCGAGTCCTACCCACCCCCGCTACCATCCCACCCACCCACACGTGACATCCTACCACCCACCACCCACTTTCCGATGGCGCGAACCCCCCCACCTCCCCCCATTTCCCCTCGCCTATGATGCGTGGAACGATTTCTGTTGGAGCAGTGGTCCAGAAGCTCCCTATATACCCTACTATGGACGACACAATTTATAAAATATAATAAAATTTCAATTTATTCAATAATGTGATCGGTTGGTCGGAGTCGTATAAAGAAAATATAAAAGAATCAAAGAAATCCAACAAATTCAATTTTTCCCGTATTCAACCGTTCGTTTACGGTTTCGGCACGGCCGAACTTTTTCGATTCACGGTGAATAAGGATTCTCACAAAAAAGGTATCTCTACAAGATCTTCGGATATAAGTTCCAAATACTTATAATTTGCTCAATACGCTAATTCTTCCGATACGCAATCCGATTCGGAAATTCTTCGGATTTTACGAGCAAAAGAAATCGTCTACTTCGCGGAGACCGAACGACTTCGTAAGCTCGATTCGCGTTCCGAAAGTTACAATACTCTCCTCGAAAACGAAAAAAGATGATAAATCGATACAATTTTGAATTCTACAGAAAGAGTTAGATAATAATTTATCTCGCGGCAGACTCCGATGAACCGGTATGCAAAAGTACTAAATTGAGGTTAATTCCCTCACCTGTATCTCCTTAAACGCACGGAACTAGAATCATTTTTCGGGATCTATTGTCCCGAAAATCGAACTTCCGAGCTGGACCGACGGCGCCCAAACCTACCCGAACGGACTCGTGTAATCCTGCGGATTACGGATTACAGGTGCGCAATTCAAACGCGTAAGATTTATCTCGCTACGCTCGCTTCGCTTTTCTCGACTTTTTCGCACGCTTAACGCTTTTCTGCCGAATTCGTTGCGCTGCTTCTCCGCTCGTCGACTACGAAGACGTTGATGACGATGATTTTCGTTATTGCACGTGATCTTTCCTCGTGCGAGAAGTCAGGTGTCGAATTCGTTACTCGTCGCTTTCGTCGATTTTCTACGTCGTCGTTGCTTTCGTATGAAACGAAGTTCGTTCTCTGGAGCGTCTTTCTCCTCGGATTCGTCCTCGTTATATTTCGTTGGTTATCTCGGAGTAGTCGTGTCGCATGAAATATATCGAAAATAATAAATAAAGAATTCGAAATGGCTTTTTCGAGGCCTCGGAAGTCGTTCGATCCCGCGTCACATCGGTAGCGCAGGTCCCTATCTGCCCTATCAAAGATACCACGTCACAGTACATTGAAATCACTCGTACTATGGAACTTAAAAAAACCATACACGATGTGAAACATCATATTATTACAACCGGGCCACCGGATGCCGACAAACCACGCAGATTAGCCCCAGAGAAATACGCAGCTGCAAAGAGAGAATTCGAGGTTATGGCGACACAAGGAATATGCCAACCCTCCTCGTCACAGTGGGCAAGACCTGCACATGGTGCGCAAGAATAATGGTGAATGGCGACCTTGCGGAGACTTCCGTAAATTAAATAATGTTACAATGTTACATCGACGACATTTTGATAGCGTCGAAGAGCGAAGTGGAGCACCGGAGACACCTTGAACAAGTATTCCAACGTTTGAAACAACATGGGCTTGGAAAGCAGATTCTTGGAAAAAGAAGTAGAATACCTCGGTTATACAATGAATACGGACGGCATACGTCCAACAACCGAGAGAGTCAAGGCTATCACCGAGTTCCAAAAACCGAATAACATAAGCGAACTAAGAAGATACTTAGAAATCATCAACTTCTACCATCGTTTCATCGAAAATGCAGCAGCATTTTTGGTACCGTTGAACAAGTACTTAGTAGGGGCAAATAAGTGTGATAAATGACCGGTAGAATGGACCGCATAGGCAGAAGAGGCTTTCTACAAGAGTAAAAAGCTCCTATCAGAAGCTACCCTGCTAGCTCATCCGAAGGAAAACGTCAAGCTACTCCTCAGGACCGACGCTTCGAGTGTAGCAATAGGCACAGTTTTGAAGCAATACCAAAGAGGGGAAGCGAGCCACTAGGCTTTTTCTCTAAAAAGTTAACGGAAACAGAACAACGTTATAGCACATATGACACAGAACTCTTGGCGATATATTGTGCATTAAAATTTTTTCGACATTTGGCAAAAGGGCGAGACGTGACTATATTGACAGATCACAAACCGCTACAGTATGTGTTCTTGCGACCTGCCGATAAAGTCTCGGAGCGCCTGTTATGTCCGCCAATTACCTGAAGAATATTTCGAATTTCAATTTAATAAAGTAAAAGTCTGCGTGGCAGACGGGTTAAAACTCTCAGGTCATTGACGGTCATAAAACTCGTAAAGAGTGCGAGGCACAGGCGATGGAATTTTCCGTGTGGCGTCGAATAATGCATCGACGTCCCACGGAAGAAGAAACAAACCATGCGCCTACCCGTAAAACCGGACACCACCGGAGCTTAGTTTTTTCCAATATATACAAACTCTCGAACGCACATCGCCTAAGTCACGTACGCAACCCCTCGAACAAAGGCGCCATACAAGGCATGCGGTACAGTCCGCTGCAGAAAATTAGGAGAATGCATTCCTTTAAATAATAATGTTGGTATTTTCCTTCTTTATAAATGGTTAAATAATGTTAAAACAAATGAATATTATCATGATTGACTATTAAAATAATATGAAACTCCATATAATTAAATATACCATTAAATAAGGAAGGAATGAACAACGCGTATAAATAAATAATGTTAATAATAAGATTAAATCTAAGGTGAAGGTTGTGACGTGGTATTTTGAATACCCGTCACAAACGAGAATCCTCTCCCCTTCGCCGCGAGTTAGAGAGAGAAACGGCGCGGACAGAGTCACCGGGGAACCGCGGAAAAACATGTGACGCGAGTCGGAGGGCCTCGAGGCTGGTTCTGAGTTAAAATAAGGAATAAATAGTAAAGTTAGACCCTCTTTCATGACCGCCACGCCGGAGAGGGGAAGGACGAGGCCGGAGAGAGCAACGGCGGCCGACGGAGCGACGGCTGAACGAGAGAAAGAGAGAGAGAGAGCGAGCCGTCGAAGGATTAAGATAAAGAGAGCGAGAGAGAGAGGACACGCACGGCGAGAACGAGCGAGGCAGAAAGACGATCGGCGTAAGAAACGGCCGAAATTCCAAGGCAACGAGGACCACCCGACAGCGAATCATCGGAGCATCCCTTCGCTTAATGACGGATCGAGATGACCGCCGGAATGGTCATCGGTGGCGGTCATCCGGTCGAAATTCGCAAGAAGAATTATTGCGAGCGAAGTCGCGAAAAGCGGCCATGCGTGCGCGCGTCGCCTAGCGAGGCTGTAGAGCGAGAGAGATGGCGAGTAGGCGCTCGGCTATCTTCGGGTGGGCTCGGGGAATTTCGGTAGGCCGGCTCGTAAGGAACCGCGTGCGTGATCCTAGAAAAATTACTCTGTGCGCGACGTTTATTGAGATTAGAGGTGAGACAATTAGAGCAACCGAGAGTAATCCTTTGTTCACGCAAGAAGTTCCTTCCGGGTGGCGGATCAGTAAAGTGAGGTTAATTCCGGGGTTATTCGGAGCCGGGAATAGTATATAACCGAGTTATCGGGGATTTATCGATATTATTGTTTAAATTAATTAGTAAATCAAGTAGAAGCATCCTTCGATTTTTCTCGTTCGATTCCTTTGTTCGCGAGTAGCGGAACCAGCCTCGACCGCCGTCCGGGTGCGCGGTTAATCGTATATCTAATATATCGAAATTGTTGTTAAATTATTTGGTAACTGATTTGTTGGTAAATTGCAATATTAGCGTGCTGTTAAACTATAAATTCCTCGGTAGAATCATCGAGAAGCGAGGCGGCCACGTGCCGGCATCGAGTACGTAGCCGGCGGTTAGTTCGTCCGGGCGTTTGAATAAACAACCCGGACAAAGAGATTCCGGTTTTGTCTTGTTTTCTGTAGCCAACGGAAAATTCCGAGGTTCATTTATTCAAATTAAATAAACGTATTTTATTGTTTTAGTAAATCGCGCTCCGAAGGAACTTTTATTAATTTCTTTTCCCCCTCAACCCACTACTCCCTACGGCTGCGTGAGCGGTATTTCGTGAGCCCTTATTGCGGAGAGGATTCTCGCAGATTAATAAAGAAAATAATTTGTTTTAAAACGATTATCTCGCGGGGAGTGCATCCGGCACCTCCCCGGAATAAAATTTAGAAATATCGTTGCAAGGTATAGATGCACGAAAAAGTAGAGTGTAGTATGCATGTTGCAGTAAACTGAGAGTGAGCAGTAGGCAACTATTATTATTCAATATTTTAAATAATAATTAAATAATAAGAATAAAAGCATGAGAATGTATGTGTGATTTAGTGTAGTATGAGTGAGAAATGTAATGTTGCATGAACGCATGTAAATGTTAATTAGTTGATTAAGTAAATTAATTATTGAGAAAATTAATAAGTAAGATGCGACCAAAGAGAGAAGGGAGCAATCCCCACGGGATTTGGGAGCACGCTTACGCCTACGCTTAGCTGCGAATGCACCAACTCCCACTCCTGCCTAGGTCATAGGGAAAACCTAGTCCCCACTATGCACTCCCGAAGTTCAAAGGTCCATAGCCAATGAAGGGCCTAAATTTGCAAATTAGGAGGGGTTTTAGTGGATGGCTAGTTTTGAAAAGCGATGGCCGAGCACGGCTCACCACCATTCGTACGCTAGGAGTTTTGTTAGATCATTTTCTTAAACTTTAAAATTCAGCTTTCATTTTCGCTTTCTCGTAAAGACTATTAAAGACCTTAGCTAGTTCAAGATTCGAGGAGTTTCTTTTGCTTGATTCACCACAACTCGATTAAAAAGCTGTAAGTTGGTTTTTCATCTTTCTAATTAAATTTTCGTGTGAAATTTGTTGTTTACTATTATAAATGCTTCTTCCTTTTTTCCAACCATTTCCTCAAAATAATTTAGGGAGCGCGCAGTCATTTGCGTTCTTCCTATTGGAATAAAGAGCGCGCACTCGCCTGCGTTCTCTTTTTTCCTTTGAATAATAATAAAGAGCGCGCATTCATCTGCGTTCTCTCGGTTTTCCGAGGTATTGGTTAAAAGAGCGCGCAGTCATTTTGCGTTCCCTTTTTCCTATACCTAATTAAGTAAATTTATTTCCCTTGACCTCCTCCAATAATAATTATAACTAGTTTCATTGAGTTTTATTTTTGATGCGCGCATTTTTCTGCGTTCATCCCATTGAGCGCGCAGTAGCTTTGCGTTCTCTCTGGATATTAGTTTTGTCTCTCTCTTTCTGCGATATTTTATTCCGTCACGAGCGCGCTGTAAATCTGTCGTTCTCGTGAGGATAAATTTCTAGCAGAAAGGAAGGGTATAATTTGAGTTTTCCTGCAGATGGGAAGGTCAAGGCGATCCGGGAAAAAAACCTCATTCAGGAGGAATAATTATTTTAAAAAGCCGTGGCCTGTATCGAAAAACTCCCCCGTTTCTCCCCCCCACTTCATTGCTAGAGGAGTATTTGGCCACGGAGCATCCTTATAAGGATTTCGTAAAGGAGTTCGAGGCCGCGCTACAAAAATTTGCGAATAGATAGAGGTAAATCTCCCTATTTTTAATTTTCTCTTTCTCTCTCTTACGACACTCATTCCTCATCCCAGGGTTGCGTCGCGTAGACGCTATAACCCCAAAAGAGGTTAAAATATCTTTGTTTTTTCCTTTTCCTTATCAATTTATTCATTCATTAATATAATTTTGTTATTGTTCCCCGGGACGTAACATATTTTTGGTGACAGCGGTGGGATACGAATAAAGAGTGTCGGTAATCATTTGTGTGGTAAAAATGTCGACGGAAGAAGCATCAATTAGGGCGTTAGGGTCCCAACAAAGCTCCCTCGAACAACAAACACAACAACAACAATTGCAGCAACATCACCGTTTGCTACACTCACAACAAGAAACAATAAATAGCTTGGCAGAAACCTGCAAGAAAGTGGAAGACCAACAACAAGAGATCGAGGAATTAAGAAGTCGAATCGCAAGGCCAGGTACGCCCACACACCTGGGAAAAGCACTCTCCGGAAATGATGTAAGTCATCTTTACGGTTTATCCTCATTTAGAGACGCGTTAGATGCTATCCCGGTCTATGACGGGCAAAATATGGCTTTTGTATACTTCGCGGAAGGATGCGAAGAAGCGTTAAACATGATCACGCCTAGGAGCGAAGAAAATTTAGTAAAATCAGCTAGAAACAAATTACGCGGGGATGCCCACCGCGCGATATTAGGAGTGCAATTTAGAACAATGAACGAATTGGTCAATTATCTTAGGAATATATATGGTCCACGCGAAACGGTTTATGAAGCACAGGGAAAATTAGCCTACATATGCCAAAAACCTGAAGAAGGCGTAATAACATATGCAAATAGGGTGCGAGAAATCGGGAAACGAATAATTGATGCTGAAAAACGTAGAAGTAATAACGTGTCGGAAAGCTTCAAAAAACTCAATGAGGAAAATTTAGTAAATATCTTCAATCGAGGTCTAAAACCAGAAATCGTGACTAGGATTCGTCGTGGCGAAGCATTACACGCGACTATAAATCAAGCGATTGATATAGAAAAGGAATTGGAGGCAATAAATAATATTAGGAGCGTGGCATTAGGAGCGACGGCAAACTCTCGCGAAAATCGAAAGGATCAATTTCCCGTTCGTAGCATTCAACAAAGTACGGTACAATGTCAGATCTGCAATAAAATGAATCATATAGCACGGGACTGCTGGTCTTATACAGGGAAATATCCGTGGAATAATAGAAACAACGGCCAACAGAATCAGAGAAATTTCGGAAATCAAAATTTTAATAATCCATATCAACAACGGAATAATAGTAATAATCAAAATCCAAATCAATATCCGCGACAAAATAACTACGAACAACGAAATTTTTATCAAAATCCGCGACCGAATTACGTGCAGCCCTCCGGAAATAATTACAATCCAGATACGAACCGTCGGGATAATAACCAACCGCGAAACTTAGGATCGGGACCGCAGGATATCTCAAAATCTAACAATCGAACGAACGCTACTAAGGGGCAACCGACGCGGCCTGTCAGAATTTGTAATTGCAATGATTTTCGAGAGAATGAGGTCGAAGGAGAAGGTTATGACGATCAGGGAAACGATATTTGCCACGCTCAGCCGGACGCTATGAGCGCGGAATAGGCAGAGCGTCCTTCGAAAAACCACGCGAAAATTACGATACTTGGCATGAATAATGGATAAGCCCAAATGAAAAGGTAAAATGTAATCATAAGCGCGAATTTAAGGAAACTAATAATGGGGATAGATATGGAATTATACGAAACGGCTGGCATTATGAGTGCTATGGCCGCAAAAATGAAAATATAAAAACGTATGGAAGGACATACGAAAATGAAAATGAAATTAAAAATGAAAATGAAATTGAAAATGAAAATGAAAATGAAAATGAATATGAAAAGGTTCATTACACAGAATTATTTGAAACCTCCCATGAGGGGGAAAATTATAAGATTAGCCACGAGCAAAGACTCAGTGGAGAAAATAAATATTACCTCGACAAAAATGAGGGAAAGGAAACGAAAGGTAAGAAATTATTTAAAAGTGGGATCTCGTGCAGCGGGGTCTGCAGTAATAAAATCAACATTAAAAATAAAGGCAGCGGTAATAGTTCCGGGAAATCTGACGAAACGTTCGAAACCACGAATCCAAATCAAAATAAAACTAAAATTAAAAAGGAAAATGAACAGGATCGTGCGAATTCGAGAAAATCGGGAAGATTCGCGGACTTAGGAGCTGTCGAAACGCGAGATGTTAGGATTAATCTTACGCAAGAAGGGTATGTGCCGTCGGTTAAGATCTATAGTAGGAAGCTTAAAACTCCTTCCGTGTTTATGATCGATAGTGGGTCCGGACCCAATTTGATTAAACGACGCGCGGTAGCCGCGAATGAAGAAGTCAATGAAAAAGAAATATTAAACCTTAGTGGCATAACGACACACCAGGTATCTACCTTAGGAGTTATCGAAATGGACATTTTAGGATATATAACACCTTGTCATTTAGTATCCGATAATTTTCCTATACCCCAGGACGGAATCCTGGGATCCGATTTTCTTGTACAACGACGCGCAATTATAAATTATGACAAGCATCGATTAGAATTCGATAATGAGGTTATCAATTTTGAAACGGAAGACGAGATTGTATTACCCGCCCGGTCTCATTCGCAAATGTTTATCAAAGTACTAAATCCAGAAATCAATGAGGGATATCTTCTGCGTTTGACAATAGATAAGGGAATTTATGCCGGAAACGCATTAGTAAAGGTTGGTAGGGACGATAGAGCTCACCTGCGAGTCACGAATACTACTGAAGAAGATGTTAGAGTCTTAATACCGTCCATAAAATTAATAGAAATCGATAAAATTGCAGAACCAAAGAATAGGGAAACCACTAATGCGAAAGATAAGGATTCTAAATGCTTCGCGATTAGAAATAATTATGACGAGATTAAACAGGTTGAGGAACGCGCAACAAGAATAAAGGAATTACTACGATTAGATCACTTAAATCCGGAAGAAGAGCTGAGCGTAGAAGGATTAATATTCGATAACGTGGATAGATTTCATTTACCTGAGGAAAAATTAGGATACACTAAAGTTTTACAACACCGAATAAATACTACGGATGATAAACCCATAAATACGCGACAATATCGTTTTCCATCAATCCATAAAGACGAAATAAATAAACAAGTCGGGGAATTACTGGAGGCAGACATAGTTAGGGAATCAGAATCACCGTATAATACTCCCGTGTGGATAGTGCCCAAAAAGGCCGATTCACAAGGAAATAAACGTTGGAGAATGGTCCTTGATTTCCGCACATTGAATGAGAAAACGATCGGCGATGCGTATCCGTTGCCTAACATAACCGAAATTCTTGATCAACTAGGGGGAGCCAAATATTTTTCAGTATTCGATTTAGCCTCGGGATTTCATCAAATTAAGATGCATGAAAATGATAGTCATAAAACTGCTTTTTCGACCCCCCATGGTCACTTTGAATTTAATAGAATGCCCTTTGGTTTGAAAAACGCGCCGGCGACCTTTCAAAGATTAATGGATAGAGTCTTAACCGGTATGCAGGGTAACGAGATTTTTGTTTATTTAGATGACATTGTTGTGTATGCTAGCTCTCTAGAAGAACATGAAGTTAAATTTAACAAATTAATGGAACGGTTACGCGCGGCTAATCTCAAATTACAACCCGATAAATGTGAATTTTTAAAGAAAGAAATAACGTACCTGTGTCATATAATTGGGGAAAAGGGGGTAAGACCAAATCCCGAAAAGTTAATAGCAGTCAGGAATTTCCCGACACCTAAAAATCCTAAAAACATAAAACAATTCCTAGGGCTGGCCAGTTACTACCGTAGATTTATTCAGGATTTTTCTAAAATAGCTAAACCACTGACGGATCTTTTTAAAAAAGGACATTCCTTTCGAGTGGACTGAAAAACAGACAAACTCTTTCGAAACGCTGAAAAACCTCCTTTGTAGAGAGCCGATTTTACAATACCCAGACTTTACGAAACCCTTCATAGTTACCACCGACGCATCTGGTTTCGCCATAGGTGCCATTCTAAGTCAGGGACAAATAGGAAAGGATTTACCAATCGCCTATGCCTCTCGAACCTTAAATGAAGCCGAAAGGAATTATTCCACGATAGAAAAAGAATCTTTAGCTATAGTATACGCAGTACAACACTTCCGACCTTATTTGTATGGACGAAAATTTACCCTCGTGACTGACCATCGACCATTAATCTGGATGCATAGCGTAAAGGATCCGACCTCGCGACTTATTAGATGGAGACTAAAATTAGCCGAGTATGAATATGAAATTATACATAAAGCAGGGGAAACTAACGTTAATGCCGACGCGCTTTCAAGAAATCCTGTATCCGAAGGACACGCGTACCCTGTAACAACTCGAAGTAAGACGCAGAAAGAAAAACGCCCCTCACCTTATCTAACGACCGGTAGACCGCGAGACGAGACTGATCCACCCTTACCTGAGCGAGAAACGAGGGAAGAACCCATCCGGACTAGAAGTCGCACGCGCCGGGAAGATTTTATACCTGCCGAACCTATTGACCCACAAAGGTCATCGAACCCCGAGGAACCCGAACCGGAAATAAATGATGAACATGTAACAGTGCGGAAACGAGGACGACCGAAGAAAATTGTTCCTAGTCCTGAGAAACCCCGCGAGATATCTCCTAAATTAAGGGTAACCGAACGAGAAGAACCTATTTTAACGAGAAGTCGCGCGCAGAAGGAAAATCGGCTCATGCCTTCCTCACTATTTGACCAATCGAAAGAAGAGGTTTCCACGCCTATAGCTAGTAACGAGCCAACCGAAGAGTTACCAGAGACACGTAATCCTACAACAACTTTTGAAGAAGTCGAAGAGATTAGAATTCCCATACAGGACAAAACCCCGGGAAAGGAACAATCTAACGATAAGGTTACCACGATTCCCGAAAACTTAGAAAAACCGGTAGAAATACATCAAGTCGCGATTCCTGAACCGGTTAAAACACCGAACGTCAATGCACCCCCAATAGACGAACCTCGCGAACCGAATGAAACAAATAGTCTTCCTTTAGAACTTTTACACTTAGCTGACCGATTAATTTTTAATAGAAACAACGAACAGGAAGACAGCGATAGCAATACCGATACCGAGAGCGATAATGATAGTGAAGAAGAGGACGATAGCAGTAGCGATAGTGAGGGGGATGACATTAGCATAGTAGGAAACGAGAATGAAAATTTACATGACACGTCTCGGATAAATACGCGAGCTTTCAAAGAAAATTTAATAAACAATAGGGATCGGTTAGACATGAGGAAAGATAATTATTTGTACTTTTTAACTCGAGATGGGCACCCGTGTGATGTAGGTTCACAACAGATTATGAAATATAAAACGTTACCGAATTTCCGCAGCCAAGAGTCTAAATTCCTGCGAGTATACAAAAACGCCGATAAATACCATATAGCATTAACGTGTAAAGAAACTAAAGAGGATAAACTGACCATGAGCAATTTAGATGACGCTTTGAAGGAACTCCGCGAAGAAATTAAAAGGAAAAATTTAGAAACCATAAGCATCGCCAAAAGCGAAAAAATTGATGACTTGGGTTGGAATACAATAATTACCAACTTAAGGGCAGTTTTAACTGGACTCCATTGTAAAATCATCGTCTGCCATGGGCTAGTACAGGTACCCGAAAGGGAAAGACGCCAAGGCATTGTGGAAGAGGCCCATTTAGTCCAATCGGAATATACATAAAAATGACCAAGTATTGCTCAACGAACCCAGAGCATCGCCGATTTTTTTTTAGGTAATTTGACCCTTCAGAAACACAACTTTAGTTTTTCGACAAAATCCTACCTGCATTTTAGCAATAAAAAAATATTGAAAAAAAAAGTCAGTTTTTTCACGTTCGTTTGTTTAGTATAAGATTTATGAAAAAATGCTTCAGACAAAATTTGTGCACCATAACGATCTCTACAAAATAGGTCCTATGAAAAAATCACGTAACATTGTTAGTTTACCGGTGAATTGTTAGTGAAAAATTGAAATCTGCTTTTGCTATTTGCGTACTCTATCAGTCATTTATCGACATATTATCCTAAAACTCATACATTATGTAGGAATATAAACGCTCTAGAGATATACGTGACATATATCGATCTATGTTATACAGTTTAGCAACAATCCCGGATCTCCGCGAAAAAAGCACGTGCCGATTGCCAACTCCGAGGAAGGGTTACAAGGTTGAAAAAAATCAAGGTGGTGCTTGACAACATGTAGTTTTAGGATTTAACAAAAAAAATCAAATTTTTTCAAAAAAACTTCCGATTTTTGACGATTTAAAATTTTGGCTTATAAACAAATAGGAATAACTCCTTACATTATGGTGCTATATGAAATATTCTTCGGGATTATTATACATTTGTGCGAGACGCATAATTTAAAAGAAAAACCAGTGGGGTTGTTTTTTCTCGCTCGCTACGCTCGCTCGAGAGTGGGATTGTTTTTGCTCGCTCGCTACGCTCGCTCGCGAATGGGATGCCTGTGGTTAGTAGTGGGTATTGTTTGGTGTTGCTTAGTTGCGGAATCGCTTTTTTTCATATTTGATACCCATAGGTATCACATTAAGAACTTCCCGATTACATAAGTGGTCATTTGTTCATTCGCATCACCTGCTCGCAAATTCTTATCTTCCCGTGAAGATTGCGTTGTGACTCACTCGCTATTTGAAATATAATGACCAATGGTTATCACATTTAAAAGAAAATTAAAATGTAATACTTCAATCGAAAAGTATTATATATTTATCTCAGAATATGTAACACTAAGTTAGATAACCATTTTCGGGAAACATCAATAATTTTCTACAAGACAACATGTTTGATATATGATTTCGCATTTTGTGGACATTATAATGAAATGCATTACTCGGATTTTTATTAAAACATAATAATGTTGCAAAATATATTGCAAACGCACCACAATCAATGCCATTAGTCTGTCTCTGTACTTTGTGGAATATGTATGTTTTACGGAATCTGTAAAGAGCATTTAAAAAATCTTGTTGATCACCTTCCAAACAATTCTTATATAAACTATCGTAAATGTGAATATTACCCTGACCATCGGATTTAGTGCATATCCAATGTCCTATTACGTCCGAACCTAGTCCACCAGAATATACAATCTGAATATTTTGTCTATGTCTAGGAATTGGTTCTAAATTTGTCAAAAAAGCTCTTATATATCCCGTGTTCTGTGCAAAATTATGACGACCATGTTCATTCAATGCTCTGTTCATAATTTCCTGAAATAAATTAATATGTGTATCTTGCAAATAACAGTCAGGTCTTCTTACATTTCTACATTCTTCTGTAGACAAACTAAAATTATAATTTATTATCTCATGATCTTTGTTATCATTAAACATATTATAACCAATTTCTCTCCCATTTTCATTCAATGATTCAGTATCAGTACTACTATCAACAGTAATTATATCATCTTGTTTCTTTTCGATGATTTTCCTCTTTATGTTTGCATGTTTCCTACCAACGAAGGACTGATTTGTGTTTCTGACCATCGTTTCATAATGTTCTCCTTTATCGACGTTATTACTAATTATTATAATTGAATTTTCATCTAATATTTCAGAATCAATGTTTTTCCTCTTTCTAATTACACATTTTTCAATATTAGAGGACTGATTTGTATTTCTGTTTATATTTATATTTTCTTTATTTTGTTCTTTATCAATATTATTATTATCTATTGAATTCGTTTCTACAGTTCGACGTTCTGTATCGATGATAATAAATATTGGTTTATGATAACTAAAATAAGTTTCATAAGTACCACAATTCATATTTCTGAAATTTGCAAAAATAACATCTATTTGGGTATTTACGTTTGTTGTTACACAATCAGAAGGTAACTTTGACTCTAAATTATACTGTTTTAGATGATTAATAAGATAGTTATTTTTATTATCCTTATATTTTAATACATCATAATTGAAATCTCCGAATAAAATTTTGTCATAGCCAATAGGAATTTTTCCCATTATTCTCGTTAAAATTTGTTCAAACATTGATTTATTAGATTGTGGCGATTTGTAACCACTTACTAAATAATAATTTTTTAACTTCAGTACAAATAGTTCCACACATGCTTTTGCATTAGCTTCAGAATCAAACGTAACAAATTCAACTGATGAATTGCAATGTCCATAACAAATTAATCCACGAGATTTATCACTATAATTAGATCTGAATATAATTCGGTAGTTGCTTATCTCCAATGAATCTCCAGTCTTCGACAATGTTTCACTAAATATCAATAAATCACCTCGAAGAAACCAGGGATCTTCTACTATATGACTTAGTTTTGTTTTCAGAGTACCAACATTCTGATAGATAATTTTAAGCCCATTTTCATTTATCAAATTATTATATGATAACTTTAGTTGTCTTGTAGTTCTTAAGCGATACATTTCTGCTGAAGCTGGACTAATAACATCACTCTTATTGGAAGCTGGGATTTTAAACTTTCCCAAAATAAACAAACCTTTCAACTGCGTTACTCGACTGAGTGCGACGTACAACATTTGCAATGATTGTTTCTCTGATTTCGTAAAATCCAAGCATATTTTATCATACGTTTGTCCTTGGCTTTTATGGATTGTTAAAGCTTCAGCAGGTATTACTGGGAATTGACTCTGAATAATTTGACATTTCTCCTCATTCGTCCCATTTATTTGAATTGCATTCTTAGTTATCGGTGTTAAATGACCCTCGATATTTTCCGTTTTCATGTAATTATTATATCGGGTCCTTGCTTTAACTCCGACTCTTGGAAGTTGGAAATCTAACCATAGGATATTTGAAATTTTGCTATTTTCCGCGAACGTAATGAATTTCAAGACTCCGCAGGCTCCATTAACTAATCCATCTTCAATATCAATATTATTGGTAACCATATATTTTATATTAACTTTTAATTCAATTTTGTATGGTAACATATTCATGCCTTTGAATTCATTTTTCTTTAATGATTGTAAGAGTAATTTTTTTGAAGTTTCATCGATACCCTTGGAAAATGAATATTCGGCAGTTGAAATGATTAGTTCACTTTTGCATTGAGAAATTTTGTTAGCATTGTAAGCCCATACGTTCTTTTTAGTTGCGTATAATCTTATTGCAGTATCCGGGATCTCCCCTTCATTTGCAACTTCTCTCGTTTTAATCAATTTTATATCATCATCAGACATTTTTCCAATTGCTAAATTATTCAAAGCATTTATAAATGCCAAATCATCTTTTTGTCTCATAATTTCAGTTAATTCATACAACTCAAAATCACTCCATAATGGATTTACGTCGAGAAAAGCAGCCATACTGTTTTTTTTTGAAACTTGATAAACAGGTTTGTCTAGCACAGGAGGCAATTGATGTAAATCGCCAACAGCTAATACAGAAATACCACCAAATGGTTGATTCACTCCAGTTATTTGCCTCAATCTTGTATCCACATAACCCAAAATAGTGGAACCTACCATTGAAATTTCATCAATAATTAATAATTGACATTTAGATAAATTTTCTCGAATGGTATTAGCTAAATCACTTGACAATTGTGGCAGATGAACCCCAAATTGTTTGGTTGGTAATGCAAATGCAGAGTGTAATGTTACACCATTAATTAAAAAAGCAGCTTTACCAGATGGAGCACATAGTAAAACTATTATGCTACCCAAATTTCCACCTGGTAAATTATCAAAATAATTTGTTAGTACGTGATACAGTGTACTGATAACTGTACTTTTTCCAACACCTGCTGAACCACTCAAAAATATTTTGAATGGTACAAGACCCAATTTATAACAATTGAGTACATGCATTACAAATTCCTTTTGTTTACAATTCAACTTCTTTATCATGCCATAGACATCATTTTCTTTAACCCTCATCGGGCATGTATATCTACTTTTACTACAATTTTTTTTTGTTTTTTTTAAATGTTCATGACTTTTAACATCCTCACCACCCTGCTTATAAATATCAACGGGATGAGACAACAAATTTCCGTCAACATTATCTTGTTCATTTTCTTTTTTACAGTTGTCATTCTCTACTTGTTCTATGGCTTCGTCTATGGCTTCATCACTAAGTATTGAAAATTTCGCCTGATTCATTTCTATAATTTCTTCATTTTTTTTGTAGATACTCTCATAATCGGCATTTTCTATTTCACGCTCTTCATTTCGCCAGGGTAGAAAAAGCAATATTTTTTCTCTGTAATAATTTGCTGGATCTTGTTTCAATTTATATCGTCGATATCTAATTATAGCAGTTTGTTGTCGAGGTTTATATTTTATATTCTCTGTCTCATTCTCTTCATCCAATTCTGATTGTTTTTTCTTAGATTTCTGATAATTTGATGCATAATCAGCAAGGCAAATATTATCAAATTTCTTTTCTCTTTTACTGTATTTTGTGAAAACATCATCCATATAAATGTCAATCGAATCATCCTTCAAATTTCTCAAAGCTTCTTCAGACTTTAACATCAAAACCCGTTCAGCCATGGGACTAGTGTTTATAAACACTGTTTTACGACTCTGCTTGGATAAAGACAATGACAACACGTGGTATGCTGCCTCTTGTGCAGACATCAAATTACTATTCAAAAATACATTAGCGATTCTTTGAAACTTTTCTTTAACGGTTTTATTGTTATTATCACAGTCTGCAGCAGTCTCTCTTAATAATTTAGATAAGCCTCCTTCAATTTTAGTAATGTAATTAGTTACATAGTTAACAACTGCATATTCGTCAAGTATAAATTGAAAATCAATATTTGATTCGAATAATTGTAAAATATATTTGTTATAACTATTAATATTGACTTCACGACTTGATCTTTTCAAAAATACACGCCTTTGTTTTAAAGTACTCCGTATTGCTAAAATATATTCTTCTTCAGTCATATTTAATTTCTTGAGGATATCATCAAAACTCATTTCCATTTTCTTTGAATGCAAAAGAGTCATAAGCTCATCGATAGGTTGATATGATTTTGGAGCTTTTTCGTACTTATTCATTGGCTCTAAAATCATCGTTTTCCTCATTACGGGATAAGGCATATGGAATCTACACTTTTTATCCTTTTTTCCCTTATAACAAGTGTGATTATGTTTATGTATTAAAAATTTAATGTAAGGATTCTTTTCATCATATTCACAAATCAGAAATTGGTCGATAAATTTTATCAACTCATCATCATTAGTCCCATTATATGTAGGAGCATTGTTCAGCCATATTAATATATGTGTATGTGGACTGCCACGTGCTTGAAATTCAACCCTCTCATAACTATCTACAACAATATACTCGCCAAAAATACCTCCTTTTTGACGTAACAACCACATTAATTTATCAACTTTATGATCAAAGTATCGTGCGCACGTCACAGCATCATCTCTTATTAACTCAGTTTTGGTTTTTAAATCCAAATCAAGAGCCTCTCTTAAAGATATTGTGCGACCTTGATTGTACTTCACTAATGTCTGTATAAGCTCGGGCCAATGATGTTCTGCAGCAGATAATGTCAAAAAAAAGGTTGCTTTCCCTAGCTGTCGAATCATTGCCAATAAATCCTTTTTCTTTTGTTGCCAATAAGCTGGCGAAGAGCGAACATATTTTAACATTCTGTATCCGTCGTCGAAGTCAATACATTTATTCATAAAATCCTTATTTAAAACATCTTTAGCAAATAATTTTTTTACTTGTTTACCGGCCCATTTTTGTGTCCGTCTCAAACATATATTTATGCTAGATAAACATGAAATTTCCAAACTCTTTTTCGCCATGAATAAGATTCTAGAAGGAATACATGATCGACGATCATATCTTCTTGCTTCTGATTTAATACGATCCGCATAAGATATATCTTTCTGTAATTTCAATGAGTGTCCTGCATAAATTCTTGGGAAACACAATTCATCCAAATCATCAATTTTATGCCATGGTAACGGATTTTTATTTTGTCCTGGTGCAATAATATTAACAGTGGAAGAATGGCCTTCTACTCCCCCCACATTATTATCAATCAACAAAACTTCATCATTATTACATTGATGTAAGTCAATTGCTTCGGCAAAATCTGCTTTCTCTTTATCAATTATCAATGTTTCATGATAAATTTCATCATCATCAACTATGAAATTAATTTCTTGATCGTTATGACGTTCATAATTGTTCAGGTAATTTTCATCAACTTTAATTGCATATTTAATGTACAATGGTGTCGTCATCAAGTATTTTAATGCCTCACAAATTTTTCCTGGCCTCACTGTTTCAAACATATAATGACTTTTGTGATCAACATGTCTCTTGAGTTTTACCTGGATTGTATGCATTTCATTAAATTTACGGGGCAAAATTTGCAACATATCATTTAATTCTATTTGAATGTTAACTACACTGCCCTTTAAACCTAGTTGTGGATTCAGTGCATACGGTTTTAATGCCCGAATTTGCATAAAATTTAATATTGGAGCGACCATTCTTTCTTCAAGATCGTTCAAATCTTGTAGACACTTGGGGACTTTAATAAATTTAAGTCCATTGCTCGTTGATAATCGATATACTTTATTACGATAAGCATAATTTTTACATGTATTACAAATATATCCTGATGGGAAATTATTTACTTTTGCTAAAAATGAAGGATTATTTGAGTTGCCAATTCGTTTTTCGTTCAATTTTACAACAGAACATCTGAAAAAAAGACCTTCACAGCAGCAGCAAACAAATGAGGGTGTTTCTGCACGAAATTTAATATATTGGAGCTCAAGTTTTGCCTTTGGATCATTCTTATTATATGATAAATTTGTTAAGTAATTATATCTGAATTGTAATACATCGCTTTCTCTGTTTTTTCTTTGTCGTTCGCGATTTCGTTTTCGTTCACGTTTATAATAGTGTACATTTCTTCTTTTATCTCGAATTCTCCAAAAATTCTTTAATGATTCTTCATCTCGATAATTTTTTTTGTGTCTTGTTATTTTCATTCTTTTGACGTTTTGTTCCATTTCATTTATTTTATATGATTTATTCATACGTAATTTTTTGTTTCTATCAATATTATTTTTTCTTTCTCTTTTAATATATTTCAAAATTCTCCTCAAAATCTGATTTCGCGCTACATTTTGCACTCTTTCATTCGATATATATTCTTCACTTCTACGTAAAATCACATTTCTTTTCGTATTTTTGGCAATCTCTTCCTTAACATAATCTAATCTTTGTCTGAGCACGCGATTCCTTATAATGTTTTTCTTGCGTTCATTCACAATGTACTGCTTTTGATGTCTCAACATTTTCACTCTGATTGCATTCTTTTTACGCTCATTCACTGTATACTCTGTATTTTGTCGTATAATTTGCAATCGCTTTTGATTTTTGTCACATTCATTCTCCTTGAATTCATTATTACCTCTCAATTGTGCTATGCGTTCACGATTTGTTTCTTTTTCACAATTAACATATATTGGACCATTCCTTAGATTTTGCATGCATTTTTTATTTCGCTCCTTTCGTAATTTCAAATTCTTCGTTTTACTTTCGCTAGGATCATTATTTTTTGTGCGGTAAGCATTTTTTTTCAATTTATTTAAGGCTCGTGTAGAACGACGTTTTGTTTTCATCTTGAAATATTGAATTTAGGACAATTATGTTTTTTGATGTGTCTTTGTAAGACAAATGTGGTGTGTCTTTCTATGAGACAATTTTATTGTGTCTTTTATAAGACAAATGTCGTGTGTCTTACTATGAGACAATTTTATTGTGTCTTTTATAAGACAAATGTCGTGTGTCTTACTATGAGACAATTTTATTGTGTCTTTTATAAGACAAATGTCGTGTGTCTTACTATGAGACAATTTTATTGTGTCTTTTATAAGACAAATGTCGTGTGTCTTACTATGAGACAATTTTATTGTGTCTTTTATAAGACAAATGTCGTGTGTCTTACTATGAGACAATTTTATTGTGTCTTTTATAGGACAAATGTCGTGTGTTTTTCACTGTAACCGCCTGCTTCGTCTCGTCGCCAAACGGCCCTCCTCGCCACGCTCTCCTCTCCGGAATATTTTTCTAGAAAGGCTAAACTGATGATCGGTTCGAAGTTAATTTTAGGTTGGGCGCCAGGTAGCTTACGGCTACCACTCGAGCCTTGTAATTATTGTAAGATGTTAACTGATAAATTCCGAAGAGGTGCGTGAAGCGGAATACGAAACGGTAGCTCAGCCCACCGAGGTGGTAACGGAGAGGGGCGGGGTAAGCGAAAGTGTTCCCAAAAGAAGATGAAATCCGAATTTGTCGAAAACAAGAAAAATAACGTTTATTCAAAACCAGAGAAAAGATAGAGTAACGAGAGCTATACGTAAATTGATACGTCCCTTTTTCGGGAGCAGGTGTTTCAGGGATTCGTTAATGTTCTCGAAGATGATCATACATAATAACGAACGGAGTCCCTACTCATTACAAGTTGTTCTATCCGCACGCGGTTTCGAGAGATAATTCTTCAATCTACAGCTCTCGTAGCACGGTGGAATAATTCTTGCTATTCTTATTACACGGTAACGGACTCGAAACGGATTCACTCTCAAATTTCTTCACGGATCATAAATACGAACATTCATACAAACTCGAAGTTACACACACAAAACAGTACGGTTGGCTTAGCGCAGTTATAACAAAGACGGGAGCATGTGCTTTGCAAGGTTCGCTACAAAATACTCATTCGACCTTGCCACTCTCAGGACTCTTTGCCGCTACGCAATACTCTCGAGGCGTGTCACGACCGGGAGTGGAATCTTCGGCCGAGGTCTTTAGTCTCATTCCCCCAAAAAGTTCCCAATAACTTAACTTATCGCACTTAATACTAACCACTAAGAGCTTCGTAAGAGCGGTAACGTGGCTAATGCCGGCGTTACGAAATTCTTTCCGAATAACCTAATACTAACCACCAAATTTTACAATCTAATACGCAAAAGAGAGACTATGACCCCGGTGACCGATTCCTTCCGGAGATGTACGCGTTGACCGGCTTACCGTTCACCCCTTTGGCGACCTCGGTAGCTTCCTCGTGAGATCTCGATGGTGTTCGCGGCTTCGTCGACCTCTCTTTCTCCTCCACTCAAGACAGTTCTTCCTTCTTCCTCGTCGTCGGGAGCGTTCACTGACTATCTACCCGTGACTCGAAAAACGGGAACTGTACTTTAAGGAAGCAAACTAGAAGTACACTCGACGGGAGCCCTGCGCTAAGTAAGTCGTTCTCGCTCATCGGCAACCACCGGGCCGCTTTTCGTAATTGTCACGTGACTTTTTCCGCCACGTGCGCCTCTACCTAATTTATGGGAATTTAGCGAACGCCGAATTTTCCGCGTCGATACGTGACGTCGACGCTCTATATTATCGATTTTCGTGTCGTCGATCTATGCGTCGCTTATAGGTGTCGCTATGGTGATCAGATGATGGTGTTTTCATTCCCACGACGGTAGCTACGATGGAATATACTCTACGATGGTCTCGGTGGGTGCTTACTCGACGAGCGTATTACTACGATGTTCGGTAGCGTTCTTTTCCTCCTTAGCACCTCCCTCGTAGGCCGTTTCTCGGTGGAATTCATGAAACGCGTACGAGTAAAATTAATATATGATCTTTAACGATACAGTTTGCCCTGAGAGCGGCGTGCCGACCGAAGCTTCTCTTCTTGCGACGTGTCAAACGTCACATCACATATACCTATTATACATCGTTTTTACTATAGAAACGTAGTATATTGAAGTATATATCAAATATTATATAATATAATATTGTATAACGTATTATACAATATTATAATAAATTTTATTATTTATAGTAAATATAATAATATACTAAAATGTATTATATAATATTTAAAATTAAATATTACGTAATATCACTTAGTATATATTTTTTTATCACTATACGTACCAGATTCAATATTCGTAACCTATTCACTACGGATAGATAGATTATTGTATCCCATTTCGATTTAAAATAGACACTCGCTATAGCTAATGTGTACAACCGCCGTATTCAATGTTATTTGGTCAGCTATGTAAGACCTAGCTACAGAGGGAACAATGAAGAATTTTCGCGAACATTTAAATTCTGCTACGGTTATCTGAGCCTATATAGAAAAAAATGTATATATACTCCGTACGATAACTCGACTCTTCCTTATATTCCTCCTGTGGTGAGACTCGGATATCATACCTTTACCACATTTATATTTATTCCCTAAACTAACACATTTCAGGTACGTATATGTTTCCCCCACTTAGTCATATTGTACGGTCGGTTAATATTTGCTGTGCCTTCAGTTAAAATGAGTTCATCAAGCGACATGGATGTAAGTATTATTACTTTTATTTCCTTTTATTTTAACATGTAAACGTGCAATCATTTCCAGTTTGACTTTATTCTTTATACTTATGCCTTTCTTACAGACCGAAAAAATAGACAGTATAATGGAGGAGGAGCTTATCGTGTAAATGGTTTCAAAAAAGCGCCATGTGTTGGAATTTGTTTAGAAAAAAGTATTCACTGTAATTTCATAAAAGCATATGCGTTTTTTTTATAGACAAGCAAAGATGTAAACGCACTGTTTTTATTTTATCTGAAAATAATCCATATGTATAGAGATCTAACCATATTACGAAGGGTCGTCGGTGTCATATTGGCGGGACGTCCAGTTCTTAGTATAGTTGTCTGAAAGTAAAAGACTAAAAAGATTATTGCTTTTTATAACAATACGTAACGACTGTAGCTGTAAATTGATCAATATTTTAACATTATATCGTTCTTTTCGAATAATTAACAATTGTAAGTCAAGTTTTTTTCAAACGTTCACCATTTCACCAAATACTCTTTTGTATTAACTATATTGCTACAGTCGCTGTGTATTGCTATAAAAAACACAAATCTTTTCAGTATTTTTGTTTCTGGCAACTATAACAGGAAATAGACGTCCCGCCATTTGACGGCTTCGACGCTTACAACGCTTCGTAGTATGGCTAAATCTCGTTATACACACATTATACCGAAATAAAAAAAAAATTGTGTTTACTTCTTTACGTGTCCATAAAACTAACGCATGTGCTTTTGTAGAGTTAGAGTGAATACTTTACTCTAACAAAATTCTCAAACGTGTCGATTTTTCGATCCATTTACACGATAAGCTCCCCTTAATGTACTCCTTTTTTTTTTAATATATTTCTTTATTCATTTAGACAATACATTTGAAACGCGCATAAAGCGACTCGAACTGCTGCTGCGCCAACGCGACCATCAGTTGACGGAGGCGTTGGCGCAGCTGCAGTTACATGCGCCGCCACTGCCGCAGCAGTTGCCACCGCCGGAGCAGCCGCCACCGCCGCAGCAGCCGCCACTGCCGCAGCAGCAGGAATTTTACAACGTTGGTAAGATTTTCATACATCAAGTTTAGGTAGTTTCTCTAAATCCTTTCGGTAAAAAAAGTGTATAGTTTTCCATATAAATGAAGTAAGATTAATAGTTTTAATAGCAAATAGAAATAGTAGGTTACAATAAAAGTTAGCCACCTGTTTCTTAGAATTGTAAAACTTATACGAGATATGCCGTATAATCGTTAAAAATTTTGATTTATTTAGTCTGCAATATATTTTTCTTTATGCCATTTAAGTCCGGATTGAGGTGGTGTTTTCACGATTTTTAGACAATCATATGAAAACTATTGTCAATACTTTCTTCACTATTTATGGAAAACATTCCAAAGATATCCGCTTCCCGTTTCGTTACAGTAAGAATAGTATTTCTTCACAGTATAAAGGCTTCATGTTCTTCGCTAGTTATAGAAAATTATACTTTTTTTCTAAATCCGAAACAAAATTATAGAGAAACAGGTCGTATGTATATAAAAGGCGTATGTATGTATTATTGCAGAATATGCATAATATTATATTATTGTATATGCATGTATCAATGTTGCGATGAAGTAATAATATATATTCTTTTTTTGCAGGATATTCTCGCGGACGGGGCCACGCGCGCCAAAGAGGGGCGGGCAGATCACGGGCCGCGTGGTACGCAGCCCGTGGTCGCCACCGCGAATACAATAAGAAAAAACATATTATAAAAAAAAATTTTTATTATTTTAACTAACCTCTATGTACTATTAATAAAAAAATAATTTACTTAAAATACTATTACTACTATTTCTATTACTTCTTAGAAAAAAAATTTGTAACAAAAAAAAACCGACTTCGAAAATAGTAAAGATGCAAAATGGGAAACGTAATAAAAGTAATTTGGAATTATGTGAATTTTGAAACAATATGTTAATAAATAACCGATAGAAGTAAAAAATAGCAAAAGCAAATTTCCGTTCTTGAAGTGTAATTTACAGTTAAACGATCAATATTAGAGGAAAGTAGGGTACTGTGGACCACTGTAATATTTTAATAACTAATAACACTATCTCTTTGGAAATACTGCGCACTAGAAGTAAACCATGACAACATAAAACAATGACATTTGTCACGCGGTTTTCATGGTGATTGTGCGGATGATAGAGTAATTAGTGAAATTGATTTTAGCAAAAGTTTTTCAGTAAGTGTACAATTTCGTTATATCTGACTTATTATTCATTAAATTTTTTTCATTTAATTCACTCAATTAAATTTTGTTTGTAATCGCGTATAACTATTACTATACATACCTACTTTATGTATTTCCATTGATTTTCTAATTCTTTTATTTTTTATATGACTTATTTGAAAAGTCAGTTATTCATAGATATGCTAGCAATTTGGACCATTCAAAATTATATGTATTTTCTATGTTTGACTACAAGAACTTTTTGATGCACTTAAGAAGAGAAAAAAGTGTAACGCACGATTGTTTCCGAAGCTATTTGAAATATCGATGCCCTTTTTGTATGTCTTTTTTCTATAACGAAATCTGTGTGAATGAAATGAAACGAAATGAACGAATGAAAATGTATGTGTGTGTATAATTTTTGTACAAATAAATGTTTTTTGTTCGAAAAAATGGTTTGTTTTGCAATTACAATCTTTCCAATCAACATCTAAAGTATAGTTATCAATTAAAAAAAGTGGTTCAAATTATCTGCACCTTATCGAAATCAAATTTTATACTTATATTTTATTATTTATTTATTTTGCATCTTTACTATTTTCGAAGTCGGTATTTTTTTCTTTTAAATGTGATAACCATTGGTCATTATATTTCAAATAGCGAGTGAGTCACAACGCAATCTTCACGGGAAGATAAGAATTTGCGCGCAGGCGATGCGATTGAACAAATGACCACTTATGGTTTCGGGAAGTTCTTAATGTGATACCTATAGGTATCAAATATGAAAAAAAAGCAACACCGAACAATGTCCACTACTAACCACGGGCACCCTACTCGCGAGCGAACGTAGCGAGCGAGAAAAAACAACCCCACTGGTTTTTTATTTTTTTTTTATTATTTTTGTTTTTTATTTATTTATTAATACCGGTAAATCTTATATTTATTATAATTATATCATATATTAATAACGTTTAGCGAAGCGCTCCCAAAATTCTATCCTTTCGTAAAGATTACCCTTTTGAATTGTTTTTTTTTAAAAACTATAAAACTACTCGGCGAAATGAGACCAAAATCTAATCAGCACCAAATTACCTCAATACCAATCCATGAAGTCATACATCACCAAGATCACGTCATTAGTGTGGGCGTTTTCGTTGACGAAAAATTTGACCACATACATACATACACACACACACACACACACACACACACATACAGACTATAAGCCGAAAATGGTCAGAAAATGTTGAGATGACCTTGAAATGTCAACATCTATCAAAAAATCGATTTTCGATTTTCGGGGTCATTACAATAACTTCCCGGTAATCGGGAATTTAATAATCTCAATATCTTCATTATTAACCGAGATATGGACACTTTTACGTTTCTTCGAATAACTATTGTTCTAATCAATATTTTCGCATAATTTCAGTTGGAGAGCCCTCTTAATACTTCTAGGCACAACATCCCATATGATTCGAACGTTCATCTCATTGCGGAGAATGATCGCCCGCGCGTGTATCACCGAACAGCGACCCCGGCGCGGCTGACCGGCACGCCGCCGCGCGGTGGGGGTACCGCGTCTCGCCCCGCTACCCGCCTCGCCCGGCTTAGTTAACAAATTCCATAACTTCCTTATAAATAGTCCTAGAGCGTTGATTTTTTTTTGTATTTTCGTATTTTTTTCTCGCGAACTCGAAAATTCCATTGAAAATCATTTTTTTCTGATAGTTGCCTCTGTAACTATTGTTTTACTTTAATTTTAATAAAGTTGGTCCTATAAGTGATTTTTCGACGAATAGGCAAGGGTAGGATAAAGAAATTCTGTTTTGTGATCGAAAATGCCTTTGATAATCTGAATATTTCAGTATTATTGTAAGTTTTAATCGAAAGTTGTTAAAAATAATATGTAATTTCTTCGTAAGCTTCATGAGAATATTTGAAGCATTGCGATACATAATATTTTTAATTTTACTTCTTCATACATTTGAACATGAATTCGTCTACAAATTCGTTGTAACAAGTCGAGATCTTGGTGCAGGTAGATTTTTGCTATCGGTGGTTCTCGGTCCCATAACGGACCCTTTCAGGTACGTTGAGGGAGACATACCTACCTGTGTGAGCGAGAGAGACTACATGACGGCGTTTCCCTATTGGCTGATTTAGTTAGAGGGAGACCGTCGTTTTACCGTTAGAAATAGTTCAAATGCGGAAGACGGGGAAGGGATTCGAGAAGCGTCCCTTTTTGGTGAAGCGTCAGTATCGTTGGAGAATTCGTCGAGTAAAGTGAGTCTTGTGTATGCGTTCTTTTGTGTGTTTTGCCGATTGTGAAAACATTGTCTATTTGCTGCAGTCCATTCAGAGGTAAGTTTTTTTATTTGTGAAAGTAGACATTCATTCACATTAATATTTTATTTAAAATATGTAATACAAGGTCACAGATCATAATGAAATTGTGTTTCAGACTATTAATCGAAATTGTGGACGTGTGCGTCTAAAGAAATATCGTTTTCTCGTGGATGTTCTTGGATTTCTTAATTAATTGGTGAGTGTGAATATGTTATGCCTACAAACTAATCGTTATGGAATAAAAAGTTATCGTTTATTCCGGTTAAGTCTTATGAGGTATTGAAATACAGATATTTTAAATTGTTCCAGATTTTTCCCTAAACATCTTGGCACAGCGGTAAGGTTACAATTTCCTGATTCGTCTGTGCATACGAAATGGCTGAAGATATTTGTTTCATTTGCGAGGAAGCATTTGGGGAATTGCAAACCTTGTCAGTGAAGCAAAGAGGCATCGAGACATTGATCAACGCAAGCCGTCAAAGAAAAGATAGGAAATATGAGAAGTACAAATTGAAGACTACAGAATGTGTAACTATTCACGTTAAGTGTCACAAAATGTACACTCATAAACATACTATCGAAGGGAGCTTACGAAAATCTGTAGAACCGGTCGCCAGTACATCGAGGAGATCAGACATATAATTCGACTTCGAGGGCTGCTGTCTATTTTGTGGCAATGATGCGTCGGAAGTCTTTGCTAAGAGGGAGTCGCGAAGAAGTCATACGTCAAAGCGGCCGGTCTGTGTTATAACGACGAAAACAATGCGAGAAAACATAATGAAAATAGCAGTAACGCGTTCCGATACTTGGGGCAATGAAGTTTTGAATCGCGTAACTCTTGTCGACGATTTGGTCGCAGTTAAAGCACGTTACCATACTTTATGCCATCCGCGATTTTGTAATAAAAATCCAAAACCGGAAAATGCACCAGACAGCACGCCGCATATCATTGACATCATTGAACAATATATTGCAGACCATCCGGACGAACAGCAATTTTCACTTTCAACAATTATCTCTAGTATCGAAAGTAGTTGCCGTAGTAATCGATGGATTAAACAAAAATTGTACGAAAAACTCGGCAACGACATTATGATTACTTCTAACCGGGGTTCACAGCCAATAATTTATCTCCGCGAGACAAGCAACAAAGTCTTATTGCTACATTTCCAAAATTCAGAAGAGGAGCAAGATCGTCTTAATATTATTACGGCTGCCGCTAAAATAGTTAAAGAAGACATTCATTCGATACAATGCGAAACAGATTCTTATCCGTCTCCTCCCACGTTTTTCGGAAATGTGGCATCAGTTGTTCCAAAGTCACTGAGTGTTTTTTTAGACAATGTCATCACAACCGATAAACGCGTGTTACGTCCCGTAACCCACAGACGACTCCAAAGTACTCCGATAGATGTCTCATCCTCTTTCCTAATTCTCGAAACCACTCAAATATCACCCTATAACAATATATAGAACTCCTAAACTACCTGACCATAGCGTCTGGGGTAGGGTCCGCCTGCATCAGCCCCACTGATGAGTCTGCAGTCGGACCCAAGACGAAACGCACTTTCCTTTCCCTTTCCTTTTCTAACACCAAACCATCTCCTCAACACCACCATTTCCAAAGGAGTTTCTTCGGAGGACGAATCCGTTACGCGTCCTGAGACCATCGGAATCCGGCACGTAACACGTGGAATAGAGAAGAGCAAATTTTCCTCTAAAATCGTGTCTATCGCACATGCTATTATCAGTTGCACTCGTCCACGCACTTTTATATCTTGTTTAAAAATCGGTTTAGGTGCGGTTTTGAATAAAAAATTTGGTTCGAAAACTTTATTAAACATTTTATCAGCGCTCGGATTTTGTTGTTCATATGACGAGGCTTTACTTTTCGAAGCATCGGTATTGTCCGAACCAAATAACTCTTCTATCGACCCCGAATCGTTTTCGCAATTTGTTTTTGATAACGCCGATCACAATATAAATACAATAGACGGTTTGTGCACGTTTCACGCAATGGGTGGCATTGAGTGCGTTACACCAAAATCAGCTGTGTCGTGTAACTGGAGAATTCCAAAATTAAAATCAATTCCATGTAAAAATACTGTTGCATCGTTTGGCAATATTGCATTACAAACTTTCCAAGGCTACAAAAAGGCAGGATTGGGGAATATTCCCGTAGAAAATTTAAATGTAATGAACCCAAATGTTACATATAAATTTGATATGACCTTGACAGATTTCGCGTAGATTTGTAATCATAAGATGGGTTGCATTTCAAAGGAAGGATGGAATGGCTTTATGGAAAGATTTATGGATTAAAGCGATACGTACAATCGCGTATTGTTTGTCTTCCTTTCCTAAATCATCCGCCAAGTGATTACGACACAATTTATACTGCACTTAATGTCGCATTGGATAGGATTGCAAATAAAAAACAAAGTATCGCGTTCGTCACTTTTGGCCAACCGTTATACTGGAAAGCTAAAGAAATCGTGCATTCTACGGAAAATCCAAATTTTTAAAATATTATAATACGATTAGGAGGTTTTCATCTCGCGATGTCCTTCCTAGGCGCAATAGGTAATATAATGGATGGTAGTGGATTAAAGGAACTGATTTCTCAAATTTACGCGCCGGCATCTGTTGAGAAAATGTTAGGAGGGCACGCATATAGTAGAGCGGTGCGAGCGCATACTCTAGTTCATTGTACACTTATTCGAATAATTCTGTCGCTAACCGAATTAACCGAAGAAGAAACTTCAAATCTTAACAAGATTTTAGAAAATCCAGAAATCGCTTTGGAAAAGATAGAGAGTAGTGAAGAGTTAAAAAATATTAAATCAAAATTCATCCAAACGGCAAATAAACTTTCGGAACAAAGCGAGACAGCAAAATTATGGTTGCAATATTTGCATATGGTTTCGCTATTAAAAATGTTTATACAAGCTGAGAAAAGCGGTAATTGGTCACTTCACCTTGAAGCAATTCAGAAAATGCTTCCGTTTTTTCATTCGAGTGGACATTTTTTATATGCAAAATCAGCCCATTTATATCTTCAAGATATGTATCTATTAAAAGAAAAGATGAATGAAACGGAATATGAACAGTTTAAAAATGGGGGGTTCACGATCAGGCGCACAGATAAATTTTGGAGTGGCATATGGTCTGATATGACAATCGAACAAGCTTTGATGCGACCAATGACAGATATCGGTGGTCCGACGCGGGGGCGAGGAATGTCAGAGAGTGTACTTTCGAAATGGGTGTTAACAACTCCAGCGTTAGTAGATCTCACTGACGCACTGACCTCATTTTGTAATGTCTTTCTCGCGACAACGGAACAACATGTAGATTCACGCGCGACGCGTATAGCGCGAGATCTCTCAGATATGCAAAAATTGCAAACATGGTTCAAAGACCATAATCCGTTTCCAGAAGTAGAAGGCATAATTTCACTAAGCACCGGTCTGAGAGGTAGCAAAAAAGATAATATAAATTGCCACGAAGCGCTGGAAATTGGATTACGGTGTATGGACGAAATGTCTAAGCGGAACGACGAGGAAGACACTCCTAAAACTTTTAAAGACGTTAAGTATAAAAAAAAAAATAAAGTTATAACGCTCAAATCTTTGACCTCGACGATAAAATTTGCAGAAAGGAATGTAACAATTGATCCTTCCTTGCTTTTTCAAAGAATATGTGTACTAAAAAAATCAGACGAGGAATTAGAAGCATACCTAAGTTACGAATTAGCACCTTATCCCTTATCGCTTTTCGATGAAAAGGGAATGCGGAAAACTGCAAAATCTAAATTGTATGATTTTTTCATCCCCGTCGAGCGCCCATCTAAGGGGAATGATATTTATGTCATCGACGGTGGATTTTTCTTACACAAGGTAATATGGCGGCAGAATGAAAGATTCGAAGAAATTTTGCAAACATATATTAATTACCTCGAAAGAAATTATGGCAATAAATGTATAGTGGTGTTCGACGGATATCCCGATAAGGGTGAAGAAAAACACACTAAAAGCGCAGAGCGTCACCGAAGGGGCCAAATTAATTTTGCCCCTGAAGTTGTTTGCGACACAAAAATTGCATCGAAGTTGCCGCAGGACAAGTTTTTATCAAATCCGAAAAACAAAAGAAATCTGATTGCTATACTAACGGTTAAATTAGAAATGGAAGGTTTCACCGTGAAGCAGGCAACAGAAGATGCGGATGCCTTAATCATAGAAACTGCGCTATCCGTTGCCACCGATTATGATTCCGTGTTTGTTGTAGGCGAAGACGTAGATTTACTAGTAATATTATCGCAACTAGCACAAGCCGTCAAAAATGTTTATCTTTTTAAACCTAGCCGACAAAGTATTGAAGAAAAAATTTATTCGAGCAATAGTTTTCAATATCCCGAAATCCAAAATCTCATTTGTTTTATTCATGCGTTTACTGGCTGCGATACAACGTCTTCACTGTGTGACGAACTCAAAACCGTGAGAACTGTTATCGCGTAACTCCGAGAATGCTGATGCACACGCTCAGCATTCAGAGAATAGGAGTGGGCTCTTAGGCGAGAGCCTCGGAGCCCAAGCCAAGACGCGACACTCTCCTCCCAGTCGCGACTCCGAACACTCGTAACAACTGTATAAACAAGGGAAGGCAAAATTATTAAAACTTATAAAGAGTAATGTCAATAATCTGCAGGCAGAAGCCAATTTGTTCAACAACCGTAACGTCTGCAAAAGTTCAATCCAGGCAGCTGGTCAAAATATAATGCTGACTCTCTATGGTGCGCGAGAAAAAACTATACAAGATTACAATAAATACAGATATTTATGTTTTTCGAAATTAAGTCTTAGAACAACATTTAATTTGAGCTGCCTTCCCCCGACTGCAGAGGCATGCAACGAGCATTCCCTTCGCACATTTTTACAAATTTATCAGTGGTCAGGCGATTGGACAAAAGATCTTATGCAATGGGGTTGGAAGAAAAGTTGTGAACTTCTAGTGCCCATAACGTCAAGAAAAGATCCGATTCCAACTAATTTATTGCAAATAATTTCTTGTGCATGCGATAAAAGCAATTGTACCTCTAATTGCACGTGCCGGAAATTAGGGCTAAAATGCACTATTATGTGTAAAAAATGTAATGGCTTAAATTGTTTAAATATAACAGAAGCAAAAGTAGTTTTAAGCGACGAAGAGATAGACGAGGAATTTATAAGATTCTGCGATGACATAACCGATACAGATGATATCACGTTTCAAATAACTGATAATCAGCATGACGCAACGAGTGATAGAGACTATGAGCCACGAGAAAAAAAAATGAAAAAAAAATAATTATTGTAAATTATTGTACATATAACTAGAATATAATTGTTGTATAAAAGGAAAATCCGCAAAAAAACAGAATTTCTTTATCCTACCCTTGCCTATTCGTCGAAAAATCACTTATAGGACCAACTTTATTAAAATTAAAGTAAAACAATAGTTACAGAGGCAACTATCAGAAAAAAATGATTTTCAATGGAATTTTCGAGTTCGCGAGAAAAAAATACGAAAATACAAAAAAAAATCAACGCTCTAGGACTATTTATAAGGAAGTTATGGAATTTGTTAACTAAGCCGGGCGAGGCGGGTAGCGGGGCGAGACGCGGTACCCCCACCGCGCGGCGGCGTGCCGGTCAGCCGCGCCGGGGTCGCTGTTCGGTGATACACGCGCGGGCGATCATTCTCCGCAATGAGATGAACGTTCGAATCATATGGGATGTTGTGCCTAGAAGTATTAAGAGGGCTCTCCAACTGGAATTATGCGAAAATATTGATAAGAACAATAGTTATTCGAAGAAACGTAAAAGTGTCCATATCTCGGTTAATAATGAAGATATTGAGATTATTTTTCTTTTAAATTATGCGTCTCGCACAAATGTATAATAATCCCGAAGAATATTTCATATAGCACCATAATGTAAGGAGTTATTCCTATTTGTTTATAAGCCAAAATTTTAAATCGTCAAAAATCGGAAGTTTTTTTGAAAAAATTTGATTTTTTTTGTTAAATCCTAAAACTACATGTTGTCAAGCACCACCTTGATTTTTTTCAACCTTGTAACCCTTCCTCGGAGTTGGCAATCGGCACGTGCTTTTTTCGCGGAGATCCGGGATTGTTGCTAAACTGTATAACATAGATCGATATATGTCACGTATATCTCTAGAGCGTTTATATTCCTACATAATGTATGAGTTTTAGGATAATATGTCGATAAATGACTGATAGAGTACGCAAATAGCAAAAGCAGATTTCAATTTTTCACTAACAATTCACCGGTAAACTAACAATGTTACGTGATTTTTTCATAGGACCTATTTTGTAGAGATCGTTATGGTGCACAAATTTTGTCTGAAGCATTTTTTCATAAATCTTATACTAAACAAACGAACGTGAAAAAACTGACTTTTTTTTTCAATATTTTTTTATTGCTAAAATGCAGGTAGGATTTTGTCGAAAAACTAAAGTTGTGTTTCTGAAGGGTCAAATTACCTAAAAAAAAATCGGCGATGCTCTGGGTTCGTTGAGCAATACTCATGTACATTCCGACTGGACTAATTCATCCGTGGTAGGAGGTCACAAGGGCGTGAACAAGACATACAAACGTATCCGCCATTCTTATACTTGGAAGAATATGAAAAGCGATATTCAAACCTATATCATGGTGTCAGTAATTCCATGGTGATTACTGACACTCCGTATTCCGCGTTTGAAAAGGTCTCAATGGATATAGTAGGACCATTACCTAAAACTTCTAAAGAGCATGAATATATCTTAACCATCCAAGATCACCTCACCAAATTTTCCTTAGCCATCCCGCTAAAAACCATTGCCGCCATAAATGTCGCTGAAGCTATTACTAAAAAATTCATTTGCACTTTCGGAGCGCCGAAAGCCGTACTAACAGATCAAGGATCTAATTTTACTAGTAAATTAATGCGCCGCTTTGCACAACACTTCCGCATAAAACAATATAAAACAACCGCTTTTCGCCCGCAATCAAACGGAGCTTTAGAACGATCACATACAGTTTTAGTAGAATTTTTGAAACTTGTCGTAAATATATATTCTGAATGGGACGACTTATTAGAACTTGCCGCTTTCTCTTACAATACTAGTGTACACGAAGCCACTGGGTATACGCCTCATGAATTGGTATTTGGAAAACTAGCTAGATTACCGTCGGGAAACCCAACGGAGGACTTAAACGACGAACAAACATACGACGATCATCTGACACAATTAATTACCGATCTTTATAATGCGCAAGCTATAGCTGGGAAAGACTAATAATCTCCAAACAGAAGTCCAAAGAATATTACGATCGTAAAACGAACCCTCAAACCTTCCAGGTGGTAGAACGGGTTTTCCTCCTCAAGGAACCCACCAAAGGGAAGTTTGACGATAAATATACCGGTCCACATGAAATCTTAGAGGTACTGCCTAACGGTAATCTAAAACTCCAGACTGGTGGTAAAACTCGAATAGTACATTCAAATAAAGTCCGCCATTCACAATTAAAAAATGTATGTGTTCTAAAGGTCCGTTGAAAAAAAAAAAAAAAAAAAAAAAAAAAAACGCTTACACATCGCTTCGCTTAACAGTAAAGGTTATAAACTAAACGAACAATGTACAATGAAATAAGATAATAATCTGATTACAGAAGGCGACCATCATGAATTTGTTTCTTTTGCTGAGCGTATGGATTCGAGTAACAGAGGCAATTATTGGTTTTGATTGCGGATCACCGCGATCTAATATCACTACACTCTCATTATTAGAAGTGGGAGAATGCGATCTCCCCAAATACACACCGCGAGTAGACACTGTTAATATACAACTATTACAACATTCGCGTTATCAGACAACCTCAATCAAACAATGTAGAATTAGCATACAACGTATTATTTATTATTGCGGAATGCATTCGCACATATCGATAGTTAACAACGGACACGCGGAATATGTAACGGAAACAACGAAAGAACAATGTAAAGAAATTCATCGAACCGGAACCTTATCTTTAAGCTTTAATCATATACTACGCGGGCTCACGACGAATCAAACGCATACTAGGCCAATCACTTTGGCTGGATCTTTAACTTCTGACGGAAAATGCACTGGATCGCAGTATTCAGACCCATACGGAGCATGGGATAATAATGTTGTAGTACAATGAGCCTCATTAATGGCGCCTCGCGAGGCGCTATTTACATTCCCTCTCCATACGTACGCCGCTCTGTTCCCCTCCGTAGCATGACTTCACGGAAAGCACGTAGGTACACAGGGTTTCGCAGCGGCGCATGCATAGGTAGGTAAGTAAGGAGACTCTGCGTACCTACGCGCTTTCCGTGAAGTCATGACACGGAGGGGAACAGAGCGGCGTACGTATGGAGAGGGAATGTAAATAGCGCCTCGCGAGGCGCCATTAATGAAGCTCATTGTACAAGGAGTAATAACGATAACTTTAGCTTCGCGGGATGCCACTATAAACTTGGAGATCGATCGACTACACCTACCTTCGGGAACTTATTGTCAGTACTCCAGCGGAACATGTATCGACCCTCGCGAAGGATATACTTTTTGGGATACGGTAAACGATGACCACTGCCGTTTCGGACAATACGACGTTCTATACGAAGGGTACGCTAAGAAGATGGTTGATGATAGCCTGGAAAGGGGACAAGTAATATACACCCTTGAGAACCGGGACATTACCTTTGCGTTAACACAAAAGGGAGAAGAATCGGTTTGCGGCTATACCCTTGTCAAAACGGAACATCCAAAATTAACCATCGTGGAAATCAAAAGGGAACCTTTCGTAACCCGTCGCTGAATAGTTGCAGAAAACCTAGATATCTTCACATATGTAAATTCCAAATTTGTATACGTAGAAAAACACGTTCGCACGCAAATAAATTCCCTGTATCGCGATGTATTGCAACAACGATGTAATTTAGAGCAACAAGTCTTAAAGAATGCTCTCAGCATAGCTATACAGTCACCAGATGTTTTCGCGTACCATTTAATGAAGGGACCAGGGTACATGGCCGCCATAGCGGGAGAGGTGGTACACATTATTAAATGCATACCCGTCACCGTCAAAATACGTCATACTCAAGAATGCTACTCACAGTTGCCGGTCCTTAAAGGCAACGATACTTATTTCCTGGCACCAAGAACGCACATTCTTCTAAAAACGGGATCACAGACGTTCTGTAATCGAATAATACCAAATATGTTTTCTATTGGAAACGAATGGTACAAATTAAGCCCGATTCCGGAAAGAACGATAGCACCAGGAATAATGCAACCGATGTCACGACCTACTTGGAAATATACCAACCCGGAGTCATTGGCAAGCAGCGGTATATATAGCGACAAAGATTTGGAAAGATTGCAAGAACACGTGATGTTTCCCGCAGAAAAACCGGCGGTATTGAATACCATGGCCCGTGGAGCAGCGGGACAACCTATCGTCATGCAAGGACTTACCCTCAGCCACTTGATAGACGAGGTTACATTGGCAAAACTCGCGAACAATACCTGGAATCGAATATGGAAATCGTTCACCACTTTCGGGACCGCCAGCGCGGGACTAATTGGAATATATTTTGTTTTTCGCGCCATAAAATTAATAATAGATACGTTGATACATGGGTACGCGATACATAGCCTTTATGGATGGTCCATTTTCCTCATCGGAGCAGTTTTAAATTCCGTAACTAGTTTATTATTATACCTCGCGCCGCGGAAGGATACAAACAAACAAGCGGAAGAAATACCGTTTAATAAAACAGAAAATGCGGAAAGCATAATAAGCGATGAAAAGAACTTAGGAAACGATAAGCCAAGCGATGAGGCGCCTCCTAATCAATCCTCCCCACCATAAGAATATCTCCCAACAACAACACCATTATATCCAACATGTTGCCGTTTTGAACAACCGACTAACCTCAAATCTACATAATTCCGTTATAGCAACATGCAACTGCCAGTCACAGCGACCCCGGAACCGATCGTGGAGGAATACGAGCCGCAACACGATGGCAGCTTAGACAGTTGTCTCTGCCTAGTACTACCAGCGAGGGAAGCACCTGTATACGGCCTACCGGAGGGACGCAGGTTCATCTGCAAAGACTGCAACGATGGAACCGGTGACTGTGCGGTGTTTGTGCCTCACCCGACGTGGCACGCTATCGGGAATATTCGACATTTTTTGTGGCCCGCAATGCGTGGATGCATGCGGTGCGAAAGAGTGGTGCTCCGTGTGTGCGGGAGACCCACGGCTTGCGAAGGGTGCCGGTTGACGTTTGAGTGGAAGAAGTATGAGATACTCTACGTAACCGGCACACAGCCAGTTAGATTATAAGAACTATAAGTAATATAACTAGACTATAAGGATATATATAATGATAATTAGATTATAAGAAATATATATTTTTGTGTGTGTGCAAGTTCGAATAAATATAAAACATATATATATATAGTCAAAATTATACCACCTGTAGATTAGAAGTTCTTAAGTACGCGTGGCTGCATGTTTATATGTTCCAAAACAGACATTAGTTAAGCTTTTATTGCAGCAATGGAGTCACTACATAGAGCAGTGTGTGTGGGAGTGGCCGAGAACGCTGGTCAATTCTGGCTAACCAGCTGGAACGAGCATCGACTATGTGACCAATGCTATCAGAGGGAAGGGCATTTATACCCCAGGCGGGGACCGTACCGCCCTTATACCATTTGGCATGGAATGTGCCTCCTCCAGGATTGGGACCCCACCAAACTAGAATGCAATGTCTGCCGTCGGGTCCTCTTATGGTGGGAAGGAATAGCGGCTGATTGCCATGAATGCAGGCAACACCACCATCGTTTCATCCCTGCATTACTAGATGGAAGATGGGTCCCGATTAGACCGCGGAGCCGCGGGGAAACCAGGATCCCTTATATCCGAAGCCATGCCCCAAAATAAATATAAAAGAAACATAAAAAATCAATTACTATAAAAATATATACACATATCATTTCTATAAGCGCATTGTTGAATCAATTTTATTAATTAGTTTTAGTAGTAGTAGTAGTTATTTCTTTAGTTTAAATTACTCCGATTACGTTGAACGTAAAGGCTCGCCTTGTACGTTCAAGCTAAGGGGGGAGGTGTTATGTCCGCCAATTACCTGAAGAATATTTCGAATTTCAATTTAATAAAGTAAAAGTCTGCGTGGCAGACGGGTTAAAACTCTCAGGTCATTGACGGTCATAAAACTCGTAAAGAGTGCGAGGCACAGGCGATGGATTTTTCCGTGTGGCGTCGAATAATGCATCGACGTCCCACGGAAGAAGAAACAAACCATGCGCCTACCCGTAAAACCGGACTCCACCGGAGCTTAGTTTTTTCCAATATATACAAACTCTCGAACGCACATCGCCTAAGTCACGTACGCAACCCCTCGAACAAAGGCGCCATACAAGGCATGCGGTACAGTCCGCTGCAGAAAATTAGGAGAATGCATTCCTTTAAATAATAATGTTGGTATTTTCCTTCTTTATAAATGGTTAAATAATGTTAAAACAAATGAATATTATCATGATTGACTATTAAAATAATATGAAACTCCATATAATTAAATATACCATTAAATAAGGAAGGAATGAACAACGCGTATAAATAAATAATGTTAATAATATGATTAAATCTAAGGTGAAGGTATAGATGCACGAAAAAGTAGAGTGTAGTATGCATGTTGCAGAAAACTGAGAGTGAGCAGTAGGCAACTATTATTATTCAATATTTTAAATAATAATTAAATAATAAGAATAAAAGCATGAGAATGTATGTGTGATTTAGTGTAGTATGAGTGAGAAATGTAATGTTGCATGAACGCATGTAAATGTTAATTAGTTGATTAAGTAAATTAATTATTAAGAAAATTAATAAGTAAGATGCGACCAAAGAGAGAAGGGAGGAGATTTGGGAGCACGCTTACGCCTACGCTTAGCTGCGAATGCTAAGCCGAAGTTCAAAGGTCCATAGCCAATGAAGGGCCTAAATTTGGAAATTAGGAGGGGTTTTAGTGGATGGCTAGTTTTTAAAAGCGATGGCCGAGCACGGCTCACCATCATTCGTACGCTAGGAGTTTTGTTAGATCATTTTCTTAAACTTTAAAATTCAGCTTTCATTTTCGCTTTCTCGTAAAGACTATTAAAGACCTTAGCTAGTTCAAGATTCGAGAAGTTTCTTTTGCTTGATTCACCACAACTCGATTAAAAAGCTGTAAGTTGGTTTTTCATCTTTCTAATTAAATTTTCGTGTGAAATTTGTTGTTTACTATTATAAATGCTTCTTCCTTTTTTCCAACCATTTCCTCAAAATAATTTAGGGAGCGCGCAGTCATTTGCGTTCTTCCTATTGGAATAAAGAGCGCGCACTCGCCTGCGTTCTCTTTTTTCCTTTGAATAATAATAAAGAGGGCGCATTCATCTGCGTTCTCTCGGTTTTCCGAGGTATTGGTTAAAAGAGCGCGCAGTCATTTTGCGTTCCCTTTTTCCTATACCTAATTAAGTAAATTTATTTCCCTTGACCTCCTCCAATAATAATTATAACTAGTTTCATTGAGTTTTATTTTTGATGCGCGCATTTTTCTGCGTTCATCCCATTGAGCGCGCAGTAGCTTTGCGTTCTCTCTGGATATTAGTTTTGTCTCTCTCTTTCTGCGATATTTTATTCCGTCACGAGCGCGCTGTAAATCTGTCGTTCTCGTGAGGATAAATTTCTAGCAGAAAGGAAGGGTATAATTTGAGTTTTCCTGCAGATGGGAAGGTCAAGGCGATCCGGGAAAAAAACCTCATTCAGGAGGAATAATTATTTTAAAAAGCCGTGGCCTGTATCGAAAAACTCCCCCGTTTCTCCCCCCCACTTCATTGCTAGAGGAGTATTTGGCCACGGAGCATCCTTATAAGGATTTCGTAAAGGAGTTCGAGGCCGCGCTACAAAAATTTGCGAATAGATAGAGGTAAATCTCCCTATTTTTAATTTTCTCTTTCTCTCTCTTACGACACTCATTCCTCATCCCAGGGTTGCGTCGCGTAGACGCTATAACCCCAAAAGAGGTTAAAATATCTTTGTTTTTCCTTTTCCTTATCAATTTATTCATTCATTAATATAATTTTATTATTGTTCCCCGGGACGTAACACGCCAAAGGAGACAACTAGACTTCATAAGTCAAATCTCCACCAATATAATTTACATTGCAGGAGACACGAACCAGGTTACAGACGCCTTGTCACGGATAGAGGCCATCAACATGCCGGTGATCGTTACGACAGACGAACTCTTCGTAGAACAGCAGAAAGATAAAGAACTCGGAGCCTTGTTGGAAATAAACACCGCGTTGACACTGAAACAACTGCGACTAGATGGAGGAGACAAGGCCACCTACTGCAGCGTCGATGGAGACATACTGTAACGTTAAGCCTTTTACCACCTCGGCTTACTGTTACCTCCTCGTCGAGTTCTTTTTCCTTTTCAGGACTGGCAGTGGGAATTTGAGAGGGAAACGTGAAATAACGAGTGTTTGAAATCTCTTTAATTTTCTTTATTCGATCCTCGAAGTATTTCGTCGAAGTGGTGCGAGTTCAACGCACTCGCACAGCTGATCGCTCGCACTTTTTCTCTCTCACGCACTCACACTCTTACCCGCGCTTACCCATGCACACGCTCACACATACACTTAGCCTACTGCTTATTCTAGTTAGAGGTCGGGTATCGGAAAGAAATGTAAACACATATCCCGGGAAGATGCTGTAACGTTACGTGTCTTTCTCTTACCGATATGGTGTGTTCTTTGCCTGGCTACTCTCTCTCTCTTACTCACACGTTTGGTCTAAGCTGCCGTTCGCCGTGCTGACTCACTCGCGTGGTCGAAAAACTACGGAAAACACCTCTTCTCCGAACTCGAAAGACGATTGCTTTCCTCGCACTTCTGCCTGCCACCGAACTAATCACTCCCGACTTGAATTTATAACTTTGAAAACGTGAAAAAATTCTACCGGTCTTATATACGCGCTATCCCTACCTCCGTGATCTGATTTTGATTATTTTAATTGGTTCCCCTCTATTTGTCTCGCGGCGCTCGTTGCTGACCGCGCTTGGCCTCGGTGTTAGCCTTGAACTTGCTAATCGTTTTTATGCGAATTCCTATCCTTCGCGCCTCTCCCCTTGCCTCGTCTCGCTTCCCGTTTCCCAGGCTATCGTGACCTACTGTCGCTTAGGTGTGCCCCTTTGTCCTTTTCCTGTTTATTTTTAGATTTTGGCCTATTTTTCTTTCTTTCCGCGGAATTATATGAGATTTTCGCTTCTCTCCCGTTCTAGATGTTTCTGAGGTTTCTATCTTTACTTTACTTTTACTTTATTTTTATTAATTTAACGGTGGCTTTGCTTGTAACGTTACAACGTCCCCCCAAAATAACTTAAATTTTACTTGTAGTATAAATTTTTAGTTTATTTTACGCCCTTATATATATTTTTTTTTTTTTTTATAGCGTCCGTCTTACGACGTCGTCTTCCCTCCGCTGCTCTATGTACGCCCGGAAGACACCCGCGAGATTATATAGTACCCCCTCGCGTCGATAGCCCACCTCCGCTGGGATCGGTATGCTTGTCTCACCTTCGTCCCCCCTTGGTCGCATGTTCAGTATCAGGCGCTTCCCTTCTATTTCACTTTCTAAGGCCGCAATCTCCTGACGATCCCAGCTCTCTCCGTTGGTCGGCTGTACCCGTCTCAGGGAGATGAGGACGGCCATCGCCCTGGTCTTCGCCCACTCCTCCGGTAGGAAATGTATATACTGGTGTTTTATCCGCACCACTTGACACACGTCCATTAGGAAGACACAACTTCTCTCCCTTCCCTCGCAGCGTACCTGTCCCCTTTCGTAACGTCCGTGGTATCTTATGATACACGGCGTTCCAACCTTCCGGATTACGTCTGGGATTGGCACTCTACTTCCCTCTTTCTCCATGTTTCTGGCCATGTCTCTCTGCAGTCGCTTGTAGGCGTTTTCTTCACCCGTCCTCCGTAGGGCTATGTTTGTCGGCGAAATTACGCGTATTGCCCTCCCCGTTTGAATGTCGTGCAGCTGTTGCCGCTCGTGGATGAGCGGTATCGCTGAGCGGGGGGAGTGTGGGATTTTTACCCACTAAAACCCCTCACGGTGACCGTCCACCTGCAGTAGGGAGGACCCGGGAACCCGTTTGGACACCACCGGTTCCTCCCCAAAGCAGGCAGGGGGAGTCGAACCCCCTCATCTCGGGGGGAGACTAAACTCCCCCGGCATACCTAAAGAAGGGCGGAGGGTGACGGTCACCCAGACCCTCCGCCGACGCCTCTAGGGCGATTTGCCCTAGGGAGCCGTGCCGGGCCATTAGCCCGTAGCCCGGCACGCTCCCGCTCTTTTTCTGCGGCCTCCTTCTGTGAGATGACCCGGCGAGGCGTACAACGCCATCGACAGGACCACCCCCACGTAGAGGCGGCGGACTCGCCCATCAGGACCCCCGAGGTTGGAGAGCAAGCGGCATAAGTTCCGCATATCCCTCCGCCAGAAGATCTAACGGAGGAACCCCTGCCAGGAGACTCGCCACCTCTAAGCGGTATCGCTCCCGGTGTAACCGCCACCCTGAATGGGACCCATGGTCCTTTAGCCGTGCCGTTTCTCTCCCGGTTTTCCAAAAATCGGATCGTATTCATTTTTGCTTACTGTCTTATCTCGCTCGTAGATTATAGCGTACTGGCTCATTTTTGGCATCGATTCCCCCTTCTTTTTGTCTCGTTATGACTTTGTGATCTCCATTAGAAGTCATACCTTCTCGCGTTTTGTTGTCTTTTGGCTGTTTTTCGCTCGCTGTCTCCTTGTCTTTCTCGCTGTGCGTGTCGTCTGTCTCTCTTCCACTCATCTTGCCCTCGTCTTCCGATTTCTCTCGTTGTTCTTTCCTATGATAGACCTTCATGTTGTTTGTGTGGAATCGTCCCCGCTCTTTCCCTGTCCTCGGATCTCTTATGATGAACGTTGCCGCTCCGATTTGACTTTCTAACACGTACGGCCCTTCGTACAGCGCTAGAAATTTCGCGATCTTTTTGTTTATCGGGTCGGAGACGTTACACGCCTTTACAAGGACCCAGTCTCCCACCTTGAAATCTGCGAGTTTATGTGTTTGATTAAATTTGTCCGCTCTTTTCTTTCCTTTCGTTCGAATCCGTTCTTTGGCCATTATTAATTTTTCTTCCCATACCGTGTTTTTATTTTTCTCATGCGCTGGAATCCATGTTGTCCACGCTCTTTGCGGCTTTTCTCCCTTATGTAACTCGATCGGAGTCAGTTCGGTAGTCTCATGATGCACTTCATTTATGCAGTTCTGTACTATCGGTATCCAGTCTATCAATTGCGCATGCTTATCACCTAAGAATGTACGAAAGAATCGTCCTAACTCGCGGTTTACTCGCTCCACGATGTTACCTTGTGGATGTCTTATCGACGAGAACACCGGTTGTATGTCCTCCTTTTTTAATTTTTCCAGCCATTTTTTGGATGTGAACTGTGTTCCGTGATCGAACTGAATCCGTTTCGGCCGTCCATGGTTTGGAACATAATGTCCAAAAATGCTTCTAATCGTCGCTGCTGCGTCCGCTTTCCTTAGTAGATATAATGCGACATATTTACTAAACGCGTCTATCGTTACAAGTATGTGCTTGTAACCTCCCTTGGTGGTCGGTAGTGGCCCGTAAAAATCTATCGAGAGCAGCTCGTGTGGTCCTTCCATCACGATATTCTGCATTGCTGCATAGCTCTCCTGATTTGCTACTGTCACGTCTCGGGTGAGGGCCAATAACGCGTTCGTTACTCTACACCTACCCGGACGGTTTAAAGATTTGGCCTGTTTTGGTCACGAGACCTACGCCTCGTCTACCGTGGGCGGCCAAGAGATCGGAGGAGAGGAATCGCAATGAGTTATTGAAGAGTAAAAGAAAGCGATAGAAATAGTAATAATAATTACGTTTATTCTAGGGGATAATGATAAAACAATAGCGGTCACTAGTAGTATGAATAGCGGTACATGTATATAAATGCCTGAGTATCGTCCTTGCTCTAAGGTGATTGTCTCCGGGTCGGGGGAATGGGAATTTAGGAGGTTTAAAATCTGCCTTTCGTTGGCTGGTTAAATAATGAAACGTTCAGAAAGACTTCCTTGCTAGGAACTGGCGCAGGGTGTATCCCGCCGCTGCTCCTAGCTCGTATGCGCGGTGAGTGTTCCCAACACTGCTCCTAGCTCGTATGCGCGGTGAGTGTTCCCACCGCTGCTCCTCGCTAGTATGCGCTGTGCCAGATGGCAATATGCAGAGTGAGAAAAAGAGTGAGGTAGTATTGTAAGTAGGAGAGCTGAAGGTTGGATAGGAGTTTGACGAGACCGTGATAGAGGTATCCGATCCCGGAGTCTACAATGGTTGACAATGGTTATAGTTATAACTTACAGTAGATGTTGGCGCTTTGTCTTAGGCAGTTGGACGTTCGGTAGAGGGTCGCTGGTATTCTAAGGTATACACTACACTTTCGCGATTGACTATTCGGATTGACAAGAAGTAGAAAGTAGGATATAGACTTTGCTTGTAGACCTTGCTTGTAGACTTGTAGACTTGTAGACTTGTAGACTTGTAGACTGAAGATTCCTTGCTCGTTATGGGTTTTTAAGTGCTTCTGATGCTGCTGAGAAGGGGTAGCTTTGGTGAAGAGTGGGGCCTGATGGCGACACTTTGTGAGATTTTCATTGGTTGTTGGTGTCGTAGGGTCCGGTGCATCGTTTGCTAAATCTTGGTTTTTTCGTGGAAAGGGGGGTGTTGTGGTGGATGCTGATGCGGCTGGGAATCCTGGTTTTAGCGGACTGTCCGTTCGTGTTTTATCCGTTGGTTTCGAGTTGTATAGGCCGGATTTCGAAGTTCGTCTTGCGTCTTTTTGAGTCCAATTTCTTCTTGAGTCTGGTTTCTTCTTGAATCTGGTTTTCTGTTCTGCGTGTTGGGTTGCATCCGTTTCCTTTGATATTGCGTTTTCGTGGTGTATTCTTCACGTTGATTTGGCGTTTTTATGGTAGATTTATAATGGTCGAACTCTTAATAACTAATTTGAGGATCTTCGAGGGTTAGTAAAGAGACTAATTAAATAGAATTGGATTTTAGGTACTTTGCTATTGATCAATGAAAATGTTACTCCTTTATCTTTCCCTTGAAGATTCTCTATGTTTACTAATGTACTTATAATTATCACGCGTGTGACACGAGATCGAGCGGGTGTCGGGTTCCCGTCGCGATATCAGGCGGCTCGAGCGCTTGGGCCCGTGACGTCGTTGCGGAGAGGGGTCGCGTGTCAGCTCGCGTAGCGCAGCGCTTTCTTATCTCTCGTGTGAGATGTACGGCGGACACGTTTCATATTCGTAAGCGTGGCGTTGCATGAAAATTCTTAAGTTTGAATTTAAGCTATGTATTGTCAATAATAATTATTAGTGGAATTTTCATGGGACGTCACAGCTACCTTACTTCTCTGGCAGGTATCGCATGTTTTAATTATTTTCGAGATTTTCTTTTGTAGCTTTGGTATGTAAAGGTCCTCCGAGATGATTTTGTAACATTTATATGTCCCTACATGTCCGTACACCTTGTGACAATCTTCTATGAGGGTTTCCTCCAATTCCTTCGGAATCATGAGCTTCCATACGTTCTTTCCGCACTGCTTATATAGTAGATTTTGAAAGAGGCTGTATCTTTCGTTTTGCTCGTTCGGGAGTTTTTCTACGGCAGTTCTTATATCTTTTAGATACTCGTCTTCTTTCTGTTTATTCGCCATGTCCTCTAGGTATTCGGTCAATGTCGTTGACGGTTTCTCGGCCAGGATGCTCGCTATTATTATTTCTCCATCTCTCGTATCCCCTTCTCCCCGTGGGATCCGACTCAGTGCGTCCGCTACTTTATTTTCCCTTCCTGGGCAGTGCTCGATTTCCATGTCATATTCCTGGATACCGATCGCCCATCGCATTAGTCGCGCGCTCGTAAATCTGCACGTCTTGAGGAACGTTAACCCTTTATGGTCCGTTCTTATAATTACTTTTGTACCGAGGAGGTATGCTCGGAACTTTTGTAGCGCCCATACGATTGCTAGGAGTTCCTTTTCCGTGGTGAAATACCTTCTTTCTGCTCCCTTCAGCGTCCGACTAGCGAAGGCTACGACTCCCATTCGTCCTTCATCGTCTTTTTGCGCGAGTTCGGCTCCCAGCGCGAATTCACTTGCATCGGTGTGCAAATAGAACGGTTTTTACGGATCGGGGTGTCTTAAGACTACGGTTTCCAGAAAGAGTGTTTTCACTCTCTCAAACGCCTTTTTTCTTTCCTCCGTCCACTCCCATTTTTGACCTTTCTTGAGCATCTCTAAAAGTGGCGTGGCTTCCTGCGCGTGCTTGCTCGTGAACTTAGTATAGAAGTTTATGAGCCCTAAGAATCCACGGAGTTGCTTGATATTTTTCGGCAGTGGATAGTTCCTTATCGCCTCCGTTTTCTCGATTTGTGGGCGTATTCCTTCCGTGGTCAGCACGTGTCCCAGAAAGTCGACTTCTTTTCGGAAGAACTTTGACTTTTTTAGGTTTAGTGTCACATTCATTTCTCGTAATCTTTCGAATAACTTGCGGAGGTTTTCCATATGTTCTTGTGTGTTTTCTGACACGCATAGAAGGTCGTCCACGAAATTTAGTACCCTATCTCCCAGACCTTTCAGGGCGTGTGCCAATCCCCTTATTAGGCTTGCGCTGCTTGTTTTCAACCCAAATGGTGTTACTCGGAACTCGTAGCACTGTCCGTTGTGTAGGAATGCTGTGTATTTCCTTGATTCCAGTGTCAAAGGGACTTGCCAGAAGCTGCTGACCATGTCGAGGCTGGACATGACCTTCGCCTTCCCACATTGTTGGAACAGCGTTTCCAAAGGTACTGGACACTCGTGGTCCGGTAGCAATATTTTATTGAGTTGTCGTGCATCTAGGCACAACCTTATACTGCCGTCCTTTTTTATCACTGTTACCAGCGGGTTAATGTATGGGCTGTTTGACCTTTGTATCACCCCTTGTTCCATCATTTTCTCTATCTCTTTATTTACTCTCTCCCGATATGCCATCGGAATCGGGTAGGATCGGTGTATGTACGCCGTCTCATCGCTTACTTCCAACTTATGTTCGTACACCCACATCCTCCCAGGTTGGTCGCTGAACACTTCTCGATACTGCCATAATAGATCCTGGAATGCCCTTTTCTCCTCCTCAGTGAGCCCTTCACATTCTTCCACCTTCCTTGCTATCTCCGCTCCTTTCGCCTTTTCCTCCAACTCCTCCTCTTCCTCCTCCGTCCCCCCGGACTCTTCGACGACCTCTATCCTTTTCTCACCTCTCGACACCTCGACGCTTTCCACCCGAACCTCCTCTTCTCTTTCTCCCTCCTTAAACCTCACTACACCTTTTCCCATTTCTATTTGGCATTTGAGTAGCATTAAACTATCCATCCCCCGGATGCATGGTCGTACCAAGTTCGGCACTACTAAGAATGCTATTTCCGTCTCCATCCTTCCCAATTTCGTCTTCGCCAGGAGTTGTTTCCTTATTACGGCAGATTTTCTGCCTGTCGCTCCCACTACTCGCATCGTTCTCGTCGGCAGCATAGGGCACTTTCCCCACTTTCCTTTATTTTCTTCGTATTTTGCTTCCGAAATACATGTTACCTCGCTTCCCGTATCGATGAGGGCTTGTATTTCCCTTCCTTCGATATTTATTGTTATTATCGGGCATTGCCCCTTAGTGTTTATTTCCCGATGCGTCTGCGGTTCGGTCTTCTCTTCTCGCATGACTACGCTTACCCGTGTCTCGTCATTTCTTTTCCGCACACTGTTTTTCTTTGTTGTTTCGCTTTTCTTTTCTTCGTAATTTCTCTGTGTCGCACTCTCGCGTGTGTGTGCAGGGTTTACACGCGGTGCGACACGCTGGCGTTTCCCCATGCCGTAGTGGGTGTAGCCTCTGCCTCGTTCGTGCTTCTCGCCGGAGCTTCGTCTATCGCCACTGCGTTTACCTGGGGTTGCCTCGTCCATGTTCTCTCTCCTTCTCTCCTCGCGCTCGTACTGTTTTGCGCGTCTCTGTTGGGATACGGTGTGGAGTGATTCATCGTCGCCGGTGGTGTCCTGGGCGGCGGGGTCGCTCCGTATTGCCGTGGAGCGGCTTGTGCCGGTGGTCCTCGGCGTGCATTCACCGGCCGTTTCAAGTCGTGGCGTTCAAGGATGCGTATCAAGTCTTCCACGGTAGTTGCTCCTTTTAGGATGATTTCATCCCTGACCTCTGTCGTGAAATGTGCCGCGAGTGCCTCCACGATCTCGTCTTCACCCAATCTTGGGGAGAGGTCGTAAGCGCTCGCACATAGCCTCGACGCGTACTCCACTCTCGTGGTGTTCGCCCTCTCCTCATAGTAGCCGTTGTTTAGGTTCCTTCGTATACGAACCTGCTGCTCTTTGCTCCAAAACCGCTCCGTGAATTTGCGCGCAAACTCTTCGAATTTGCTTACGCGATTTTCGATCACGTTCCACCAGTCCCTCGCGGTTCGGGTGAGGCTCTGCTCTACCACGAACTTGAAATCGCTATCGCGAATTCGCGTGGCCTGGCAGTAGTGCTCAAGTTCTCGTAGGAACTTGAGTGGTCGTTCCCTCCCCGATCCGTCGAACGTCGGTGGTGCTCTCCGCATTGCCAGCTCCCTTATGTGGGTCTGCTGATTGGGGAGTGTGGGCGTTGGTCCGAGAGGCAGTGCGTCTCGCAGCTGTCTGATTTCCTCGACACTTCGTCGTACTCCTTCTACTTCTCTACGGAAATCCTCCACCGTGTTTCTCGTTTCGCGGAAACTCCGGGCGAGTTCGTCGACGATGTTCTCGTTCTCTTGCATTCGTTGGCTTAGTTCTTCCATGGCTCGCTTTATCGGGCCGATGACGATGCGTGTCGTCTCGGTGTGTCCCTCCAGAGTTTGCGAGATGTTTCTCGCCATTGCATCCGACCACTCGTCGAATCTATGCTCGATTTTCTTCTCGAGCTCCTTTACCTTCCTGTCAATTTTCAGGTTGATCCTCTTGCACTGGTATCCCAGGTTTTTAACGGCGTCGAGGACCTCGCCCAGGGAAACTGCTGGCGAACCCGGATTCCCGGCGTCTCCTTCCTCCGCAGTCTCTTCGATAATTATTTCCTCGGGACGTGTGGGTGGTTGTCTCACCATCTATTCTGCGCCCGCTTGTGCGAGCTCCTCCGCGAGTGTTACGCTTCTTCTCGTACTCACTGCGGGTGGTATGGAGAAAGTGAATTCCAGATGGTCACTTGTTTCCATGCTGCTCACTCCCGTATCGGCCACTGTGTTTTCTGTTCCGTTATCCACCATGCTCTTATGTGCGGCTCTTTGCTTTTTCTTTATTTTTCTCCCTTTTCCTCAACTGCCAGCCCCACGTTGGGCGCCAAATGTAACGTTAAGCCTTTTACCACCTCGGCTTACTGTTACCTCCTCGTCGAGTTCTTTTTCCTTTTCAGGACTGGCAGTGGGAATTTGAGAGGGAAACGTGAAATAACGAGTGTTTGAAATCTCTTTAATTTTCTTTATTCGATCCTCGAAGTATTTCGTCGAAGTGGTGCGAGTTCAACGCACTCGCACAGCTGATCGCTCGCACTTTTTCTCTCTCACGCACTCACACTCTTACCCGCGCTTACCCATACACACGCTCACACATACACTTAGCCTACTGCTTATTCTAGTTAGAGGTCGGGTATCGGAAAGAAATGTAAACACATATCCCGGGAAGACGCTGTAACGTTACGTGTCTTTCTCTTACCGATATGGTGTGTTCTTTGCCTGGCTACTCTCTCTCTCTTACTCACACGTTTGGTCTAAGCTGCCGTTCGCCGTGCTGACTCACTCGTGTGGTCGAAAAACTACGGAAAACACCTCTTCTCCGAACTCGAAAGACGATTGCTTTCCTCGCACTTCTGCCTGCCACCGAACTAATCACTCCCGACTTGAATTTATAACTTTGAAAACGTGAAAAAATTCTCGATCTCGATCCTTCCGCTACCGGTCTTATATACGCGCTATCCCTACCTCCGTGATCTGATTTTGATTATTTTAATTGGTTCCCCTCTATTTGTCTCGCGGCGCGCGTTGCTGACCGCGCTTGGCCTCGGTGTTAGCCTTGAACTTGCTAATCGTTTTTATGCGAATTCCTATCCTTCGCGCCTCTCCCCTTGCCTCGTCTCGCTTCCCGTTTCCCAGGCTATCGTGACCTACTTTCGCTTAGGTGTGCCCCTTTGTCCTTTTCCTGTTTATTTTTAGATTTTGGCCTATTTTTCTTTCTTTCTGCGGAATTATATGAGATTTTCGCTTCTCTCCCGTTCTAGATGTTCTGAGGCTTCTATCTTTACTGTACTTTTACTTTATTTTTATTAATTTAACGGTGGCTTTGCTTGTAACGTTACAATACGCGTATACGTACTAAGGTCTAAAACAATGTTATTTAGAACTTCGTATTTCTCAGGACACGAATAGTTTTTATCAGGTCGAGTGTTCGGCCTTTCTGGAGGATGTAGAAAAAAGAACGGGTGTTGCGGTCAGAAAAGATAGTCTTAATTTGCAAAGGTTAACGTACCTAAGCTTTATTCCTCCTCTGAGAAGGATACAAACATAATGGGTCACCCTGTATGGATGTCGAGCTATTCCCCTCGAAGTTATAAGTATATGGTGTGACGTGGTATTTTGAATACCCGTCACAAACGAGAATTCTCTCCCCTTCGCCGCGGATTAGAAAAAAGAACCGTCGCGGACAGAGTCGCCGGGTGGACCGCGGGAAATATGTAACGCGAGTCGGAGGGCCTCGAGGCTGGTTCTGAGTCAGAAAAATGAATAAATAGTAAAGTTAGACCCTCTTTCATGACCGCCACGCCGGAGAGGAGAAGGACGAGGCCGGAGAGAGCAACGGCGGCCGACGGAGCGACGGCAGAACGAGAGAGAGAGAGAGAGCGAGCCGTCGAAGGATTAAGATAAAGAGAGCGAGAGAGAGGACACGCACGGCGAGAACGAGCGAGGCAGAAAGACGATCGGCGAAAGAAACGGCCGAAATTCCAAGGCAACGAGGACCACCCGACAGCGAATCATCGGAGCATCCCTTCGCTTAATGACGGATCGAGATGACCGCCGGAATGGTCATCGGTGGCGGTCATCCGGTCGAAATTCGCAAGAGGAATTATTATCGAAGTCACGAAAAGCGGCCATGCGTGCGCGTGTCGCCTAGCGAGGCGGTAGATCGAGAGAGATAGCGAGTAGGCGCTCGGCTATCTTCGGGTGGGCTCGGGGAATTTCGGTAGGCCGGCTCGTAAGGAACCGCGTGCGTGATCCTAGAAAAATTACTCTGTGCGCGACGTTCAATTGAATAAGAGGTAATTAGAGCGATCGAAAAGTAAATCCTTTGTCACGTACGAAGTTCCTTCCGGGTGGCGGATCCGAAAGTGAGGTTAATTCCGGGGTTATTCGGAGAATCGAAAATAGTTTATCGCCGAGAGTTATCGGGATTTAACGTTTTACTGTTTAAATTAATTAGTTAAGAATAGTAGAAGCATCCTTCGATTTTCCTCGTTAGATTCCTTTGTTCGCGAGTAGCGGAACCAGCCTCGATCGCCGTCCGGGTACGCGGTTAATTGAATATTTATTGTATCTTCTTGTGGTTAGAATACTTATTAATTGATCTATTGCTTAAATCATAAAATTGAGACATTAATATTCCTCGGTAGAATAATCGAGAAGCGAGGCGACCACGTGCCGGCATCGAGCACGTAGCCGGCGGTTAATTCGTCCGGGCGTTTAAGTAAACACCGCGGACAAAGAGATTCCGGTTTTGTTTAGTTGTGTAGCGAACGGAAAATTTCGAATGTTTGCAATAACTTTAGTTGAATAAATTCTTTTATTGTTTCTTTTTCGTAAATCGTGCTCCGAAGGAACTTTGTTAACAATTTCTTTCCCCCCTCAACCCACTACTCCCTACGGCTGCGTGAGCGGTATTTCGTGAGCCCTTATTGCGGAGAGGATTCTCGCAGATTTATAAATAAATTAATTTGTTTTAAAACGGTTATTTCGCGGGGAGTGCATCCGGCACCTCCCCGGAATAAATTTAGAAATAACGTTGCAATGGATAAAATAAAATTAAATTATACAGATTTACAGAGATCATATGTAACGATCATGAATTTTGTTAACACGAAGAAATATCAGCAGCAGTAATCGAAATGAGGAAACGCGAGGCTCTGTATGAGTCTAGCCTTTAGCTGCAGGGGAAGCGGGCGCCGGTTTTGACTAAGCGATGCAAGCATCGCGTGGACTGTCCGACACACACTCGTGACGTGCTCGTGCCACCCCAGATTGCTCTGAAGATAGGCACCGAGCGACTTCACCACTGCCGAGAAAGGAATAGACGTATCCGCCACTCTTATCGACGGTAGGGAATCTTTATCTATGACATTCAAAGCGCGAGAAGATCTTAAAAGCATACATTGCGTCTTCCCAGGGTTCAATAGGAGACCGTTTTCCATCGTCCATGCCACCACGCGTGCAATGTTGTGATTGATCTCGCAGATTCCCTCCTCAAGCTCATGTAGAGCAACGTGGAGGTACAACTGGAGATCACCAGCGTACTTGAGGAGCCTGGAGAGGTGAACGACATCATTGAGGTCCAATAGGAAGAGAGAAAATAAAAACAGTCCAAGTACAGAGCCCTGTGGCACCCCGGAGAAAACATGCTCCCATGAAGAAAGTTTACCGTCCACCCTCGTCGCTTGATACCTCTCAGTGACGTATAGCCTGAACCACTGCAAAACTGGAGTGGAGAAATTTAATCTCTTGAGTTTCTGCATCAGCCTGCAGTGGTCGACCGTATCGAAGGCCTTTGAAAGGGCCGTCTGACGTCTTTGGTGAGGGCAAGCAAGGCAGTCTGACAAGGGGACCGTACGATTTGGGAAATGAGGTTCGGGACGAGACTTCGTGCGGTTGATGGGTGATGCAAGCATATTTGCAAAGTGAGGATTTATGGGGATGCGTGGAAGGCATCACAGCATATACAGATGATCAAAAGAAAATGACCAAGGCGAGAGCAAAAATTATATTAAGCGTCGAGAAGCAAAATTATAGTCATTTGCGAAGCACCACAACCCCTAAAGAAGCTTGGGAAAAACTAAAGAATACGTTCGAAGATACAGGACTGACACGAAAGGTAGATCTGCTCAGAGCTTTAACTTCTACTAAACTAAATGATTGCAGTTCCGTGGAAACATACGTGAATAAAATTATCTCCACGGCACATAAGTTGAAGACCTCGATTTCGAAGTAAAGGATGAAATGGTCGCGGCATTACTATTATCCGGTCTGCCCAACGAATACAGACCGATGATAATGGGTTTGAAAGGCTCTGGCACGGCGATCACAACCGATGCTGTGAAGGTGATACTCCTCTAAGAAATTCGGTCGTCCGCAGAAGCGAGCAGCGTGGGAGGAGAGACCGCGCTCTTCTCGAAGGCGAAAAACGGATAAGGCGGAAGTCAGAAGGTAAAGAAATCTTATGTTTGTAACATGCCCGGTCATTTTGCGGCAAGGTGTCGGTATAAAAATCGAAAAAAGGAAACGGATAAAAATCAAACGCAAGAAAGTGCATTCATGGTTATGAGATCCTGCGCAAAAGATAGTGCCTGGTATCTGGACTCATGCGCGTCGTCACACATGACCTCGAACATGGAGTTAATAGAAAATGCGCAGGAAGTAAATTTTTCAGTGGTCACAGGAAATGGCGGATGCCTAACGGCCGTTTCCAAAGGCACGGTGAAACTTAGCCTCGAAACAGGAGAAAAACGAAAGCCGGTAGATGTCGAGGATGTACACTCGACGGCATATATGGCTCTCCAGTGAATTTGCCACCGTTCGGAGAAGTATCCCTTTCCATGACTCCCTCAGAATCCGTATAGAAAAAAGTATGACTGTATGCCGAAGATCTTTCTATGTGTTCACGACGCAACACACCGCCGAGGCACACGGACGGAGGAAGCAATTGTTTTGGCTGCTCGACGTAACGCGATTCTCATTTGGTCATCTTAGCAACGGCCGCACGTGGTAAAAAGGCAATATTTATCTGAATTGAGAGCCACTCTTAGCTCATCGGTGTGGCTTCTTAACTGTGTTGTATTTTTCTATGACGTAGACACCACTCTTTCTCATTCGCTTTGTCCACCTCTCTTTCTAATCCGGGCAGGCGACAAGCAGCCGAGACAGTTGCCTCCGCCATCCGTCTGCCTTGGCGGTGTGTTGCGTCTTGAACACATAGAAATCTCTTTGGCATACAGTCATACTTTCTCTATACGTATTCTTGGGGAGAGTTCATAGAAAAGGAACCTTCTCCTTACGGCAGCAAAGTCACTGGGGAGCCATATATGCCGCCGAGTGTACTATATGTGCCTAAACTGGCGGCTAACTTATTGTCGGTCAGCAGGATAACAGACAAAGGGCACGAGGTGATATTTAAGAAGAATACCTGCATAATTAAAGATCCTGAAGGATGCGTAAAAGCGCGTGCAAGTCTACAAGCAGACGTGTACCGTCTTCAAACGACGGAGGTGCTGGCATACGCGACGAAGGAGGTAAAAGACGATGGAAATCTCTGGCATAAGAGACTTGGCCACCTCAACAAAAAAGGGGATGGAACTCTTTTGAAAAAATTTAGCTACGGGATTACAAAATTGTAAGATAAACGCGGAACCTTGTAAAACCTGCGTAGAGGGTAAGAGTAGTAGGTTACCATTCAAAAGTCAAGATAAGAGAGCTCAGGGTTTATTGCACTTGGTGTACTCAGACATTTGCGGCCCTATGTCGACGCGATCAATTGGAGGCGCGAGATACATGCTAACGTTCATAGACGATTTTAGTAGAAAGAAATTCGTGTATTTTTAAAAGAAAAAAGTGAAGAATTTAATGCATTTAAAAAATTTTTAAGTCGAGTAGAAAACGAATTAAAATGTAATATTAAAGCGCTAAAAACCGATAACGACAGAGAGTATATTAACTCAAATTTCAAGCAAACATTGGACGCGGACGCAAAGTCCATGAACGTGGAAGATAGGGATATGTCGAAGATACCTTATCAGGAAGCGGTCGGTAGTCTCTTGTACTTGCGCCAAATTTTGCGGCCTGATATAGCTTTCGCGGTAAATCAAGTAAGGAGATTTAGTAATAATCCGGACGTGCGACATTGGAACGCAGTAAAGCGAATATTCAAATATCTTAAAGGTACCCTAGATTACAAGCTAACGTATTGCAAGAAATTAAATGCAAACATTGTAGGTTACGGTGACGCAGTTTGGGCAAATGATCCGAAGGAAAGAAAGTCCGTCACAGGTTTCGTATTCCTATCAAACGGAGGAGCTATATCTTGGGCAAGCAAATGGCAGCGTAGAGTGGCACTCTCAACTGTAGAGGCCGAATACATAGCGATGGCTTCTACCTGTCAGGAAGCGTTGTGGTTGCAACAGATAAGAGGAGAAATTGAGCCAGAAAGTGCGAAAAAGCCAATGCAGATCCATTCCGATGTTACGTCCCGGGAAATAACAATAATAATTATATTAATAATGGAATAAATTAATGGGGTTAAGTTATAAAGAAAATTGTAACCTTTTTTGGGGTTGTGGCGTCTACGCGACGCAACCCTGGGATGAGGAGAAGAGTGTCGTGTGGGAGAAAGATTGGGAGGTTTACCTTATTTGGTAGCGAATTTAGCCAGTGCCTCCTCAAATTCCCTCACAAATTCCGTATGAGGGTGAACAGTGGATAAATATTCCTCCAGCAATGAAAGAGGATGAAGGAGGATCAGGGATGGAGGAATATCTTTGAACGGGCCGCGATGGTTTAAAGTACGAATTTCTCCAGGAGGAAACCTTTTTCCCGGCTCGCCTTGACCTTCCCATCTGCAGACGAACTTTACATTACACACTTTCTATTTTGCTAATTCAATCTATTCTCACGAGAACGACAGAATATTCAGCGCGCTCGTGGAGGAATAGAATGCTACGGAAAGAAAGAGGAAAAATCTAATAGCCACGGAGAACGCAAGTTAAACTGCGCGCTCAATGGGATGAACGCAAAAATTGTTTTATAAATCCAAACTTTAATTCATATAAAGGAGGTCAAGGGGATGTGGTTAAAAATATACAGGGTGTCTCACGTAAGCAACAACATCGAATATACACGTGTCCACATGGATAATTGAAAGCGAAAAGTGAAATAAAAAGTAATAAAATTTGTCCTCGTTAACGAGTTATTAAATAAAATATATCAGCGAATCAGGAAGCACGGAAGCGGTAGGCGGTGAGCTGCGGCCATGCTAGTCTGAAGACAAGAAGCGATAGCGTAAGGAAGCGACGTGGACGAAAGATTGAGAGAAAGAGAGAGAGAGAGAGAGAGTCAGCGCGTGCAGGCAGCGTGAAGTAGCGCCGTGTTAGGGTAGGAGGGAGCGAGAGAGAGAGATTAGATTAGATTTTTGTGCCTAAGGTAGCGTCGTGGAAGAAATGTAGAGAGAGAAAGAGTGAGAGAGGAAGAGCGAAAGTCGACACTTTTTCCTAGAAATCTCCTCCTGACCACAATCTTCTCACGCCTGTATACGGGCCAGAACGCTCCGCCTGTCGAAATTATCGCTTCTTATCTTCAGACTAGCATGGCCGCAGCTCACCGCCTGCCGCTTCCGTGCTTCCTGATTCGCTGATCTATTTTATTTAATAACTCGTTAACGAGGACAAATTTTATTACTTTTTATTTCACTTTTCGCTTCCAATTATCCATGTGGACACGTGTATATTCGATGTTATTGCTTAGGTGGGACACCCTGTATACAGAGTGTCTCAGTATAAGTGCCGTTTGAAATATCTCTTAAACGGTAGGTGATAGGACAAAATTGCAGAGGAAGGATTAACTCTACTTTTTATGTAATGTACGTTAGTAGTATACCTTAAGGCTGTTCACCACCCAATACGTTTTTACGATAACTCTCCTGGTCACAGTTAAGAGTATTCGATCTGCAAAGCAATAGCGCGCACTAGCCAGAAGATTCCGGGAAAAAGGGCTCTAAAGATTTACGTGCACGACGTATACCTGTCACATGTCGCACAATCTTCCTTTATAAATTGTGCGACATGTAATAATATTTGTTGTTTTCAATGTTTCTATGCTAATTATCATTGTCACTGTTACGTCCAGTTGCGTAATAAAGTTTAAAACGGTTTTTTTTCGGTCAGGCCTTCCGACCTTTACCGGGGATAGACCTAAGGAACGTTGATTAGTTATGACAGGGTGAGTAAAGAAATGCAAGAGTAAAAGCTGAAGAGGTATATTATCATTTTAGTGTTATAACCTCAGGTACGCCTATCTCTTCGATAACCACGGTTGATTCAGGAGGTGGTGGAGGAGGTTCGTACGTATAAATATAAGTATTAACGTCGTTTATAAATATGAGCTGGTTAGGCTCCTCAATCACCTCCGTAGGTACAAAATCTAAAACTAGTGGGTTTTCTAGTAGCAGTGATTGTTCCGGATAGATGAAAGGTTGATTAAATTCCGGTTCACGCTGGAGTTGTTGACGAGCTTCAACTCGTAAGAGTGCACGGCGCCGGTTCTCTCGAACTCGTGGTCCAGCTCGTCGTCCCCTCTTTCTGATCCCGTTTACCATCTACCAACGGATGGTTCGAATTAAAATTTTATCTTCAATTTCTTCGTTATTCTTCCCTGAGCTCAATAGATCAGCTTACCCTTTGCAAATAGGCGGTTTCAAGAGCAAACCTAGCGCCAAGCTGCTTCTAGTCTTTGCTACAGCGCTTGTCGCTTTCGTTCGCTTCCTAATAGCGTCTAGGTTGCCAGGGGTAGGGAAGAATAAACGAATTTTCTTATTAATTATTTAATAAGCCCATTGATTTCACTCTTTAACAGTAACTTTTCAAAGTCGCTTCTAGAGGTTGGATTCTAGCACCAAGCTGCTTCTAGTCTTTGCTACAGCGCTTGTCGCTTCTCAGAACCTTCTTAAGTGCCTATGATTGTCACCGTAAACGGTTAATCAATGGCTTCCCCGTTTTTAATTCTTAAGGATAGGATTTTAGGATTGGTGTATGTAAATTTAAAAGTTGATGTACTTACCTTTATGCAGAGTAATATACTTCCTTCTTTGGTACTGGAGTATCTGGTCGTAGTTGCCGGAACTCACTCGATCGCTTAAAACGTGGTAGGATTTATCAGAGTTATTAAGAAATGACAAGAATGTTTAATAAAATATAATTTAATAAAATGCCAATACCGACTACTGAACTTTCAAAGATATACAGAACAAAAACGCCAAATGCCGACTACCGAACTTTACAACTTGCAGGATAAAAACTGAGTCAAGAGTGAAGAGTCGGGGTGCGTGCTGTTTGTTTTAAAACCTTAGTGAGTGGGCGGTTCATTATCCTATTGGTTAGTTAGTTTTAGTTTCGGGGGTGGATAGTTTCTTACTGGTTTTCGATTCGATTCTTGGATGGTCTACAAAGTGACCGGTATACGTCCTGCGCGTAAAACTTTAGAGCCCTTTTTCTCGGAATCTTCTGGGTAGTGCGCGCTATTACTTTGCAGAGTGAACACCCTTAAGGTATACTACAAACCTGCAAAGTCTCATCCCGAAGTCAATTTCCGAGGTCGTGATATCCCCTTGTTAGAGGCAAGTGATTGGAGTGCTAGCAATTATGCAGGGAATTTACTCCACAGATTTCGGTCTATTGTCGAGAAACGATTATCTATGATAAATTACTAGAAGGTAGAAGAACTTTCGAGGCAGTATTACAGCATACAGATATGTATTTACATTCGTGTCATAGCAAGGTTAACCGACGTTTCGACTGTATATCACAGTCCTTTTCAAGGTTATACATTTCTATAAGAGATACTGAGTTCATTCTTAACCATTTGAACAAATACCATAATCGTATACAATTTACATTAGAACATGCTAGTTATTCAAACATTCCTTTTTTAGATGTGAAGTTAATGTGGATTGATTGTATTATTAGAAGGAACTGGTATAGAAAACCAACATGGTCAGGTAGATACATCAACTATTTTTCTCAACATTGTAAGAAATATCAAATAAGTATGATTACAAGCCTAAGAGACAGAGGAATATTACTCTCACATCCAGACTTTCCCCATGAAAATTTAGCATTAATAAAACGTACACTCTTAGACAACAATTATCCAATAGATTTAATTAATCAACTAGTTAACAAACCAGTACAAACCTTACTATCTAATATCAACAATAACAACTCTGTACAAACACCTAATAATACAAATCAACACAATAACTTTCATGATACAAGTAGTATACTGTCACGGTATAGCATAAAAAAATTTTTAACAAAAAAAATAGAAACCGACTTCGAAAAAAGCGCTAAAAAGAGTGAAATAATTTTTTATGTATACCGACAATATTCGATTTCATCATTATCATACTCAGAATATTGCAACTTTTTCGGCGGCGACACAAAATATTCCAACACGGTCATTTTCACGAACAAAGGAGTAAGTGCCTAATACATAAATATCCATCAATGTCCGTGAATTTCTGGCTATTAATGTACTGTTAATTAATTTTCTGTCGCCTCCGAAAAAGTTGCAATATTCTGAGTATGATAATGATGAAATCGAATATTGTCGGTATACATAAAAAATTATTTCACTCTTTTTAGCGCTTTTTTCGAAGTCGGTTTCTATTTTTTTTGTTAAAAATTTTTTTATTTGATACTTTTTAGTGTATAATCGATCAAGATGTGAAAATAAAGTTATGTAGGTAATATTTGCAAAAGGATCGAAAAGGTTTGGTTCCGATATGTGAAGTCGTTGAGGAGATACAGAGGAATAAACAAATGATTTTGCAATAACAATTTAAACACAGCAACAATTGAGAATGTGTCACATAATGTTAGTAAGTGAACAGTATTTGCGAAAGGATCGAAAAGGTTTGGTTCCGATAAGTGAAGTCGTTGAAGAGATATAGAGGAATAAACAAATTATTTTGCAATAACAATTTAAACATAACAACAATTGAAGATGTGTCGCATAATGTTAGAGAGTGGGTAATATTTGCGAAAGGATCGAAAAGGTTTGGTTCCGATAAGTGAAGTCGTTGAGGAGATATAGAAGAATAAACAAATGATTTTGTAATAACAATTTAAACATAGTAACAATTGAGAATGTGTCGCATAATGTTAGTAAGTGAGCAGTATTTGCGAAAGGATCGAAAAGGTTTGGTTCCGATAGGTGAAGTCGTTGAAGAGATATAGAGGAATAAACAAATTATTTTGCAATAACAATTTAAACATAACAACAATTGAAGATGTGTCGCATAATGTTAGAGAGTGGGTAATATTTGCGAAAGGATCGAAAAGGTTTGGTTCCGATAAGTGAAGTCGTTGAGGAGATATAGAAGAATAAACAAATGATTTTGTAATAACAATTTAAACATAGTAACAATTGAGAATGTGTCGCATAATGTTAGTAAGTGAGCAGTATTTGCGAAAGGATCGAAAAGGTTTGGTTCCGATAGGTGAAGTCGTTGAAGAGATATAGAGGAATAAACAAATAATTTTGCAGTAACAATTTAAACATAACAACAATTGAAGATGTGTCGCATAATGTTAGTAAGTGAGCAGTATTTGCGAAAGGATCGGAAAGGTTTGGTTCCGATAGGTGAAGTCGTTGAAGAGATATAGAGGAATAAACAAATAATTGTGCAGTAACAATTTAAACATAACAACAATTGAAGATGTGTCGCATAACGTTAGAGAGTGGGTAATATTTGCGAAAGGGTCGAAAAGGTTTGGTTCCGATAAGTGAAGTCGTTGAGGAGATATAGAGGAATAAACAAATTATTTTGCAACAATTAATAAATTTTTTATATAATTAATATCTGCTAATTATTTCTAAGAAGATAGTAATAGTTTCTTTCATTACAATAAATCAATCCCATTCAAAAAGAAATTGCGATAAATCTGAATAAAGCAGTAATTTTGCAATAACTTTGTTAATAATAAACATTTCGGAAAAATTTCTTAAACGGGACCAATGGGAGACCTAAACCTAGCAGCTGGAAGTGGTTTCATTTTGATTGGTCAACCGGTTGCGGAGTTATGGCTGGACAAACTAAAAAAAAAAAAAAAAAAGCAAGATCGCCCACTGTCGAATGGAGTAACCTCCTCCTTTTCGAAGTCGGTTAAAAAGCAATGATTTTACATAATAAATAAGAAACACGATGTAGAAGGAATAATCGGAAAGCGCGATCGAAGGAATGCGCGAGGAATCTAAAAATAGAGATCAAAAGGTAGACGCACCGCGAAATCGGCACGCGAACGCATAAGTAAGACAAGGAAAGAAATACGCGAATTAGATCGGAATGTGACGAGATCGGAATTTGATGGACACGAGTTCATGGCCAGAGGCGAGGACAATAACCGCGGATTATAATAAAGAGAGGGGGTCCAATTAGACAATAGAAATCCGATCACACGGGAGTAGAATAGGGGGGGATTAAACATTTAAATAGAGAGCCCACGCAAGATAAGCTCTCTTACAGATCACAGTTCGTAAAAGTTACAGTTCGATTCGTACAGAGAGATGCATTAATGGCGCAGGGTGGGGATGCCCTCTCCAGTTACCCAACGTTCCCTCTCCATATGCCCACTTCTCCGTCTCCGCTGGTATCCTACGTCACGCGCAATGCTGCGCGCGTCGGGTAGCTGGCGAGAGTCTCCCCACTTCCCTATCCATGTCGCCGCCGCTGTCGGTTCGGTTACGAAGTACCCAACGTTATCGACACTCATATCGATTTTCTCAAAATTTCGATTTCGTAAAATCAATTCGATACCAAAGTACTTGATTTTGAAGTATCAATTATTATCAAGTATTAGTATCATTAGTATCATTAGTATTGAGATCCACTCTTTTATTAGCGATCGTCGCTTCTTCCCCAAGCGCCTGAAGCACTGCTACAGGTGGGAATGATACTGTATCGATACTATCGATACCGTTTTAGAAATATCGATTCGCATTATCGATGACGTAAGCGACGTATTGAAAAGTATCAATTCTCTTAGAATTTTTATTTATGCGAATGATCGAACGAATTGACCTTAGCTGATTGTATTCTTCTTTTCACAGAAGTATCAAATAAGTTTTTTGTATTTTGGCATTTTCATAAAAGTGTCGATATAAAACAGGAAAATATTGTAATATCGATATTGAGAAAGTATCAGTGTCAAAAATTGATACTAATACTTGATAATAATTGATACTTCAAAATCAAGTACTTTGGTATCGAATTGATTTTACGAAATCGAAATTTTAAGAAAATCGATATGAGTGTCGATAACGTTGGGTACTTCGTAACCGAACCGACAGCGGCGGCGACATGGATAGGGAAGTGGGGAGACTCTCGCCAGCTACCCGACGCGCGCAGCATTGCGCGTGACGTAGGATACCAGCGGAGACGGAGAAGTGGGCATATGGAGAGGGAACGTTGGGTAACTGGAGAGGGCATCCCCACCCTGCGCCATTAATGCATCTCTCTGTACATTCGTAAAGGTTTCAAACATTCTCAGAGATTTAAAGTACGTGAAACGCGCTTAAAATCACGGTGTGAAAAAGTGTTTTCGCGAGTGTCGAGAAGCCGGTGAAAAACCATCGCAGAAGCGAGGATCGACGGCACGCGGTGCTGAGAGGGGACGTTACACGCACGGATACAGTGCTAAGGTGTGCGAAGCTATACCCCATACAACGTCGCCTTAAGAAAGGTGTATCTTGTTATTTCTATTACCTCATCGTACCTTTAGTCATAAGTATTAGATTAAGAGTGTGTGTAAGCGTGAATGTTTGTGAGAACAAGTATCCGTGTGTCCGAGTGAGAGCCTGAGAATAGTCGAGCGAGTATAAGTGTGTACGAACGAGCGTCTAAGTGTGCATGCGTGTGTGTGTCAAGTGAGAGCGACGGCGACTTCGGCGACGACAAAAAATATAAACACGGCGCGATCAGCTGTTCGAGAACGACGGCCGAGCGAAAAAGAAAAGAAGGCTTTCAATAAACGAAGTTCATTCGAACTTTTGTATAATTTAATGCACCATTTCCCACTTTCCACTGCCAGTCCTAAAAAGACCGAACTATTCGGAAAAGTAACGTCCGCTTTAAAAGGTAAAAAAGGCGAAACGTTACAATACCATTTATAAATAACTTTTCATATAACTTAAAACATATATTAGAAAAATACAATTTTAAAACAGTGTTCTCTACGTTGATTAACTACTGTGGTTGCTACAAAACATTAAAAGATAAAATACCCTTCCAAGGCACCATTAACACAGTTTATAAAATTCCATGTAAATATTGTAATGCTGTATATATTGGACAATCAAAAAGACATTTAAAAGAAAGGATTTCTGAAAACAAACGTAGCCATATCACTAAACCTACTACAGCATTAGCCACACATACTATAAATTTTGACCATTTTTGTGATTTTGATAACTCCAAAATTATAGCAATAGAACCATGTTACAGAAAAAGATTAATACTAGAAATGATTCATATAGTAAAGCACCCTACAGCAGTTAACCATCGTACAGACATTGACAAACTACATCACATTTACCATAATCTACTCATCAAATAATAATCGCACTAGCATTCTACGAACACACACTGTTACATTCGAACTTACTGCCAATAGATCTCGATCGATAACACTACGCCACCTAGTCTCACAATTGTAAAAATTGCACCGTAGACCGTTTCACACCATAACCACCTCGAACGTCGACATGTTGTGACGTTGCACGAGGTGGAACTTGCCAGACTATCGTCGAAAGACGATAGTGTCCCCCAAGGCACGCACCTTTTCGGCACTCGTTCAGACAATCGCCCTGATCGCTCTTTTTCGGATAGTCTGAAATGGATTAGGTTTTATTGGGCGCCAAGTAACTTACGGTCACCACTCGTGCGATCAGTGAGGTGGTAGGATACTCTAAGGATGAGGATGCCTAAACGGATGAACCGACACAAGTCCTCCGGCTAGCCAGTCTCCTAAGGGAGTAACGCAGAAGCGAGGGTTCTTCACGTCCACAACACAGATATTCCACTCGAACGACGCATAATCCTTATGGTGCGCAGCATTGCAGGGAATAGGAAATTGCCCGTTCGTTTCCATTTTGTTGAGACTACGTGTCGTAGCAATTTTTTAAAAAGCATTGTGTATAGTGTTATAGTAGTAGAAGTAGTAGTATGTATTTATTGATACCCCTTAGGGATACACGACTCGCTTTCCCGCCCCTCTCCCTCACCGTGCACTCCTGTCATGCCCTTTTCTCCTATTCTTCGGCCTCCACTCACCCTCTCTTTCCTCCCCTGCTCTTGCTTCTTCTCCCCTGCTCCTCCCCCTCTCCACCACCTCACTCATCCACCACTCTCCCTCCCCTTCTTCCCCTAATATCTCTCCCACCATTTCCTGCCATCCTGTGCGCTCCTCCTCCCCTCTGCCGCATCTCTTCCATACATGCTCCCACGATTCCTCTTCTCCTCCGCATACCCTGCATCTTCTCCACTCTTCCTCCTCCCAAAATCTTGCTTCCTTCACCACTCCTCGCGTTCTGAATCTCGCCACCCTTCTCCATCTACTCTCTCCCCAGTTCTTCCTCAGGTAGCCTGCTACGCCGTCCGTCAGGATGTTAAAGAGGCTCGGACTCAGCAGGCACCCTTGCCTTATTCCTTTTTCCGTCCAGATCTCCTCCTCCCCTATCTTAACCGTGCTCTTTGTCTCCTTATACACCTCCTTCACTCTTTCCCTTATCCCTTTACTCACCCCTCTCTTTTCCATTTCCCTCCACAGCACCTCCCTATCCACCATGTCGAACGCCGCCTTTAGGTCGACGAACGTGACCACCATCCCCCCCCCTTCACGCACACACTCCTGTTCACCAGATAATTTAATACGTAAATATTGTCCGTTGTCCCCATTCCCCTACTGAATCCCGTCTGGTTGTGTGGTATCATCCTTTTCTCCTCCATCTCCTTCTCCATCCTTTCCTTCAGCAGCATGGCGTACGCTTTATATAGTGAGGTCATCAATGTTACCCCCCTATACTCCTTCACTGTATTCCATCCCCTTTTTTTCACAATCGGCACTATCCATCCTTCCTTCCATTGTTCCGGCCATCCCTCTCCTCTCCATACCTATTGCACATCATTCTTGCCCACTCCTCCACTTCCTCTCTTCCATTCTTCCAGATTTCGTTTTGGATCCCATCGCTCCCCGGTGCTTTTCCTCCCTTCATTTTCCTTATTATTCTCTCGGATTCCTCCCTCCCTATCTCCTCCATCTCTCCTCCAGTTTCCCAGTTTCCTCTCCTCCGTTCCCCCTAGCAGCACTCTGAAGTGCTCCTTCCACTCTGCCATTTCTATGTCCTCATTCACACCCTTTCTTCTTTTCCTTCCATTGTTCACTATTTTCCACACTTCCTTTTCCGTTCTCGCTTCCTCCACCTCTCTATTAAATCTCTCCCCCTCTCCTTTCTTCTTCTCCTCACACATCTCCTTGTATTCTCTCTTTCGCTCTCTATACTCCTCTTCCCCCCCTTTCCCCTCTCTCCACTTTCTTAGCGCCTTCCTCACCTCTCTCTTTTTCTGCCAGCTCTCTTCATCCCACTATCCTCCCCCTCTCCCATTTCCTTTGAATACCGCGATTCTTTTTATTGCTTCGTTTAGCTCCTTCCTTCCCTATCACGCTCATTTCTTCTTCCCAACTCCTCCCCTCCGCCTGCTTCTACGTTATCTCCCTCCTGTATTTCCCCCAATCTTCCCTGGACCATTCCTTGCACCTCACCTTCCCCTCTCCCCGTTTCTTCTTGCCAGCTATCCTTTTTCCTCCTTTCATCTTCAGCACCAGCGGGAGATGGTCCGCGTCCACTCTGTCTCCCACGGTCATTTTCTGTGTATAGTGTTATAACAGAACTAAATAATAACGGCGCTAAGGTGCATGCATTCATTACCGACATAGGATCCAATTTCATGCAATTGTCCCATGATTTAGATATATCTACAGAAAATTCAATATTTTTTGTCAATGAAGAGCCTATTGCTTATATTTTTGATACACCACACCTGATAAAAGCAACGCGGAACAATCTTTTAAAAAATTATTTTCTAATTAAAGGTAAAATTGCATCGTGGGCACATATCGCAGAGTTTTACAATAAAGACTGCCGTCAATGGATAAAGGCAGCACCTAAATTGTCTCAGGTTCATATTGAGCCAAATAGTTTTTCTAAAATGAAGGTCAAATATGCCGTTCAAATATTTAGTAATCATGTAGCTGCGGGTATGTGCACACAGATGTCTTTGGGTGCTCTTCCAGCTGAAGCTGTTGTTACAATAGATTTGATAGATCGCTTTAATAATTTATTTGATATTTTAAATTCGTCAACAGTTAACGACTTTAAGGAATATGGTAAAGCTTTTGTAGGAAATGCTAAGCAAAGGGGATTCCTACAAGACACGTTGAATTTTCTAAAAAGCATTAAAGTTATGAATAAAAATAAAAATGCTGTGAGAGTTAGATGCTTTGAATGCTGGCAGATAACAATTAATGGTATTATTCAGCTTTGGGAAATATTAAAAAATAACAATTTCTCGTATCTCCGAACGTGTAGAGAAAATCAAAATTGTCTTGAAAATTTCTTTGGCAGAATTCGGCAACAAGGTGGTAATTGTTTAAATCCCACACCGATTCAATTTATTCGCGCTTTCAAAAAATTGTTCAGTTTTGCATTTTTATTATTAACCGACTTCGAAAAGGAGGAGGTTACTCTATTCGACAGTGGGCGATCTTGCTTTTTTTTTTTTTTTTTGTTTGTCCGGCCATAACTCCGCAACGGATTGACCAATCGAAATGAAACCACTTCCAGTTGCTAGGTTTAGGTCTCCCATTAGTCCCGTTTAAAAAATTGTTCTGAAGAGTTTATTATTAACAAAGTTATTGCAAAATTAGTGCGTCAGAGTGCGAAACGAGTTCCGAACTTTATTCAGATTTTCGCAATATCTTGGAATGGGATTGATTTATTGTAATGAAACTAGTACTATCTTCTTAGAAATAATTAGCAGATATTAATTATATAAAAAAATTTATTAATTGTTGCAAAATAATTTGTTTATTCCTCTATATCTCTTCAACGATTTCACCTATCGGAACCAAACCTTTTCGATCTTTTCGCAAATATTACCCACTTACTAACATTCTGCGACACATCTTCAATTGTTGCTATGTGTAAATTGTTATTGCAAAATCATTTGTTTATTCCTCTATATCTCCTTAACGACTTCACCTACCGGAACCAAACCTTTTCGATCCTTTTGCAAATATTCCCTACATAACTTTATTTTCACATCTTGATCGATTATACACTAAAAAGTATGAAATAAAAAAATTTTTAACAAACAAAAATAGAAACCGACTTCGAAAATAGTATAGATGAAAAGCACTGAACGAGATTAATGTAATTTAGAAAAAAGCGCTAAAAAGAATGAAATAATTTTCTATGTATACCTACAATATTCGATTTCATCATTATCATACTCAGAATATTGCAACTTTTTCGGAGGCGACAGAAAATTAATTAACAGTACATTAATAGCCAGAAATTCACGGATATTGATGGATATTTTTATATTAGGCACTCACTTCTTTGTTCGTGAAAATGACCGTGTTGGAATATTTTGTGTTGCCGCCGAAAAAGTTGCAATATTCTGAGTATGATAATGATGAAATCGAATATTGTAGGTATACATAAAAAATTATTTCATTCTTATTAGCGCTTTTTTCTAAATTACATTAATCTCGTTCAGTGCTTTTCATCTGTACTATTTTCGAAGTCGGTTTCTATTTTTTTTGTTAAAAATTTTTAAAGCATTCGGAGACACAAAATTGTGCTTATGATTATGATGAAATGCTTAATCTCATTAGCACATTAGATTTTAAAGAATCCACCAATTCGGAGTTTATTTCATCATTATCAAAGAACATTTTAAGTATTCCTATGCATGATTACCATTCAATAGATCTGCCAGAACAAAATGCATTTAAGTATGTATGTGAATATTTGATTAAGAAATGCTTATCAATGCATTCATGTGATACATGTACGAATTACATGACAGAAAATGAGGCTCTCTTAGACAACACAACATTATATTGTTCTTTTCGCGTTTCTGGAAACGAAGAAGGAAATTTGTTTGAGAATTTCAACATACCGAGCAATAACTTTTGTGATTATATTAAGCAATTAGAAGAAATTTTTGAAAGGAATTTTGAACAACATTGCTTCCAAAAAAATATTGGAAATTATTTGTATCAATTCGCTCAAAAAGTCAGTTTTAAACCACCATGTTCAAGTTTTCCATCAACTTTTTTAATTAAATTATATCTTCGTATGCGTATATATTATACATAATGTCAACACAATAAATTATGTAGAGATGTAACCAGAAAAAGTAGAAAACTTTTAAATATTTTATATTTATAAATTTTCTTACTTTTTCTTACTTTTGTTCATAGTTGTAAAACCTTTTTTCATAATATTCGTCATGTTAAGTCATGTCTTGTGGTCACAGTACTAATGAATAATAATAGAATTGTATATACAGGCTGTCCCGTTCCAGCACTCCAAGCGGGAAACGGCAGATAGAATGGACCAATCTAAGCAGAAATATCGAAAAATATTTAAATAAATTCGGTCTAGTTAACGAGTTATTAATTAACAACGATCGGCCATTCACGGAGAGCCAGAATCTATCGACGGCTTGGGACGTCCCTTTCAATCTCGGTAGTATGTAACGGAGGAAGCAATGGGAGGAGTAATCAGTAGGGTATACAGGGTGTCCCACGCAAGCTACAACCGCGAATATACACGTGTCCACATGGATAATTGGAAGCGAAAAGTGAAATAAAAAGTAATAAAAATTGTCCTCGTTAACGAGTTATTAAATAAAATAGATCAGCGAATCAGGAAGCACAGAAGCGGTAGGCGGTGAGCTGCGGCCATGCTAGTCTGAAGATAAGAAGCGATAAATTTCGACGGGCGGAGCGTTATGACACGTATACAGGCGTGAAAAGGTAGTGGTCAGGAGGAGATTTCCAGGAAAAAGTGTCGACTTTCGCTCTTCCTCTCTCACTCTTTCTCTCTCTACCTTTCTTTCACGACGCTACCTTACGCACAACAAAAATCTAATCTAATCTCTCTCTCTCGCTCCCTCCTACCCTAACACGGCGCTACCTCACGCTGCCTGCACGCGCTGACTCTCTCTCTCTCTCTCTCGCCCTTTCTTTCGTTGACTTTCTCTCTCTCTCTCTTTCTCTCAATCTTTCGTCCACGACGCTTCCTTATGCTATCGCTTCTTGTCTTCAGACTAGCATGGCCGCAGCTCACCGCCTACCGCTTCCGTGCTTCCTGATTCGCTGATCTATTTTATTTAATAACTCGTTAACGAGGACAATTTTTATTACTTTTTATTTCACTTTTCGCTTCCAATTATCCATGTGGACACGTGTATATTCGCGGTTGTAGCTTGCGTGGGACACCCTGTATAGGGGGCTTCTGGACCACCGCTCCAACGGAAATCGTTCGACGCATCGAGGGGAAGGGGAAATGGGGGGAGGTGGGGGGTTCGCTCCATCGGAAAGTGGGTGGGGGGTTAGGATGTGACGTGTGGGTGGGTGGGTTGGTGGTGGGGGGTAGGTAGGACTCGAACGACAAGTGGGTGGATGGAAGGGGGGTGATTCTTAGAAGCGAGCAGCGAGCAGAAGTTTAGTTAATAAATTTAACTTTGAATAACAGTTATTGACGTTAAAAAAGGTCAATGAATTGAAAAACGTATAATTTAAGTTATTGTGACGTTTACGTTGCGGATAGCAGGTGTTGTCTCACACCTGAGACGGACCACCCCCTGAGAGGGTTCGGTTTGCCAACATTGCTACTAGGTATTTTTTAACCGACTTCGAAAAGGAGGAGGTTACTCTATTCGACAGTGGGCGATCTTGCTTTTTTTTTTGTTTGTCCGGCCATAACTCCGCAACCGTTTGACCAATCGAAATGAAACCACTTCCAGTTGCTAGGTTTAGGTCTCCCATTGGTCCCGTTTAAAAAATTTTTCCGAAATGTTTATTATTAACAAAGTTATTGCAAAATTAGTGCTTTATTTTTGTTTGTCCGGCCATAACTCACAAGGGAACATTCCCAACCCGGAAATTCTGATTTTAATGAAACTTTGTGGATAAGTAGAGCTCATCGAGTTGTTTAAGAAACAATTTTTTTTTTCGGCGGAAATTCACTTTAAGGGGGTGTAATCATCCCTCAAAGTATTGCGAATTTTTCGTTTTTTTAATATAACTATGTAACTGTGAGAGATAGAAAAAAATGTTTAATGTAAAACTTGCATGATATTTCAAGATCTATCAGACTGCGTACACAGTTACATAGTTATATAAAAAAAAACGAAAAATTCGCAAAACTTTGAGGGATGATTTCACCCTCTTAAAGTGAATTTCCGCCGAAAAAAAATTATTCTCTAAACAACTCGATGAACTCTACTTACCCACAAAGTTTCATTAAAATCAGAATTTCCGGGTTGAGAATGTTCCCTTGTCAGTGACGGATTGACCAATCGAAATAAAACCACTTCCAGTTGCTAGGTTTAGGTCTCCCATTGCTCCCGTTTAAAAAATTTTTCCGAAATGTTTATTATTAACAAAGTTATTGCAACATTAGTGCTTTATTCAGATTTATCGCAATATCTTTTTTCAATGGGATTGATTTATTGTAATGAAAGAAACTATTACTATCTTATAGAAATAATTAGCAGATATTAATTATATAAAAAATTTATTAATTGTTGCAAAATAATTTGTTTATTCCTCTATATCTCCTCAACGACTTCACTTATCGGAACCAAACCTTTTCGATCCTTTCGCAATTATTCCTTACTTACTAGCATTATGCGACACATTTTCAATTGTTGCTATATTTAAATTGTTATTGCAAATTCATTTGTTTATGCCTCTATATCTCCTCAACGACTTCACCTATCGGAACCAAACCTTTTCGATCCTTTTGCAAATATTACCTACATAACTTTATTTTCACATCTTGATCGATTATACACTAAAAAGTATCAAATAAAAAAATTTTTAACAAAAAAAAATAGAAACCGACTTCGAAAAAAGCGCTAAAAAGAATGAAATAATTTTCTATGTATACCTACAATATTCGATTTCATCATTATCATACTCAGAATATTGCAACTTTTTCGGAGGCGACAGAAAATTAATTAACAGTACATTAATAGCCAGAAATTCACGGACATTGATGGATATTTATGTATTAGGCAGTTACTCCTTTGTTCGTGAAAATGACCGTGTTGGAATATTTTGTGTCGCCGCCGAAAAAGTTGCAATATTCTGAGTATGATAATGATGAAATCGAATATTGTAGGTATACATAAAAAATTATTTCATTCTTTTTAGCGCTTTTTTCGAAGTCGGTTTCTATTTTTTTTTGTTAAAAATTTTTTTATATACAATTGTGTGCATTGATGGCGTCCGTAACCCGACTCGTCACCATGCGGCGCGCGTCTTTAAGAAATTGTCGCGTATCGATGTGTTCGATGTTAATGACGGCGCCAGTGAGAATTCGATTTTCAAAGGCCGACTCGATGTTCTCCCAAGTAAGAGAGGACGCTCTCGCACCGCGATTCGTCTCGTACAAGCCTCTACCCACTCGCGAAAAGCGTTTTTGCATCAAAACTTTTGCACATGTCAGCCGCGTGATTATCGATGTTATGCAACGTTTCGTACCGATCGACAAGTTGTCCGTTTCGTTTCGTAAATACGCGATGATATTTCCTTGGGCCTCGTCGCACTCCTGCATCCACTCGAGATATTCGTTTCGAGTACGCGTTAGCTTTGACTTGGCCGTTAAAACTCGGTAAATGTTTTTTATATGATCTATCTTGCGAGGATACCGTTCGTCACGAACACTAGACTATATTACGGAAAAAATGTTTTTCGAATTCGATGATACACGTAGGACGAATAATAAGGACGGCGGTTTCTCGACTAATGAAGAGAACGCTGCGCGCTCGAAGGGGCGATAAAATTTCTTTGGTCAAACGTAATCATTTGCAGCCCTCTTAGAGCTCTTAAATGCGGTATAACGTAAACTTTTCGACCAGCGAGCGACAAATCTTGAGCGTGCGTGTATGTCATAGTGTAAACTTCCCAATAATAATATGCACGCTAGGCTTCGATGGCATCGGATACCGAGAACATAAACTATGCGATTCGTTTCTTCATATCGCTAGGTGCCTATTTCCGGCTTCGTCGCATCCACTCGAGATATTCGTTTCGAGTTTGACTTGGCCGTTAAAACTCGGTAAATGTTTTTTATATGGTCCGAGGATACCGTTCGTCACTAGACTATATTACGGAACAAATGTTTTTCGAATTCTTATAAGATGAATGAAAGGAACGCTGCGAAGTATAGCGCTCGAAGGGGCGATAAAATTTCTTTGGTCAAACGTAAACTTTTCGACCAGCGTATGTCATAATGTAAACTCCCTAATAATAATATGCTCGCTATGGTCTTACGGTGGTATCAACAAACATAACATAAACTATGCGATTCGTTTCTTCTTATCGCTAGGTGTCGAAAGATATATTACTTACCGGCATCACGTCACCCCCCCCCACTTTCGAGTCGCGGCTCTTGACCTCCCCCCCCCCCCCCATGATGGGTCCTTCCCCCGCAGCCCCGCACCCCCCTCACCACTGAGCCAGAACCGGCCTATATCAGCTACTATTGAGTTCTTTTACGGCAGCAATCATATTGGAGGCATTATCTGTAACTACTGCTATAACTTTGGTAGATATGTTCCATTCGCAGAATACTAAATGATTCGAAATATTCGCGGCCGTATAATTTTTTTCCATTTTTATTGTTTGTATAGTGTAAGATTTCATATCAAAATTGTTATTAATAAAATGACAGGTTATTGTAACATAGCTGTCAGTGTTTATGCTCGTCCATGTATCAGTTGTTACGCACACATCCTCAATCTCTTGTAACTCTTTTCTAACATTTTCTTTCAATGTCTCGTATTTTAAAATCAAGCGTTTCTTTAGAGTTTTTCTCGAAGGTAACACGTATTTTGGGTCCAGATAATTCAGTAATTGTTTGAAACCTTTATCTTCGACAATGGAAAAAGGTTGCAAATCTGTAATGATAAGGTTTAAAATGAAGTCGTCAATTTCGATTTTCCTACGGTTATCCTTCGTATAAAGAGTGTGCACAACGTTCATATCAATGGCATCATTTTCAGAGGTGCTATCAATATTATGAATTTTCAAATGTTTTATCATATTAGTTGTACACGCGTGAAACTTCAATTTTTTTTCGCATAGATTGCATTGGACATCAGTATTAGTGATGTTTTTGTAATAGTTCCAAACCCAAGAGCGTTTCAGCATATTTAATATGAAAGGGTATATCCTGTGAAAAATATTAGTAATTAGTATACAGGGTGTCCCACCTAACTTGAGCATCACAAATATCTCGCTTATTTTGTATGATAGAAAAAAATGTCAAAGGAAAAAATCTTTGACCCGAAGGGGAAAATATGTTGATATAAAAAAAATTTGCTCAAGGTCACAACCTGATACACGCACTGTGACGTGGTATCTTTGATACACGCCACAAAATCTCTCCTCTCTTTTTAATCGAGCCATAAGAATAATACACGCACGGAACCGGACAATTAGGGATCTGCGCTACCGATAGAAAGCGGGATCGAACGACTTCCGAGGCCTCGAAAAAGCGATTTCGAACATTTTATTTATTATTTTCGATATATTTCATGCATTTCGACTACTCCGAGTGAACCGACGAGATAACGACGAAGAATCCGAGAAAAAGAGCTACGAGCAACGAATTCGACAGTTAACTTCTGCACGAGCTGAGAAAACGTGAAATTACGAGAATCATCTTCTTCGAAGTCTTCGTAGTCAACGTGCAGAGGAGCAACGCAACGAATTCGGAAAAGCAGCGAAAAGCGTGCGAGAAAGTCGAAGAGAGCGAAGAGAATGTGGCGAAAGAATTCTTACGCGTTCGAATTGCGCGCCTGCGAGGCGACAAGCGAGAGCGCGGATAGGTTAGGATCCGCAGGATCGTACGAATCCGTTCGGGTAGGTTCGGCCGCCGTCGGCCCAGCTCGGGAGTTCGATTTTCGGGACAATAGATCCCGAAAAATTAATCTAGTTCCGTGCGTAGAGGGAATCACAGGTGAGGGAATTAACCTCAATTGTGACTTTTTACTACCGGTTCATCGGAGTCTTTGTAAAGTAAATTCTTTGCTTGATTCTAGATTATCAATTCAAATTCATATCGATTTAACTTGCCTTCTTTTTTGCTTTTCATAAAGATTATTGAATTTTCCGGACACGCGAATCGAGCTTGCGAAGTCGTTCGGTCTCCGCGAAGAGACGATTTCTTATATCGCAAAAATTTGTAAAGTATCGAATCCGATTGCGTATCGGAAAGAATTGTATTGGACAAATTATAGAATTCGGAATTCGTATCCGAGGTTTTTGGCAAAAGTCTTTTCTTTAGAGAGTCTTTAGTAACCGTAATTCGAGAGAGTTCGACCGGGACGAAACCGTTAGCGAATTCGAATACGGGAGAACTTGTAATTGTTTGATTGCTTTGTTTCGTTATGATTTTGTAAGAGACTCCGACCAACCGAATTATTATCGAATAAACCGAGATTTTATTGTATTTTATATCTTGTCTCATCTTTATTGTCTCGAGTAGAGAGTTATCGAGCCCCTAACCCTTCTGGTTACGAACGCGAATCCTTCTTTGGACAGAATCCTCTTCAATTTATTTAGCGTTCTGTTACCGACATTTTGTACCGAGAACTATCGTATTCCGCTTTCGAGAAATTATCTTTATTCCGTATCTTACTTTTTTGACATCGACAATACGGGTGGAAACGATTCTCGGCAGGGCTTAACCCTTTCCCCCGACTTACGAATCCGCGAGAGGAGAGATTGTCGTTGCAGCACATACAAACATGCACACACACGGGAACGTGTGTGCTTGCGTGAAAACTTATCTTCCTACTGATGTCGCTGTGGGCTTTCGCTATTGTTAAACCTCAATAGAGATACAACAGAATTTTAATTTAATATTTCGACCGAGAAATGTTATCAATGATGAAATATATGTTTGGCGTTCATTCAGGTCGTATTTTGAAAATTTGATTAATACCAAGTTTAAATTTTGAAAAAGTAATAATAAAGTAACATACGAATTAGGAAGATGGATGTACTAAAGTTAAAAGTAAATTATTTCATCATCCAACGTTTCGGCCATATGTTCATGGCCCTCTTCAAAGGAGCAAAACCAATACAGTTAATCAAAAGTACATCATCCTTAATTAAATTCTGAAAAAAAAATATTAAAGAAAGGACGATGTAAAAATTGATTACCAAAAATTAAAAATATACAATAGAAACACTATGTAAGTTTGTTTAAATGGACTACTTACATGATATTATGACGTAAATCGGGCTCTTAAAAATTTTTGAAACATATTGAAGAATGATGTTAAAAACGTACAATTAATAATGTAAAATCACAAGGCTAAATAGGTGTTACGTGCCATTTTCAGTATGAACTCCACGACGCTCTTCTCACTAAGAGGTACAATACGCGAGTGAGGAAGGTTATTAGACGAGCGATATGTTTTTTTGCTGTATACATATTTTGGAAATGTCCGTGAGGTGGTGGATAGAAACGATCAAATTAAACGTACCGGTGATTTGAATATTTTGAAACCTCCCGCAACACTTACAGGTGTGAAAGAGGAGGTAAGAATCTACATTGGATACTTATGTGGTTACGCTGGCCAATCGTGAGCCTGAAGCAATTGTCGTACTGAAACCAAGTTGAGCGCCAACATTTGAACGCAGTTACGTTGTGTGATAAAAACAAACAATACAGAAAAAAAATGCAAAATGAAACATAGTACGAGGTATCATAAGAAACCTACGATTCAAACGAAAAGTTTGATGATGTTGGTAAAATAATCATTTACCTCATTATCCGACTTCGAAAAGGAGGAGGTTACTCTATTCGACAGTGGGCGATCTTGCTTTTTTTTTTTTTTTTTTTTTTTGTTTGTCCGGCCATAACTCCGTAACCGGTTGACCAATCAAAATGAAACCACTTCCAGTTGCTAGGTTTAGGTCTCCCATTGGTCCCGTTTAAGAAATTTTTCCGAAATGTTTATTATTAACAAAGTTATTGCAAAATTACTGCTTTATTCAGATTTATCGCAATTTCTTTTTGAATGGGATTGATTTATTGTAATGAAAGAAACTATTACTATCTTCTTAGAAATAATTAGCAGATATTAATTATATAAAAAATTTATTAATTGTTGCAAAATAATTTGTTTATTCCTCTATATCTCCTCAACGACTTCACTTATCGGAACCAAACCTTTTCGACCCTTTCGCAAATATTACCCACTCTCTAACGTTATGCGACACATCTTCAATTGTTGTTATGTTTAAATTGTTACTGCACAATTATTTGTTTATTCCTCTATATCTCTTCAACGACTTCACCTATCGGAACCAAACCTTTCCGATCCTTTCGCAAATACTGCTCACTTACTAACATTATGCGACACATCTTCAATTGTTGTTATGTTTAAATTGTTACTGCAAAATTATTTGTTTATTCCTCTATATCTCTTCAACGACTTCACCTATCGGAACCAAACCTTTTCGATCCTTTCGCAAATACTGCTCACTTACTAACATTATGCGACACATTCTCAATTGTTACTATGTTTAAATTGTTATTACAAAATCATTTGTTTATTCTTCTATATCTCCTCAACGACTTCACATATCGGAACCAAACCTTTTCGATCCTTTTGCAAATATTACCTACATAACTTTATTTCCACATCTTGATCGATTATACACTAAAAAAGTATGAAATAAAAAAATTTTTAACAAAAAAAATAGAAACCGACTTCGAAAAAAGCGCTAAAAAGAGTGAAATAATTTTTTATGTATACCGACAATATTCGATTTCATCATTATCATACTCAGAATATTGCAACTTTTTCGGAGGCGACAGAAAATTAATTAACAGTACATTAATAGCCAGAAATTCACGGACATTGATGGATATTTATGTATTAGGCACTTACTCCTTTGTTCGTGAAAATGACCGTGTTGGAATATTTTGTGTCGCCGCCGAAAAAGTTGCAATATTCTGAGTATGATAATGATGAAATCGAATATTGTCGGTATACATAAAAAATTATTTCACTCTCTTAGCGCTTTTTTCGAAGTCGGTTTCTATTTTTTTTGTTAAAAATTTTTTTATATATTTTATTACCTCTCGCATTTAAGATGCGTTAAAAAGATTGGGATACATTGTTTCGTATTTGCCTGAGGTAGCCACCCAAGATGACAATCAACCCTTCGAATTTCCTAGTTTTCGTTGCGGATAACAGGTGTTGTCTCACACCTGAGACGCACCACCCCCTGAGAGGGTTCGGTTTGCAAACATCGTTACTAGGTATTTTAAGGGGTAACCCTTCGAATTTCCTAGTTTACGTTGCGGAATGTACCTGATCGGGGGGCGGGGGGGGGGGACAGGTATTGTCTAAAACCCCGACATGCTGCTGCCGGTCTTTTTCGAAAAAATATATGGGGGGTGTAAACTCTCGAGTTTGGGGGTGCACCACAGACACGCTGGCGTTGGTCTTCCAAAAATAAATGGGAGGGGTGTAAATTCATAAGTTTGGGGATGTACCACATTGCATCCAAAATCGGTCCTAGAAAGTGCAGGTCTAGCCACACCTCTACCTCCACTCCTACCCCCGAAAAATTCTAATACGCCCTCCAACGTCTTGGGGGATGTTGGCATCCTCCACTCCCACCTGCGCAAAATTCTAATACCCCCTCCAACGTCTTAGGAGGTTGACTCTTATATGGTCCAACTGACCAGTCTTCGAACTATCATTGATATATTTTTTCACGAGAGGCAATGCCAGTCGTACAAGTGCCATCGCTACAAGAATTCGCCCTTGCGAGCATTTTTCGTGAAACATTGTCTCATGTGATTCAAACATTTTATAACCGCTCATGTATAAAACTTTATTGCGTTATACGCGAAAAACCGCTACCATTATCACGGGATTTCATAGCTCTTGAACGTGCCAAGTTCAATTCATATGTCACCGCGACAGTGTATACGATAGAATCACTTTAGTGTGACGTGACGACAAACCACATAGAGGTTCTTGAGGCATCGTGTCTTTTGACTCCGGATGCAGTTTTGGATACGCTACTGGGAAAATTAGAGGCATACCGACAAAGGTGCGCAGTGAGGTAGCTGCACGTCACGGAACCATCCAGCGCTACGTCGTCCACTTAAGGTCAAAAAATGGCGCCACCTTCATTAAGGAACTTAACCTGGGCGATCATCATAAACCAATATTTACACGAATATTACAATGATGAGTCGAAGATCGTGATAGAGCGGTTGATGAGATGTGATACGTTTAGCCAGGTGTATATTTTTCATACCAAGAGGCACAGCCAAATGGTACAACAATGGGCGACGTGTGCTTCACCGCGGGAAATATTGGAGATTATTAGTGCGGGTGAATATCGCATCCTGCTCGCGGTAGCGGAGGAATAATTAAATATATTCGCTCCGTAGTACATAATGGATCTAATAAAGAACATTTATCGCCTTTTGGCGGCCAAGTCGGTGTTGATACGAACTAGAGACGAGTATTGCGAGTGGTCGCAAGAGTGTGATGATATTTTATTAAATACAGCCGCGTATTTACAGAATAAAAAAGACAATTTATCGATCGGTGCAAAACGCAGTATAACATCAATAATCGCGCGTTTGACGTGTATGAAAGTTTTAGTGCGGAAACGCTTTTCGCGGGTGGGTCGCGGACTATACGAGAGAAATCGCGGCGCGAGAGCGTCTTCCCTTGTCTGGGAGAAGATTGAATCGGCGTTCGAAAATTGTATTTTTACGGGTGCTGTCGTCAACGTCGAACACATCGACCCGCGACAATTTCTAAATGACGCGCGTCGTATGGTGACGAGTCGAATTACAGACGTGATCACTACGAATAATTGCATTAAAATTAACGCGACATTGGAAGCCGAGTTCATGATGAACGGGAATGTTGATGTCAAGAGTTTCAGCACGCGTAATCGTGAGCTATACTCAACATCAAATTTGCGTCGTTGGTACTCCGGAGACGTGATGCAGCCAATTTTAACGGCAATTGAAGAATTTCAAGAGCGTGACAGCGGATGGGCATTAGTGAAGATATTGTGCCTGATGATGAATATCAACAAGTGCCAACCAATGCATGCAGGTTGCAGCGTTCCGATTCCGCGGGAACTGGCGCTGAAGAAGGCGATTATTAATGTGAGGTCCAGCGACGATGCATGCTTCTTCCGAGCAGTTGTGGCGAGCCTCTACCCAGCCACGGATCATGTGGACAGAGAATCTTCATATCCACATTACACCACCGTACTTCGTACCAATGGCTTTCAGATGCCTATGACGCTCAAGCAAATTGGAAAATTTGAGCGTCACAATGATGTTTCGGTTAATGTGTACATGTGGGATAAGAAACTCTGCACACCGCTACATCTCACTTCGAGAAAACGTGGCAGGCACGCGAATCTGCTTCTCATCCAATGTTCAACTCGGAGCCATTTCGTGTGCATACGGAATCTTTCCCGATTGGTCTCAAGACAAATTAACAAGCACAAACAAACGGAGCATATTTGTGATCGGTAAGTTAGAGAATTCTTTTATTCACCGTGTAAAATTGACTATCGCAATAGATATTAATTATTTCCAATTTTTAGGTGTCTGCACTACTTCAACGCCGAAGAGAAGCTGAAGGACCACATCGTCGATTGCCAACAAATTAATGATTGTGCGGTAACGCTTCCCACGGAAGAAGATATATGGCTGCGCTTCAAGAATTCTTCGCGTAAGGAGCGCACCCCATTTGCAGTATATGCAGATTTTGAATGTCTGCTCGCAAACCTCACTGCTGATGGACATCAACAGCGTACGCAGCCGTATCAGCGTCATCACGCGTTTAGTGTAGGTTATTACGTGCACTGCTCTTACGACTCATCGCTGTGTGGATACCGATCATATCGCAATGAGTCAGACTGTATCGAGTGGTTTGTGAAGGAGATGCGCAAGTTGGTACATCGGCTTAATTCAATTTTTCGCACCATTATTCCGATGAAGCAACTTAGCGAGGAACAGGAAAGGGATTTTCGTAGATCTACCATTTGCCACGTTTGTGAAAAACCTTTTCTTGATATTGACACCACCAAAGTGCGCGATCATTGTCATTTTACGGATGCATATAGAGGTCCTGCACACTCAAGTTGCAATTTAAATTACCAAACACCGTTCATAGTACCGGTGGTATTTCATAATTTGTCCGGCTACGACGCGCACTTTGTCATAGAGAAACTCGCAACCGCGTTCAAGGGTAAAGTAGATCTATTACCACTAACGAAGGAAAAGTACATCTCCTTCACAAAACATATGGATGAAACGCGTAGAAATAGTGAAAACACCCCGAAAAGTAAGAATATGGATTATGTTAAATTTAGATTTATAGATTCATTTAAATTTCTGAGTGCCAGCCTTGATAAATCAGCTTCTTATCTTGAGAAAGATAAATTGAAAATTTTAACAAAAGAATTTCATTCTCTTAACGACGATGACTTCAATCTTCTTACTAGGAAGGGCGTTTTCCCATACGACTATTTAGCATCATATGATAAGTTATGCGAGACGCATTTACCTGAACGCGATGCGTTTTATAGCAGGCTGATTGATTGTGATATATCCGACACAGATTACGCGCACGCTGTTAACGTTTGGACACACTTTGGCATTGAAACGTTGGGCCAGTACAGCGACTTGTATTTGAAAATCGACGTATTATTATTGGCCGATATTTTTGAAAATTTTCGTAACGATTGTCTTCAGAGTTACAATTTAGATCCGGCTCATTATTTCACTCTACCAGGTTTCGCGTGGGACGTGATGCTGAAATATACCAATGTCGAACTCGAACTGTTAACAGATGTAGATATGTTTATGTTCGTCGAGCGGGGGATACGCGGAGGGTTAAGTCAATGTTCCCATAGGTATGCTCGTGCGAATAACAAATACGTACCTACGTACGATCCATCGAAACCCTCAACATATCTCACGTATTTTGATGTTAATAATTTATATGGTTGGGCGATGTCGCAACCTCTTCCTCATGGAGGTTTTCGATGGATCGAAGGGCAAGCGTTGCTCGATTTCGACATAAATTCAGTTTCGGTGGATGGTCCCACGGGATACATCTTGGAGGTTGATATTGAATACCCGCGTGAGCTTCACGATTCACACGCCGATCTTCCATTTTGCCCCATCCAGGATAACCCACCGGGCAAACGCGAGCAAAAGTTACTTGTAACATTAAAATCAAAAGAACAATATGTGGTACACTATCAATACCTTCAACAGTGTCTACACCATGGCTTGAAATTAACAAAGATACATCGCATTTTAGAATTCGAACAGTCATGTTCGTTACGCGAATACATTGATCTCAATACGAAATTTCGTATTCGTGCCCCCAACGACTTCCAAAAAAACCTATTTAAATTAATGAACAACGCGGTGTTTGGCAAAACAATGGAGAATGTGCGCAATCATCGTGATGTTAAATTAATTACGCAATGGGATGGAAGATTCGGCGCGGAAGCGCTGATAGCGAAACCTAATTTCCACAGTCGTACGATATTTTCAGAAAATGTTGTAGCCGTAGAATTAAATAAATTAAACGCCGCGCTGTGCAAGCCTGCATATGTAGGAATGTTCATACTAGACATATCGAAAGTATGTTTGTATGACTTTCACTACAATTACATGAAATCGCGTCTCTAGGATAGATGTAAAATATTATATACGGATACTGTAACGTAACGCCGGATATCATAGTTAATATAATTATAATTAAAACGATAGGACTAGAAATAGAAATAGGCAAACGGGAAATTAGATTATACGCGACAATAGAACATAGGTATTATAAGAAACGGGAAGAAATCTAAATTTAGAACGCGAAAAGGCGACAACAAGCAAGAAACGGCGTAAGAAATTAAGACGGTTAGAAACGAGGAAGCCCGATCGGAAACGACGAGGGCCGATGTCGATCGGCAAGTTCAGGGCCGCGCGAGGCCAGCGGCGCGCGACGAAAGGTTCACACGGGGGGGACCCAATTAGATAATAAAATTCAAATCTCTCGAGATGAGTGGGAATAGTACTTTATAAGCAAGGGACTCGAATAGCTCCAGGATGACTGACTGTGAGACCGAGAATTTTCTCAAAGTTTCGAAAGGTTATAGTGTTGCGATAAATCTAAAATTTCGGAGTGCAAAGCAAGTGTTTAATTTAAAATCATTTCGACGCGTGTGTCAGCGCCAGGGCAATCAAAAGCGAGGTAGCTGTTGATCCTATTAGAGAACAAAAGCGTGAAAGCGTTACAACGTCTCCTCAGATAAGGGTAAACAATTATTGTGTACATCCTCAAATCCCGGTAGAATAAGGCATAGTATAAGAGTATGTTTGAGCGGCGTATATGAGAGGGTGTATGTGCGTGTGAAAATCGAGAGCGACGAAATATAAATAAACACGGGAGCGATCAGCTGATCGGAAGCGAACCGAAATAAGAAGATAGAAAGGCATTCAATAAACGCAGTTAAAGTGACATTTCGCGGAATTCATTTCATTTGCATTCCCTTTCCACTGCCAGTCCCAAAAAGACCGAACGAGGAGAAAAAAGTAGCGTAGAATTAAAAAGGTAAGGAAGGCGATACGTTACAATACGGATAGTCTTATTTACGAGCTTGAGTGTGATGATGCTTATACCGACATAATAAAGCCTGACGTAGATCGTTTCGACACCAGCGATTACGCTGAAAATAATCCTTATCATATCCCACGTGTAAATAAAAAAGTATTAGGTATGATGAAGGACGAGAATAATGGAGCGGTTATGACCGAATTTGTTGGTCTTCGAGCGAAGATGTACGCCTTTCGTGTGAGTGGTGACGGAGGTATTGACAACATAACCAAAAAAATAAAGGGTGTTAAGAGAAACGTTACAGCTAAGTGTATACAGTTCGATGATTATCTTCGATGCTTAAATGATAGAGCAGAAAAGGTAGTTAGCCAAAATCGAATCGCATCCAAACGACATAACGTTTATACGATTCGTGAGCGAAAACTGGCACTTAGTCCATACGATAATAAAAGATTCGTTATACCCGGCTCCACCAGCACGCTTCCTTGGGGGCATTACGCGATCGATATGTACATAGAAAAATAGGAAATATATATTTTTATAGTTTGTAAATACATAGATATTTTTATAGTTTTGTAAAAAATACATATATGCTCCACTCGCATGCTTTTGTAGGGATAAGGGAAGAAAATGATTGTTTGTAAATACATATATATATATCAGTAATATGAATTTATTTGTGCATTATTACAATACATCCTTCTTATCGATCCATGAATTATGAGACGTATCAAATCCTAACCACTTCACATACATCTTACTTCCTTTTTTACGCAACACCTTTTCAATGAGATGCACGTCCGGACAAGTGGTTGCGCGTAGTTCATGCTCATAAAATCCTCCGGCAATAGAATTTCCCTTGTAATCCTTTAGCAGGTACGTAACCGGAATCGTTCGTTTTATCGTTATAACTTCCAACACCTCTGCCGACCAATTCGGGGTGTATCCTTTGTCAAACACCGTCTTGAACTTGCTCACACGCACTTTATCGCCAACTCGGTATTTCGCCACTTCAATGTTTTTAAGCTTGCTGTAGGTGTATACGTTCGATAGGAGATAATTCTCACTATAGGTCGCATTGCTATAGTTCGATGTTTTCGTTGATTGTAATCGAGCACTAGTGTGGGAAGGGTGCTGATCCAGCGATAGGTACCATTCAATGAGAACGACTTCCACATCGCGTTCTTGAGCGTGCGATTGAAGCGTTCCACTACGGAGGTCTTCATGATGCTGTGCGTGGAGTAATGATTAATATTATGCTTCTTCATGAGAGATGGAAAATCTGTATTATAAAATTATTTTCCCATATCGGTTTGTAAATTTTTTGGAATTCGTCCATCCATCCGTATAATAGTTGCGAAGGCCTTGGTCGTATCACCTCCGTTTTTACTCTTTAGGGAGATCGCCCATCCGTACTTGCTGAAGACATCGATAACGGTAAGTATGTATGGATGTCCACGGTTTTGTTTGGCGTAAGAATGAACATCAACCAAGTCCGCCTGCCAGAGATCGTCGAATCCACGCACGATGACTTGTCTGCGTCCAAAGTTACGTCTCGCTGGTGCATGTAGCTCATCAACTAATTTCACCTTATTTTTACTGCAACCACTCATCGTCATACCTTTTATGTTTCTGAGCGTGAAAAAGTATTTCCAACACGTGCATAAAACAGTCCATACATTTAACACAGCGTTCGTGATTTCGCTCATCTGATAATATCTTTTGTTTCTCATCAAACACAGTATTCTTTGTCATCTTCATAGGTATAATGAGAAAAGCATCGCTCAACAACCCACCAACGACTGACCATTATTTCACTCCCGCACGACTTTTATTTTATTAGCGTTATAAACTCAGCTCTTAATGCACTCATGTAAGATTGCATTTGTTCAACATTATGTTGTATTTGATCGCTCAGTGCATTCGTCTTATTAAATATCAGCTTTTCGATTTCAACTCGTTCGTCACTGATAATTTGTTTAATTGTATCGATACGTTCGTGTATCCGTTCTTTCATGGCATACCCCATTTCAAGTTTCGATCGTGTCACCATTTTTTTCGATATTTCAGCAAACGCAACATGCTGCCCATCGATGCCTGTGTCCAGCGCGTTTATGCGCTCGGTCATAGTTTTTGTAAGAGCACTGATCTCCGCACTGATAGTACGCTCTAGATCATTCTTTAACGCAAAGTCTTTCATGGCTATAAGATCTTCGATGTTTTCCATGGCAACCTTTAGAACACCCTTGACGTATGCCATGGTTGCAGCATGTCTTCCTCCGGCTCTGCTACGCGCCGTACAAACATAGGGCGTTGTCATGTACGTAATTTCTGAATAAGAATGTTGAACTGGAAATGCCTTCCTTCGTTCGTAGCGACGTTCCAAATTTATTGATCGACATTTTACACATCACTGATTCGATAATCGAAAGAACACTCAATTTATAATCAAACCAGCTTCACCGAGTTCGTCGATTATGGATATGATTTCGTTATCATGACCGGTATGACCCGCGTTTCGTGAGGAAACGAGCAATCTCAGGCGGTCCACAAGCTCGTTCGGATCATCCCAATAAACATAGTCAGTTGGGTTTTTCGATATACGCTTGTTTTTAGGTAACATACCATCTTTGCGCGTCGATGTTTCGAAAAAGTCGGACGAAAAGGATATGTCGGAATTCTCTTGCGACGTATCGAATTCAGTCATCGTCACGTTTCATTCGTCATCATCATCATCATCGTCGCTGGCGAAACGAGCTTTCTTGACGTTAACTCTATCATGCGATGCCGCGCGTTTGATTCCCCTTTGTACGACCGGTCTTGTGACCTGCGCCGTGGATACCAAGGGTAGTGGTGGTGGGAATACATCATCATCATCATTGAAATGAGCTTTCTTGATATTTACACGCTCGTACAGTGTTGGACGCTTGGGTCCTTTTCGTACGCTCGGTCTTACGACTTGTATCGCCGATGTTGAGGACAATGGTAAACATCCATCATTGCTAGTGAAACGGCCCTTCTTTACGTCTACGCTCTCGTACGACGTTGGACACGTCCCTCTACGTTTGATTCCATTTCGTATGATCGGCATGCATCCACTGTCATTGCCAAAACGGGCTCTCTTGTCGTCCACGCTCTCATATGACACCGGGTACGCCCCTCTACGTTTGGTTCCATTCCGTATGATCGGCATTTCGACCTCTATCGGCATTTCGACATTTATCGGCACTTCGGCCCTCATAGACTTTTCAGCCTCCATCGTCGGTGATGAGGGTAGTTCTGATGGTGGTGATTTTAACTCTTCCATGGGTGAAGACGAGATCTTTGGTAGTGATGCTGTATTTTCGACCAATTGCTTCAAAGGATCGACTATCGGTTGAAACGTAGCTTCCAGCATTTTGTCCCTCTTAATCTTCATGACTTTCAGTGATACATTTTTTGCACGTATGACTGCGCTCATCTTCGCGATTTCTCTCGCAAGAGCCTCCTTCTTCGTGTCGTTCTCCATTGGAACGTCAACGTTTGCACACGTCTTTGCTTGCTCCATAGCGGTGATCGATGCAACTTCGAGAGAGTACGTTTGTCAACTGAGTTCTTTACATGGTGACAAATTCATTAAATCCACGACGATATCGACCACGATGTATCGGACTGTCCTTGTCTATCACGAGAAATCCATATTTTTGCTCCCAACATCTTGCACAGAGGTCAGTAAATTCATTTAATGACATATCTGTGTTTACATGGTCATGATATACATGTCTTAAATTCATCCCATCCTGTCGAAATAAAATCAATAGATTGGCATTATCACGAATCAAATGCTTTGAGACAAGTAAAAGCAATCCACACTCGAATGTCGACCCATCGCGAAGTACTCTCTCATAACGTTCTGCTCGTCGCATGCAACGTCGTCAAAAATGAATATCGAGTTGGTTCGAGCTTCGGATGGGGGAATGATATCCGTGTTGTCCGAAAAGGGGAAGTATCCTACGTTTTCCACGGGCGTTAGTACATACTCCAAGTATCGATACTTCGGCTGTTGCAACGACTTCGAGTACACATAGACATTTTCAAATCGTAGCCCGTTCGGACTCTCAAGCAAGCTCATCATCACGTTCGTCTTTCCACAATTGGATGGTCCACATATCACGCTACGTATGCTACATGGTAACAGTGGGCCATGTTTTCGAAATTGTTGCTGTCGTTCTTCGAGCGTATGATTTGACGTAACGCGTATATTGATAGGTTGCCTCATGAATCGCGTGATGTACGATCGAAGATAGTACTCGTTGCTCTAAAGGGCACACGGCCTATCAAGAGACGCGGTAGCGTCTCGAGCCAAGTATATGCATCGCGAATCTATACCACTCACGCTAGTAAGTATCTATACAGCTAGCAACTTGACTCCAAAAAAAAACTTTTTATTGAGAAACATTTTCAGCAACTTTAAGCATTGAATTTATAGATTAAGATACGCTGATTTGACTGCTCATAATGAGAAGCTGGTTTGTTAAACATTTTCGAAGATATTAAGGATAATATGCTAGACCACGCCCCGAATACATGGTTTTCTGGTGGATCACCTGCTTATTACATTCACACCTTTCGGCAAACATGCGAACTACTCCTCGTAAAACGCTGTCACTAAACCTGCAGCTCGCCGTGCTTTTATGTGTGGCACGCGACACGATCATTAATCTAAGTTTTTGAAGTCTTAGCACAGTTTCTATACAACACGGAACGAAGTAATGATGTTATAAAAGTGTTAATAATAAAGTGTTCTGTCATATGGCCCGCGTAACGTAGCCAATATGCGTATAAGGCCCGCGGCGAAAAAAGTTTGGGTACCACTGTCTGTCTGTGAGGTCGAATAGACTGCCACCAAGCGGAAGTTAAGGGCGTTCACCACCTCATGCGTTCACGCCAACAACTCTCCTGGTCACAATTTTTGACCGATTTTGACGAACAAGGGCTCATTCGAAAGCTGAAAGAATTCTGGAGGAGATGATCTTTTTAAAATTTTCAAAAAAAGTTTTTTTATGTTTTACTTTGATTTTTGTGGAGAAATAAGTATTTTTTCAAAATTCTAAAAAGATCATCTCCTCCAAAAATCTTTCAGCTTTCCGATAAGCTCTTGCTCGTCAAAATCGGTCAAAAATTGTGACCAGGAGAGTTGTTGGCGTAAACCCCGTTTTTGGGCGATTTTGGCGAGTAAAGTCGACAAACCAGAGCGCCACCTCTATTCGTGGCGCACGAGCCGAAGCTCATGCCCCTACTCCGTCACTACACGGATGCGGCAATGTTTGTAAGTCGACAAAAGAGAGGAAGGAAGAAAATATCGCATGGGCCGTAGCTCAAAGCTTCAAGCAAGCGACGCGCTACATACATACATATATGTATATCCATGTACGGCGATAAACGATTCACGTCATGATCTTTCCTAACCACAATTCTTGATCGATTTTGATGACCGATAGCTCATTTGAAAGATAAAAGATTTGTGGAGGAGATGATCTTTTTCAAATTTTTCATAACCTTTTTTTTCGGTATCTAAATGACACTACAACATATGCATAATTAAACATCCTTTTTCTGATCGAAGATCGCATGATTTCTGAAATCGGAAAACAACATCTCCACAAGAAATCCTTTAGCTTTCGAATGAGCTATCGTTCATCAAAATCGATCGAGAATTGCGACCAGCAGAATTTTTGCCGTAAATAGAGGTAACGCGTGCAGCGTGTTTAGCGCGAGAAAAACCGTACAGCGCTTCGTACTGATTTACGGCAAACACTCTCCTTGCTACAATTACGTATCGATTGTGATGAACGATGGCTCATTCGACAGGTGAAGAACCACTTGTGCGGATGATCTTTTCAGATTTTTAATAACTCTTCTTTACTACAAATAAATAGTTCTGGAACGTTCGTATAATTTAGCGCCCTTATTTGTATCAAAAAATTCACATTTCCGAAATTTGGAAAAGATCATCCGCACAAATGGTTCTTCACCTGTCGAATGAGCCATCGTTCATCAAAATCGATACATAATCGTAGCAAGGAGAGTGTTTGCCGTAAATCAGTACGAAGCGCTGTACGGTTTTTCTCGCGCTAAACACGCTGCACGCGTTACCTCTATTTACGGCAAAAATTCTGCTGGTCGCAATTCTTGATCGATTTTGATGGACAATAGCTCATTCGAAAGATAAAAGATTTCTTGAGGAGATGATCTTTTCCAAAGTTCGAAATCATGCGATCTTCGGTCAGAAAAAGGATGTTTAATTATGCATATGTTGTCGTTTCATTTAGACATCGAAAAAAAAGGTTATGAAAAATTTGGAAAAGATCATCTCCTCAAGAAATCTTTTATCTTTCGAATGAGCTATCGGTCATCAAAATCGATCGAGAATTGCGACCAGCAGAACTTCTGCCGTGAATAGCGCGTGCGAAGCGACAAACTCGTATAGCGCTCGGCAAAGATTCACGGCAGAAACTCTCCTGGCCAGAATTCTTGATCGATTTTGATGATCGTCAGATTGTTCACAGCTGAGCCAAAGCGAGACGTGCTCTACGTGTGCGTATGTGTGTACATACGTGCGATATAAAAACAATGTCGCGCTCCGTATTCTTTTTAGGAGAACCGTGCGCGGTTGCCAAAAAACAAATGTCGATCTACAAAACAATTGACGATCTCTCGCGCTTTCCGAAATTTTCCGACCTACCAGAACGTTAGCCGATCGCTGGTGATTAACGCGTGCGTATCGGTAATAAATAAATCATGGAATCTCTCGCTTTTTACGATATCAAAAGTAACAATGTTTACGTCGCAAGAGTACGCGGACATGGTGTTTTTATATCGAGACGCCGGAAATAACGCCGAGGCCGCTGTACGTATGTACAATGTTCGCTATCCTGGACGCGAACAACCGTGTGCGCAAACAATTTTACGATGCGTCCATCGTTTAAGAGAAACGGGCAATCTTATGCCAGATCATATAATAAATAATAGGCCACGGCGGATGCACTTAAGGGACGAAGAAAACATAATAAATGTTTTCGAGCGCAATCCCGGTTACAGCCTTTGACATGCTTCTCGAGTAAGTTTTTTGTTATTATTGTTAAAAACATACAGTCATTTGAAAATATTCTTTATTCCTAATATTTAAGAAAATAAGATATGATGTTTAAACATTTAAATTAAAGATGCTTGGTGTTACACGATGCGCTGTGCACGATGTTCTCCGTGCAAATGGTATGCACCCTTTTCACTATCAACGTGTGCACCAACTTTTGCCCGGAGACGAAGAAGCACGGGTTAATTTTTGTCGAGGTATTTATATTATGAAAGTTAATAATCAAAGTTAGTTAAATGTTTTATTACAGCATATTTTAAAATATTAACAACTGGCGAAAAATTCTACAGGCTTTCTGGCACAGTATAGGCAACATGGAAATTTCCATAGAAAAATATTATGGACGGACGAATCGTCATTTACGCCGAACGGAATTTTCAACTCGAAAAATTTCGTTCATTGGGCCGAGGAAAATCCACGCGCCGTACGGGAAGGCGCATTTCAATATAGGTGGTCCCATAATGTATGGGCTGGTATCCTAGATGATACAATTGTAAGCAATCAATTTTCTTTCAATTAGTACATTTAAATATTTTCTTTCACGGCTTTAAATAATATTTTTCCTATTTGTTTGATAATTTTTAGATTGGTCCATTTTTCCTACCAAGAAGGTTAAATGGAGAGAATTATTTAACGTTTCTACGAGAGGATCTGCCACTACTATTAGAGAATGTGCCGTTACCAAAACGGCAAAGTATGATATTCACGCACGACGGGGCACCCGCGCATTTTACGAGGCGCGTACGCGAGCACCTAACAATCACGTTTCCGGATAAATGGATCGGTCGGGGTGGCCCCATTAATTGGCCAGCAAGGTCGCCCGATCTAAATGTTTTAGATTTTTTTTTGTGGGGGACCATAAAGCACTTTGTTGAAGACCACCGTCATGGAGGCCAAGAGGCAATGCGTGACGCGATTATGGCCGCGTTTGCAAATATTACGCCGCACAGTGGGGCAAGCGCGCTTCAAACGTGGCATAAAATCAAATGCACATCGACCGACTCTTCAAGTTGGATATTATTCCTTCTATGGATTGTAATTAGTCTAAAAATAGGAACAAATGGACTGTAGAATAATTTTAATAATGCAAACTTGTTTTATTCTATTTTTAATATGTACAGAAAAATTAAAAAATTTAAAAGGCGTGTAATTTCTTAAATTTCGTCGTCATCATCGCTATTCCCATTATAATCATTGTCACTACTTTCACTCTCTATATCCCGATGACCAGATCAGAACTCAATAAATATAAGTTAATATACTATTTATAAAAGTATCTTAGATTCATTATTCAAATTAATTGAGTTCCAAGGTATATCGAGTGTTGATTCTTCTTTTTTCTAAAAGGTTTAGGTTTTTAGAATATAGGAAAGTTTTGTTCTTTTGCTACTTTTTGCTACTTTCTTCGCTACATACATTTTTTGACAGTTTGTCGTATTGTATACAGAGAGCATTACGCCAAAAAATGGAGTCGAGAAAAAACTAATATATATGTTTCTAACTTATTTTTATTATATAAAATGTATGTAGCGAAGAAAGTAGCAAAAAGTAGCAAAAGAACTAAACGTTCCTATATTCTGAAAACATAAACCTTTTAGAAAAAAAAAGAATCAACACTCGATATACCTTGGAACTTAATTAATTAGACTAATGAATCTGAGATACTTGTATAAATAGTATATTAACTTATTTTTATTGAGTCCTAATCTTGTGATTACTAGTAAACAGAAATTACCAGCAAAAAAATTGCAACTTTTCACAATAGATTTAGCCATCGATCGTCGTGGTCCATAGTTTTATTGGAATAGTTGTAATTTTTTTTTTGGTAATTTCTGTTTGCTACTAATTACAGGATCAGAAGATAATAAAAAAAAGTTAAAAACATCTGTATTAGTTTTTTCCCCGACTACATTTTCTGGCGTAATGCTCTCTGTATTTTTTGAAATCTTTGTTCCGAGCCTCTTGGGCTTCTTCTGTCAAATCCTAAATTCTCTGTTTTTATATTCCTCGAAATCATTTCGTCAACCTTATTAAATTGTTTTGACGTTGCACCACATACGAAACATTTTTGCGTAGAAGTAGTTTCTATAAGCGCATTACATATTTTACCGTCCACCATGGCAAATATTAAAATATGACTTACTTCTACTTTCCTTGATTTTACCACTACATTGCTTCTTTTAATACTTTTAATTTCCTCGTCTATTCTGTTTTTTTCCGCGATTGATACACCTGTAGATTCTCTTATAAATTCTATTTTTAAAGGCCGACAATATCTGGTGGACGCAGGCCGTGTATTTTGCCATACAATGATTTCTCCAGAAACTAAACGAAGGGGAATTAAGCAAGTAATAAAAATAGCCGAATCACTTGCTTCCGAATCATAGAATGCTTGCTTGTATGAACTATGTCCCGAGGAGCCATCAAAACCCCACTTCGAAATTAAGCAAAGCTGGATCACTTCATTATTTGGAAGAGACTCGATAACAGGCTCTAAGGTCAAAAGTAAGCGCTCCACAGTATGGTCCAGCAAAGCCTGTAATTTTACAAGGGCACAAGTTTCGGTTATTATAACATCCTTCGGATAGCATAGCTTCTTAGCGGCTTGTACAATTTTATATGAAGGAAATTTTTCCGGAGCACTCTTCCTTATAATATTATATTGGTGACGAGACAGTTTAGCGTCCACCAAAACAGCTAGAGCATCTTCACCCGACATGAGCTGTTGTTGTGGTTCTGAGAATTTTTTGTAACATTTTTGATATTTACTCGCTCGTTTTGGGCTCGTGTTTGTTATGTTTTTAAGTATTTTTGAGGCTGCTGCTTGGCCTTTGGCTCTTAAACTCATTTGAGCCGCATAGACTAACAAAGGTGTAGGAGTAGCATCCCGTAACGCCTTAGTTTTTAGTCGTTTAGTTCGTTCTGAACATAAATCGAAAGGCATATTCGGGCGACCACGTTTACTTTCTAATTTTGGTAATAAAATCGATGAATCGAGCCACTTTCTGTTTTTTTTTAGAAATTTTTCATTGATTCTGCATGCATTGATCCAACGAAACTTATATTCTGATTTAAAATGTGATAATTTGCGTTTGAAATCAATGCAATTATTCGCGTCACATTTTGTTCTTCTTGAAAGTTCTTTGGTTAAGAAATCAAATTGCTCCTCTAATTTCCCACCACCAGAACATCTTATAATGTCAATAAGTTCGCTTCTCTTAATGGATATAGTACCATTTGAACTCGTTCCTAAAATAAAATAAATACATATAAAGACATGTGGGTGGACTTCAAATAAAACACGTATGCAATAAACTGTCAAAAAATGTATGTAGCGAAGCAAGTAGCAACGTTCCTATATTCTGGAAACCTAAGCTTATTTGAAAAAAAAAGAATCAACACTCTATATACTTTGGAACTCAATTAATTTGAATAATGAATCTAAGATAATTTTATAAATACTTGAAAAATACTACAACTTAGAGCCTGGCAGTAGGCCACCCACCAACACTTGTCGCGACATTCAAGTTTTTCAGAATTACGAGCATTCCCCACTAGAGAACGCACTTCTAGCGAATTTCAGAGGGAAACGATAAATCGTACAGTTTTTGTGTTTTTCAAACTTACTTTTGTCGTGTGTTATATTATAATTGAAAAATTATCATTATATTTAGCTATGGAGCCTTCAAATTCAAGTATATAACTATATTTTATAAACTCTGATTTTTTAATTGACTTTATTTGTTTATGTTAAAATAGGTTATATAAACATTAGGGTTAAATTTTTCTAGTATTTATAAAATTATCTTACATTCATTAGTCGAATTAATTGAGTTCCAGGATATATCGATGATTGAGTTATTGAGTGTTGTTTAGTTATTCTGCTATTTTTTGCTACTTGCTTCGCTACATACATTTTTTGACAGTTTATTGCATACGTGTTTTATTTGAAGTCCACCCACATGTCTTCATATGTATTTATTTTATTTTAGGAACGAGTTCAAATGGTACTATATCCATTAAGAGAAGCGAACTTATTGACATTATAAGATGTTCTGGTGGTGGGAAATTAGAGGAGCAATTTGATTTCTTAACCAAAGAACTTTCAAGAAGAACAAAATGTGACGCGAATAATTGCATTGATTTCAAACGCAAATTATCACATTTTAAATCAGAATATAAGTTTCGTTGGATCAATGCATGCAGAATCAATGAAAAATTTCTAAAAAAAAACAGAAAGTGGCTCGATTCATCGATTTTATTACCAAAATTAGAAAGTAAACGTGGTCGCCCGAATATGCCTTTCGATTTATGTTCAGAACGAACTAAACGACTAAAAACTAAGGCGTTACGGGATGCTACTCCTACACCTTTGTTAGTCTATGCGGCTCAAATGAGTTTAAGAGCCAAAGGCCAAGCAGCAGCCTCAAAAATACTTAAAAACATAACAAACACGAGCCCAAAACGAGCGAGTAAATATCAAAAATGTTACAAAAAATTCTCAGAACCACAACAACAGCTCATGTCAGGTGAAGATGCTCTAGCTGTTTTGGTGGACGCTAAACTGTCTCGTCACCAATATAATATTATAAGGAAGAGTGCTCCGGAAAAATTTCCTTCATATAAAATTGTACAAGCCGCTAAGAAGCTATGCTATCCGAAGGATGTTATAATAACCGAAACTTGTGCCCTTGTAAAATTACAGGCTTTGCTGGACCATACTGTGGAGCGCTTACTTTTGACCTTAGAGCCTGTTATCGAGTCTCTTCCAAATAATGAAGTGATCCAGCTTTGCTTAATTTCGAAGTGGGGTTTTGATGGCTCCTCGGGACATAGTTCATACAAGCAAGCATTCTATGATTCGGAAGCAAGTGATTCGGCTATTTTTATTACTTGCTTAGTTCCCCTTCGTTTAGTTTCTGGAGAAATCATTGTATGGCAAAATACACGGCCTGCGTCCACCAGATATTGTCGGCCTTTAAAAATAGAATTTAGAAGAGAATCTACAGGTGTATCAATCGCGGAAAAAAACAGAATAGATGAGGAAATTAAAAGTATTAAAAAAAGCAATGTAATGGTAAAATCAAGGAAAGTAGAAGTAAGTCATACTTTAATATTTGCCATGGTGGACGGTAAAATATGTAATGCGCTTACAGAAACTACTTCTACGCAAAAATGTTTCGTATGTGGTGCAACGTCAAAACAATTTAATAAGGTTGACGAAATGATTTCGAGGAATATAAAAACAGAGAATTTAGGATTTGGCTTATCTGTCTTACATGGGTGGATTCGTATGTTTGAATGCCTTTTACACTTGTCCTATAAACTGCCTCTAAAAAAATGGCAAGCTCGTGGGCTTGACAAAGAAATTGTTGCGCAAAATAAAATTAGAATTCAAAAAGAATTTAAGGAAAAGTGTGGGTTAATTATTGACAAACCTAAGCCAGGATTTGGTAGTACGAATGACGGGAATACAGCCAGGCGATTTTTTAAGAATGCAGAACTTTCGGCTGAAATAACTAAAATAGATGTAGCTTTAATTAAAAGAATACATATTATTCTAATAGTAGTGTCAAGTGGATTTGAAATAGATGTTGAGAAATATCGTCTCTTCGCGCATCATACGGCCAAATACTTTGTTGAAAAGTATCCTTGGTATAATATGCCGCCAACATTACATAAGTACTTGATACATGGGCCTGAAATAATTTCATCCGCACTGCTACCAATAGGACAATTGTCAGAAGAAGCCCAAGAGGCTCGGAATAAAGATTTCAAAAACTACAGAGAGCATTACGCCAGAAAATGTAGTCGGGAAAAAACTAATACAGATGTTTTTAACTTATTTTTATTATCTTCTGATCCAGTAATTAGTAGCAAACAGAAATTACCAAAAAAAAAATTACAACTTTTGCCGAAGGATGCTATAGACTTATTGAAACCTCCACCCGTCAATGTCTCTGGTCATCGAGATATAGAGAGTGAAAGTAGTGACAATGATTATAATGGGAACAGCGATGATGACGACGAAATTTAAGAAATTACACGCCTTTTAAATTTTTTAATTTTTCTGTACATATTAAAAATAGAATAAAACAAGTTTGCATTATTAAAATTATTCCACAGTCCATTTGTTCCTATTTTTAGACTAATTACAATCCATAGAAGGAATAATATCCAACTTGAAGAGTCGGTCGATGTGCATTTGATTTTATGCCACGTTTGAAGCGCGCTTGCCCCACTGTGCGCCGGAGGCAATTTCACGAGCAACCGAAAACTTCGTTGCTCGAGCAGAACTTTGTATCGAGAAGGGCGGACGCCATATCGAGCAGTTCTTGCATTAATTTATGAGAGTGGATTAGACCTAATGGGGATACCACTTTAAAAAAAATGCGCCAAGCTATTGACCGCAAGGTGGTGTGGAACTAATAGCATATCATTTATTCATATTTAGCATATTTAGCATTTAACGCTTATAGCAAATCATATGATAAGAAGTGAAAAAGACAGAGCGAGAGAGAGAGAGAGGAAAAGGAACGAAAGGATGAAGAACGTTAGCGCGACCCTCCATCGTAAGGTAGTATTGTAGAAAGAGTGAGCGAGCGATAGAAAGAGAGACAGAGAGAGTAAGCGCGAGCCTCCGGCGCGCGACGTAAGGTAGTGTCGTAGAAAGAGGGAGCGAGCGATAGAAAGAGAAACAGAGAGAGTCAGCGCGAGCCTCCAGCGCGTGACGTAAGGTAGTGTCGTAGAAAGAGTGAGAGAGCCAGAGAAAGAGAGCCAGAGAGTCAGCGCCAGCCTCCTGCGGGAGGGAGTGTCGTAGAGAGAGAAACAGAGAGAGTGAGAGAGAAGGGAGATAAGTAAACACGTTGATCAAGCGTTACCTTCCGACGATTGTTATTCGTTATTGTGGATCACTCCTCCTACTGCTTCGTCTATCACCTAGTTACGAGCTCCAGAGTACCGCCTTCTTCCGCAATTTTTGTTAATTAATAACTCGCTAACTAAGCCGAATTTTTAAAAAGTTCATTAGACTTTTCGACTCAAGTCATACTTGTGCATATGTAGTTTCCCGCTCCGACACCTGAAACCAGACACCCTGTATACCCGAGATGAACCTCTCATTATTGCCTCAGTCATTTTGCAATTATACTCATCTACTAAATTCAGCGTTGGAAATATGCTTACTGCTGCGCCATCATCAAACTCTCCCGTCAAAAGAATTCTTCTGCGTTCGCATAGAATTTGCAATTGCGATGCTGTTAGTTCGCCGTATCGTAAACTATTTTGCAGATCAATGAACTCTGTATCGTCTTTTTATCGCATATTAATCGTTAGTTCGCAGAATGAAAACTGATGCCACAAATTTATCTCTGCTACGCACCAAGCCGGTTGCATATAACACCAATGTCCTTTTACAGGTGGCAGTTGCATGATGTCTCCTAAAAACAGTACATTTATGCCACCAAAAAGCATTTCATTGTTCTTAACCCTACAGCGGTCGCGTGCGTCTGACAGACGCGTGGCGCCACGCGACCGCTGGAGGGTTAAATTCTTGCAGTCTTAAGTAAATAATTCATAAATTTTCGTAAGAAACCATTGATATCTCGTCAATGATTAGCCATTTGATGTAACGCCACTTTCGCCTCTCTTGTTCAAGTCTCTGGCCTGTCATTTTTCGATAAGTCATCACAGAACCTTTTTCGACGGGTAAAGAGAACATAGAATGTAGTGTTTTTTCCAAATATCTGTCGAGCGGTAACGCCAGTTAACGATGCCACTTCTACGAAAGTTGGTTTCAGAAAAGCATCTACAGTTGGGCTATAGCAACGTTTAACAAGTTCAACAAGTAATTTTAAGATGAATGATTTGCCACTCCCAGCTCCTCCAGTTATGAAAAGTAACATTTGCTCAGTACATTCACCTTTAATATCCTTTTCAATCACTGAGGATACTTTTCTGAATAAATCTTTCTGTTGTATGTTCATTCCTCGTACGCACCTAAGGAAAACTTCTTCCGGCATCGCGCCTATCTCTTATTCTTGATCTTCTATTACATTATTGTTGTAGTTGTAAACTTCTTCGTCAGCATGAATAACAAGAGCCTCCTCTGTCAAGATTTGCTTTTCTCCATCCTTGCGAGCAGAATTTAAAGCTACAGTTTGGACCAAACCTGCTTGAATAACTTGCTCTGCATATGCAAATTGTTCTACGGATATGTTGCCCAACATTGGTTTCAATTCGTATTGTCTACGTGCGAAACATTCTTCTGCAGATTCGTTTTCTAATGTCAGCTCATTTTCATTACGAAATGGTATGTGACATACTATCAGGTTGTAGAAATATCCTTCTCTGTCGTTGTTTAACGTGTATTATCGGTGACGAAGTACAGCAGGTTTGTTTCTTATTCGCATGCGAGTATTATCTTTCAGTTTGATGAATTTTGGTCTTTCATCAGCGTCGTTTCTAAGTTCTACATTACCTTCGTCTTCATTCCACATTGTATTAGATACTGTCTCGTATCGAACAGCGAACTCCGCTAAACTCAGATCTTCCAAGTCATCCGGTCTTTGTATGTAACGATCGAAAATATTATTGTAAATCATTGTTTCGTCTCCTTCAAAACGCAGAAGGCGATATTTTTGTTCAGGTCGACAGCTATTCACAAATACTTCCGATAATAGATTCTGTACTCGATTGCGTTGCAATCGTAAACGATGCTGTCGCTTTTCATCGGATTCCATTAGAGAGCGTTGTCGAATTAACTTTCATCTGGGTTCACGTTGTACGACAGATTCATTCCGTAACCGTGCACGAATTATATTAATTCGATGTTCGCGTTTTACTTTTGTTTCGTTTTGTAACCGTGCACGAATTAAATTCCTTCGATGTTCGCGTTTTTCTTTCGTTTCGTTTTGTAACCGTGCACGAATTAAATTTATTCAATGTTCACGTTTTTCTTTCGTTTCGTTTTGTAACCGTGCACGAATTAAATTTATTCGATGTTCACGTTTTTCTTTCGTTTCGTTCTGTAAATGTGCACGTATTACATTTAATCGTTGTTTTCTTTTCATAGTTTTCTCGCGTCTTAATTTAGTACGAGCACGTTCCCGTATTTCAGACAATCTCGTGTCGTTCGTTACTATTTTCATTCTTTCGTTTCTCTGCAATTCTTCTGTAATTCTTCTCTAAGCGTTCTTCTCTCGCTTCAACCGACTCACCAGCACGGCTTTTTCTCTTACGAGACGCTTCCTTCGATGGCCTTCCCATTGCGTGTTTTATTGTTGAGACAATTGACTTATGATTTCTATCAGATAAATTTCTTGTATTTTCTATGAAACAAATATGGTATGTCTTTTTATAATGATACAACAGTTTGTCTTTTGAGACAATTTTTATGCCTTCCTAAGAGACAATTTCGATGTCTTTTTGCGAGACAATTTTTGTGTCTATCTATGAGACAGTACTTCGGTGTCTTCCTAAAAGACAATTTTGATGTCTTTTCCTGAGACAATTTTTCTGTCTTCCTATGAGACAATTCTTTTGTGTCTTCTGATGAAAGACTTTTGATGTTTCTTAATATAACTCAATGTTTTTTCTACGGGGCACTTCTTAGGTTTCGATAATTACTATATTTTTCTTTTAAAGGTACCTATTAAATTATATCTATAAATTATATATTATATCTATGGATATAGGAATCAATATTCGTTACCTAATGACTACGGTGATGTAGCGCTGTTGAGTAGAATATTGTTTCGAAATTCTATTTAAAATAGACGCTCTCGTGGTAGCGATTCTGTACAATCACTATATTCAATGTGAATGTATCAGCTGGGTAAGACCTATCTATGGAAGGAACAATGGAGAAGTTTCACGAACATTTACGTTCTGCTACGGTTAACTGCGTGTACATTGAAAAAATGTAAATATACATCGTACGATGGCTCGACTGTTCTCAATATTCCTTCTGTGATGAACTTCGGCAATCAAGAACTACGAAATTCTTTCTAATACATTTACACTTTTACTACATTTATATTTATCCTTTAAACTAACACATTTCAAGTGCAAATTGTTTTCCCCCACTTAGTAATATTATACTGTCGGTTAATACTTGCCGTGCCTTCAGTTACAATGAGTTCGTCAGACAGCATGGACGTAAGTATTATTACTATTATTTCCTTATAACATATAAACGTAGAATCATTTCCAGTTTAACTTCATTATTTGTACTTATGTCTTTTTTACAGGCCGACAACGATAATTTGCCTATAGGCCTGACCATCCGTAAGTAATAAAAATGCGACATATTATTCATCATGAACGAACTCTTTTTATTTTAACCTACTTCTTCATTTAGAACCTACTTATGAGAATAAAATAGCGGAATTGGAATTGCAATTGCGTCAACGGGACCGTCAGTTGGCCGAAGCGTTGGCGCATGCGCCGCCGCAGCAGCCACTGCCGCCGCAACCGTTGCCGAGGGGGCATTGGCATACTGCTGGTAAGGTTTCCATACCTCAAGTTCAAGTCGTTTCTCAAAGTCCTATTTCGCTTTGTGTTCTAAAGTGCTTTGCGGTGCTTTCTCTTGGACTAAAAGTGGTGTTTTTTTACCGTGCAAGAGTATTTTGTCTTGGTTGTGACGTACGCGATTGCCGGCGAAAACTCTACTGCCGCGGTACGCCTTTACGCGGAGAGATATCCTGGACGAGAACGCCTCCCGGATCGTAGGGCAATTCAGAGATGTGTCCAGCGATTACGTCAGACGGGCAATATGTTACCGCACCGTGAGCTCGCCGCTTTACAGATTCGTGTCCACTTAAGGGACGAAGAGGGGATCTTGGATGTTTTCGCTGAAACCCCGGGGTCCAGCATACGTAATGTCGCTAAAAGGCTCGACATAATTTAAAGCACGGTGCATCGTACGCTGCAACGGAACGGTTTCACCTGTATAATTTTCAAAGGGTGCATCAGCTTTTGCCGTGAGATGCGGAACAACGTATACACTTTTGCGAGGGTATTTTTATTATTTCTAGTTAAATATTCCATTGTGATGCTTTTTATAAATATTAACAAGTAGTGCAAAGTTTCTTCAGGCCTTTTCGCGCAATGTCGGCGTGATCGATCGTTCGTCGATAATATTTTATGGAGCGACGAAACTACGTTCACCCCGAACGGGATTTTTAACACGCGGAACCAGGTCTACTGGGACCAAGAAAATCCGCGCGTTGTCAGGGAAGGTGCATTTCAATATCGCTGGTCGATAAACGTGTGGGCTGGCATGATTAGTGAACGCATCGTAAGTAGTAAATTTTCTTTTAATCTTCGATGACCATCCTTCCAGATGGTCTTCCTGCCTCCATTGTCTCACTTTGCATTCTTTCTCTCATTCCTACACTCCTCCGCATATTCAACGCCTCTCTTCTCTCTTCTACCTTTCCACGCCTGTGGATACACTCCTTTATCACTCCTATACTGAAAATAACCTCTCCCATTGAACCTTCTCACCTCCGTCCTATCTGACTCCTTCCTGAACTGTCTAAAATACTTGGGAGGGTGGTCCTGCGTGATGTCCGGAACTTTCTCCATAGTCGTGGACTTCAGGACCCCTTCCAACATGGGTTCGTCAAGGGTCGGTCTACTCAGACTGCCTTGCTTACCTTCACCGAAGACGTCAGACGGGCAGTGGATGAGCGTAAAATAACCATCGTCGTCTGCTTCGACTTTTCAAAGGCCTTCGATACGGTCGACCACTACAAGCTGATGGAGAAACTCAAGAAATTGAATTTCTCCACTCCAGTTCTGCAGTTGTTTTGATACCTTTCATACCTCACAGAGAGGTATCAAGCGACGAGGGTGGACGGTGAACTTTCTTCTTGGGAACATGTTTTCTACGGTGTGCCGCAGGGCTCTGTACTTGGACCGTTTTTATTCTCACTCTTCCTGTGGGACCTCAATGATGTCGTTCACCTCTCCAGGCTCCTCAAGTACGCTGATTATCTCCAGTTGTACCTCCACGTTGCTCTTCATGAGCCTGAGGAGGGAATCTGTGAGATCAATCACAACATTGCACGCGTGGTGGCATGGACGATAGAAAACGGTCTCCTATTGAACCCTGGGAAGACGCAATGTATGCTTTTAAGATCTTCTCGCGCTTTGAATGTCATAGATAAAGATTCCCTACCGTCGATAAGAGTGGCGGATACGTCTATTCCTTTCTCGGCAGTGGTGAAGTCGCTCGGTGTCCATCTCCAGAGCAATCTGAGGTGGCACGAGCAAGTCACGAGTGTGTGTCGGAAAGTCTATGCGATGCTTGCATCGCTTAGCAAAAACCGGCGCACGCTCTCCCTACAGTTAAAGGCTAGACTCTGTGACGTGGTCACAAGAACCACCCAAAAATTCAAAGCAAAGTAATGACGAAACGTGAATGCCCCTCGAGGCGGCTAGAAAGTATAAGTGTCATGTATTAATTAGTAACTTCATATGGCTCTAGCTACGCCGTGTCAACGCAACCCGGAATACACGATGAACACCGTAGAGATATCGTAGCGGGATGCCGCCAATCAGCATCCACGCCGCTCACCGCTCACATCGTTAATTGGCCGCCAAGGAAAGGTGATCAGACACCGGAAGGACCTCCTGCGACGCTTCCGCATATTAAGGAAGCAATAGCGTTAATCGGCGTCGCCACCTCCCCACCCGTTCGCCAGGACCGTCTCTAGCTAGGAGACTAGAAAAATTACAAGGATCCGAAAAACAGCGAAGATCGGAAAAGAACGAGTCTTTCATCAAACTTCCGAACGGGAAATGTCTATGGACGAGGAGAAAAGGGACGGAGTGTTCGAAAGTGTCTGTGACAATCGAGTGAGCGTGTTGTATCTGAGTGAGCGTAAAAATTGTTACAAGTGAAATTTCGGCGGCGAACAATACCTGTAATTGATGCGTACCTGCGGCTGGTCACATGATGGACCGGCACGAGCCTCGATCGTGCGTGCGGCACGCGTGCTCGCTCTCTCGTGGTTGAATCGTCGACTAGATCGGTCACGTTTTTAATTGTATTGCTTTAACTAGGAATTTGCCTTTGAGTATCGTTATATTGAGTAGTGTCTTGTAGAAGCTATTAAATTATCTTTCTTTCAACTGTCGCGAGCGTGAAGCACGAGAAAGGAGAGGAAGAAGGAGCGTTCCTGAGCGCCCGCGGAAGGGTGATTGCACTTGGCGAGAGGACGTTATCTGCGGACCTCGTGGCTATCGAAAGAGTCTTCCAGCGGTAAGCGACGGTGAAGTCGTGTGCTTTTGGTAATATGTATTTTTTTGTTATTGACTGGTAATGGGACCGAGGAGGAATTTGCGTACATTGCTTTTGGACTTGTCTTCACCGCCCTAGTGCTGCCGGCGTGAGGCCACAGTACACGTGGTAGAAGAATTCGTTGATTAGAAAAGTTGAGTCGATTATTAATATCGATACCTCCTCGGTTTGCCCATCGTTTAATGGTCGCTCCATGAAAGCTATCCGGCGTGAATCGCCTCTCAATACGACGACCGCGTCACGTATCCACCACTTGAGCTTTTAAACTATTGTAGTATCTGTCTTTTGTAAATTTCGTAATTCGTATTAAGTAAGAATATTCCGTTTTAGTAATATTCTCGATATCGTTCTTGCCGTACGTTCGTTACGACGTAGTTACCTCGCATTGTTTGCGTACGCGACCTCCGTCAAGGGCGGAGCGCCATTCGATGTGCGTATTGAAAGCGTAGAAGGTACGCGTGATCGTTGAAATCGTTATAACGTTATTATCTTGTATTTTGAATGTGTGTGAATACGAATTTTGTCTCATTTCGATTTATTATCTGGAGAGTTATCTACAGCGGGGTATCCCGTCTCTGTTGAAGTAACCCGAGTGGCATAACCTCACGTTTTCTTGTATGATCGCGTTACGCGACGGGAGATATCTCTTTTTGTAACCGCTCGGGCAGATTACCTACTTCTTTCCGAACTATTTGAAGTATTGAATAAATTCTCTCACTTGAAAGTATGGTGTGCTCTCTCTCTATTGAATGTTTGTGTCGTACGTAAAGAACCTTCGCCTCTCCGTTACTCCGTCAGGAGACTGACTAGCCGGAAGTCTTGTGCCGGTTCATCCGATCAGGCCCTCATTCCTATAAAATCCTACCACCTCTCTGGTCGTCCGAGTGGTGACCGTAAGTCACCTGGCGCCCAACTAAATCCTCCTTCATTTCCGACCACCAGAAAGAGCGATCAGGGCGATTGCCTGACCGGGTGCCGAAGAGGTGCGTGCCTTGGGGGACACTATCGTCTTTCGAAGATAGTTTGGCCAAGTTCCTCCTCGTGCAACGTCACAACTCATACAGAACCTCGCGATTACTGCTACTTGGTGCATGTCGATATGCAAGCCGTCGAGGAGATCCGGCTGCAGCGAGCCTTGAATGCCTGTGTCCGTTTCGTTTTCGACGTGCGACGTGATGTTAACATCACGCCGTGCATCGCAGTGTGCTTTTTTGCCTAAAATCGGACATGTCTGAGATTAGTCACCAATTTAATAAAGCATTTAGTTCCGAATGCAAGAACTCAAGTCCCGTGACGCTAACTTGAATGGTTTTGAAAAAAACCCCATTCAAAAATTTGTGTCCCGTATTTGGGAAAAACAGGAAAATCAATATAGAGCAAAATCTATGAGAGTATGTATTATTTTTGTATCGAGAATTAGAAAGCCTAATGTTAGCTTACATTATGAATTTATTCCAGCCACCCTAGGACTTGCACATTTCTCGAAAATCGCAATTATGTGATTTTCGTTTTTAATTTATTCTAGCTTTATTTATTTTTATTAGCACTTGCAACTTGCTTTAAAATATTGATACAAGCATGAACTATCACTATAAAAAAAATTGACTGCTAGTCTCGTGGGATTTCCGAGAAATATGACATTGAAATTTTTCGAACACTTGTTTTTATGGTGTTCGTGAAGCTTTTTAATTTTCAACACCGCAACCTTTTTATTTTAAAAAATTAAGGATTGTGCCAGGTTGTGCTAGGTTTAAGCTGACTTGTGCCGTAAATAAAAATTTTGAAAATATTTCTAATTTTTTTAAAATGAAAAATAAAATTTTTTTTCTAAATTGTTTAAATTTTAAAGTCGTGTTGGGTTGTGCACGTGAAGTAGAACAAATTGAGTCTATAAAAAAATCTTGTGGCGTCAGCCGTTTCGTTTAGAAGCCAACTTATTTATTTAGCGTTTCGGTAACAACCATTTTTTTGGGGGGAACTTTCATTATTCTGATTTCGAGAACTTTTCTTAATTCCGAAAATCTTTTTGACATCGATAATCCGGGTGGACACGATTCTCGGCAGGACTTAACCCTTCCACCCGACTTCCGAATCCGCGGAGGAGAGATTATCGTTACAGTGCACACGGATGTCTTTGGGTGCTCTTCCCGCTGAAGCTGTTAGTACAATTGACTTGATTGATCGCTTTAATAATCTATTTGATATTCTAAATTCATCAACAGCCAATGATTATAAAGAATATGGTAAAGTTTTTGTGGAAAATGCTAAACAAAGGGGATTCCTACAACAGATGTTGAATTTTCTGAAATGCATTAAAGTTATGAATAAGAATAATTATACTGTAAGAGTTAGATGCTTTGAATGCTGGCAGATAACAATTAATGGTATTATTCAGCTTTGGGAAATATTAAAAAATAACAATTTCTCGTATCTCCGAACGCGTAGAGTAAATCAAGATTGTCTTGAAAATTTCTTTGGCAGTATTCGTCAACAAAGTGGTAATTGTTTAAATCCCACACCGATACAATTTAGTATCAAAAAATTGTTCAGTTTTGTATTTTGAAAGCATAGTATAGCAAGTACCACGGTTGCTTACCAAACGTTTCAGTCTGCTATACGAACGAAAGTAATCGCTTAAATGCCTTATCGCCTCTTCTGAGGAGGTTGATTCACAAGGATAGAGGCGCCTAAACTTTGTAAACCCATCGATTACCAATAAAATATGTTTAAACCCAGGATGTTCGACTGGACGATGTTCAATACGGTAATCATAAGCTTGCAAAAAGAGAGTCCAACGTGAAATTCGCGAGTTTACGGTCTATCTACTTAAAGTTAATCTAAAACTATCGCAATCGGTAAGAATTTTGAATAGAATACCAAATAAGTAAATATGAAATCTTTGAATAGCATAAACTACAGCCAGACATTTCAGCTTAAAACTGTGGTACTTCGATTCGTAATCGGTAGTTCTTTTACTAAAATAAAATACAGGTTTCAATGATCCATCTGTTTTCTTCTGTATTAACATAACGCCAAATCCACTGGAGTTTGCATCGCAATGTATCTCGGTATTGAGAGTCGATGAATAAATGGCTAAAATCGGTCGTGATGCTAAACAATTTTTTAAAGTCTCGAACGCGAAAAGTTCTTATGGTCCAAATTTAAACTCGGCATATTTCTTAACGAGATCGTACAACGGTTTTGCTATTTGTGAAAAATTTTCGATAAAGCGACGAAAGTAACTGGCTAAGCAAACGAATCTATGAGCCTCTTTTGTATTCCGTGGTATCTGATAATTTACAACGGTGGACACATTTTCTTCGCTTGGACGTATTCCGTCTTTACTCACCAAATAACCGAGATACGTAATCTCTTCAAATAGAAATGAACATTTATCTAGTCGAAAATCTAGATGATATTGTGCCGAAAGATTAAATATCTGTCGCAAAATATCTAAATAGTTTTCAAGGTGCTCGGTGGCGACAAGGATATCGTCCAAATATAATAGTATTTTATTTTGTCGTACCAATTTAGAAAACTTGGTATTATTAAATCTTTGAAATACTCGAGGAGCATCCGTTAAACTAACGGGCATCCTAAGGTCAGTGATGTCAGAATCATGGGACGTCGGACGTCCCACGACCCCCACTATGACCTACCGTCGTCCCCCACTTTACCTCCACGGCGCTCACACACACAGCACCCTACTCTTGTCCGTGTGCACCGCTTGCGAACGGGCACTGCACACGGACAAGAGTAGGGTGCTGTGTGTGTGAGCGCCGTGGAGGTAAAGTGGGGGACGACGGTAGGTCATAGTGGGGGTCGTGGGACGTCCGACGTCCCATGATTCTGGCATCACTGCCTAAGGTATTCAAATTGACCAATCGGAGTTACAAATGAAGTAAGTTTTATAGACGACTCGGCCACAGGCACATGATGAAATCCATTTTTCAAATCAAGGCAACTAAAATATCGCTTATCGCGTAATCGATCCAAGTGATCATCGATAAGTGGTGTCGGGAAATTGTCTTTCACCGTCATTTTGTTTAGTTCTCTATAGTCTACTAATACTATAGGACAACGTTTTTATTAATGTTTCGACCGATACTGTTAATCAAAGAAAAAATATTTGTTTGGCGTTCGTTCAGGTCGTGTTTGGAAAAAGAGGTTAATATAAACTTTTAATTTTTGAAAAAATGAAGTAAAATAACATACGAATTTATGTAGATGGATGTACTACAGTTAAAAGCGGATTATTTTACCATCCAACGTTTCGGCCATATGTTCATGGCCCTCTTCAAAGGAGCAAAAACAAATACGTTTAATCAGTAATACATCATCCTTAATCAAATTCTGAAATTCAAAGAAAGGACGATGTAAAAATTGATTAAAACAAATTAATAAAACATATACAGTACTGGTGAAATGTAAGTTATTAGACTACTTACATGATATTCTGATAGAGAAAGGGCTTTTCTTTAAAAAATATATTAATCTACATGATTGAAGTGCGAAGTTATAAACCTTGGAAATTAATGTGAAATCACTTGGCTGAATATGTAATAAAAGCCATTATAAATGTGAACTCCGTGATGTTCTCACTAAGAGGTACGGTGCACGAGTGAGGAAGGTTATTAGGCAACTGATCAGTTTTTTTTCTCTTGTATACATATTTTTGAAAAGTCCGTGAGGTGGTGGATAGAAACGATTAAGCGTACCGGTGATTTTAATATTTTGAAACCTCCCGCAGCACTAAACCGTGCTGGAGAGGGGGTAAGAATCTACATTGGATGCTAGTGTGGCTACGTTGGCCAATCGTGAGCATGAAACTTTGTCGTAATGAAACTAAGCTGCGCGCCAACATTTGAACATATTTGCGTTACAAGATAAAATAAACCATACAGAAAATTAATGTGAAATGAAATTTAGATACGAGGTATCATAAGAAACCTACGATTCAAACGAACAGTTTGATGATGTTGGTAAAATAATCATTTACCTCATTATTCTCTGTACGAGTATTTACGGTGTTATTTAATAATATATGGAACGTTTCTGCTATTCTCCTTTTTCTTGTATCACTTTCGTGATGGAGAATATTTATGTTGTTAAGATCAAATGTATGGCCAGTGTCCATAAAATGATTGACAACATCCGTGTGATGGTTATGTGGATGTGTTATACTTAGTTTATGTTGGTTTATACGACTCGACAGGTATTGGCCAGTTTCACCCACATAGCATTTTTGACAATTGTTGCAATTGAATTTGTATACAACATTCGGTGTTTTGTCAATATTAGGTTTGTCTTTAGTAGATTTAAATATTGTTCTTAGACTGTAATGCGAGTTGTGTGTAATATGGTAATCATATTGTCTAAAAATGTGACAAATACTTTGGCTGAGACCCGGAACGTACGGTATGACACCCATGTTTAACCATGAGCGTTCACCCATACTCTCACGTTTCTGAAGCCTTTTGATTTTACATTCAGCGGGATGGTACAATTCATGTATCCTCTGTTTGATGATATTGTCAATGAAGTTAACCGGATAACTATTGTTTAATAAAGTGTCTTTGATTAATTTTAAGTTGTCAGTTCGGTAGGTAATATCAGATAATTTTACCGCTCTATCCACCAGACCTTTAATTAATGCTATTTTGTTCATGGTAGGGTGTACCGAATGAAAGTTCAAGTATCTACCCGACCACGTTTTTTTATGGAACCAGTTACAAATTATTTTATTGTCGATACGGGTGAGTAAAATGTCTAAAAAACTGATTTTATTGTCGATTTCTTCCTCAAAAGTGAATTGTAACCTCTGGTTGTAGGAATTAAAAACTGTGAGAATAATGTCAAGCGTGCCCCTAGGAATAGCCGTTATGATGTCATCGACATATCTTTTAAAGAACGAGAGGTTAAAAGGTAACTTATTTAAACAAAAATCTTGTAATTGTTCCATGACAAGTTCTGAGAGTACTGGTGATAATGGAGAGCCCATAGGGCTGCCGAAAATCTGTTTATAGGTTATGTTATTGAACGTGAAAGTGGTGGCATCCATAACAAATTTAATAGCATCTATGAAAGAGGTTTGTGAAATTTTTGTATGGATTTTAATTTTGTCCCAGTTCTTCTTAATAGCCGCTATTACTAATTTTATAGGGATGTTTGTGAAGAGCGCGGTGACATCCAGAGATATCAAGTAGTGATTATCAGGTAAGGATACTCCGTCGATGAATTCTTTAAATTGCCAACTATCTTTCACAAAATGTTCATTGTTACCTGTTATCTTTTGCAGAATGTCAGACAAGAACCTTGCCAACTTGTAAGTCGGTCCATTGATACTGGATACTATAATTCTCCAAGGAGTGTTCTCCTTATGGATCTTAGGAAGTCCACAAGCTCTAGGAGTGACTGCGTTATGGATTTTCAGATGTTTACTTAAATGCTCATCAATGTACCCTTTTCTTAACCAGTTGTCTATAATTAGATTGTTCTTCTTCTGAAAAGTGAAAGTATTGTCAGTACGTACTACGGTGTAAGTGCTATTGTCATTTAACATATCTTGTATACTATTGTAATAATCCTGTTTATTGACTAATACAGTGATATTACCTTTATCAGCTTTAGTGATGATTATGTCATCATGTTCTTTAATAAACCTTTTGGTTTCATTTACTGCTGCTGTAATACTCAAATGTATCGGATTTAAAGTGTGATAATGCTTGATAAAATTGTACAAGACATTGATAGTTTTAAACCTTGCTTCTTTTCTGATATCAGTTCGTAATTTCTCTACGTTATGTTCTAACTCTACTAGAAATTTTAATATCCATTGTTTAATGTTAAAGTTCATGAAATTGTGTTTAGGTCCTAGAGCTAGGATGCATTTAACTCTAGGAGGGATATGTGTCTCGGTTGTCAAAGAAGTTAAGGTTGCTATCAAGGTTTCTTATGTTGTTAAATTTTTTAATACACATTAGAATTAGAAATACAATTTTCTAATACACATTAGAATTAGAAATACAATTGTATTAGAAAATTATTAGTATTAGAAAAGGGTGAACGCTCATGGTTAAACATGGGTGTCATACCGTACGTTCCGGGTCTCAGCCAAAGTATTTGTCACATTTTTAGACAATATGATTACCATATTACACACAACTCGCATTACAGTCTAAGAACAATATTTAAATCTACTAAAGACAAACCTAATATTGACAAAACACCGAATGTTGTATACAAATTCAATTGCAACAATTGTCAAAAATGCTATGTGGGTGAAACTGGCCAATACCTGTCGAGTCGTATAAACCAACATAAACTAAGTATAACACATCCACATAACCATCACACGGATGTTGTCAATCATTTTATGGACACTGGCCATACATTTGATCTTAACAACATAAATATTCTCCATCACGAAAGTGATACAAGAAAAAGGAGAATAGCAGAAACGTTCCATATATTATTAAATAACACCGTAAATACTCGTACAGAGAATAATGAGGTAAATGATTATTTTACCAACATCATCAAACTGTTCGTTTGAATCGTAGGTTTCTTATGATACCTCGTATCTAAATTTCATTTCACATTAATTTTCTGTATGGTTTATTTTATCTTGTAACGCAAATATGTTCAAATGTTGGCGCGCAGCTTAGTTTCATTACGACAAAGTTTCATGCTCACGATTGGCCAACGTAGCCACACTAGCATCCAATGTAGATTCTTACCCCCTCTCCAGCACGGTTTAGTGCTGCGGGAGGTTTCAAAATATTAAAATCACCGGTACGCTTAATCGTTTCTATCCACCACCTCACGGACTTTTCAAAAATATGTATACAAGAGAAAAAAAACTGATCAGTTGCCTAATAACCTTCCTCACTCGTGCACCGTACCTCTTAGTGAGAACATCACGGAGTTCACATTTATAATGGCTTTTATTACATATTCAGCCAAGTGATTTCACATTAATTTCCAAGGTTTATAACTTCGCACTTCAATCATGTAGATTAATATATTTTTTAAAGAAAAGCCCTTTCTCTATCAGAATATCATGTAAGTAGTCTAATAACTTACATTTCACCAGTACTGTATATGTTTTATTAATTTGTTTTAATCAATTTTTACATCGTCCTTTCTTTGAATTTCAGAATTTGATTAAGGATGATGTATTACTGATTAAACGTATTTGTTTTTGCTCCTTTGAAGAGGGCCATGAACATATGGCCGAAACGTTGGATGGTAAAATAATCCGCTTTTAACTGTAGTACATCCATCTACATAAATTCGTATGTTATTTTACTTCATTTTTTCAAAAATTAAAAGTTTATATTAACCTCTTTTTCCAAACACGACCTGAACGAACGCCAAACAAATATTTTTTCTTTGACTAATACTATAGGGCTCGAGTAGGGGGAGTTACTCGCTCGGATAAGTTGATTAGCTTACAACTGATCTAAAATAACGTTCAATTTCCCTTTGTCGGGGAACGCTAATCTGCGCGGACGAAAACTTATAGGCTGGTCATGCTTTACACTAATTACCATTTCTACGGGAGCTGGTGTTGGATCTGAAGATCTATTATTTAAATAATCTCTTTCATAATCACTCTTCAATTGTTCAGATATGCTATATTCCATTTCGCTATTTATATTCAAATTATCAGTACAGCAGTAATGTCGTTATCAAAATCAATATGTAAAATTTCGTCAAATGCATTAGTATCCTTTTTTTACGACAGGCGTAAGTTTTTATTTAGAAACTACAATTTTTTCGCCCAGCTATAAATCAATATAAGGAGATGATGTGACGTCCCTACCTCTACAGTAGCCGAGAACGTAACGTACCAAATACGCAACGGCGAATATAGCAAGTCCTTTGAAGAAGACTGTCAGAGAGGAGGACCCGCCTGGTCATGCCCTTGCGGATTTATAAAATTTAACCAGACACCTGCCGCTGAAGACGCATGGTCAATCACGGCAGAATGTCTTGACGTCGAAGAAGAACGGGAGGAGAACCCTATAATTTACGCTGACTTAGTGACGCGCGCATTCGAGTTGGAAATAGGACCTAATAACGCTGGACCATCCCAGTACCATGCCACTACGGAAGGAGGCCAACAGGAGAACGTCATTAAAAGACACACGAGCCTACCTGCGGCCATCGGTGAGCCTCTGGAACGCCCCATCCCACCTGCACCGAGAGTTGTAACCCTCGCAGAAGCCAAAGCACTTATTGTCGCCGAACGCAGAGCCTTCTCCATGGCAGCAATGAACCGTGACGTCACTGCAAATCAACACGAAGGTCCATCTTCCTCTACCGAGGCAAGGATCTCACCTAAGAGGAAAAGAGACGACGAGGAGCACGTGTACGACGAGCCCGTTGTCCTGAGAAGACCTACCCCATACTATGTGACTGACATCCTGCGTCCAGATTGGCCTCCGATAGCAAGGATCCATGAACCTTTTGGTCCACCGCAGCCATCCCGCTGCCAGGTGTTGGAAGTCCCCGAAAGCAGCCCGGAGCCAGGGTGCTGGCCATTCTGCAAGGGATCAACGAAGGACGACGCTCCCAAAGACAAGTATAATCTGCGCAAACGTAAAAATACGTAAAGTGTTAGTGACATTGCGTCCAAGTGTTTTAACGGCGTTGGTACTCTATTAAGAACAATATTAACCACTAGAATTAAGCACACGGAAGCATGCGCGTGAATTCATCCTTTCTATTTTTATTATTAATACATTCAAATAAACTTTATTAAGTTAGTTTGCATACCAGATATAACCTTGAGTAAACGCATCTTTTTGTATTCTTTATAATTATTAGGATAAAAGATTTATAAATTGAATACGTGCATAATACGTAAACTAACCTTTTCTATATATTCATTAAAATAAATATGAGAAATATTTAAAACGAAGCGCACGCCTCGTGCTCGCGGTAAACACGTAATCCTGCCTCGCACGGTGCCGGGCCCACCTGCGAGGGGGAAACGTAAACTCCAGCCGCGTATTCATTCACTCAAAAAAATTCCTATACCTATGCCGGTTTCTTCTACTGCTCCTTCTCCATCAGCACCCTTGTCTCGCTCTACTAAGAACAAAAACATAGACATTTCCACGAATATTCCAAGAAATTCGTCTACTATCCCGACTTCGGAAATTCCCTCGACGTCGAAATGTATCATTGTTGACGAACTTCGTCTTGATCTCACTACCGCCTCATTAGCAATCATGAACTCGTCTAGTTCCTACGAATCCATGAAGGATTTTCAATCTCCATTACCACCTTCGGCTTTTAACCCTTCCGACATAATTCATTCTTCTATTGAACACACTATTATTGCTCATTCAAATCCTGCTTCTCCAGTTATTTCTCCTAAAAATAAAAAAGCGAAGAGGAAAAACAAATCTAAATCCAATTCACCGGAAAATCCACCTTCGGCTATTCCGGTTCATAATAGATTTCAGGTCTTATCTTCGTTTCACGAGGATATTCCTCCCTCTAAAACACCTACACCCCCTCGCCCCCGCCCCTTCTGCCGCCTCTGCTCAACCTTCCGTTGAAAGGAGTGCCGCAGAAAATCCTGCTACTACTTCCAAAATTATTCGTCCCCCTCCCTTTTACATATCAGGATTTGATGGCAATATTCTTGCCTTCCACAAGAAAATGAATGCTGACTTTGGTCCTACTTCTTATCATGCTAAATTCCTCGGCAAAAGAATAAGACTTCAATTCTTTTCGATTGAAAATTACAACATATTCAAAGATTCCCTTAAATCCTCGCAAGTACCATTCTTTACTTTTGGAACTCCCGCCGATAGGTCTCTTGTCATGGTCCTTAAAGGTCTACCTCCTATCCCCACCAACGAGCTCGAGGAGGAACTTAGATTTCACGGTCTAACCCCCACTGCCTGCTCCGTTATTACTCCGAAGAACTCTAATTCTCTTTATGAAATTTATAAAATCATCTTTCCAGTCGCTACCCTGCCTTCTACTGTCACAAAAACCGGATTTCTTTTTAATACCCGGGTATACTGGGAGAGATACCTCTCCAAGCGTGTCTACACTCAGTGTTTTCGCTGTCAATCTTATGGCCATTCGGCCAATAACTGTAACCTCCCTCCTTGGTGCGTCAAATGTGCCGGTCCACACACATCCTCTTCGTGCACCAAACCTTATGTGGTTCCTCCACGTTGCGTCAACTGCTCGGGAGCTCATACAGCCAATTACAGTCAATGTCCTGCCCTTAATAAATACCTTGAAAAAAGGGCCTCGCCTGCTCCTGTCCTACGTGGTGTGACGTTTCGGACGTCACATGAAGAGAAGTGCTTCGCTCGACGCGCCGCTCTCAGGGCAAAATAGTACAGTCACGAACCTTGTCACTAATTTCATTCGTACGCGTTTCATGACCACTCCACCGAGATACCACCTACGATGGAGAAGCGACGAGGAAAAAGATAATGCTACCGAAACGTACACCGCCTAGTAGCTACCGTCGTGGGAAACAACCATCATTTTCTCACCAGAGAGACATCTAGAATCGACGCATCGATCAACGTTCCGAAGATCGATAATGCAGAGCGTCGGCGTAGCGTATCGACGCGGAAATTCGGCGTCGCATAAATTAATGTAAATCACGTAGAGGCGCACGTGGCGGAAAAGTCACGTGATAATTGCGAACCGGTCCGGTGGTCGACGACGAGCACGGATCGCTTCACTTAGCGCAGGGCTCTCGAGGCGTACATTTGTATTCTTTTCCTTTGCTACCGTTTTCCCTTCAGTGGTGTTTCGTTAAAGTCGAGTCACGGGAGAGAGTAGATAAGTCCCATTCCGACGACCCGGCTACCGAAGATTCTCCACCAGGAAGGAGGACGGAGTCGACCTCGACACGAGACGTTTGGGCGAGAAGGCTACCGAGGCCACGAATTAAGAGCGAGCGGTAAGCCGACCGATTCGAACATCCACTCTTCGGGAGGATTCGATCACCGAAGTCACAGTCTCCGTATTTGTAGCATATTTGATTTCGATTTTGGTGGTTAGATAGTAAGTTTCGCGTGGAAAATTCTGGAACGCCGGCATTGGCCACGTTCCCGCTTTCCACCTTTCGATTAGTGGTTAGCTTATAAGTTTTGAAGATTCGTAAAGTTTTCGATTTTGTAAAAAGAGAGACTAAGACTTCGGCCGATGGTTCCGCTCCCGGTCGCGACTCGCTACGAGTATTCTGCGTCGTGCGGATCGTCCTGAGAGTGGCAAGGTCACGCGTCTATTATTTAACGACTCACGTAAAGCACCAGGTACCGTGCTGCTCCCCATTGCGCTAAGCCCCTTTATATGTTCTTGTGTACGAATTTGTCGTTATAAAAATTGAATTTCGTCATTGTATACATTTCGGATGCTTCAGGTGTTAAATTGTTAAATATAATCTGTAGCGAAATCGACTATAATTACGCTTGTAAGATCTTCTCGTTTAATCTGCATAAGCTATCGTATTTCTTATTACGCTAAAGTAAAGTCAAGTAACTATCGTTTCTCAACATCGCGGACGGGTATAACACTTGTAATGAGTAGGGAAACCGTTCGTATTTTTGTATCTGTCTCCTTGAGAAACCCTAATAATTAGTTGACCATCTGCTCCCGTCGATGAGCTTATTGCAAAGATTAAATGTCCATACACTTGATTTCCGTTTTCTAAAATAAACATAATTTATTTTGCTGCCTTGAGTAGGGTATATAGTGGGCTTCTGGACCACCGCTCCATCGGTAAGTGGGTGGTGGGGTGTTAGAGGGGGTTGGGTGGGTGGGTGGTGGGATGTTAGAGGGGGGTGGGGTGGTAAGATGTGACGTGTGGGTGGGTGGTGGGGGGGGGGTAGGTAGGACTCGAACGACAAGTGGGTGGAAGGGGGGTGATTCTTAGAAGGGAGCAGAAGTTAAGTTAATAAATTTAACTTTGAATGACAGTTATTGGGTTAATGAATAGAAAAACGTATAATTTAAGTTATTGTGACGTTGTGGAATGCACCTGACTGGGAAAGCAGGTGTTGTCTCACACCTGAGACGCACCACCCCCTGAGAGGGTTCGGTTTGCCAACATTGATACTAGGTATTTTATTATATATTTTATTACCTCTTGCACTTAAGATGGGTTAAAAAGATTGGGATACATTGTTTCGTATTTGCTTGAGGTAGCCACCCAAGGCGACAGTTAACTTTCGAATTTCCTAGTTTACGTTACGGAAAAACATGTGTTGTCTCACATTTGAGACGCACCCCCCACTGAGAGGCTTCGGTTTGCCAACATTGATACTAGGTATTTTATATTTTTATTACCTCTCGCATTTAAGATGGGTCAAAAAGATTGGGATACATTGTTTCGTATTTGCTTGAGGTAGCCACCCAAGGCGACAGTTAACTTTCGAATTTCCTAGTTTACGTTACGGAAAAACATGTGTTGTCTCACACTTGAGACGCACCCCCCACTGAGAGGCTTCGGTTTGCCAACATTGATACTAGGTATTTTATATTTTTATTACCTCTCGCATTTAAGATGGGTCAAAAAAATTGGGATACATTGTTCCGTATTTTGCTTGAGGTAACCACCCATGGTGACAACTAACCCTTCGAATTTCCTAGTTTACGTTGCGGAATGTACCTGATCGGGGGAAAGCAGGTATTGTCTAAAAACCCCGGCATGCTTGTGCCGGTCTTCTCGAAAAAAATATATGGGGGTGTAAACTCTCGAGTTTGAGGCGTACCACAGACACGCTGGTGTTGGTCTTCCAAAAATAAATGGGAGGGGTGTAAATTCATAAGTTTTGGGGATGTACCACATTGCGTCCAAAATCGGCCCTAGAAAGTGCAGGTCTAGCCGCACCTCTACTCCTACCCCCGCAAAATTCTAATACCCCCTCCAACGGCTTAGGAGGTTGACTCTTATATAGTCCAACTGACCAGTCTTCGAACTATCATTGATATATTTTTCCTATCAATATGAGACTTACCGCGTGTATTGATCACATGAGGAAGCAAAGAGAGCGAATGCTCGCCATGGAGTCGCAAAGTGTAAGTATACCAAACATATATTTATACATATATTTTTGGAATTGTACATAACCAATTTTAATTATAGATCAATGCAGCGGATTTCGACAAAAGCTTGTACGAAGAAACGCTTTCAGAAACGCGTGCATTGGAGTATTTGCTGGGCTGCACCTCGAGCGATGACGGCTCGAATTCGAGCAATGGCGACAGCGGTCTAGAGGACGACCATGATGGCCACTCCGTCGCGATTATGGCCGATAATTATACCATAAAGCAGGAAGAGAGAGAGAGGAAAAGAAAAAGAGAAATTGAACGGCCGGAAAAGTTGGAAGAATATTTATGTTATGAAAATTTTGCTCAACGGTTTCATGTTAAAAAAAAGAGGCGAAAGAATTTGTAGTAATAAAATGAATAAACAGATGAATCAAATCTTAAAATTTGTTGTTTCATATCTTCTTATCAATTTAAGGGGGCACTATGTTATAGAAAATTATTTTATAAGAACGCTCGCATCGTCAATTCATTGAATTTAGTGAAGGGTAATAAAGTTTACGCTATGGGCATGCATGCGATTGACAAAGCGAACATTGTCTAAGGTCCCATCACGCTGACGATGGTCTTCCAAAAAATATATGGGAGGGGTGTAAATTCTTAAGTTTTGGGATGTACCTCATCGCAGGCAAAAAATCGGTCCTAGAAAGTACAGGTCTAGCCGCATCTCTACTCCTACCCCCGCAAAATTCTAATAACCCTTCCAACGTCTAACATCTTAGAGAGTTGGCATTTATATACCATCGATGTTTTCCACTCGTCAGTTAGTCGTCTACATTTCTCACGAAAAATTAGTCGCAGTATTTTGACAAGTTTTCAGTGGCAAGTTTTCAGTGGCAAGTTTTCAGTGACAGTTTCAATACGAGTTATACGTAAGAAGATACAGCGAAAAATGCAACAATCCCATTCCACACATGTGAGTGAATATGAAGTTTTTAAAAGAATTTTAAATGAATTTTGAAAGAATTTTTATTATAACTAATCTTTCACATTTTTTTTCTACGGTAGAAGAAAATGGAATTTGAAACGACGGGCCAAATGTGCGCACTACGGTGTTTGTACACCAAGATACTCGTGAGTGGATATGATGTTACATATAGTTTAATTTTGTAATTTTATTATAGCTAATTTCATCATTTTTTTACAGCAGAAGGAAAATTTAACACCAGTGGGGGAGGAGATGACCAGAGGACCAGCCGTAAGTAAATATAAAGTTATTACTAGTTTAAAACATGCAATATCGTTATTGATACATTGTTTTAGATAACGCACATCATGGATATGGATGGGTTTTCCGTTGGTGGCAAGTTCCTATGCAAAGAGCTTGCCATCATTGGCATTAACGATGCGAGGCCATGTTTAGCACAATTTCGCCTAGGACGACGCTTCGGTGATCTTTCTGTGAAAGATAAAAGAACGGCAAAGTATGCATTCATTTCTCTCTCTCTAGCATATGTATATCATTTCTTTAAATCTAATAATATGTTTTTCCCATCTTTCAGCTTCGTGTGCCATAATATCCACGAGATACCATTCAGAGATGTTTGTATCGAAACATATGCACACGATGAGGTGGATAATGTTGTGCGGAACCACCTGAAAGGTTGCCGAAGCGTCATCGTCGCATACAAGGGCGGCACCGTCGAAAGAGATCTGCTACGTCGGATAGGCGTAAGAAGTATGAATTTAGAAGAGTTGGGGTGCCCCAAGTTCAATATTATTATTAAAGATAATAAATATAATAAAAACATACGTTCTACGCACTGCCCGCTGCATGTACATAAATACAATAAAAAAAATGAAGAAATGCACTGTAACTTAGTAGAGGTGACCACATTTAGAGAGTGGTATATTTTAAATAAATAACTAATATTTTATTGTAAAAGCGTATTTCCACTTCCACCTTACCCGGGGCTGAAAAATTTATTTTGGGGAAAGGGAAAAATTTTAAGAGAGGGAAAATTTTTTACCTATATGGAGGGGGCAATATTATAAGAGCAACGCGCGGAGACGGTGGGATCACATTCGAAAAATATCATTTCACGCATCAAGAGAACGTTTTTCTATTAAACATCATGCAGAACTACTGGAGGCCAACTACTTATACTGAGGGGAGATTATCACCACAATCATCTGTACAAAATAAAAGGCGAGAAACCACTCCGTAAGTACCATCGAAAAAAGTTTTAAAAGAATTACTTAATTAATTAAAATCGTTAACATCTATCTGTTTTTCTTCAGTGAATCATTGCTACCCCAGCCATCACGCGAGGAGATGTCAAAAGTGATACGTATCCTCGGTCGAAGATATGCGTTAACGAGCAGCTTCTCCAAATACCTTGAAATTGGTATAAACGTGAGGAGCTTTACATCTCGTAAAGCATCGCGCATTTGCCATTAGCGATATCCAAGTCCAAGCCGTCATATGGATACGTTTCAGAATTTAGATAAAGTTTAACGTTCGATAGTTTACAATCATCGAATTGAGATACCATTTTTGTCACACTGTTCTTACGTGCTGTCTGCAAAGCGAATATCACGTATCGTGGTTTTTCTAGTTGTGCAGAAGTTTTTACAGCCCACGTATGCTTCGTGGTGGTTTGCAACAGAGGGTACTCGTAAAGATCCCACGATCGAAAGCTCATGCTGATCGAGCGGCCACTCTCGAGAATGCGTAACATGGACAGCCGATGCAGCTCTTCCAAAGTAACGTGTGGTACTCTCCATTGAATCTTGTGCAATTTTAGCACGGGTTTAAGTTTTGCCGAGCCAAACAATGCGTTCGTGTCCACTCGTGCGCGGATCAAAACCAACTCATGACGTGCATTTATCACGATGCGCTTGTAATCTTCACAAAAACCCAGTAGCATGCTCAGCGGCACACAGAAGTTAAAATTCGATGTAGCCTTGATGACATGTTTTCTGTCACTTGCATAATTCCAGCCGGCGTTAGACAATATCCTACTTTTATCCGTCGATAAGCTCATGTGATTCTTCAAAGTGGTCGTTATTCCAGGATTTCTCGAACGATCGATCTCTACACCATCCAATTCATATCGAATTTCATCGAACATAAAAGAGATGCAATTGTTATCGAGAATTATGTATTCACTGCTTCCTTGAGGTGCCTCCTCCGACAGGCTCAATTTACCTTCCACATATAGGAAACTTTGAGATGGGAGCGTGTACAGATCCTGCTGCTGAATGGGTATTCTTATTTCATCGTTATTTTTGAGCGTTGTATTAGCACATGGATTGTACGTATGCAACTCAATTTTCGTTATACGATTGTCGAATGATGGCGCGCTCGCCACGTTTAGGATATTATCAGACATTGTTTTTCTTCCCTTTACCGCGCGGTAATTAAAATTTCACGTTCTCAGCACGCAACTTCCTCTTAGGTGATACGTTGGTTTGTGCACGAACGGTCTCGACGGTGCTAGTAATTGCCGATGGAACTATGGATGGCTTATTGTTGCCGTATGTCTGCTCGTTGCTGCCGTGGTGATATATTAGCATATTACCGATCATGCGCAATACGCCGACGTACGTGTACTCGCACCGATATTTCTTCTCCGCGAAGGTCTATCAGATGTCCATTCTGGTCCGTGATTTGAATGCTCAGATCGTCTATTGCTCGCACGACGATCGGCAGATAAATGATTCGTGGCGGCGTTTCCGATATTTTATATCCTGGTGGTACTTGAGGCGAGAATTCATGTATCGTGTGTACGCGCTTGCCGTTGCTATAGGAACCGGTGGTCACGTTGCACTCCACTCGAATCATGCTCACACTTATAATATTTACGGGTGCAACAAAGTTTTTATTAATGTTTCGTTTTTTTATGGCACGCTTGACATTATTCTCACGGTTTTTAATTCCTACAACCAGAGGCTACAATTCACTTTTGAGGAAGAAATCGACAATAAAATCAGTTTTTTAGACATTTTACTTATCCGTATCGATAATAAAATAATTTGTAACTGGTTCCATAAAAAAACGTGGTCGGGTAGATACTTGAACTTTCATTCGGTACACCCTACCATGAACAAAATAGCATTAATAAAAGGTCTGGTGGATAGAGCGGTAAAATTATCTGATATTACCTACCGAACTGACAACTTAAAATTAATCAAAGACACTTTATTAAACAATAGTTATCCGGTTAACTTCATTGACAATATCATCAAACAGAGGATACATGAATTGTACCATCCCGTAGAATGTAAAAACAAAACGCTTCAGAAACGTGAGAGTATGGGTGAACGCTCATGGTTAAACATGGGTGTCATACCGTACGTTCCGGGTCTCAGCCAAAGTATTTGTCACATTTTTAGACAATATGATTACCATATTACACACAACTCACACTACAGTCTTAGAACAATATTTAAATCTACTAAAGACAAACCTAATATTGACAAAACACCGAATGTTGTATACAAATTCAATTGCAACAATTGTCAAAAATGCTATGTGGGTGAAACTGGCCAATACCTGTCGAGTCGTATAAACCAACATAAACTAAGTATAACACATCCACATAACCATCACACGGATGTTGTCAATCATTTTATGGACACTGGCCATACATTTGATCTTAACAACATAAATATTCTCCATCACGAAAGTGATACAAGAAAAAGGAGAATAGCAGAAACGTTCCATATATTATTAAATAACACCGTAAACACTCGTACAGAGTGTGACGAACTCAAAACCGTGAGAACTGTTATCGCGTAACTCCGAGAATGCTGATGCACACGCTCAGCATTCGGAGAATACGGGTGGGCTCTTAGGCGAGAGCCTCGGAGCCCAAGCCAAGACGCGACACTCTCCTCCCAGTCGCGACTCCGAACACTCGTAACAAGTGGTGTCAGAAGTTTTTCGAGCCACATAACACGCAAAACCCGACAACAAGTACACAAATAACACAACATATTTACACATCATCAACACAAACCAACAAGCAGTAGAAATCGAAATTCCAACTTTAGAACTCCAACCTATCGAAAAAATAATAACACTACAATCAGAAAACCAGGATTCGCAACATATTCCACCGGAATATGAAGCAGAAATCCACGCGATAAATGTTAAGCAACACGAAGATCGATTTCAAAAACTGAAACCGTTCCTTCACCTAGAAAACTTAAACGAAAACGAAAAAAATCATGTCCTTCAGTTGGTATCTAAATATCCACATTTATTTTACATTCCGGGAGATAAATTAGGTCACACAGAAACAATAAAACACAAAATCATAACCACGGACGAAAGCCCGATAAACATAAAACAATATCGCTACCCACAATTACATAAAACGGAAATTCAAAATCAAGTTCAAAATTTATTAGAAAAAGAAATAATTCAACCGTCAATATCCCCATATAATTCACCGGTCTGGATAGTTCCAAAAAAAAGTGACTCGGAGAATAATAAAAAATGGCGTATGGTAATAGATTTTAGAAAATTGAATGAAAAAACTATCATGGATGCATATCCACTACCAAATATTGTTGATATTTTAGACCAATTAGGAAACGCACATTATTTCTCAATTTTCGATTTGGCTTCTGGGTTTCACCAAATCGAAATGCACCCAAAGGATAAGCAAAAAACTGCTTTTTCAACACAAAACGGTCACTACGAATTCAATCGAATGCCATTTGGACTAAAAAATGCACCGGCAACCTTTCAAAGGCTTATGGATATTGTTTTAACGGGACTTCAGGGCAGCGATTTATTTGTATATTTGGACGATATTGTAATCTATTCAAACACCCTTTCGGAACACGCAACCAAATTTCACCGACTAGCGAAACGTTTAACAGAAGCGGGACTAACCTTACAAACAGATAAATGCCAATTTTTAAGAAAGGAAGTAACTTATTTAGGACACACTATCACTGAGCACGGTGTAAAACCGAATTCGGACATAATCGACGATGTAAAAGATTATCCGGTACCATCAAGTAGGAAAAATATTCGTCAATTTCTGGGACTAGCGGGGTACTACAGACGTTTCATAAAAAACTACGCAAAAATTGCAATACCGTTAACCAAATTACTTAAGAAAACTGTTGAATTCAAATGGACGGAGGAAGCACAAAAAGCATTTAATTATTTGAAGACAAAAATTCTCGAACGACCTATTTTACGCTATCCAAATTTCGAAAAACACTTTACACTCACAACCGATGCATCCGACTACGCAATGGGCGCAGTATTGAGTCAAGAACACGAAAAATTTAACCATCCAGTTGCATTTTATTCAAAAACATTCTCCAAAGCCGAACAATCATACGACGCAATGCGTAAGGAATTATTGGCAATAATAAATTCAATAGAACATTTTCGACCATATCTATACGGGCGACGCTTCACACTTATAACAGATAATAGAGCATTAACATATTTAAAAAATAAAACAAATCTTCCGCAACAATTACAACGTTGGCAAATAACACTAAACGATTATGATTTCGAAATTATTCACCAACCAGGAAAATTAAATTGTGTCGCCGACGCACTATCTAGAAATCCAGCGAATATTATGCCAATTAGGCCCAGAAACAGTTCAACAGAAAGCGCAGAATCACCGGAATATAAAAAAATTAAAGAATTTCACCAGCCAAACACACGTCAACATCCAACCTCAAACAGTTCAACAGAAAGCGCAGAATCACCGGAATATAAAAAAATTAAAGAATTTCACCAGCCAAAAACACGTCAACGTTCAATTTCAAATAGTTCAACCGAAACTGCGGAATCACCGGAGCTCAAGAAAAGTAAAGATTTTCATCAACCTAACACACGAAGATATTCAAGTATAAGCGAATCATCTGATAACCCAGCAGACAAAAAGAAACCACACACTTACACGACAGACACACTCAACACACGAGACGGAACCGGGCACGGACACAAGGAGAGCACACACACCAAGGTCGATACGGAAATCGACAACGACAACTACGATTCACCATTTTCTGACGACGAAAATGAGGACCAATTAGAAAAACAAATACGGCAACGCACAAAGGACACGCATAGGGGGAAAAGCAAAACAAAACCCCACACGGAAAAATATTCAAGTCAAGAGGCACTAGAAAAAGAACAAATACAACCAAATAACTCGCCACAAGCCACAGCCACAAGGGAACCGAGCTTCGAAGTACCCGAGACACACAACGAAAACGCTACACACACACTTCCAAACGACAAATCACATCCTACGGAGATACACGCCCAGCAGCTCATAGACACGCTCACAGACGGCAACACAACGCTCTAGGATCCACACGTCAAGGAAGTAAACAGCAACGTTGTACAACCGGAACACAGCTCGCAGTCACCAAAAATCGAAACAACGACTCAACCAAAAATGAATTTGGAGAACGAGAATTTAGCGCAACAAAGCATACAACCAAATTTTAGATCACCATCCCAAAGTCGCACAGACCAAACACCAATCACACCAACCTTCAGATCACCACCTTCAAAATTTAAAGATAAAATATCAGATGGACTGACAGACAACGACAATAATGGCAAAAATTCTATATGGAAACAGAAACCAGGTACATCAAAAGAAACGACTACTGATAAAATCGAACCAGCCTTTCGATCACCACCATTTAAAATAGGAAGTGCATCCGACACCATCTCTGCATTGGAAACAACTCCAGCTAAATCAACGGAAACGAATATTGGCAGCGATATAGAAAACAAATCGGATAATACATATTACCAACCATCACAGTACTACAGAAAAAGAATAACACAACCCCACACACACATAGAAACAAGAAACGCGACAATTACGGACGACATAACGCTACAAAATAATATTACAGTTACACAAAAACACTTTTTGACAAAAAAAGATAATATAGCTTATTTTCTCTCAGCTGATTGTGCAACAGACACAATGGTAACAAAAGTACTTATTGCAAAAGGAAAAATAGATCAGGAATCACTCCTAGAAACTAACCCACAAATTGGAGAATTATTAATTACACGTTGTGGTATGACATGCTATTTTGGAATGGTTTGCAAAAAGAAACATACAGATTCAAATAATTTAGACACTATAAAGAAATGCCTAGAGACACTAACAAAAATATTAAGGAAACTCGAACTTACGTCCTGCACAATTTCAAAAGACCCTCAAATTCTCGACACACTAACATGGTCCCACATTAAAACACTCATACGACTATACACTCTAAACTCAAACATATCAATCACTCTTTGTGAAGGAATTTTAACTGTTCCTCCTTTAAAAAACAGACAGCAAATAATTAAAGAATCACACGAGTCAACAATTGGCGGACACAAAGGAATAAAAAAGACGTATGATAGGATACGCTCGCAGTATTATTGGAAAGGAATGAAAATCGATATTAGAGCCTTTATTAAATACTGTTTCGACTGCCAGAAAAATAAATTAGTACGTGTAAAAAATAAAGCTCCAATGATAATCACAGATACGCCAACAGAACCTTTTGATAAAGTTGCAATAGACATATGCGGTCCTTTTCGGAAAACAAAAAACGGAAACGAGTATATACTAACAATCATGGATCTTTTTAGTAAATTTAGCCTTGCTATCCCTCTGAAACAACAAACAACAGTGGAAGTAGCTAGAGCCCTGGCCACAAACTTAATTTGTATATTTGGCACACCTCGCGCAATTTTATCAGATCAAGGTCGAAATTTTATGTCTGAAATATTTAAGGAATTTACAAACCTTTTCGGAATAAAACATTATAAAACATCAGCATATCATCCACAATCAAACGGTGCTCTTGAAAGAAGTCACCATACACTAGTAGAATATTTGTAACACTATATAAACGAACAACACGACTGGGATGAATGGCTTCCATTTGCCACATTTTCACATAACACGGGAATACACGAAACTACCGGGATCAGCCCATACGAACTCATATTCGGCACAGAAGCACGTACACCATCCGAATTCCCTCCATTAGAAAAATTGATAACATATGACGACTATCTCACTAATTTAGTCGGACAATTAAAAAACACACGACAGACAGTAGTCGAGAAACAATTACGGTTCAAGGAAAAAACGAAACAGTATTATGACAGGAAAGCAAAACAAATAAATTTTTCACCAGGCCAACTCATATTTCTCATTCGCGAACCAAAAACGGATAAATTGCAAAGTAACTACCTAGGACCGTTTAAGATAGTACGAGTGTTAGACAAAAACAATCTAGAAATAAAAATAGCAGAAAACAAAACAAAGATAGTTCACATAGACAAAGTAAAATTGGCACATGTTACAGATGCTGCGCGTATGCGCTAGACACCGGCGATGGTGTACAAATTACACCATTAACACGGAATCCAGGGTTGTACTCTGAGGCATTAGGAACACTGAGATCGTCCCATGTAACATGGACACTTCTCATACACGTAAACACAAACGGACTTTCTACTAGACGACTACAAATTTTGGAAAACTTAACCGCAGTAAAACATTACTGCCACCTCCTTGGCACAGGCTGTTTAATCACAGGACAGCTGACGACAATAGATGCAAGATTAAGGACCATCCAAAACACAGAAGCAATTTTGCAAGAACTCATACCATACCCTCACGACACAGACATAAATAATAGGAAAAAACGCGCACCATTAGACTTCATAGGGAAAATTCAAAAAGCACTTTTTGGAACATCAGACACAGAAGACGGCGAAAGAATCTATAGTCAAATTAAAGCAACAGCAGAAAACACAGCCGAACTCGCGGAAATAGTTGAAAATCAAACACATATAATTAGATCAGGCTTCGATATCACCCGTAAACAAGTTAAATCACTAACAGAAACAGTAGAAAAAGAAATGGCAGGCATAGACGTCGCACTCCTCGCACTCCGTACTAAAACATCGGTTTTACGACAAGACCAGAAGGCTATCCACTACGTAACAGAAATCGACGAAAGTCTAATGGAATTAGAATTTGACACTAACACACTCATAAACGCAATTCTTTTCGCGAAAACAGGACAAATCCATCCACAAATACTTAATCCGAAACAAATTTTACACAGTGCTCAAATAATACAAACAAGAACACCTAATATGGAATTACCAATATCACTCAATACAAAACACATACCAAATTTAATTCAACTAGCGAACCTAGTAATCTTTCACAAACACGACAAGTTAATCTATGTCCTGAAATTCCCATTATTAGATCACACAATATACAAACTATATAGACACTTACCAGTCCCAGTACACCAGAACGACGGAATAAATGGCACACGATTTGCATTCATACAACCCTTTGTTAAACACACAGCAATTTCAGAAAATTTTGAAACATATTTTAACATACCACATTTGGAATCATGTAGAATTGACAATTCACGGTATATTTGCACTCAACCTAATCCAGCACAACGCATTAATGAAAATGCGGAATGTGAAGTACAACTGGTAGTAGACCCCCAATTCAAAAATTTAGGAATTTGCGACATTCGTCTTAAAACACTCAAACAAACCTACTGGTCAAAAATTGAAAACAGTAATATCTGGTTATATGCAGCCCCAGAAAAAGAAAATTTATACGTCACTTGTAGCGATCACAAAACTTTTGTTAACACTATACAAAACACAGGAGTAATACAAATTTCACCAACATGCCACGCGAGAACACAGACAACAACACTAACACCAACAGTAGAAATTACATCCTCGTTCACAATAAACCTCTCACACGCATTAACCCTGAACATAACACAAATCATGCTAAACGAAATTAAAATTCCAAACCATTTGAACATTTCAGAAATTCTAACAGAAACCGAAACACTTACACAAAGCGTTGACCAAAATAATCTTAATAATGACATAACTAGTAATGAAATATCCTTAAAAAGAGTAATCGCAAAAGCTAAAGAAATATCAGGAATGCACCATCTAAATCATAGACTGTCTTTATTAGAAACAATATTTAAATACATTGGCTACTCAATGACACCAGTACTGTTCACCTTAGGGTTACTTTGGAAATTTTCGATACCCACAAAATTATTTAGCTTCAAAGTACTCTCTCGCATACTAAATTGTTGTCGCAGCAAACAAAAAACACATAACCACAACGACGCTAACGAAAATGTAGAAATGACACCAACACCCAGACCACGTACCAATGCTGAACTCAGAGACATTGTTTTGATACCATAATTCTATATATAAACACATACATTTTAATAAAAAGTCGCAAAAACGAATTCAAACATTAATAAACAACTCACATAACACATAAAATAACTTCTATTCTAGCTAAATCCCACTAACACTACTAAAATATAAAAATGAAGTGCCTTTTATGCGGAGGAGAAATCCACATAGACATATTCGACAGACATGTAATTGATTGTTATATACAATTAAAGAAACTAACATTAGAAACTCGAAACGACTACCTGTGTCCCATATGTAAAATAGTAAAAACGAATAACGAAATAGTACAACATATACCGCACTGCGCGAAAAGAGAACTAAAAAAAATAGTACAGAACGAACAGACAGCAACACAGACAACAAATACACAGACGGAGATAACTTTAGAAGATTTAGAGTATATCGAAGAATTTATGGACACAAAAACAAAAATCATTAGCTCAAGAACAATAGCTACACAAACCGAGACACAAATTCCACTAATTAAAACAGAACCGACCGAAAAACACACCATAGGGACGCAGACAGAGACACAAACTAGAAGACCATTTTTTTACAGATATTTTTAAGAAATTTTAAATAACATACAACATTAATACAAAACTAACACCAATAACAAATCCTCACCTGCAGATAAACACTAAACAAAGAAAAAAAAAAAGGGAAAAAGAGAAAGACAAAATGACAACACCAAATAAGAACACCTATAGATTGGCAGACTGGAACATACCGCTCCTCCAAACACCCGGGAAACCCCCCTGCAAACACTGGTACGGACCAGGAGGAATTTTAGAAACCAAAGACACAATACAAAAACAGACGAAACCGAACGGACAACGCACGAAAGCGGACAGGCTATTTGACAGAGAAATAAACAAGATATTGGAAAATTTAGAAAAATTACACGCCTACGAAGAGAGGAAAGAATTCGAATTAGGCAGATTAAAAGATAAGGACACAATAGTCGCAAAAAGCGCCATAAAATACGAAACATTACTTAAAATCACGCAAACATACAGACACGGACAAACACCAACACAAATTAGACGAGCAACCATACGCGGCATAACAAACAGGGACCAGACACTACTATCAAAAGCACAAAGAATCAAAGCCGGAAATCACATAAAACACTAACACTCACATTAACACAAACACGTACATTTTTCTTGTCTCTTTTCTTTCTCATAACACAAAATCACACACAAACACACATGTATATGTTCTAGTTATAAAAAGTGAATATAATCATTTATATTTTTTCTGTTATATCTTTTAATAAATACTTTTATACCTCATACAGAAACGACGTTTTAATCAAGCTATAAACCCAGTTACTAATAAAGAAACAGATTATTTCAGACAAGACCACGAGACAATAAACAGGAACACTAGGGAATAACACATTAAACAAAAGCGAAGGTACCGAAAAGCAAAATTACGGTAAGATAACTAAAAAAAAAAAAAAAAATAAAAAAAAAATATATATAAAATACTTTCCTTCCTTACATAAAACACCCATATCCACTAACATTCACCCCCATTCATTACACATACTTATATATGCAATTCGACTCGACAGCCAAAACATGCAGCAGCGAGCACCCGCTCGCCACACACCAACACACATCATGCAGCAGCGAGCACCCGCTCGCCACACACCAACACACATCATGCAGCAGCGAGCTCTCGCTCGCCACACACACCAAACGGCAGCGAGCTCCCGCTCGCCACACACCAACACACATCATGCAGCAGCGAGCTCTCGCTCGCCACACACACCAAACAGCAGCGAGCTCCCGCTCGCCACACACACCAAACAGCAGCGAGCTTCCGCTCGCCACACACACCAAACAGCAGCGAGCTCCCGCTCGCCACAAACACCAAACAGCAGCGAGCTTCCGCTCGCCACACACCAACACACATCATGCAGCAGCGAGCTCTCGCTCGCCACACACACCAAACAGCAGCGAGCTCTCGCTCGCCACACACCAACACACATCATGCAGCAGCGAGCACCCGCTCGCCACACACCAACACACATCATGCAGCAGCGAGCTCTCGCTCGCCACACACACCAAATAGCAGCGAGCTCCCGCTCGCCACACACCAACACACATCATGCAGCAGCGAGCTCTCGCTCGCCACACACACCAAACGGCAGCGAGCTCCCGCTCGCCACACACCAACACACATCATGCAGCAGCGAGCTCTCGCTCGCCACACACACCAAACGGCAGCGAGCTCCCGCTCGCCACACACCAACACACATCATGCAGCAGCGAGCTCTCGCTCGCCACACACACCAAACGGCAGCGAGCTCCCGCTCGCCACACACCAACACACATCATGCAGCAGCGAGCTCCCGCTCGCCACACACACCAAACAGCAGCGAGCTTCCGCTCGCCACACACCAACACACATCATGCAGCAGCGAGCTCTCGCTCGCCACACACACCAAACAGCAGCGAGCTCCCGCTCGCCACACACACCAAACAGCAGCGAGCTTCCGCTCGCCACACACCAACACACATCATGCAGCAGCGAGCTCTCGCTCGCCACACACACCAAACAGCAGCGAGCTCCCGCTCGCCACACACCAACACACATCATGCAGCAGCGAGCACCCGCTCGCCACACACCAACACACATCATGCAGCAGCGAGCTCCCGCTCGCCACACACACCAACACACCAACACACAGCGACTCCGAACACTCGTAACAAGAGAATAATGAGGCAAATGATTATTTTACCAACATCATCAAACTGTTCGTTTGAATCGTAGGTTTCTTATGATACCTCGTATTTAAATTTCATTTCACATTAATTTTCTGTATGGTTTATTTTATCTTGGAACGCAAATACGTTCAAATGTTGGCGCTTAGCTTAGTTTCATTACGACAAAGTATCATGCTCACGATTGGCCAGCGTAGCCACACTAGCATCCAATGTAGATTCTTACCCCCTCTCCAGCACGGTTGAGTGCTGCGGGAGGTTTCAAAATATTAAAATCACCGGTACGCTTAATCGTTTCTATCCACCACCTCACGGACATTTCAAAAATATGTATACAAGGAAAAAAACTGATCATTCGCCTAATAACCTTCCTCACTCGTGCACCGTACCTCTTAGTGAGAACATCACGGAGTTCACATCTATAATGGCTTTTATTACATATTCAGCCAAGTGATTTCACATTAATTCCATGGTTTATAACTTCGCACTTCAACATGTAGATTAATATATATTTTTTAAAGAAAAGCCCTTCCTCTATCAGAATATCATGTAAGTAGTCTAATTAATCAAAAATAACTTAAATTTCACCAGTACTGTATACGTTTTATTAATTTGTTTTAATCAATTTTTACATCGTCCTTTCTTTGAATTTCAGAATTCGATTAAGGATGATGTATTACTGATTAAACGTATTTGTTTTTGCTCCTTTGAAGAGGGCCATGAATATATGGCTGAAACGTTGGATGGTAAAATAATCCACTTTTAACTGTAGTACATCCATCTACATAAATTCGTATGTTATTTTACTTCATTTTTTCAAAAATTAAAAGTTTATATTAACCACTTTTTCCAAACACGACTTGAACGAACGCCAAACAAATATTTTTATCTTTGATATTTACGGGTGTATCCGACTCATGCCATTCATTGGGCGACAAGATACGATTCCCAGAAAATCCCAACAGAGATTCAACACAGTTCGACTTTGTAAAGTTGACTCTGAACGAGCTACGAATCTCACTTTTCATAGTGTTATTATTCGCTCGCACTACAATAGGATACTCATCGCCATTATCCACCGATTTAGTGTTAGGATATTTTTTTACCATCTCCCGCCGTAAAAACTTATTAATAGCATCCAATTCGTATGAACCGTCGGGAATCGTGATCTCCTCATCCTTATCACCGAAATAAAACTTATTGTTTTTAACCGACTTCGAAAAGGAGGAGGTTACTCTATTCGACAGTGGGCGATCTTGCTTTTTTTTTTTTTTTTTTTTTTTTCTGTCCGGCTAGGTTTGGGTCTCCCATTGGTCCCGTTTAAAAAATTTTTCCGAAATGTTTATTATTAACAAAGTTATTGCAAAATTAGTGCTTTATTAAGATCTATCGCAATATCTTTTTGAATGGGATTGATTTATTGTAATGAAAGAAACTATTACTATCTTCTTAGAAATAATTTGCAGATATTAATTATATAAAAAATTTATTAATTGTTGCAAAATAATTTGTTTATTCCTCTATATCTCCTCAACGACTTCACTTATCGGAACCAAACCTTTTCGATCCTTTCGCAAATATTACCCTCTCTCTAACATTATGCGACACATCTTCAATTGTTGTTATGTTTAAATTGTTATTGCAAAATTATTTGTTTATTCCTCTATATCTCCTCAACGACTTCACTTATCGGAACCAAACCTTTTCGATCCTTTCGCAAATATTACCCTCCCTCTAACATTATGCGACACATCTTCAATTGTTGTTATGTTTAAATTGTTATTGCAAAATTATTTGTTTATTCCTCTATATCTCTTCAACGACTTCACCTATCGCAACCAAACCTTTTCGATCCTTTCGCAAATACTGCTCACTTACTAACATTATGTGACACACTCTCAATTGTTACTATGTTTAAATTGTTATTGCAAAATCATTTGTTTATTCCTCTATATCTCCTCAACGACTTCACATATCGGAACCAAACCTTTCTGATCCTTTTGCAAATATTTCCTACATAACTTTATTTTCACATCTTGATCGATTATACACTAAAAAGTATGAAATAAAAAAATTTTTAACAAAAAAAAATAGAAACCGACTTCGAAAATAGCGCTAAAAAGAATGAAATAATTTTTTATGTATACCGACAATATTCGATTTCATCATTATCATACTCAGAATATTGCAACTTTTTCGGAGGCGACATAAAATTAATTAACAGTACATTAATAGCCAGAAATTCACGGACATTGATGGATATTTATGTATTAGGCACTTACTCCTTTGTTCGTGAAAATGACCGTGTTGGAATATTTTGTGTCGCCGCCGAAAAAGTTGCAATATTCTGAGTATGATAATGATGAAATCGAATATTGTCGGTATACATAAAAAATTATTTCACTCTTTTTAGCGCTTTTTTCGAAGTCGGTTTCTATTTTTTTTGTTAAAAATTTTTTTATTATCTGTACTGATGTTCGGAATCGTGTTGTACGTCTCCAGACATACCATTCCGAGCTCGTATTGGCTACCGTCGTTTAGGTCTATAGGTGGGAAATATTTCGTAGAGAGTACGCTGCTCTTACCCGTTAACGTGAAGGTGAGCGACATGGTTGTAGCATGAGGGTGAAAATAACAATGAAACATTCGTTCGAAGTAAATTTATTTTAAATTGTCATGAAGAAATTTTACACGCAATTGTCCACATATGCTTTCGTCATAGCTTTGAAAACGTGCATGATTGTACATGACTTTTGCGTCCTCCCCAAAGTAGTCGATAAGTTCATCCGGTGGTCGAAGGTCTCCAAAGCTATCGAAATATTTGACGTTCGATCCTCGCTTCACGTATGCAACCCAGTGAGTCCCAGGACCGTAGCTATTGTCCAAATTGACGATACCGCACTCGTGCGATCGTATTTTCTTTGGTAATTCATCACGCATAAATACACCACGAAAATGTCGTATATTTTTACACAAGTTTTGTAGCTGAACGTCGGTTGTGAATCCACTGTCACGAGTTATTTTTTGGACTTTTTTTTTTTTTTGGACTTTTTTTTTCTTCTTCCTTCTTAAGCCAGCTCCATGTTTGTACGGTTTGAGAAAAAGACCGCGACCTTCCATAGCACGATTATGACGTTGCAACTCCTCCAGCTGTTTCTTCGCGGTCCTCGCGTTGTTTACGACCTTCGCTACACTCGCCGCACCACCGGTCAACGCTCCAATTACAGATAATGCAGGTAATAGGAGCGGTAGAAAGCCGCCGCGTTTCGCGATAGGGAGTTTCCTCTTCTTCTTCCCCCCTTTTTTCAAGCCCATACCAAGTTTCGTTTTAGCTTTCATTGCGGACCAAACAATGACGGATGAAGCCTTCTCACCCAATGAAGCGTCCTTCGCCGTTAGACGTTGTCGTGCTCGCTCAGTTAAAATTTTATCAGCCTCGTGACGTCCTTCCAAATCCTCACGTTGAGAATAGGCAATATCGTGCTCTCTACAAGCTGCGTCTAACGGATTTATACCGCGATCGCCGCGAGCGAGCCTACTCTGCAACCGCGTACCAGGCCCACAAAATTGATAACCGGGTATATGCAATTCGAAAGGCAGTGCATCTATCGCCCTGTTTAAGATGCTTGATCTTCTCTTCGTCGTGCACATAAATAACAGTCCTTGGACATATGTGGTGGTCCGTCTATATGTGTGCGATCTTCCGGGCGATTGTAGTGTTCAAAACACCTGCGATACGTCTGCACCTCCGAATCAGCTCTTATATGGCGCGGCAATTTGTCCCACACGTAATGTATCTCCTCACCAAAGTGTTTCAATATGATTATTTTCGGAATGTACTCCAACTCCTCTGCAGACAAATCGAGCAAGCTTCGTGGAAGTAGCATCCTCATACTGAGCTCGAGACCAGTCGCGTATCGCTATAAATAGGCCGTGTGCCCTTTAGAGCAACGAGTACTATCTTCGATCGTACATCATGCGATTCATGAGGCAACCTATCAATATACGCGTTACGTCAAATCATACGCTCGAAGAACGACAGCAATAATTTCGAAAACATGGCCCACTAGTAGCTGATATAGGCCGGTTCTGGCTCAGTGGTGGTGGGGGGGGGGGGGTGCGGGGCTGCGGGGGAAGGACCCATCGTGGGGGGGGGGGGGTCAAGAGCCACGACTCGAAAGTGGGGGGGGGGATGACGCGATGCCGGTAAGTAATATATCTTTCGACACCTAGCGATAAGAAGAAACGAATCGCATAGTTTATGTTATGTTTGTTGATACCACCGTAAGACCATAGCGAGCATATTATTATTAGGGAGTTTACATTATGACATACGAACTCGCTGGTCGAAAAGTTTACGTTTGACCAAAGAAAGCAAATTTTATCGCCCCTTCGAGCGCTATACTTCGCAGCGTTCCTTTCATTCATCTTATAAGAATTCGAAAAACATTTGTTCCGTAATATAGTCTAGTGTTCGTGACGAACGGTATCCTCGGACCATATAAAAAACATTTACCGAGTTTTAACGGCCAAGTCAAAGCTAACGCGTACTCGAAACGAATATCTCGAGTGGATGCAGGAGTGCGACGAGGCTCAAGGAAATATCATCGCGTATTTACGAAACGAAACGGACAACTTGTCGATCGGTACGAAACGTTGCATAACATCGATAATCACGCGGCTGACATGTGCAAAAGTTTTGATGCAAAAACGCTTTTCGCGAGTGGGCAGAGGCTTGTACGAGACGAATCGCGGTGCGAGAGCGTCCTCCCTTACTTGGGAGAACATCGAATCGGCTTTTGAAAATCGAATTCTCACGGGCGCGCCGTCATTAACATCGAACACATCGATACGCGACAATTTCTTAAAGACGCGCGTCGCATGGTGACGAGTCGGGTTACGGACGTCATCAATGCACACAATTGTATAAAAGTCAACGCGATATTGGAAGCGGAGTTCATGTCGAATGGGAACACCGACGTTAAAAGTTTCAATACGCGTAATCGCGAGGTCTGCGTGACATCGAATTTACGCCGATGGTATACGGAGGATGTGATAGAGCCGATCTTGGCGGCTATGGAAGAATTTCAAGAGCGCGACAGTGGGTGGGCGCTAACCAAAATATTGTGCCTGATGGTAAACGTTAACAAGTACCAGCCCATGCCCGCGGGATGCAACCTTTCGATACCGCGAGAACTGGCACTGAAGAAAGCGATCGTCAACGTAAAGTGCAACGGCGTCGACGACAACGCTTGCTTTTTCCGTTCGGTTGTAGCGAGCCTATATCCGGCTAGACATAACGTGGACAGAGAATCTTCTTATCCGCATTACTCCGACGTACTTAACACCGAGGGCTTTCAACTGCCCATGACGCTGAAGCAAATTGTGAAATTTGAGCGTCGCAACGACGTTTCCGTTAAGGCTGTTCACCACCTTTCGCTCGAGTCGCGTGTGACTTCAGCGACGGGAGCGGAAAAAATAATAACTAACTTGTGTTAAGATGTGTGAGTAGTAGCTCTCTCGCGCACGATTCAAAACAATTGAATGCTGTAATATCATATGGTCGGCGTGCGTTGCATTTGTCCGCGCTCGATAGAATCGTAACAGCTTCTTCTATGCTTTGGCCGTGACGCGCATGCGCGGTCTTCAGCCGATCGTAACAGCTGTTCGACAACAAATGCTCAGAGAACGTATCAATCAATCAAGATCACAGACCTTTTTCGAGTTTCTGAAAAGATAGGGTACTAGATTTAACCTTCCTCTTTCGAATGAGACCGTGATCATCAAAATCGGTTTATAATTACGTCTAGTATCTTCGACCGCGTGAACCATAAGAAAATCAGCTGTTGTGAACGTCCTTCATCTATGTAGTACCTCATTTTTTACGAAGTTTGCAAAAGTTTGAAGGAATGGAATTGAAAATAGAGATGAATATTAAATATTCTATATCACATTATATATCATTATCTATCTTTTCAGAAATTCATAAAAGTTTTATTATGTTTTACTTACTACTGTTTATACTTATAAACAGCTGATTTTATTTATGATTTGCGCTGTCGATGACAGTAGGCGTAATTGTAAACCGATTTCGATGATCAAGGTCTCATTCGAAAGAGGAAGGTTCAATCTAGTTCACTATCTTTTCAGAAATTTGTTAGCGTATCTCACTCTTTCATAAACTATCTTGGAATAAACAGTATACTTTGACACGAATTTTCTTAAAGAAAAAAAAACATTTTTGAATTTCTGAAAAGATAGTGAACTAGACTGAACCTTCCTCTTTCGAATGAGACCTTGATCATCAAAATCGGTTTACAATTACGCCTACTGTCATCGACAGCGCAAATCATAAATAAAATCAGCTGTTTATAAGTATAAACAGTAGTAAGTAAAACATAATAAAACTTTTACGAATTTCTGAAAAGATAGATAATGATATATAATGTGATATAGAATATTTAATATTCATCTCTATTTTCAATTCCATTCCTTCAAACTTTTGCAAACTTCGTAAAAAATGAGGTACTACATAGATGAAGGACGTTCACAACAGCTGATTTTCTTATGGTTCACGCGGTCGAAGATACTAGACGTAATTATAAACCGATTTTGATGATCACGGTCTCATTCGAAAGAGGAAGGTTTAATCTAGTACTCTATCTTTTCAGAAATTTGAAAATGTTTTTTTTTCTTTAAGAAAAGTCGTGTCAAAGTATACTGTTCATTCCAAGATAGTTTATGCAAGAGTGAGATACGCTAATAAATTTTTGAAAAGATAGTGAACTAGATTAAATCTTCCTCTTTCGAATGAGACCTTGATTATCAAAATCGGTTAGCAATTACGTCTAGTATCTTCGACCGCGTAAACCATAAAAAAATCAGCTGTTCTGAACGTCTTTCATGCCGTGCTGGTTTTCTGCCTGCGAGCTATTGCCAGAGAAACGCGTTTCCTTGCGTTCAGAACAGATCGGGAAAAAAACAGAGCATCAGTCCTCGCACACACAGAAACGGACATCCGTGTGCTTTTTGGAAACAAAACACACTTACGCTACTCGCGCGTATACATGTTTATTAGTAGTGGTGTCTAAGTTTCGGCTCTTCCGCCGCAAATTTCAAGGGGCGCCACTTTACGGCAGTTATTTTTCACAAAAAATGTCTAAAAAAGCGTTTACGCGGTCGAAGATTCCAGGCGTAATTGGAAACCGATTTTGATGATCAATGTCTCATTCGAAAGAGGAAGGTTTAATCTAGTTCACTATCTTTTCAGAATTTTGTTAGCGTATCTTACTCTTGCATAAACTATCTTGGAATAAACAGTATACTTTGACACGATTTTTCTTAAAGATAAAAAAACTTTTTTGAATTTCTGAAAAGATAGTGAACTAGATTAAACCTTCATCTTTCGAATGAGACATTGATCATCAAAATCGGTTTACAATTACGCCTGGAATCTTCGACCGCGTAAACCATTAAAAAACTAGGGGTGGTGAACGGCCTTAACGTATACGGTTGGAACGAGAGTCTCTGCGAGCCGCTACATCTGACTTCGAGAAAACGAGAAAGACACGCGAACCTGCTTCTCCTTGAAACATCGACTCGGAATCATTTCGTGTGCATAAGGAATCTCTCGAGATTGGTCTCCAGACAGATTAACGGTAGAGAGCATAGAAAATATATTTGCGATCGGTAAGTTAGAGATCTATCTTTTATTCTCCGTATAAAAGTAACTATCACGACAGGATTTAATGATTCAAATTTTTTTTTTTTAGATGTCTCCATTACTTCATATCGGAGAAAAAATTGAAGGCCCACACCGTCGATTGCCAACGAATCAACGATTGCGCGATAACGCTTCCCACGAACGATGACAACTACTTACGCTTTGAAAATTTTTCGCGCAAGGAGCGCATTCCCTTCATAATTTACGCGGATTTCGAGTGCTTGCTCGCGAACGTTAATACGGGAGAAGATCAACGACGCACGCAACCCTATCAGCATCACCTCGCGTACAGTGTAGGATATTATTTACATTGCTCGTACGACGCGTCATTGTGTAAATATCGATCGTATCGCGGCGAATCCGACTGCATCGAGTGGTTCGTGAAAGAGATGCGCGAGTTAGGACATCAACTCGATTCAATTTTTCGAAAAGTTATTCCGATGACGCGACTCACTGTGGAAGAGGAAAGGGAATTTCATAGATCCACCATTTGTCACATTTGCGAGAACCCTTTTCTCGACGAGACCAAAGTACGCGATCATTGTCATCTTTCGGGTGCATATAGAGGTCCGGCGCACTCGAGTTGTAATTTGAATTACAAGATACCGTTCACGGTACCGGTGGTGTTTCACAATTTGTCAGGTTACGACGCGCACTTTGTCATAAAGAAACTCGCCACCGCGTTCAAAGGTAAAATAGACCTACTATCAATAACCAAAGAAAAGTACATCTCTTTCACGAAGCACATGGACGAAACGCGTAGAAAAGTAGAAGAAACGGGTGGAGAAAACGTTCGTAAGATGGATAGGAAGAGCGAGGCTATGCAATACATCAAATTTAGATTCATAGATTCGTTTAAATTTCTCAGCTCTAGTCTCGACAAATTAGCTTCTTATCTCGAGAAAGATAAATTAAAAAATTTAAGAACGCAATTTCATTCGCTCAGCAACGACGACTTCGATCTTCTTTCCAGGAAGGGCATTTTTCCATACGACTACGTAACGTCTTACGAAAAATTAAGCGAGGCGCGTTTACCAGATCGCGACGCGTTTCACAACAGATTGAACGATAGCGACATATCCGATACCGATTACGCGTACGCCGTTAACGTTTGGACGCGCTTCCACACCGAAACGTTGGGACAGTACAGCGACTTGTACTTAAAAATTGACGTGATGCTACTAGACGATATTTTTGAAAATTTCCGAAACGATTGCATCGAAAGTTACAAGTTAGATCCGGCTCATTACTTTACTTTTCCGGGCTTCGCGTGGGACGTAATGCTGAAATATACAAAAATTACACTCACTCTTTTGACGGATATAGATATGTATATGTTCGTCGAGCGAGGGATACGCGGCGGGCTGAGTCAGTGTTCTCACAGATACTCGCACGCAAACAACAAATACATGGCAACGTACGATCCGTCGAAACCTTCCACGTACCTCATGTACTTCGACGTAAACAATTTATACGGCTGGGCGATGTCGCAGCCTCTTCCGCACGGGGCATTCCAATGGATCGTGGGGCGATCTTTGCTCGAGTTCGATGTAAATTCGGTTTCGGAGGACGGACCCGTAGGATATATCTTAGAGGTTGATTTGGAATATCCGCGCGAGCTTCACGATTCGCACGTCGATCTTCCGTTTTGCCCCCTTCAAGATACGCCACCGGGTAAACGCGGTCAAAAATTACTCGTTACGGTAAAGCCTAAGGAACGATACGTGATACACTATCGTTATCTGCAACAGTGCTTGAGACACGGCTTAAAGTTGACGAAGATACATCGTATTTTAGAATTCCAGTAGTCGTGCTGGTTGCGCAAGTACATCGACTTAAACACTCAATTTCGTACGCGCGCGACTAACGATTTTCAAAAAAATTTATTCAAACTAATGAATAACGCGGTGTTCGGTAAAACGATGGAGAACGTGCGCAATCATAGGGACGTGAAACTCGTTACGCGGTGGGACGGACGATTCGGTGCGGAAGCGTTGATCGCGAAACCTAATTTTCATAGCCGTACGATATTTTCGGAAGATGTAGTAGCGATAGAATTGAGTAAGTTAAATATTAAATTGTGCAAGCCAGCGTACGTAGGAATGTGTATCTTGGACATATCGAAAGTATGTCTGTACGATTTTCACTACGGTTACATGCAATCTCCCCGGCAAGTCTAAAATTATGTATACCGATACGGATAGTTTAATTTACGAGCTCGAATGCGACGATGCTTACGAGGAGATAATAAAGCGAGACATGGATCGCTTCGACACCAGCGACTACGCCGAAAATAATCCGTATCGTATACCGCGAGCGAATAAAAAAGTTTTAGGCATGATGAAGGATGAAAATAATGGCTCGATTATGTCCGAATTCGTTGGTCTGAGAGCGAAAATGTACGCCCTCCGCGTAAGTAACTGCGAAGGAGTAAGCGATAGCATTACGAAGAAAATCAAAGGTGTAAAGAGGAATGTCACGACTAAGAGCATAGAGTTCGGCGATTATCTTCGATGCTTGAACGACAAAGTCGAAAAAGTAATTATTCAAAATCGAATCGCGTCCGAACGGCACAACGTTTACACGATCCGCGAGCGAAAGCTGGTGCTCAGTCCGTACGACGATAAGCGATTCATCGTACCCGGCTCCACTCGTACGCTTCCGTGGGGACATTACGCTATTAATAGATACATACATGGAGGAATAAAATAAAAAGACAAATTTTAGTAAAAAATACATATATATTTGTGTGATTTCGTTATTGCAATACATCCTTCTTGTCGATCCACGAATTATGAGAAGCGTCGAATCCCAACCACTTCACGTACATCTTACTTCCTTCTTTTTTACGCAACACCTTTTCGACGAGGTGTACGTCCAGACACGTGGTCGAATTTCCCTTGTAATTCTTTAGTAAGTACGTAACCAGAATCGTTGGTTTTATAGCTGTAACTTCAAACACCTACGTCGATCAATTTGACGTGTATCCTTTATCGAACGCCGTCTTGAACTTGCTCGCGCATAGCGTATAGACTTTACATTAATGCGCGGAGCGCACGCTTTCCCGCGTCAGCTGCTCTACCCCCGCAGCTCGTCCGTCCTCACGCACCCACCAGCGTTATGTCATTTTTTGAGGATATATTTCGCCTTCTTCGCAGTATTTACTCGATCCGTAACGCACTCGCGTATACTCGCATCTCTGTCGCGCTGATCGTCTATGTCTTCAGTGAGTGTGTTTAGGCGTTCGGTCATTGATTTCTTAAGAGCGTGGATCTCCTCGCTTAGAACACGCTGCAGTTCGTTCTTTAACGCGTCATATTTCATGGTCATAAGAGCTTCGATGTTTTCCGTAGCGTCTTTTGGAACTCCTTTGACGTAGGACATGGTTGTGACGTCACGATCTTACACCGGCTCTACCACGCGACTTATTTTCTCTCCTCTAGCATTAAATGTGTTGACGTCGTCCAAACACAATACGTTATCGCGATAGCGACGTTTCCAAATTTATTGATCTGTATTACTGATCTGTAAGCTACTGTTCCGATTTACTTTGGAAGAGCTGCATCGATTATCCATGTTACGCGTTCTCGAGAGCGGACGGTCGATCGATATGAGTTTTCGGTCATCGGATCTCTACGAGTATTGTATGCTACAAGGAAGGAATGCTGCCTATCGAAGTGACTCGCGACAGCGAGAGTCGTCTCTTATCAAACGTATGCACCTACGACAAGCTTAAAAACAAGGAATCGGTGAAATTTTGAGTCGATGATAAATTATGCGCGAGCAAGTTCAAGACGGCGTTCGATAAAGGATACACGTCAAATTGATCGACGTAGGTGTTTGAAGTTACAGCTATAAAACCAACGATTCTGTTTACGTACTTACTAAAGGATTACAAGGGAAATTCGACCACGTGTCTGGACGTACACCTCGTCGAAAAGGTGTTGCGTAAAAAAGAAGGAAGTAAGATGTACGTGAAGTGGTTGGGATTCGACGCTTCTCATAATTCGTGGATCGACAAGAAGGATGTATTGCAATAACGAAATCACACAAATATATATGTATTTTTTACTAAAATTTGTCTTTTTATTTTATTCCTCCATGTATGTATCTATTAATAGCGTAATGTCCCCACGGAAGCGTACGAGTGGAGACGGGTACGATGAATCGCTTATCGTCGTACGGACTGAGCGCCAGCTTTCGCTTGCGGATCGTGTAAACGTTGTGCCGTTCGGACGCGATTCGATTTTGAATAATTACCTTTTCGACTTTGTCGTTCAAGCATCGAAGATAATCGCCGAACTCTATGCTCTTAGTCGTGACATTCCTCTTTACACCTTTGATTTTCTTCGTAATGCTATCGCTTACTCCTTCGCAGTTACTTACGCGGAGGGCGTACATTTTCGCTCTCAGACCAACGAATTCGGACATAATCGAGCCATTATTTTCATCCTTCATCATGCCTAAAACTTTTTTATTCGCTCGCGGTATACGATACGGATTATTTTCGGCGTAGTCGCTGGTGTCGAAGCGATCCATGTCTCGCTTTATTATCTCCTCGTAAGCATCGTCGCATTCGAGCTCGTAAATTAAACTGTCCGTATCGGTATACATAATTTTAGACTTGCCGGGGAGATTGCATGTAACCGTAGTGAAAATCGTACAGACATACTTTCGATATGTCCAAGATACACATTCCTACGTAAGTAGCTATATAGGGCCGGTTCCAGATATTGTCGCGTGAAACAGATCCCTAACTTCCCGACCTTCTCCAACGGAAAGTCGACAAAGCGAAGGATGAGGGGGTGGAGAGGTGTAAAGAGGGAGGGTCTCGATGGGGACGAGGGGGTGTAGAGACGTGAAGAGCAGATATTGTCGCGTGAAACAGATCCCTAACTTACCGACCTTCTCCAACGGAAAGTCGACAAAGCGATGGATGAGGGGGTGGAGAAGTGTAAAGAGGGAGGGTATCGATGGGACGAGGGGGTGTAGAGATGTGAAGAGGGGTCTCGATGGACGAGGGGGTGAAGAGATGTGAAGAGGGGTCTCGATGGACGAGGGGGTGAAGAGATGTGAAGAGGGGATCTATATGGGTAAGGTGAAGCGGAGGGGGGGGGGTGGGGAGACGCGAAATAGATATGAAAAAGAGAATTTTTAAAATATGCGACGAAGAAAAACGAATGTCTCAGTATATCCCACCGCGTGATACATAGTCGCCTCCATACCTTCTCGAAAGATTTAAATTTGTTTAAATAAAGAAAATGTACGATTAAGAAACGAATCACTCGACTTTAGTTACCGCGTATCGCATAGCCACCTCATACCTTCCCGACAAGACCGCTCGGCACGTGCTCACCCCCTTTCTCAAGTTTCCGTTCCGACAAAGGTTCCGATAAAGGAACGAATCACTCGACATACATCATCACCTATCGCATAGCCACCCCATACCTTCTCAAAAATTTAAATTGTTAAATAAAAAAATATGCGACGAAGAAACGAATCACTCGACATACGTCACCATGTATCACATACTCACTCTTCAATACATTCTCAAAAAGATTTAAATGAATATTTTTATTGAAAAAGAATGCAAGATAGAGTGGGGAGAGGATTATAAAAGGCAATGCACAAAGTCATAAAATCATTAGAACGTTTTTTTTTTCGAGCGTGCAGCGAGTTCTCTCTCATATACCAAAATCAAGCATCATGCAGTGCAAACAGTTCACGAGTGTCAGTCCTTCTTCGTTGGAAAATAAAAAAAGAAAACTCACGATGTAAGTATTTGAGAAAAAGTGAATTTTTTTTTTTTTAAATGTTTAGAAATTAGTTAGTATATATCTATTATTTTTAGAGAATTAACAATAACGTCATCAGTATCACTCGAAGGGAGAACCAACACTACGCGTATCCTCGGTCGAAGATATGCTTTAACGAGCACCTTTTTCAAGTACCTCGATATCGGCATACACGTAGGAAAAGGATGCTATGTCGATCTAGCCATAGGAGATAATCGTGGAAACGAAATACCGTTTACGATGCACACGTGGAAGGAATTATTGAAGGCAAAATCAACGATACACCAATTATTTATCACGTCCACGATGTCATCGAACGAAGTCATAAAAATTGGCGATAGCACCAATGGTGGTTTAACGCTTAAAATCGTTACGATAGCCGATGAGAGAAAAGTTATAAAATTAGCGAACGACAAAACCGCTATCTTTATTACCGATCAAACTATGAATAAAATTTATGAATTTGAATATTGTATCGATCACATGTTTTCATGGTTATCGGAGAACATTATGTTAGTAAATAACAAATATATACGATTTATGGAAATTGTGAAAGTAGCACATAATAATGACTATATAGGAGCTATCACTCGAGATGAGACGTTCGAAAGACATTCGATTATCGATTGCGAGTTGCTTGCATTGTGTATGAAGACAATTTTATGTGATACATTTTAAAATGAATAAAGAGCAAATTATACAAAAAAGCATATATATGTGTTCTTTCTTATTAATAATAATATGGAGCTTAAATATAAAAATTAACATTAAGAGAATAACACGACATGAGTTGAGCACACCGTTTAATAATCAAAGGGTATGATCACGAAAAAGATAACTCAATCATAACAGGACGTTAAATTGGAGATCCTTAAATCGTTGATATCAAGACACCACTAACGAATCAGTGTTATTGATACTGTCAGAGGGAGGTGAGATAACACTCTTTTTTTGCCTTTACCCCCTACTAAGCGCCCGCTCGAAGATGCGTCGGTACGTAGGAGCACACATCTAACGAACGGGTCGACACACACATCAATCGCTACATGTCCCTACACGGGACAAAGTTTACATGTATGAAATCGATATATATAGGAACTAATCGCAATCTTAGTGCTTTCGAGAAACCTATACGTAACGTTCCCTTCCTGCGACATCTAACGATGAATAAGGATAATAGTTTTATGATCATGACATGAGAATACGTTTAACGTATTAGATTACTTTAAATTTTATTAGTCATATTAACAAAAAAAAAAAAAAAAAAATAAAGAAGATCAAGGAAAAAGAAGGTGAATGATATATAATAATAAACATTGTTTTAAAGTAAAAAAAATTATTTATTTATATAATTTGCAATATACCATTTTTTAAATAATTTTACCTCAATCAGGCAACAATGATTTTGTTTATTTTTAAAGTTAAACTTGTATTTATGCAGTATACAATTTGTCTCGAAATTATTGTTTTTAATTAAATTATCAAATTTGGGGCAACCAAGATCTTCCAGGTTTATATATGGAACTTTTATCCTTTGAAGTAGCTCTTTCTCCAAATGCCCTCCCTTGTATGCGACAACGATGTTGGTGGTGGCGGTGCTTCTATACTCGTTTATGTAATTGGAAACAACACCTTCTAAATCATCTTGTTCATATTTTTCGGTCCCCACGTCCATGAATGGGATCCCATGGATATTTTTATATACATAGCTGAAGGAAACCAGCTATAGGAGGGCTGGGGCCCCCGAACGAAACAGCCTTGCTGTTTCGTATTAGGCACGACCGCGGTAATGATTCGTACAGGAAGTCGGCTCGCTGCGCTCGCCTATCCCTGTTCTTATGAGAGTACAGGATAGCTGATTGCGGCCGTTTGACTATCGCTATCTGGCCGTCGGGATAATTTTTTTAAAAATACCGATTACATTAAAAATCGTTTCTGGTCATAAAAAAAAAAAATGTTTTTTCGTTCTGGTTGTATTGCTTCTCTGAAAAATTTTGAAAAAAATTACGTTATTAGTTATCACTATTTTACATACTTTTGCAAAGTTTGAATTGTTTGCCTATTATAGAGAATTTTTTATGAATTTTTTAATGTTTAAAATGACCGCCATTTTGAAACCGGAAGTTGAATCAATTCGAAATTGTTAGTGGATCTATGTTTGGAAGAACTGGATTTTTCGTATAAATTTCAGCCTTATCCGTTCAGCCGTTTAGGCGCTAGAGTAGATACAAATTTTTACTAGTCCGCCATTTTGTACTGTTTCGCTGAAAAATTTTGAAAAAATTCATGTTATTAGTTGTCACTACCTTACATATTTGTGCAAAGTTTTAATTGTTTTGCTCTTATAACATAATTTTTATGAATTTTTTAATTTTTAAAATGCCCGCCATTTTGAAACCGGAAATCGGATCGAATCGAAATTGTTAGTGGATCCTCGTCGGGTGTAACTGGATTTTCCGTGTAAATTTTACTTCGATCCGTTCAGCCGTTTAGACGCTAGAGTGGATACACACACACACACACACACACGCGCACACACACACACACACACACACACACACACACACACATTTAGATCTTATGAAACGTAAAGATCCAAAAGGATTTTTGGATATCTCGAATAGTTTCGGAGATAATCGTCCGTTACACTTTTTGCTCGATCGAGAGCATAAGGAACTCCCTGCGGTCGTGCCTAAAAAGCAACACATAATTAGATTTTTTTTTAAAAAATACGTTTTTTTTTTAATAAATAGAGAAAGAGACGCATACCTCGCCGTGTTTCTGTCTTTTACTGTCAGATCATTGAAGCTTCGCCGTAGAAAAAAAATGTGCTAAGCGAGCCTCCGAATCGCACATATTTATAATCGCTAGCTCCTTACACAAGAAAAAACCATCACGAAAAAACCATCCATATCAATGATATGAGTTATCTAAAACAGTACGACAGTAATAGCATGGTTTTCAAATATATAAAAATTAAGTACGATAAAAGTATAAACGTCGTTTCTTTTTACTTACATCAGTCGCGTTCATCTTTTCTGTTCTTTTTTTTTTTTTTCCCTTTACACTGAAGTAGAACGTTTTTTCTAACTTTTAAGCGTTTTGTATTTTTTCAAATGAAACTCACAAATCTTCTTTTTTCCTTTACACTGAAGTAGAACGTTTTTTCTAACTTTTAAGCGATTTGTATTTTTTACAATAGTGATGATAGATCGACTTATGATCAGGATACATTGAGTGCATCGTCGAAGCGTCGAATATTTATAGGGTTGCGACGGCGGCGGCAGTGGCGGTTGCAACGTCACTTTCATCGCTTCTTCAGCCAATTATGAACGCGCATTGGATTACTCGCGATGGAATAAATGCAAGACGTACAGTGGTGTTTTTTCACAACCATTATTATAGGACGCGTTCGAGCATGTGTAGGGTTAATCAAGATGAAATGTATACGCGATATGTGACGATGTCGTCAGTCTGGTGACGCACAATTTAAATCGTTCGAAAAGGTATGGGGTGGCTATGCGATACACGGTAAACGTGAATCGAGAGATTAGTTCTTTTGTCACATATTTATCGCATGTGCCAAAATAACTGAAACGTGAGAAAGGGGGTGAGCGCGTGCTAAACGAATATTTAAGCGCTAATGTAAAGGCAAAATGTTAAAATATTATTAAAAACTTGAAGAAAGAGAGAGGAAAAAATCAGAGTTTTAAATACTTTTATTATATAGATTCATTTTTGTAATACATGGTTTTATAATAATTGAATTACATAATATTTTTAACGATGCTCCTCAGCGGGTTGTACTCGACTATGCGATCGTGTATGATTAAGCAATGCGCCGTGGTATCGGGCGGCAAGTTCTCCTTACACTTGAACTCTAGTCGTACATCCATCGTCCCACTCTTCAGAGATTCGTTTTGCCGCATACAATTTATAGCGACGAAGGGCCCGTATGTCTTAAAATTTTTGATATCGAGAAGAGGTTCTCCGTGTCCGTAGTAAGATTCTTTAAATTTCGCGTACATGTCGTAAAGTACCGCGTATTGATCCTCGTCGAAGTCGAGGTTCAAGCTGTCGTACGGATAAGTTTCGGCATTCAGATAAAGTCGTACGTTCTCGAGTTTGCAACTATCGAATTGGGACATCATTTTATTCGCATTGTTCTTACGCGCCGTCTGCAGAGCGAATATCACGTATCGCGGTTTACTGATTGCGTCGTAGTTTTTATCGTCCACGTATGCTTCGTGGTTCTTGGTAATACAGGGTACTCGTAAAGATCCCACGATCGAAAACTCATGCTGATCGACCGTCCGCTCTCGAGAACACGTAACATGGATAATCGATGCAGCTCTTCCAAAGCAATGTGTGGCATGCGCCATTGAACCTTATGCAATTTCAGTACTGGCTTGAGATTTGTCGAACCATACAGCGCATCCGTGTCGTTTCGCGCGCGGACCAAAATCAACTCGTGACTCGCATGCATCACGATGCGCTTGTAATCCTCGCAGAAACCGAATAGCATGCTCAACGGTACGCAGAAGTTAAAATCTGTCGGAGCTTTGTACACGTGCGTTCTATCATTCTGGTAATTCCAACTGGCATTGGACAGCGCATTGCTTCTCTCCGTTGACAAACTCAAGTGGTTCTTCAGAGTGGTCGTTATACCAGGATTTCTCGTACGGTCGATCTCGAAACCGTTCATTTCGTATCGAATCTCATCGAACATAAAGCTGACGCAATTATTATCGAGAATTATGTATTCGTTGCTTCCTTCGGATACACCTTCCGGGAGGCACAATTCACCTTCCACGTATAGGTAACTCTGAGACGGTAGCGTGTACAACTCCTGGTGCTGAATGGGTATTCTTATTTCATCAGCATTTCCGTACCTACTATTGGCGTACGGACTGTACGTGCGCAGTTCAACTTTCGTTATACGATTGTCGAAGACCGGTGCGCTCATCACGTCCAAGATATTATCAGACATTTTCTTCTTCTTTATTTTACTGCTTGTCGACGATTAAACCCAAAGACCGTAGAAATTTCACGTTCTCGGTACGCAACTTCTTCTTTGATGACGAAGCAGCGGGAATATATGTAGGCTTGTTGTTGTCGTTAACGTAAAGGTTCTTACGATCGTCAAAATGGTCGTACGTCGACTCGTTTTTACCGTAGCGAAAGATTAGCATACTACCGATCGGGCGCGATACGTCGACGCACGTGTAATCGCACCGTTATCTCTTCTCCGCGAAGGTCTATCGGATGTCCGTTCTGATCCACGATTCGAATGATCAGATCGTCTATTGCTCGCACGGCGATCGGCAGGTAAATGATTCGTGGTGGCGTTTCCGATATCTTATATCCTGGCGGTACTTGCGGAGAAAATTCGTGTATCGAGCGTACGGGCTTGTCGTTACTGTACGAGCCGGTGGTTAGGTTGCACTCCACTCGAATCATGTTAACGTTTATGATATTTACGGGCGTGTCCGATTCGTGCCACTCGTTGGACGACAAGACGCGATTCCTAGAAAATCCCGGCAGAGATCCGACGCAGAGGAGTTCGTTTCGAACCACCGACACGGACGGACGTGTTTACGTTCACGTGCTCGCGAGTGTGTTTACGCGTTTGTTCATACAGTGGTATCATACGAATCAATTGTGCTTCGAAATCAATTCTTTCCACCACGGTCACAGACAAAGTGATACCCATCTTCTCTTCAAGCTATCGAGGCAAGCGAAAAGCAGCGAGTGTTTCTGGTCACAGGGGCACTCCTTGCCATCGCTACAAACCTCCCTAATCATGGACCCATCCACTCAGAAAACATCCTCTAAAGTTTCTTACGCTCAAATGGCACAACAGTCGATCTTCCCTACGAAAGAGCAGGCAATCATTCTCGACGCAATGGAAGGTATCTCAGTTCAAGAATACGTTTTAGCAATCGGTAAATTAACGGATCCCAAGAATATTCGGTTCGTTTCACGCATCTCGCATGGACGCGTGTGTATTTATTTGAGCACGAAGGAAGCAGCGGACAAGCTAACCGACAACAACATAAAGGTAAACATCGGATCTCACGTGCTAAGCATACGTCCCCTCATTTCAAAGGCCAAACGTATAATCTTATCTAACGTGTGCCCAATTATTCCACACCATGTTATTGAAGAAGAACTAGTTAAATTAGGCATTCTCCTCTCTTCACAAATAACTTTTATAAGAGCTGGCATGAATGACCCCAACTTCAACCACATCTTAAGTTTTCGCAGACAGGTTTACATTCAACCTGAAGATATCCCCAAACTTCCAGAAACCCTACAGATTTCTTTCGACGATACAAATTACTGGATCTACTTATCCAAAGAAAAACTTACATGTTTCTTATGTAAAGAAGAAGGCCATCTCGCGAGATACTGTAAAAGCATGGATACTCCCCCGAAAAATATTAATAATATCTCTGAAACGACAATTAAGAAGACAAGTGAAACCGAAGCTTCTACACAGTTAACTGCAAATGAAGTTAATCCAAATCCACTTCATCCTAGTCACTCTTTGCCGCCTCTTCAACCAAACCTAGTGACTCTTACATCGCCTCCTCCTCCAAGCTTCAAAAGACCGCTCTCTGGCTCATCGACCATTAGTTCCGATCCAATTCAAAGGAAAACCATCAAAAAACCAAAAAACTCTCAGAAAGCAGTCACAGCTACGATCGAAGGAATCTCTCGTCAACTACTCCCAGCTGAAGATTACTTTCTAAATAACTCCTCTAAACTCCCACTCGACTTCTCAAATACCGCTAAATTTCTATTGGATTCCTTTGATAATCCGAACATTGCAGATACGGCCGAAAAATACACTAAAAACACTCAGGCATTCGTAGACATGCTTACAGACATAAAAGGCTTTCTTACTGAACGCTCCCTAAAATGTCGAATCACCAGAATTATAAAGCGCTTAAAACTCCAAGATATCATCGGAGGCGATGTTTCTAGCGAAGATTCCATGATATTTGACAACTCACAGACTGAAAACGAACTCTCTGATTCCTCTATAAAAAATTAATAAGTACAGAAGCTTCATCCTTAGGGAAAATGCGTTAAGAATCATCTTCTGGAACGCCAGAAGCATTCGACAACGTTTGAATGAAATCGAGATGATACTCAAAGATGTGGATGTTCTAGTATGTGTAGAATCCTGGCTCACAGCTACAGACAACATCCAATACACAGGCTTCCTTACGTACAGGAAAGATCGTCTTCATGGTAGAGGCGGTGGCATAATTATATTCATTCGGAAAAACTTAGCCTACGCGGAAATAGATAACATAAAAACACCTAATGATACAGTCGAAATTTGCGGCATCAGTATTACCAACTTATCCACACCGATCCAACTCTTAGTCTGCTACAGAACCCCGGGCAATACCCTTTCCCAAGCAGAATGGGACACGATTGTTTATAATACCTCTAATCATCGCAACTGTATTTTCCTAGGAGACTTTAACGCTCTCAACACTAACTGGAATTGCCGGTACACTGATAGAAACGGATGCAGACTCGAGTCAGCTATCGATTCATTTGATTTAATAATTCATAATTCCGATACTTCTACGCACATCGATACTCACCGTAATTTAAAATCCAATCTTGATCTCATCTTCTCCACGGCATCCATCTCCGATAAGTTAAACGTTGATGTATGCGACACCACCTGGGGCTCGGACCACTATCCTATCCACATAAATATATCGGTTGACAAAAACCACTACATGAAGAAGTCCTTCAAACTCAAATCAACTCGCACCGACTGGACAAAATATACTGAACACCTCGAAGCTTCCTACACTAAGTTTTTCTCATCGCAATATGATAGTCTTCCACCTAGTGACAAATATTACTTTTTTACTGAAGAAATCACTAACGCGATCAATTCTAGTTCCCCTAAGAAAACAGGTTGCTTTTACAAGAAGAGAAATCCAGTACCTTGGTGGGATAGTGACTGTGACCAAATCAGGAGACTTCGCAGCGCAACTTACAAAAAGTGGGAGCATACGGGCAATTTGCTCGACCTCATTAATTATAAAAAAATCTCAGCAACTGCTATAAAGACCTTCAAAAATAAAAAACGTCAAAGCTTCAGGAATTTTGCTGAGAACATCAACTCACGAACAGACCCAACCTTCGTTTGGAACAGATGCAAAATCTTTAAAAATAAATGGGTTAAAATAAGCACTCAACATTCTCCAGAAAACCTACAGGATCATGACTTAATAGATGAAACCATCAACCAGATTAGTCCCCCCTGGGCCCAAACTGATCCGACTTGGTTTCCTTCAGCTGCCCCAAATGAATTTCTCGAATCTGCGTTCAACTTCACAGAACTCATCACCGCCTTGGATTCCAAAAAGACGCAATCAGCTCCTGGAATGGACGGCATCGACTTCGAATTGATAAAAAAACTTCCACTTAAATTTAAGCTTCTGTTATTAGACATCTACAATGAAATGTTCGCCACTAATGACTACCCACTTAACTGGAGAAAATCCTTCATCCATTTGCTTAAAAAAGCTGACGGGAAAAGTTTTCGCCCCATATCTCTAACGTCGTGTCTCTGCAAGCTTTTCGAATCTTTAATCCAAAACAGACTACAATGGTGGGCCGAATATAATAACTTATTTCCCATTAGCCAACAGGGTTTCAGAAAGGGCAGATCCTGCCTGGACAATATCTCGAATCTCGCTCTGAAAATTAGCGAAGCATTTACCGAAAAAAAAGACACTGTAGCTGCTTTCTTGGATGTAAAGGGAGCGTTCGATAACGTAATCATCCACATCTTATTAGCCAAACTAGCTGCCTTAGGGTGCCCATTAAACATTTTAAAATTTGTTAAATTCCTCACTCACGAGAGATTTATTTACTCGAACCATTTAGGTGAGCATTTCAGACTGCAACACAAGGGCGTTCCACAAGGATGTATCCTTAGCCCCCTTTTATACATTTTGTATGTTCGTGATATTCTTGCAAACATTCCGAAAAACGTTTCAATCGCACAATTCGCCGATGACATAGGAGTTTACTTAAAAACCTCGTCCGTAGGCAGAGGCAAAGTCATCTTGGAAAAAGCCATAAAAACAATCGGGGATAACCTTTCGTCTCTTGGCCTCTCGCTTGCTCCAAAAAAAACCAAGTTCATCCACTTTAACAAAAAGAAAATCCTTCCCGGCAGTATAGAAATAAAAATTGACGAATACTCCATCAGATCCATGGAAAGTGCTCGCTTCTTAGGAGTTACATTTGATTATAAATTATCCTTTCTTCCTCATATCAACCAAGTCAAGAAAAATTGTCATAAATCGCTTAACATAATTAAATTTTTGAGGGGAACTTGGTGGGGCTCCTGCCCTAGTACCTTAATCTGTCTCTACAATAGTTTCATTCGGCCCATTATTGACTATGGCTCGTTTATATATCTCTCCAACACCAAAAGCAAGTTACAAAAACTAGAAATCATCCAAAATACAGCCATCAGATCTGCTTTAGGTTACCGTAAAAGCACCCCGTGCAATATTCTTTTGGCCGAATCAAAGCTTATGCCGATCAAGCAGAGAACTGAACTCCTATGCGATGTTTACCTCTCGAAAGTTCTATCGAACAGTAGCAACTTCGCATATGCGGCAGTCAAAAGTTTCCATAAGCTCTCTAGAAACAAACCGGTTAAATCAAACTTATTCATTAGTCAACGCATCGCTTATGCTTTAGATCATGAAAAAGACCTCCAAACCTTTTGCAAATACAACAATTACCGCTTCAACTTTAAAACTGTAATGACAAGCATCCCTTTCGACACGGATCTTGGCACAATCCTTCGGAATAGCACTAATCCAGCTCAAATTATCAAAGAATTCATTTGTAAAGATGGTGGCTGTGCAATATACACGGACGGTAGTAAAATCACCGATAACACGTGTGTCGGTTCGGCTTGCGTTTGTCCTGACTTGAATATTGAACATAAACAATCGATATATAAATGTGCTTCGGTTTTCACAGCTGAATGCGTCGCCTTGAGCAAAGCAATGGATATTGTTTTAAGTATTAATGACCGTAACTTCCTCATCTTCTCAGACTCTTTAAGTGCTCTTCAGAGTCTCCATTCTACCAATTCTTCAGTCAAAATAAACCCCTTCATCTACGAAATTAAAGAAAAATATAATCATTTTCTTGAAAAAAACGTCGACAACCAAACAATAAAATTTTTCTGGATTCCTTCCCACATAGGGCTACCTGGGAACGAAAAGGCAGACAGTTTAGCGAAGGCCGCCACTAACTCAAATAATACCGACATCCCGAAAATCCCATTCGCGGACATGCATGAAAAATTCAAAAGTAGAGCTAAATCTAGCACTTTGAACTCAATCCGGGGACAAGGTCTTGTCAAAGGGAAAAAATACTTCCAATTATTTTTTAACCCCGATAATAAACCATGGTACCACTATGGTAACTTTTCTAGAGAGTTTATTGTTACCATTAATCGCATCCGATCGGACCATTATAATTTAGCAGCCTCACTCGCCCGTATCAACATCATTAGCGATCCAAAATGTAAATGCAACTGCGACAAGGAAGATATTAATCACGTGATTTGGCAATGCGAGCTCTACGAAAGCCAAAGGCCCAAACTGATTAAAAAACTTCTAGCGTTAAAATACCAACTACCTTTATGTATTGAAATTTTTGTAGCTAAGCCAAACATCGTAGCTTGTCTGCACATTTTCTCTTTCCTCAAAGAATGTAATCTTCAAGTGTAACCATATGTTTTGTTAACACTGTACATATAGTACTAGTACATATTGTAACTGAAATTGTCAACCTTTACAGACTATCACATGTATCAATAAACCTCCCTGAGGTTTCATTAATAAAAAAAAAAAAAAAAAAAGAGATCCGACGCACTTTGGTTTCGTGAAGTCGATTCTGAACGAGCAGCGAATCTCGCTCTTCATGGTATTGTTATTCGCTCGCACCTCGATAGGGTACTCGTCGATATTGTTCGATTCAACCTTGGGATATCTTTTCGTTATTTCTCTCCTTAAAAACTTATTGATTGCGTCCAACTCGTATGAACCGTCGGGAATCGAGATCTCTTCGTTCTTGTCACCGAAATAAAACTTATTGTTATTATTCGCGCTGATATTTGGGATCGTGTTGTACGTCTCAAGACATACGAGACCGAGTTCGTACGCGCCTACATCGTTCAGATCTATGGGTGGAAAATATCTCGTGGAGAGCACGCTGCTCCTGCCCGTTAACGTGAAGGTGAGCGACATGGTTGAGTGCGAAGATGAAAATGAAACGTTCGTTTCGTTCGTAACGAATTTATTTTAAATTTTCACGATGAAATTTTACGCACAATTGTCCGCATATGCTCTCGTCATAGTTTTGAAAACGCGCATGGTTGTACGTGACTTTCGCATCTTCCTCAAAGTATTCAATAACTTCATTGGGCGGTCGAAGGTCCCCGAAGCTATCGAAGTACTCGACGTATGATCCTCGCTTCGCGTACGCCACCCAATGTGTTCCAGGGCCGTAGCCATCATCCAAATTGACGATACCGCACTCGTTCACCCATACCTTCTTCGGTAACTCGTCGCGCATAAATACTCCTCGAAAATATCGTAATTTTTTACACGAGTTTCGTAGTTGAACGTCGGTCGTGAATCCGCTGTCGCGAACTATTGCTTTTTTGTTGGACTTTTTTTTTTTAAGCATTTCTTCTTCTTCTTCTTCTTCTTCTTCTTCTCGCTTAAGCCTTCTCCCTGTTTGTAGGGCGAGAGATAAAGACCGTGACCTTCCATAGCTCGATTATGACGCTGCAACTCCGCCAGCTGTTTCTTCACGGCTCTCGCGTCGTTCACGGCCTTTGCGACACCCGCCGCACCACCGGTCAACGCTCCAATAGCCGATAAGGCCGGTAATATGAACGGTAGAAAGCCCCCGCGTTTCGCGATAGGAAGTTTCCTCTTCTTTGTCTTCGTCCTCTTCGATACATTTCTCTTATTCTTCTTTCGAAGTCCCATTCCGAGCTTCGTCTTGGCCTTCATGGCGGACCAGACCGCGGTCGACGAAACCTTCTCACCCAACGAAGCGTCTTTCGCTGTTATACGCTGTTGCGCTCGCTCGGCTAAAATTTTATCGGCCTCGTGACGACCTTCGAGATCCTTGCGCTTTGAATATGCTATGTCGTGTTCTCTGCACGCTGCATCCAGCGGATTTACACCACGATCGCCGCGAGCGAGTCTACTTTGTAGTCGCGTTCCGGGTCCGCAAAATTGATAGCCGGGTATATGTAACTCGAAAGGTAAAGCGTTTATCGCCCTGTTTAAGAGGCCTGATCCTCTCTTCGTTGTCGTTGTATGCATAGATAACAATCCTTGATCATAGACGGTGGCCCATCTATCTGCGTTTGATCGTCCGGATGAGGATAGTGCTCGAAGCACCAACGACACGCTTGTACTTCCGGATCAGCTTTTATATGACTCGGTAACTTCTCCCACACGTGAGGTATCTGCCACTCAAAGAGTGTCAATAGGATTACTTTTGGAACCTGCTTCAACTCCTCCGCGGATAAATCTAACAATGTTCGTTCAATTCGCATGTTCAGACAGAAAATGAGTCGCGGAGCGACTACGCACCCATATAAATAGCACGCGTACCCCCCCTCGCACGGAGAGTATTATCATCGATCGAACATCATGCGATTCGTAAAGCAGCCCATCGATATACGCGTTACCGCAAATCGTACGTTCGAGGAGGAACAACAACAATTTCGAAAACACGGTCCACTGTTACCGTGTAGCATACGCGGTGTGATATGCGGTCCATCCAATTGCGGAAAGACGAATGCGATGATGAGCTTGCTCGAGAGCCCGAACGGTCTGCGATTCGAAAACCTCTACGTGTACTCAAAGTCGTTGCAACAACAAAAATATCGGTACTTGGAGGATGTACTAACGTCTGTGGAAAACATTGGTTACTTTCCTTTCTCGAACAACACGGATATCGTTCCTCCTTCCGAGGCTCGAGCCAATTCGATATTCATTTTTGACGACGTCGCGTGCGACGAGCAAAACGTCATGAGGGAGTACTTTGCGATGGGTCGACACTCGAGTGTGGATTGTTTTTACCTGTCGCAGTCGTACGCAAGAATACCGAAGCATTTGATTCGCGATAACGTCAATCTAGTGATATTGTTTCAACAAGATGGAACGAATTTAAGACGCGTGTACCACGATCACGTGAACACGGATATGTCGCTGGACAAATTTAACGATCTTTGCGCGAGATGTTGGAAGCGAAAGTATGGATTTCTCGTGATAGACAAGGACAGTCCTATGCATGACGGTCGCTATCGACGCGGATTTAACGAATTTGTCGTTCCGTAGCTAGTTCAGTCGATCAACGTATTCTCTCGAAGGTACATCGATCGTCACTATGGAACAAGCAAAGGTGGTAGTAAACGACGACGGCGGTCTTCCTAGCGATGCGAGAAAGAAGGAGGCTATCGCGAGAGAAATCGCAGAGACGAGCGCGACAATACGCAAAAAACATTTAGCCTTAAAGAACATGAAAATGACTAGGGACAGCATGCTCGAAACTACATTTAAACCGATAGTCGGTCCATTGAAGCGATTGGTCGAAAATACGACATCGTTGTCAAAAATCTCATCTCTTCCCACGGAAGAGTTAGAACCGATGTTGCCGCCGCCACCACGACTCTCGACGATGGCATTTGAAACACCAGCGATACAGGTCGTAAGACCGATCGTACGAAAGGGGATGAAGCGCGCGGGTACGCGTCCGACGCTGATCGAGCCCAAGAAAGCCCGTTTCGTCGACGATGACGATGGATTTCCGACACCGCCACCGATACATATCGTAAGGCCGATCGCGCGAAGCGTTACCAAGCGCAAGGGAACGCGCCCTGCCCCGTAAGAGTGCGACGAAATCAAGAAAGCTCGTTTCGACGACGACGACGACGATGATGGCGAATTCCCACCTCCGATACAGGACGTAAGACCGAACGTAGGAAAGATGCCCAAGAGCAAGAGGACGCGTCCAACGCCGTACGAGCGCGTCGACGACGATGATGATAAAAGGGACGAATTGGATGCGTCGCGAGATGATTCCGACCTTACCTTTTCGTCCGATTCTTTCGAAACATCGACGCGCAAAGACGGTTTGTTACCTAAAAAAAGCGTGCATCGAAAACCCCGACGGACTACGTTTATTGGGACGATCCGAACGAACTCGTGGATCGACTGAGATTGCTCGTTTCCTCGCGAAACGCTGGTCATACGGGTCACGATAACGAAATCGTATCTATAATCGAGGAACTCGGTGAAGCTGGTTTGATTATAAATTGAGCGCTCCGTCGATTGTCGAAACAGTAGCTTGTAAAATGCCGATCAATAAATTTGGAACGTCGCTACGGCCGAAGGAGAGCGTCTCCGGTTCAACGTTCCCGTTCAGAAATTACGTACGCGATAACGCCTTGTGTTTGGACGACGACGACGATAACGCATTTAATGCCAGAGGTGCGAAGATTAGGCGCGTGGCAGAGCCGGTGGAAGATCGTGACGTCACGACCATGTCCTACGTCAAGGGCGTTCTAAAGGACGCTACGAAAAACATCGAAGCTCTCACAACCATGAAATACGACGCGTTAAAGAACGAACTGGAGAAATCAATGACCGAACGCCTAAACGCATTCGACGAAGACCTCCACGCTCAGCGTGTGGCGTGTATCGAAATATCGAAGAGAATGAAAGCGCAAGCGAAAGGCGAGATGGATGATGTCATCAAAGAACGGATACTCGAGCATCACGATACGATTACAAAAATGCTAAAGTTCGAACGAGATCAAATCGAGAAACTGTTGTACGAAAAGATGAGCATATTGAGTGAACGAATACATCGTAACGGCGAACAGATGCGAGCTTACGGGAGTGCATTACGGGCCGAGTTGGTGACTATAAAATAAGAGAGGGGGAAACATTGGTCAGTCGTCGATCGAAAGTTAAACGATGCATTTCTCGCTATGCCTATAAAGTGTGACGGCGTCACAAGAACCCTAGTATATATATATCTATATCTCGACACCGTAAGCCAACCGATCGTAGATACCTTCCCAACCGGCCTAAAAGAGTATCCGTCTAAGAAGGCATAAATGCCCGTATAAGGTTATGCGAGCGATGCCTGAAATATGGCAACCCGACAGACACGTCGTCGGACATCTTCGATCCATCGATTATCGGCACGTATAAGAAGCGCTCCCGCGTGTGTAGCGATCGCTAATTGGAGCGTCCAGGAAATCCTAGCGTGCGCTGGAAGGACCTCCCGCGACGCTCACGAATACTTCAATCGACACTTCGCTAATCAGCATCTTCGCCGCCCCACCCGTCAACCAGGGCCGGCTTTCGTCTAACCATAAAGGAGGAAATTACCTGGATCTATGATTCTCGGATTTCTGCGTTGTCGAGATTAAAAAGAGAAGAGTGACGTGTATGAAGTGGAGGAGACATCGTGTGTGAGTGTCGTGGTGCCGAGATGCGGGTAACTGAGTGCGGGAAAAATCTGTACGTTCCATAAACGAAGTGTTACCTGCGATTAGTACCCTAATGGCGTTAAGTAGATGCGTCCCTGCGAGATGGAACACGTGATTTTTCGGGGGAAGCATCACGGTGGCGCGTGCCGCCGACGATCTCGCTCTCTTGCGGTGAGACCTTCGACGAGTACGGTCGTAGTGTACATAATTACGTGTAACCGTCTTTATCCGTTAAAATGTGACGAGTAATAATGAGAGCTTCGTGCTCTCTCTCGCGGTGGGACCTTCGGCGAGTGCAGACGTGTTGTACATAGTTTGTTTAAGGCAGTCTTTGTCCGTTTGAAATGTAACGAAAAGTAGTAAAGAGAGCTTCGTGCTCCCTTGTGCGGTCGTGAACAGTCATATTGTATCGAGTGCGTGGAAAATCTTTGTTCGTTCCAAAATGTGAAGAATTGTAGCGGCAAGAGCCACGTGCTCTTGCGTACGAACCGCGGAAGAGATGGTCGTATCGTACCTGGTAAATTGTAACGGTCTTTTGTCTATAAGATGTATGTATTCTCTGCTAGTAATTGTATTAGCTGCGTGCGTGATATCGAGCGATCGTAGTCGAGTCATTAGTATGGATCTCTGTCGGTCTTAGAATGATAAGACGACTTTTAGCCCGCGTTTCGTAGGTTCTTTCTTCATCCGGCTCGACGTGAATACACGAGACAAGAGGAACGTCCATTTTGGTGTGTCCGTCGTACGCATAGGCGTTGCATTGTTGCGGGAAGCCGGTAAGCGTAGCGACGAGAATAATTGCGTTTGAATACATTGGATGAGTGTGTATGGAACGAGGAGAGGTATTATTTGGAGTCTTGGCGATTTTTGAGACGATTCACTGTAACTTCCATGACGGCGTGGCCACATGGTACCACAGTCGAATGCGTCGTTTGGGTATATTTTAGTCATTGCATTTTGGAAACCCTCCTCGTGTCCTTTTTAGTATGAGATTCCTGACTCGCGCGAGTAGCGATCTCCGGTATAGGAGATCATCTTTGCATTGGATCGCTTCGAGGGTGTGTAAAGGTCGCCGCTTGAGCAGGTTGTAAAGTTGTATATAATGTCTGAAGTTACTATAGTGTGAGAGTAACGCTTTGTTGTATTGGCGTCGTGAATCGGGATTTCTGTTCATAATTATATCTGAGTGTGAGAATAAGCCGAGCGGAGTAGTCTTCGTTGTATGTATAATCGCCAAAGGCGACGGGAGTGTTTTGTGACCGCTCGGACTTATTAGATATTGAGTACGTTTCTTTTGGAATAAATTCTCTTCTTTACACGGTGTCCTCCGTTGTTCGAGTGGCCTATCTATTGTGAATATTAAGAACCTTCGCCTCTCCGTAACTCTTCTAAGAGACTGTCTAGCCGGTGGTCTTGTGCCGGTTCATCCGATCAGGCCTATTCCCGCATAACTTTCCTACACCTTCCTGGTCGTACGAGTGGTGGCCGTAAGTCACCTGGCGCCCAAATAAAATCCATTCCCTTTCCGACCATCCGAAAATAGTGACCAGAAGGATTGTCTGACCGGGTGCCGAAGAGGTGCGTGCCTTGGGGGACACTATCGTCCTGAGGAGGATAGTTTGGCCAAGTTCCCCATCGTGCAACGTCACAAAAGATAACGAAGAAGGTAACGGAACAAAAGATATCGTTAGATGATGCGAATAACGAGCGCTGTGTCAAATGTATGGATTGTTTTATACGCGTGCTGGAAATACTTTTTCGCTATAAGACGGAAGGTTGGGGCGAGGGTCGGTCGCAACATGGAGAAAGTGAAATTGGTGGATGAGCTGCATGCACCTGCGAGGCGTAACTTTGCGCGCAGACGAGTCATCGTACGCGGATTCGACGATTTCTGGCAGGCTGACTTAGTCGACGTTCGTTCTTATGTGAAACATAATCGTAGATACCAATACATACTCACCGTTCTCGATGTGTTTAGCAAGTACGCATGGGCGATACCCTTGAAGAGCAAGAACGGAAGCGACACGACCAAGGCCTTCGCGAGTGTGCTGAGAACGGACGGACGAATTCCAACAAATTTACAAACTGACGAGGGAAAAGAATTTTATAATGTAGATTTTCAGTCTCTCATGAAGAAACGTAATATCAATCATTACTCTACGCACAGCATCATGAAGGCTTCCGTGGTGGAACGCTTCAATCGCACGCTCAAGAACGCGATGTGGAAGTCGTTTTCGTTGAACGGCACGTATCGCTGGATCGATTCCCTTTCCACTCTGGTGTTTGATTACAATCGACGAAATCATCGAACCATTGGCATGCGACCTGTTGACGTGACCCGTCATAACGAAAGACGCCTCTTGTCGACCGTGTATAGCAGACTGAAGATCGCTGGACCGGCAAAACTCCGAGTTGGTGACAAAGTACGCGTGAGTAAGTACAAGACTGTGTTCGACAAAGGATACACACCGAACTGGTCCGCGGAGGTGTTCGAAGTCGCTGCGGTAAAACGAACGAATCCAGTTACATACTTGTTGAAGGATTACAAGGGAAATTCCATCACTGGAGGATTTTACGAGCACGAACTACGCGCGACCGCGTGTCCGGACGTGCATCTCGTCGAAAAGGTCTTGCGCAAGAAAGGAAGTAAGTTGTACGTGAAGTGGCTGGGATTCGACACTTCTCATAACTCATGGATCGACAAGAGGGATGTGGTGTAGTAGTAGTAACGTACGAAGTGAATTCGTATAATTATATATGTATTTTTGTGAAGTCAAATAATAAAATATATATATATATATATATATATATATAATATTCATAAAACAATAAAAAAAAAAAAATGTATTAACTATAACCAATAAATATATACAGGGTGTCCCACGCAAGCTACAACCGCGAATATACACGTGTCCACATGGATAATTGGAAGCGAAAAGTGAAATAAAAAGTAATAAAAATTGTCCTCGTTAACGAGTTATTAAATAAAATAGATCAGCGAATCAGGAAGCACGGAAGCGGTAGGCGGTGAGCTGCGGCCATGCTAGTCTGAAGATAAGAAGCGATAATTTGGACGGGCGGAGCGTTCTGGCCCGTATACAGGCGTGAGAAGGTAGTGGTCAGGAGGAGATTTCTAGGAAAAAGTGTCGACTTTCGCTCTTCCTCTCTCAACCTTTCTTCCACAACGCTACCTTACGCGCAAAAATCTAATCTAATCTCTCTCTCTCGCTCCCTCCTACCCTAACACGGCGCTACCTCACGCTGCCTGCACGCGCTGACTCTCTCTCTCTCTCTCGCCCTTTCTTTCGTTGACTTTCTCTCTCTCTCTCTTTCTCTCAATCTTTCGTCCACGACGCTTCCTTACGCTATCGCTTCTTGTCTTCAGACTAGCATGGCCGCAGCTCACCGCCTACCGCTTCCGTGCTTCCTGATTCGCTGATCTATTTTATTTTATAACTCGTTAACGAGGACAATTTTTATTACTTTTTGTTTCACTTTTCGCTTCCAATTATCCATGTGGACACGTGTATATTCGCGGTTGTAGCTTGCGTGGGACACCCTGTATATTATTTACAAACAATAAATATATACTTTTTACACGATGTATTTCGATATTTCATAATGACCCCATGGAAGAGTACGGGTGGAATCGGGCACGACGAATCTCTTGTCATCGCACGGGCTGAGCGCTAATTTTTGCTCGTTAACGGTGAAAACTTGGTGACGCTCGGACGCTATACGATTTTGCAAGACTACTTTTTCGGTCTTATCCTTCAAACACCTAAGATAATCCTCAAATTGTATGCACTTGGCCGTGACGTTCTTCTTCACGCCTTTTATCTTTTTCATGATGCTGTCGATTATCTCACCGTTTACATCACCGCGGCTCACACGAAGTGCATACATTTTAGATCTTAATCCCACGAATTCGGTCATGATCGAGCCGTTGTTCTCGTCCTTCATTAATCCGAGGACCTTCTTATTAACTCGTGGAATTCGATATGGATTATCTTCGGTGTAATCGCTCGTATCAAAGTGATCTATATCCCGTTTGAGTATCTCGTACGCGTCATCGCACTCGAGCTCGTAAATTAGACTGTCCGTATCGGTATACATAATTTTGGATTTTTGGGGGAGACGCGATCGCATGTATTCATAATGGAAATTGTATAAGCATACTTTCGAAATGTCTAGTATAGACATTCCTACATAAGCAGGCTTATACAATTTGATATTCAATTTTTTTAGCTCTATTGCAACTAAATTTTCAGAAAAAATTGTTCGGCTGTGAAAGTTCGGTTTCGCGATTAACGCTTCCGCGCCGTATCGTCCGTCCCATCATGTAATTAACTTGACATCTCTGTGATTACGCACGTTTTCCATCGTTTTGCCAAATACCGCGTTGTTCATCAATTTAAATAAATTTTTTTGAAAACCGTTCGTTGCACGAGCACGAAATTTAGTGTTTAAATCGATGTACTCGCGCAACCAACACGACTGTTGAAACTCCAAAATGCGGTGAATTTTTGTTAATTTGAGCCCGTGTCGCAAGCATTGCTGCAGGTACCGGTAGTGTACCACGTACCGCTCCTTCGATTGCAACGTTGCGAGCAATTTTTGTTCGCGTTTACCGGGTGGTTTGTCATGAACTGGGCAAAACGGTAGATCAGCGTGCGAATCGTGGAGCTCGCGGGGGTATACTAAATCAACTTCCAGGATATATCCCGTGGGTCCGTCCACCGAAATCGAATTAACGTCGAACTCGAGCAGTGGTTGTTGTTCTTGGATCCATCGAAACCCTCTGTGCGGAAGGGGTTGCGACATCGCCCAACCATACAAATTGTTAACGTCAAAGTACATAAGATACGTGGAGGGCTTTGACGGATCGTATGAAGGCGCGTACTTGTTGTTGGCGCGCGCGTACCTGTGCGAGCACTGGCTCAACCCGCCGCGTATTCCCCGCTCGACGAACATAAACATGTCAATGTCAGTCAGTAGCTCGAGTTCGACGTTCGTGTACTTCAGCATCACGTCCCACGTGAAACCCGGAAGAGTAAAGTAATGAGCCGGATCCAAATTATAACTACTGAGGCAATCGTTGCGAAAATTTTCAAAAATATCTGCCAATAGTAAAACGTCAATTTTTAGGTACAAATCGCTGTACTGGGCTAACGTTTCGATGCGAAAGCGTGTCCAAACTTTAACAGCGTGTGCGTAATCGTTGATAGATATCCCGATACCGTTCAATCTACTATAAAACGCGTCGCGCTCGGGCAATCGTGTCTCCCTCAACTTATCGTAGGACGTTACATGCTCGTACGGAAAGATACCCTTCCTAGTGAGAAGATCGAGGTCGTCGTCGTTAAGAGAGTGAAATTCTCTTTTCAAAATTTTTAATTTAGCTTTTTGAAGATATGATGCTAATTTATCCAAACTGTCACTCAAAAATTTATACGAATCAATGAATCTAAATTTGACGTACTTCACCTTCTTACTTTTCCAGGTATCCCGATGCGCGTGACACGTTTCCGTCATGTGTTTCGTAAAGGAGATGTACTTTTCTTTCGTGAGGGGTAATAGGTCCACTTTACCTTTGAACGCGGTAGCGATTTTCTCGATCACAAAGTGCGCGTCGTAACCGGATAAATTATGAAAAACTATCGGTACCATGAAAGATGTTTGATAGTTTAAATTGCATGTCGAATGTGCGGGGCCTCTATACGCGCCTGTAAAATGACAATGGTCGTGCACTTTGTCGTTGTCGGTATCGTGAATAGTTTTTTCGCAAATATGGCAAAAGGTCGATGTCTGAAATTCTGACTCCTGTTCCTCCGTGAGCCGTCTCATCGGGATAGCCGTTTGAAAGATCAAGTCGAGTCGAAGTCCCAACTCACGCATCTCCTTCACGAACCACTCAACACAGCCAGATTCGTGTCGATAAGAACGGTACTCGCACAATGACGCGTCGTATGAACAGTATACATAATATCCTACACTGAACGCATGATGTTTTTGATACGGTTGTCGATACGGTCGTGCACCTCGTTGGTTCGTGTTCGCGTTAACGTTTGCGAGCATACACTCGAAATCCGCGTACACGACGAAGGGAACGCGCTCCTTGTACGAAAAGTTTTTAAAACTTAACCACTTGTCCTCTTCCGTGGGCATCCTGATGCTGCAATTATTTAACTGCGAGCAGTCAATCACGTGGGTCTTCAATTTCGCTTCCGTATTGAAATAGTGAAGGCATCTAAAAAACCAATCGAAATCATAATTCGTTTCGTGATAAGCAATTTAAAAAAAAAAAAATAAAAAAATAAAAATTGTGAATAACATTTTTAACTTACCGATCGCAAATGTACTTTCTATGATTGTGCCTATTTATTTGACCGGAGACCAGACGTGAAAGATTTCTGATGGAGACGAAATGGTTTCCCATCGAGCTATGGATTATGAGCAGGTAAACATGCCTGTCTCGTTTCTTCGATGTTAGATGAAGTGGTGTGCAAAGCTTCTTATCCCATCCGTACACGTTTATGGAAACATCGTTGCGATGCTCGAATTTCCTGATATCCTTCAGCGTCATGGGCGATGGAAAGCCATCGACTTGAAGTACTTCGGTGTATCGTGGATATGATGATTCCACGCTCGCGTTATTGATGACTGGATAGAGGCTCGCTACAACCGCTCTGAAGAAACATGCATTATCGTCGTTGTTAGAGGCACACTTGACATTGATGATTGTATTCTTCAATGCCAGTTCCTTCGGTATCGGGATGTGGCATCCCGCGTGCATCAGTTGGCACTTGTTAGCGTTTATCATCAAACATAATATTCTTGACAAGGCCCATCCACTGTCACGCTCCTGAAACTCATCCATTGCATTCAGAATCGGATCCGCCACGTCCTTGGAATACCATTCCTGCAAATTCGATGTGTCGCATAGCTCGATGTTGCGCGTATTGAAACTTTTCACGTCCACGTTTCCTTTCAATACGAACTCTGCTTCCAAGGTTGTATTCACCTTGATGTAGTTGTACGTACCGATGGCCCCCGTAATGTGACTCGCCACCATATCTTGTGCATGTTCTAGAAATCGTCGAGGATCGATGTGCTCCACGTTGATAACAACACCGGTGAAAATACGATTAGTAAACGCTGATTCAATGTTCTCCCAGATAAGGGAGGACGCTCTCGCATCGCGACTCGTGTCGTTGAGGCCTCCACCCACTCGTGAGAAGCGTTTCCGCATCAACGTTTTTATACATGTTAGACGGGTGATAATGGATATTATTTTACGTTTCGCCCCGATCGACAAGCTACGCTTCTCGTTTTGCAAGTAAACAACGGTACTTTGTATGGCCTTGTTGCAGTCTTGATCCCACTCGATGTACTCTTCCCTCGTTTGCACCAATGTCGACTTGGTCTTCAAAATGTTAAAGTTCTTTACCGTTAATGCCATCTCACGAGAGCACTATTTCTTAACAACGATACCCGCGAATAACCAGAGCGATGATAGATCTATTTATGATTATGATACAAGTGAGGGCATCGTCGAAGCGTCTAATATTTATATGACTGCGACGGCGACGGTGATGGTTGCAGCGTCACTTTCATCGCTTTTTCAAAAACCAATCATGAACATGCATCGGATTAATCGTGATGGAATGTATACGCGATATGTGATGATGTCGTCAGTCTAGCGATGCACAATTTGAATCTTTCGAAAAGGTATGAGGTGGCTATGCGATAGGTGATGATGTATGTCGAGTGATTCGTTCCTTTATCGGAACCTTTGTCGGAACGGAAACTTGAGAAAGGGGGTGAGCACGTGCCGAGCGGTCTTGTCGGGAAGGTATGAGGTGGCTATGCGATACGCGGTAACTAAAGTCGAGTGATTCGTTTCTTAATCGTACATTTTCTTTATTTAAACAAATTTAAATCTTTCGAGAAGGTATGGAGGCGACTATGTATCACACGGTGGGATATACTGAGACATTCGTTTTTCTTCGTCGCATATTTTAAAAATTCTCTTTTTCATATCTATTTCGCGTCTCCCCGCCCCTCCCTCCGCTTCACCTTACCCATCTAGATCCCCTCTTCACATCTCTCCACCCCCTCATCCATCGCTTTGTCGACTTTCCGTTGGAGAAGGTCGGTAAGTTAGGGATCTGTTTCACGCGACAATATCTGCTCTTCACGTCTCTACACCCCCTCGTCCCCATCGAGACCCTCCCTCTTTACACCTCTCCACCCCCTCATCCATCACTTTGTCGACTTTCCGTTGGAGAAGGTCGGTAAGTTAGGGATCTGTTTCACGCGACAATATCTGGAACCGGCCCTATATAGCTACTTACGTACGCTGGCTTGCACAATTTAATATTTAACTTACTCAATTCTATCGCTACTACATCTTCCGAAAATATCGTACGGCTATGAAAATTAGGTTTCGCGATCAACGCTTCCGCACCGAATCGTCCGTCCCACCGCGTAACCAGTTTCACGTCCCTATGATTGCGCACGTTCTCCATCGTTTTACCGAACACCGCGTTATTCATTAGTTTGAATAAATTTTTTTGAAAATCGTTAGTCGCGCGAGTACGAAATTGAGTGTTTAAGTTGTAACCGTCCGGCTACATAGTCATAACTTTCTCTATATCGATTTCGATATAGAGAAAGAAATCGAAAGGTACAAGTACTAACTATCGATTCGATCGATAAGTAGATCAACACATCAAAGCAATTATCGCCGCGTGAGATGTCGCACGCGTCGTACAAATCTACCGTGCAAATGTACCGACGTAAATTACTTCCTGGTCCGTAATTGACAGTACTCGGATATACAGGGTGTGTTCGACCATATAGTCGTCCGCGAATCCACGTGTAGCCAGCAAAAAATTGAGTCGAAATAAGTCATAAAAGTTAACATAAGCCAGGTTAGTTAACGAGTTATTAATTATTAAAGATAGGGCGAAAAAGCGGTAGGCGGCGAGCCGCGGCCATGCTAATCTGATGGCGATGGCGGGCGAGACGGTTGAGCATCGAATTGTTTACTTTCGCTCTTCCTTCCTCTTTCGTTCTTTCTCTCTCTTCCTTTCCTCCACGGCGATACCTTACGTTGGCGACTCACGCGGACTCTCTCTCTCTCCCTTCCTTTCTCTCTTTCTTCTAGCGTCTCGCCATCAGAATAGCATGGCCGCGGCTCGCCGCCTACCGCTTTTTCGCCCAATCTTTGATAATTAATAACTCGTTAACTAACCTGGCTTATGTTAACTTTTATGACTTATTTCGACTCAATTTATTGCTGGCTACACGTGGATTCGCGGACGACTATATGGTCGAACACACCCTGTATAAGGAGCGCCGAAATCACGGTCTTGTTACTGTGGGATCACTTCGCGAATTATATAGATCAGGATAGAGAGGTCCGCTTCTCGGTCCTCTACGATCCCTCAGTCATCACGTAGACCTTCTTTCTTAAGCAGCATACGATTGCCTAACGATTGTATGTGAAGTAACATTTAAAGTATTGTTTTCCTTAAATTGTCTTGTATTGGTATTCGGAAATGAGTAAAGTTATCGACGAAAAACGATACGTAAGCTTCGAGCAAACCGTCTCAAGTGACCTATGAGCAAACCGTCTCAGGCACTAAAGAACTTGCGTAGGCGCGTCAAACCGACGAGTCGTGAAACAAGCCGCTTCACGGCACAGATCGATATCCTAAAATCATAACTCCGTCGTTCCAATAACAAACAATAATATTAATAATATTTTAATAAATTAAACAGTAAATTTCTTAACATTTAAATCAAATACTAGAGTGGTATCGTGCAATACCGAACTCGTGACACCGTCCAAGGACATCGAACGACTAAGGTGTTTTGCACGATAGGATAGGCGCGAGACTTTATTGGCGAAGGTCAGGGATTTAGGCCACGGCTCATACCCGCCCCTACTTCCTCGGCTTATTCAAAGATAAAGTTGTACGTTTGTCGTGGTTGAAGAACGTGGTTGGAAACACGAGTGTTTAGGTCTTCGGCTCTCGGTACCCGATGCACCCGAACTTACCCGTGCAACAAACACGTTCCCATGTGAGGAAGAACATACGCTCTTTTCGGCTCTTGGTACCTGATTTGAGTGTATTCGTGCTTTTTCACGTGGGTTAGAAGAACTTGCTCGCATTCAATATTGAACGACGGAGTAAGAAAAAGAGGTTTCTAATTAAAAACAAAACGAATATAAGATCTTTCGATTTACGAACGTGGAAATTTCCACGCTAATTTGGTATCGGTATTATACATCATCGTAAGTAACGACTCATTGTGTTTACATAGCAGGTATAGGTCACGCGTGCGAGCATAGCGACGCACGTCGAACACGCGTAGTTAGACAGAGAAGCAATTAGATATAATCTTACGTATCGAGCGATTTTATTCTTGTATTAATTAAAGTCGATCTCATTATCCAAGTAAAAGACCAATAAACGCAATTTCTCTCCATCACGTAAGTTTAGACGGCTTTAGTATTGTTTAGTTGAATTTCACGTCGTTCGCATTAAAACGGATTCAAAGAAGAGAGATCGAATTGTGTTCTCGAATCCTCGCGCGACTATTGTGACTGTTTATTTGTTAAGAGAAGAATAGCTTCTCGACCGCAAAGGTTCCCTTTAACGTGTATACCGTAGTAGGAATAAACTTTCCATATTTTTTTTTTACACTTAAACTCTTGTCTTTTCTTCTGAAATTAACCATTCTCAATCGAGACCGTCCAGTGCTCAGATTCACACCTGACCCCAGACTTTTTCAAGTCTCAACTCTCGTTCACACTTTTCTCTTGTGCATCCATCCTACGCACTAAGATCGTACGTCAGCTGGGGAGACGGAGTCATCCAAATAAAGAAGAAGGGAAAACCTGACTCGGGTCGGTTGCATAAGAAGAAAATAAATTGGCGCCCAACGTGGGGCGGCTCGAAAACACGAGACTGGTTGTTCTTAAGAAAAGATAGTATTAACGTAGTTGCATTAGAGATTTAATTAATCACGCGAATACCAACCATTGAACCGGTAAAACACGATGAAAAGGAACCTTCGCAGCAAAGCGAAAAATAGGTTAAACATGTCACACGAGCAGGATAAAAGTTTAGAAAGCGCAACAAACAAACGTACTGAAAGTTCGATACCGGGTGGCTCAAAAATTATGCGCTCTCCGATAAGAAAATCGTTCGGTCCAGATCTCGAAATGGAATTGCGTTCAGAAGGGCAAACGTCGAGCGAGGATGCGTGTGGAGGTGTCGGAACGCCGGATTTGGTTAAATTAGTTAAAGAACTATCCTCGCGAGTAACACTTTGCGAGCAGAAGTGCCAATTGCTCGAAGATAAAGGTCAGTTCGAAAGCCGTTTTGACGATCTAACGAGGCAGATAGAGCGTAGTGTAGTCAAAGTCCGGGAGGCAGTTCTTTCATATGTCGATCAAACAATAAATGAGGATAGAGATGAGATCAATTCACGAATGGATAAGGGCGTCGAAGACATGCGCGAAAGCTTGCGTCGTTTTCAAGCAGACATACCAGCTCAAATTAGGCGTGCGGGCATTAACAGCGCCAGAACGGAGAGGGTGCAAGGGCGGTCAAGCAATCATGGTCGCGAGCCAAATGATTTTTTTTCATCAATGCCAATTAACGAGCAACGTGCTCTGGCAAGGGCACAAGCGTCAAACTCATCTCGTCCATTTCCATTGAAACCCGACTTGCCTACTTTTGAGGGCAGTCCAAGCGAACGTCCGCCGAAATTTTTACGCGATCTGAGGCAATACGTTGAGGTCAGCGGGGTAGCTGGTTCGGAGATGAAGTACGTCATCTCACAATCAATGAAAGGAATTGCGAACGAATGGTGGGATTTAGTAAGCGAAGATATCGAAACTTGGGCTGAATTTTCAAACGTCTTCCTAGCAAGGTATTGGAACACGACGGTGCAAAGGAAAATCCGCTCGAACTTAGAAACGGGATACTACCGGGAAAAAGACGGTAGTCTTTCGATAAAGCTCGATATCCACTCAGCTTCCAAGAAGAACTCGTCCTACTAAAAACGAATCCTATCTCAAACGCGGCAAATCGGCGTATCGCCAAATTTCTACCGTTATACGAAGGGCCGTACGAGGTCGCCGAGATCAAAGGACCGTCAACTTATATATTACGCTTCCCGGATGGCGGAAAATTCCGCGGCATGTTCCACGCCACGGATTTGAAGAAATATCGAGTAAGAACTAATGCGTAGCGCGAAATCGCTCTGAGAGAGGGGGTATGCCCCACCTCGGGAGGAAAGACATGAAATTTGGGAAGTAGGGTAATACGGAAGAGGATGAAGGATCGCGATAAGACAGCATTCTTCTAGTAGCTATCGGTTCGTCGACATAGATCGAGGAAATCAAGCATACGCCAGGTGGGGAATGGTGTCTCGTCCGACGCAAACCGGAACGGATTACGAGTACGAGGATGTTCCGGAAGTACAACTGCCGACGATAATTCCGAGGCCATGGATGCCGGTGACAATGGGACGTTACCGAAGTGGCACAACTGTGCAATGGAACGTCGAGGTGCGACCCGTCAGGTGCCAAACACCAGTAGATTGGCCGTCGAACGTACCAAGTGTACCCGGAGCAGGTACACTTGGTACGAATCCAAATGCGCCACTGACGTCCGTACCGGTTCCCGGGCCGAGCCGTTCTCCCGACACGACCTGCTCCGGTAAGGAGTGGTCCGATTTTTATGCGGAGCTGGAGGAGGAGGCGGAAGAGTCACCTCAACCTACGCGCCGCCCGTTCATCACGGTAGAACGCTCCGAAGAGACTGACCCGACGCTCGAGACCTTCTTCTTAGATCAGGAGGACCCGCTCGGCTTGTTAAATGTCAGCGCGGAGAAGGAAGGCGACGAAGGATTCGAGCTGATGAACATCAGCGACGAATTAGAAGAGGCAATGCTCGAATGAACAAAAAATGTGCGGGAACACTAAGTGTCCAAAGTGGGGTGTACGGAACGCTGGACGTCCGTAGTGAAAGGGGAACGCAGTGCGTCCGCCGATATATATATGTATCCGATAGAGACGGAAGTGCGGGAGTGAGAAACGCTTAAAGCGAACCCGCGGGATTAAAAGCCAAAAGTGTGTATATAAGCGTACCCGAAAAGGTAACAGAAGTATGCATGTGTGTTGTATGAGTATGGTTTCGTTAGTATTAATTCATACGTATGGTTATTCCATAAGTGACGAGTGCTGTGATAATCAAAGTCTGAAAATGTTAAGCGATACTGTCAATTGCGTGAAAGAAGTTTTAATTTTATTTTAGTCGTCGTCGCACATACGAGCCGTGCTCCCAGAGGGGGAGGGGGGTGATGTAACCGTCCGGCTACATAGTCATAACTTTCTCTATATCGATTTCGATATAGAGAAAGAAATCGAAAGGTACAAGTACTAACTATCGATTCGATCGATAAGTAGATCAACACATCAAAGCAATTATCGCCGCGTGAGATGTCGCACGCGTCGTACAAATCTACCGTGCAAATGTACCGACGTAAATTACTTCATGGTCCGTAATTGACAGTACTCGGATATATAAGGAGCGCCGAAATCACGGTCTTGTTGCTGTGGGGTTCTTTCGCGCATGTGCAATTCTCACTTTATGTTGGCTATACCAACTAATACTTTATTTCTCAGTCGGTAAAAAAGAGTAATCTTTTAGGCACGACTCATAGGTGGCTGCTGCGCTGCTGCCATCTACTGCTGCTATTCTAAAAAAAAATAAAAAAAAAAACGGTCTTGTTGCTGTGGGAGTCACTCTGTCTCGAGCCGTCGAGCTGTATAGACGTGCTGCGTATTCAAGCGTATTCTCTTGCTTCTACTTTTCGAATTTCAGTTTTACTTTAGTTCATTTAAACTTTTTCTTTTTCTTTTTCGCGAGTGTTAGTGCTTAACTAATTTACAGCGATTATTTATAAAATCCATTGCCTGTGGGAATTCGTAAGTCTTTTCCTTTTCGAGGACTTAGTCCTCGAAAGGTTTGTGATTTCCTTCCTTTCTTTTCTCCTTATCACGCTTAGGATAGTTCAAATCCTTTTGATTTATATTAATTTTAACTTTTATAAAATCATAGAAATTATTTTGACCATATATTTGACCTTTTTTCTAGTCCAGTCTTATTTTCGCGACCGCGTGGATTTATTCTACGCTTTCTTTATCCCGTTTCGAACAACTTCAATTTCATTTTTCAGTTAAAAGCCAATATTAACTAATAATAAAGTTAATAACTTTATAATATTTTATTTTATAGAGTTTACGCTTTATTTTTGGCCTTTCTTTGATTCTCGTACATTCTTATTATCGAGATATTTTCTATATTAATTTACGCTTTACTTTTGTAGTAATTTCCGTAATTATAATTAATTTTTATATCACATTTTATGGTCTTTCTAGCGTATTAAACCGCTAGAAAATCCGTTATATCGTGCACGCGCACGTCTCGTGCACGCGGTAAACATAGCACGCTGCCTCGCACGGTGCCGGGCCCACCTGCGGGGGGGAGGCGTAAGCTAAAACCAAACATCCTTTCCTTGAAAAAATCTTCCATACCGATGCCAGCTCCTTCGACTGCCTCGTCCATTGTAGCTTCATTGTCTCGTGACAAAAACATTGCCACAGCCACAGCTGATATTCCTGGAAAATCGTCTTCAATTCCGGTTACAGAAATTCCCTCGGCTTCGTCAAGCAAATGTATTATTGTTGACGAGCGCCGTTTAAATCTCACTGCCGCTTCCTTAGCCATTATGGAACAATCAAGTTCTGACGAGTCCATGCAGGACTTCCAATCTCCTCTACCTCCTTCGGTATTCAACCCTTCAGATATCATACACTCCTCCATCGAGCCTTCCTACATCGGACACTCTAACCCTACTACTCCAGTCTCTTCTCCGAAAAATAAGAAAGCCAAGAGAAAAAATAAGTCAAAGTCAAATTCTCCTGAAACCTCGACTTCTGCTATTCCTTTGCAGAACAGATTTCAGGTTTTAACTTCATTTCACGAGGAGATCCCTCCACCTAAAGTTGTGACTCCCCCTCTCCCCGCTCCTGCTGTCTCTGCTCCTTCTCAACCATCCATCGAGAAGAATACTCATCAAACTCCTGCGAAGGTCATCCGTCCTCCACCTTTTTATATCTCCGGTTTTGACGGGAACATTCCTGCTTTTTACAAGAAAATGAACGCGGACTTCGGTCCATCGTCTTATCATGCCAAATTTTTAGGCAAACGTATGCAATTCTTTTCAATGGAACATTATAATGTTTTTAAAGAATCTTTGAAATCATCCCAAGTTCCTTTCTTCACGTTTGGAACTCCCGCCGACCGGGCTCTTGTCATGGTCCTTAAAGGACTACCACCCATCCCTTCCACCGAGCTCGAGGAGGAGCTAAGATCCAACGGCTTTACTCCGTCCGCCTGCTCGGTTATCACTCCAAAAAATTCTAATTCACTTAATGAAATTTATAAAGTTATTTTATGCAATCCATGCTTGGAAAGTTCACTTTTTGAGCGCTGGATAGTGTGCGCAAAGTGACCAATATCCGATGGGTATACTGTAATGTGCTATTATCTCACAGGGTAGAACTTTCCCGCACAGTTTGGCACTTTCCCGCACGCTACGTCATCACTTTCCCGCACAGTTCAATCAAGGCAATATTATTTCACGATATATACTTTAATTTACGACACGTACAAATACAAAAAATTTTGGCGCTGGCGAGACTCGAACTCGGGCCGCCAGCGCATTAGTCTTACATCTAGACCACTGGGCTACCGACGCTTCTTGGGAACCACTACAAACTGACCAGTTCTTAAGAAACTATCTTAAACTAAGGCCTATAACTATGTTTAGGCCTTAGTTTATGGCCTATATAAGTATGTTTCTCCAAAAATTGAACATTCCAAACATGGATTGCATAAAATCTTGTATGCAACACGTGGGAAAAGTGGCAAATCTGGTATAGGTCAAATTTCCAAAACTCGCCTCTGCTTGTGCTGTGTTCCAGGGGAACTCGTGTGATTAAATTCCCACTCGTTCCCCTGTTCTACAGCACGCACTATCGGCTCGTTTCGGAAATTTAACCTATACCATAATTTGCCACTTTTCCCACTTGTAGCATAAATAGCTATTTCCTGTTTCTACCCTGCCATCCACCGTTACCAAAGTTGGATATTTGTTCAACACTCGAGTTTATTGGGAACGATTTCTCTCCAAGAGAATCTACACCCAGTGTTACCGTTGTCAGTCGTTCGGTCACTCAGCCAACAACTGTAATCTCCCTCCACGCTGCGTTAAATGCGCTGGTCCCCATACTTCATCAACCTGCTCCAAACCATTTGACGTTGCTCCTCGTTGCTTTAATTGCTCCGGTGCACACACTGCAAACTACAGTCAGTGCCCTGCACTCACTAAATATTTAGAAAAAAGGGCCTCTCCTTCTCCAGACCCTCGCTCTAAGTCCTTGGTACATCCCTCAAATCCTCAAAACTTGGTCAACTTATCTACTTTTCCTGGTCTTCCTAATCGGTCGCCAACGAATGTACCCATACATCCGACAACTCCTTCACGTTCTTACGCCAACGTTCTCAAACCTCAGCCTGACAACCCTCCTTCTGGAGATTTTTCTGAATTCAATCAATTGAATAACGCTTTTAACGAACTAAACTCACTTTGCGATTTTAATCTCATGTTCAATACGGCCAACATTTTAATTCAAAAACTCCGTACTTGTACTACTAATTTGGAGCGATTCCATGCCTACTGGCAAGTCGTCTCCCAGATCAAATAAACTTTTCAATGGCTACCTTTCCTCACATACTCACATGGAATGCTGGCTCCGTCATGCCACGCAGAAATGAAATTATTTCCCAACTGCACGCTCAAGCTTGTGACATACTCCTTGTCACTGAGACCTGGCTTTCCCCAAGTTCGACCTTTTCGATCCCCGGCTATACCGTGGTTCGAAAGGATCGTCCCACCAGACGCGGTGGAGTGGCCATCCAGGGCTAGGACACTCTCCCCCGAAACGTGGTATTTCCGAGTTAGTTCATCGGATCCTAAAGTTCGTAGGGGGCGCCAGTAGTGGCTCAACGGTGATTGGCTGAAATCGTGGAGGGTGGGGGGTCGAAGCGTCTGCCGTCGTCCTCTTCAGTGCGTCAGTGACGGTCAGTCTCGATTTTCCTTCCGTAGAGTGAAGTTTAGTTTGTCTCTAATTTCGTAGTGCTGTGCAGCTGTGTTTAGTTTATCGTTGTGTCGTGTGTAAATCAGTTGTACAAGTAAGTATATAAAGAATATAAGAACTTGTAGCAAATCTTAGTACTGAACAAATCACGAAACTAAAACTGGTTGATATTGATTGCAGACATGTATTCCGAATGCTGTGTGCTAGGATGCTCGTCCAAAAAATCTTTAGTACCGCATCATTTATTTCCTAAAGATCCGGAAAGGTTTGGCTTATGGAAAACTTTAATTTACTCGCAGAAAATCGAAGGCTTAAGTGACGAAGAAATTCGTAAAACGGGCATTTGTTATAAACATTTTGAAAAAGATGATTACATCTATAGTTCTAGAATAAGAAAGCTAAAGGCTGATGCTGTTCCATCGGTGGCATTAGGAGAAGATGAAGGTGACGTTGTACCAGGTATGTCTGCAGTAGAAGTAAAGGTTCGTAACAGTTGATTCATGCCACAATTTCTGTAATATCCTTATATTTTCATACGAGTTATAATTTATTTTCCTTTTCAAATGCAGGCTGATGCTGTCCCATCGGTGGAATTAGTAGAAGAGGAGGAAGAGGTTGCAGCAAGTACATCTGCAGTCGAAGTAGAGGTTTGTAACTGTTGATTCATGCCACAATGTCTGTAATATCCTTATATTTTCATGCGAGTTATAATTTATTTTCCTTTTCAAATGCAGGCTGATGCTGTCCCATCGTTGGAATTAGTAGAAGAGGAGGGAGAGGTTGTAGCAAGTACGTCTGCAGTAGAAGTAGAGGTTTGTAACTGTTGATTCATGCCACAATGTCTGTAATATCCTTATATTTTCATACGAGTTATAATTTATTTTCCTTTGCACAATCAGGTATCTGGAAATGATCCATCAAAAAACAGGAGTAGCACACAAAGCAAAAGTCTAGTACGAGCAAATAAAAGACCACGGATGTATTTATTAAATGATAATAGTAATCGAGGAAATCTTACACCAAGGAAAGCCAAGTTATATAAAACTGCTCGGTTATTGTGTAGAAGGCAGGCTTATACCAAGAATAAATGTGAAACATTGAGACAAAGATTGCGGAGAGCAAAAAAATTCTATACATCGAAGTCTCTAGACTCCTTAATAGCAAATTTATCACCGGCGCAACAAGCATTTATTCATTTGCAATTGAAGACATCTAAATATGCACCACAGGTAAATTGAGATAAATGAAACGACTGCCGGATTATACAGGGTGGACCACATAAATGGGAACACCTAAATATCTTCTATATTTATGGTGCTATGAAAAAACTTCATAGGACAAAGTTGTACTATTTCAAGGGGGAAATTTAATGGTAAAAAAAATTTTTTTTAGATACATTTTTTTAAGAAGATTTCAAGGTCATCCGTATTTTTTTAAATGGAACAATATATTTTTTTTACCATAGCATGATAGATAATAAAAAACTACATTCGATTGATACCTTTTCGTGACCTTGACATGACCTTGAAAAAAAATAATCACGTTGATATGTGAAAGATGCAGAAGTTTAATACTTACCTGTTTCAGCCTGAATGACGCGTGTTTTACACCGGGATATGCTTCTGTTTTAGCAGAAGCTAAAAATCCACGATGGTTAAGAGAAGTAGAGAAACAGAAACCGTGGACTGTAAACGTATGGTGCGGAATTGTATGCAATAAAATAATAGGCCCATACTTTATACGAGGGAACCTGACGGGCGTAAAATACGCAACATTTCTTCGCCAAGATTTACCGAATCTGTTAGAAGATATTTCTTTGCACGATCGGAAACGCATGTGGTTTCAACATGATGGTTGTCCAGCCCATTATTCCAAATATGCCAGAACTGTGTTAGACATTAAATATCCTGCACGCTGGATCGGTCGTAAAGGAACAGTGGAATGGCCACCTCGTTCTCCGGATCTGACAACCACTGGATTTTTATCTATGGGGTAAAATAAAATGTGACGTATACAGAAATAAACCTACGACACCACAAGATATGCGGCAAAGAATTAGTGCAGCATGCGCAGCGATCACCTCCCAGGAAATCGAGAATTGCTACAGGTCATTTATTACAAGACTGACACATTGCATAAATGAGAACGGCCACCATTTCGAACATTTATTATGATTTTCAAAGAAATAGGTGCATATCCTGGTGTAAAACACGCGTCATTCAGGCTGAAACAGGTAAGTATTAAACTTCTGCATCTTTCACATATCAACGTGATTATTTTTTTTCAAGGTCATGTCAAGGTCACGAAAAGGTATCAATCGAATGTAGTTTTTTATTATCTATCATGCTATGGTAAAAAAAATATATTGTTCCATTTAAAAAAATACGGATGACCTTGAAATCTTCTTAAAAAAATGTATCTAAAAAAAATTTTTTTTTACCATTAAATTTCCCCCTTGAAATAGTACAACTTTGTCCTATGAAGTTTTTTCATAGCACCATAAATATAGAAGATATTTAGGTGTTCCCATTTATGTGGTCCACCCTGTATATTTAAAATGTATTTCTATGAATTCATTTTCTGTGTACTTTCAGGGCAGGCGTTATACCACAGAAGAAAAAATTTTGTGCCTATCTATTTATAAACATTCACGGAAGGCCTACAAATATTTGCAATTGTTGTTTAATTTACCCAGTGGGAAAATTCTACGAAGACTGTTACGAACGATGGTGGTCCAACCAGGTTTGAATAGAAATATGATGGATCATCTTGCTGAAAAATCTAAATCCATGACGAGATTAGACAAAATTTGTTGTCTAATGTGGGATGAGGTGTCCATCCAGCCTCACATCGATTATAGCCCCGTTTTGCAGAGAGTGGTAGGGTTTGAAGACCATGGCAAAGTGCGACGTCCAAAATTCGCAGACGTTGCTTTAGTGTTTATGCTTCGGGGAATTAAAACAGGGTGGAAACTTCCACTCGCGTTCTACTTCTCCGATAGCCAGATGACTTCTGTATCGTTAAAATCATGCATAAACGAAATTACGGTGATTGTCGTGAATTCTGGACTGCGCATAGCTGCCTATAGTATGTGACCAGGGCTCGTCAAATTTGAAGGCGATACGTGACCTCGTTTCGGAAACAGCGTCTGACGCTTCTCCAAACTCTAATCTTTCAGGTGAGTCATTAATATTACGGTCACAAAGTACCGTTACTATGTCATTTTTACCTTGATTCGTACGGTACTTGTACCTTAGGTAAAACCTGACCGTACTTGTATTGCCGTACTTTTATTGCAACGCGTATAACGGTCTTTACCTAAATGTAGTGAAAATAATCTAAGCATTGATCTTTATGGTTCCGGGAAACATAATAAATTTATATGGGCAGACGATTGTTGCCGTTTATGATGCGCCGCATTTAATCAAGGGAGTGAGAAATAATTTACTGACTAAAGATTTAGAGATCCAGAAAACTGCCAGCGACGCAAAAGAATATTTATCCTGGAACATTATAGAACTTGCCTATGAAATTGATAATGTACAACCCATATATAGGCAAATGAGAAAAATAACAGACCAACACATTAAACGGCACAAAATTAAAAAAATGCGCGTAAAACATGCGGTGCAGGTGCTCAGCCAAACAATGGCATTATATATCTATCACCACACACTTCTTCAAGGTATGTCGTACTGTTAAAAATATATCATTTACAAACTGTGAATACTTTACATTTTCAATGTTGTACATATAAATATGTGTTTTTTAGGATCCATTCAAAGTATACGTGGCCCACTCTCTATGCCCGTTGCGGAAGGCCAAGCAGCGGCTAAATATATTACATTTTTTAATAATTTGTTTGATTCGTGCAATGGCCACACCATACAATCTGAAAGTAGGTACCGTGTGGCCGTATCTGAAAGTAGTTCGCACATGAGATTCTCGAATACTGCTATAAAACAACTAGAACAAATGCGGTTTGTTAATCCAGAAAATAAACAAAAGAAGGAAAGATCTACTGTTTTAAAAAACTGGATAACTACCATAAAAGGTTTTCAAACATTAACTCTAATTCTGCAAGGAGAAGGTTTCAAGCACTGGTTTCCTCGATATATTAATCAGGATCCGCTAGAGAATTTTTTCGGGTGCATAAAATCTTTAGGTTTCCGAGACACCAAACCCACCGCGATTCAGTTTATCAATCATTTTAAAACATTACTTATCAACAATATCACGACAAGACCTTCCTATGATAGTAATTGTGAAAGTAAAAGCACCGGTAACGTTTTGTTTGATTTGAGTACATTATTACATTCGACAAATTATCTTAACACAATGGAGGACGGAGACATACTGTGCCATGAACCGTCAACCTCACAGACGAATGAGCTGAGCAATTATGAACAATATTGTTTACAAATTTAAAAATCATTAGCAAAAATAGAATTACTTCGGTCATGCACTATATTTGCGGCAGAAGTAACACAACCAAATCTGATTGCTGCTTGTGCTCATGCACATGACATAATAGAACAATACCTACAAACTAATAGTCACAGAGCCGATATTATTGATATTTTAACCACGATGTTATATATAAATATAGATTTTAATTTCACAAGTTGTAATTTGCACGAGCAAAGTATAAAAGAATTGTTTGTTCATGCGTCTGTGACAATCTCCATGCAGAATTGGACACAACATATAAATAGCATTTTAATAGGAAAAAGAATCTCTGGTGCGACTGCTGACGGAATTGATAATTTAGCACAAAAAAAGTTTGATAAAACGTTGAAAAGACGAAAGAAAACCGTGACGTTTTAGTAGAATATATTCTAAAAAATATATTGCAACGATATTTCTAAATTTATTCCGGGGAGGTGCCGGATGCACTCCCCGCGAAATAATCGTTTTAAACAAATTAATTTTCTTTATAACCTGCGAGAATCCTCTCCGCAATAAGGGCTCACAAATTACCGCTCACGCGGCCGTAGGGAGTAGTGGGTTGAGGGGGGGAAATAAATTATTTTCCAAGTTCCTTCGGAGTACGATTCGATTTAGAACAATAAAAGAATTTATTCAAACAACTATGGAGTATAATTCGGAATTTTCCGTTCGCTACGGAATACCAAACCAAAACCGGGATCTCTTTGTCCGCGGTGTTTACTTAAACGCCCGGACGAATTAACCGCCGGCTACGTGCTCGTCGTCGGCACGTGGTCGCTTCTCTTCCCGATTGTTCTTCCCCGGATTTGCGACTTATTACCGTTTTATTCTAATAATTTATACGGCGAATCAATTAATAATTATACCAACAACAACAAGATACAATAGATATTCAATTAACCGCGCACCCGGACGGCGACCGAGGCTGGTTCCGCTCCTCGCGAACAAAGGACTCGCACGAGAAAATCGAAGGATATTTCTTACGTTATCTATTCAATTATTTAAACAATAAAACGTTAAACCCCGACAAACTCGGTTAAAAAGGACTCTAACTCTGAATAAAACCCCGGAATCGACCTCACTTCTCCGATCCGCCACCCGGAAGGAACTTAGTACGTGAACAAAGGATTCACTTATCGATTGCTCTAATTACCTCTTGTACAATTGAACGTCGCGCACAGAGTAATTTTTCGAGGATCACGCACGCGGTTCCTTACGAGCCGGCTTACCGAAATTCCCCGAGCCCACCCGAAGATAGCCGAGCGCCTGCTTGCTATCTCCCTTGCTCTAACGCTTCGCTAAGCGACGCGCGCACGCATGGCCGCTTTACGCGACTTCGTCGAGAATTCTTCCTTTAATTCTTCAACCGGATGACCGCCGCCGATGACCATTCTGACGGTCATCTCGGTCCGTCTTGCGCGAAGGGAGGCTCCGATTATTCGCTGTCGGGTGGTCCTCGTTGCCGTGGAATTTCGGCCGTTTCCTTCGCCGATCGCATTTCCGCTTCGCTCGTCCTCGTCGTGCGTGTCCTCTCTCTCGCTCTCTCTCTCTCTTTCTCGAGCTTTCTCGTTCCTTCGACGGTTCACTCTCCATCTCTCTCGTTCTGCCGTCGCTTCGTCGGCCGCCGTTGCTCTCTCCGGCCTCGTCCTTCCCCTCTCCGGCGTGGCGGTCATGAAAGAGGTTCTAATTTCAGTATTTATTCCCTTATTTTAACGCAGAACCAGCCTCGAGGCCCTCCGACTCGCGTTACATTTTTCCGCGGTCCACCCGGCGACTCTGTCCGCGTCGTTCCACTCTCTATTCCGCGGCGAAGGGGAGAGGATTCTCTTTTTGTGACGGGTATCCAAAATACCACGTCACAACTCCTCCCCCCCTAGCCCGCGTTTACGCGGTCTCTCGTTCCACCCGGAACGGCGGATCTCCACTCTTTAATCACTCGGGTGGCCCCCCGGCCACGCTACATTCGAGTGCCTTGATACGGAAAATTTTCATCCCCTTCCGACTGGCATTTCACTCCCCGCGATCCTTCGATTCTCCGGTTCGCGGTATCGCGTGGACGGACTTAGCTCGTGGCTGGTTCTGATTTAATTAATTATCTGTAGCTCACGAAGACTCTACTCTTGTATTTAAAACGATGATTACTTCTAATAAGTGGTGCAGGAAAATAGCAACAAGAACAAAGCTTAGTAAAGGTAGGGGGAACTTACCAGGCACTACTGTTCTCCTGGCCTCTACCCGGTCTACGGTCCGGTTACCACACGAAGGAGGAGGGATAGCTAAACACCATACAATAACTTTAAACACGATTTACCCCTTTTACAATTCACTATTTATTGTCTCCAACCAACAAAAAAAACCTAATTTTGTCCTGGCTGCCCTAACTCAACTTTCAGCCGAAGTACCGGACTGCATTATAAAAAAAAATCTTTAATAACTATAAACTCTTAAAGTGTCAAAAGAGAGAACGAATAATACAAGAAAAATATAAAAAAAATATGAGAAAGAGTATTATTGTCGGCTAACGCCGTCCGTCTGGCGCCGGTGGTTCAGGTTTGCGTGAGTTGACCTCCCTCGAGTCGGTGGCTTCCCGGACGGATAATGCCGGCCGCTCCCCGTGCAGGTGGGACAGGTGTCCCTCGTGTACCCGGGTCGGCCACACTCCGGGCAGATTCCGGCCCGCTTCTCGTAGGGACACCGGCTCAGGGGGTGCCCGTACTGCCGGCAATTCCAGCAGTCTAAAACTTCCGCCGGGGACCTGTTCGAATTGTACTCGGGCACCCCCTCGTACCACTCCGCCAGCATCCGGTCGCACTTCCTTCTAGTGTAGTCGCATATTTCCTTTACATGGCGGCGCAGTGCCTCGCGGGGGTCTTCTTTCCACCCCATCGGGATGGCCAGGGGTTCTCCACGCCGTTGGCAGCGGCTGATCTCTTGGCTGGCGGCAAGCGCCTCCTCCCTTCCCTTGGACAATTCTTTTATCCACACCATAATAAAAAACCTTTTTTTTTTTCTGTCTCCCCTTTTTTTTTTCTGTCTTTTGTTATTTGCGTGAGTGCTGCGTTTGCTACAATCAGAAAACCAAACATCCACATTCAACTTTTCCGATCTCCTCAATTTACCACTACCATCACCATTGTTCCCCTGGAACGGCACGGCGACTGATACTCTAAGACGACACAACCCTTACTTGTCACCGTCACCACTACAATTTTTCGGACAACACACGAACATACATTTAACAAACACACCCCTACTTGACACCGCCACCACTATTCCCACACCGGTTTCAAGTCTTTCACGTGGTGCTTGCCGGCGTCCTTCCCTCGGACATCGGTCAAGGCCACCACTACCGAGGAGATGATCTTCGTGACGGTGTATGGACCCGTGAACTTCGGTGCGAGCTTTGCTGCCACGTTCTGCGCCGCTGAGGATAAGACCCGGTTTTTCTTCCACACGCGGTCACCCACGTTATACTTCGCGTCACGCCTCCGCAGGTTATATCGGCTGGCTTGAGTTTGGAAGGCCTTCTCGAGGCTCTCCCCTACCAGCTCTTGTAACTCATGCAAACGGCTCACTCTATCTTTCCACCCGTCTGTATCGGGAGCTGCGACCTCTACGTCACCCTCTTCCTCCACCCGGAGCATTTTCGGAGGCCTAGCTTCCCTCCCATAATTCAAAAATGCCGGGCTAACCCCGATCGACGAATGGACGGCCGTATTATACGCGAACGCAAATTCTGTCAAGTGGACGTCCCACTCACGGTGATCTTTACTTATATACGCCGTCATCATGGTTTTAAGTATTCGATTAACCCTTTCTGTCGGGTTCGCTTGTGGATGGTACGGCGGTACCGTCGAGTGTACGATCCTACATTCGCTCAACACCGAATCGATCGATTTATTTACAAACTCAGTCCCGTTGTCCGTTAAAAGAATCTCCGGTGTTCCCCACCGATAAACGACAAGTTTCAAAAATGCATCGGCAATGCTTTTCCCGGTGGCTTTCCTTAACGGTACGCATTCTATCCAGTGAGTAAAAATGTCCAGGAAGACGAGTACGTAAGTATAGCCCGCCGCGCTCCGCGGAAACGGACCCATAATATCGGCAGCGACTACCGTCCACGGCTGATCGACGATTCGCTTCCCCATTAATCCCGCCGGCGCGACCTGCCCGACCTTGCATTGCTGACACGTGGTGCACTTCCTTACATAATCTTGAATTTCCCGGTGCATTCCCGGCCAATAATAATTTACCGCGACGCGCTGATACGTCTTTTCGATACCGAGATGCCCCGCTGCCGGTTCGTCGTGCGCTTCGCGGAGTACCTCCTCGCGTTTCTCAGGTCGAACTACGAACTTCCACTCGTTCAAATCTGCAACGGCTTTACTTTTAAGAGCGTTCGGTCGCCGGAAATATAACCTCCCGTCTTTTATTTTCCATTCCGGGAAGCGGTTTGGATATTTTTCGACCGCTTCGAGGCGACGGTCGTACCACGTACAGTCTCCCCCGTCCTCCTCCCCTTCCGCGTCCTTACCTTCGCCCTCCGCGCCCTGCGCCTCCGCGTCGGTCCCGCCATCGGGTACCGCCGCGGCCACCTCCACGATTTCCGACTCCTCGTCCTCCTCGAACATACGCGACAGCGCGTCGGGTACGTGGTGCAACGCACCCTTTCGATAGATGACGTCAAAATCGTAATCGAGCAGGTCTAACGCCCATCGGCCGATCCTACCCGTTTTATCGCGGAAATTATAAAAATAGCGAAGATTAGCGTGGTCGGTGATGACGGTGAAGTGCGTCCCTTCGAGATAGTGTCGAAACTTCTTAACGGCCCATACTACGGCCAACCCTTCTTTTTCCGTCACCGAATAACGCGTCTCCGGATCTGATAACGTTCGGCTCGCATACGCCACGACGAACTCCTGTTCGTCCTTGGATTGAGTCAGGACCGCTCCGATACCGAAATGACTCGCGTCCGTCTGAAGGACAAACGGCAAACTAAAATCTGGACACGAAAGTACGGGTGCTGTCGCCAAACTATGCTTTACCGTTTCAAACGCGTCCCGTTGCTCTTTATTCCAACTCCACGTTACGTTTTTCTTTAATAGATGATTTAACGGACTAACTTTTTCCGCGTATGCATCGATAAATCGTCGGTACCATGAAGCCATACCGAGAAAACGTCTCAACTGACGGTTATTACGCGGCTCTGGGAATTTCAAAACTGGTTCGACCTTGTCCGGGTCGACTTGTAACCCGTGTCGATTTACTCGAAATCCTAAATATCGTACTTCTTCCCGACAAAATTCAGATTTCTCCCGGTTTATTACAAGTCCGGCTTCTTTAATTCTTCTAATTACCCGTCGCAACCATTCTAGATGTTCTTCGAACGTTTCCGTCACAATTATAATATCGTCTAGATATGCAAAAGCGTGTGGCTCCATTTCAGTACCGATCAATTTATCGAGCAACCTTTGAAACGTGGCTGGTGCTCCCGTCAATCCATACGGCATTCTTTTAAAATGAAATAATCCGCGACCAGGAACCGTAAACGCGGTTACTTCCCGACTATCATCTTCGAGCGGGATTTGGTGGAAGGCCTGACTCAGATCCAAGGTCGAAATGTACCGAGCTCGACGTAGCTTGCTAAGTATCCCCTCCATGAAAGGCAAGGGGTACGCGTCTTTTTTCGATACCGCATTGACCTTGCGGAAGTCGCAGCAAAAACGGTAAGAACCATTCGGCTTCTTCACCATCACCACCGGGCTTGACCATTCGCTATTCGATCGCTCGATCACCCCTTCCTTTAACATACAGTCTACCTCCGCGTACATCGCTTCCTGGACGGCTGGCGATACCGGATAATACCGTTGTTTTATGGCGGTGTGACCTTGCACGTCGACTTTATGTCGAATTAGGTCAGTTACCCCTTTCGGTGTTCCTCCTGCGGCTAATTCCCGATCTACGAGGCGCAATACCGTTTCCCTCTCGTTCTCAGTGATATCTACGATCCCGTCGCATGCACTAATGCCGGTTACTTCCGACGGAAGACGAAACGGGACTTCTATTCCGGCTAATGCCGAGTACCACATCCCTTTCTCCCCGTCAATAATGATTTTAAAAGATCGGATCGCGTCCATACCAAAAATACAATTCGACATAAGCCGAGGAACGACGTGCAAGGTCAACTCCCGCTTTACCCCTCCAAAACGGACTGCAGTAGCGATCGTTCCCTCCACCGTCTCTTTCCTCCCATCGGCATAATGTACGGACTGCACACTCGACGGTTCTAAACTGGCTATCTCTCCAAAAATCGCCTCGTTTCCGGCCCTCCGGATAAACGAGCGAGATGCACCGGTGTCTAAAAGACCGAAGATCGGTACACCGTTTACGGTGGCGTTCACAAAAATTCTCCCACCCGTTGTATCTATGGTAGCTACCACCGCTGCATCTCTCTCCCTATTTTCTAGAGGCGCCTCCACTATTTCCTCCGTCGAGTCCCTATGGACGTCCGCTCGCACGGCTATTTCTTCCCCGCACCGCTCACCCACCCTCGGAGAATCGTCTACGCGAGCGCTCCCACTCCCACTACTCGCGGGTATTTCTAAGGCCTCTACTGGGAGGGGGGAGCGGCCGTCGGCCGGTTGGTCAACTCCCCCTGACCGTTTCCCGCCGGTCTACGCTCGCAATTTGGGCACGTCGCTTTCACGCAATCCTTTCGTCCACACCTGAAACAAAATCGCTGACGTGGCTTTTTGCATTTCGCCTGTCTATGCCCCGATTCCCCGCAATTCCAGCACCGGACCGGTGGCTTCGCGGGGTCCGGCATGGGCCTACTCGCGGTGCTCCTACTGCCGGTCGCGGAATTCCGCGGCGTAGTCACCGCCGCTGCGACCGCTGCCTCTCTACGCGGCTCCTCCACCCTTGACGCGCTAGCCGCTCGTCGCGCTACCGGTTCGCGGTTCTCCGGCGACCTATCCTCCTCCACCGGGTATATTTCCGCGACGCGGGCCGTCCGCGCCCTTGGCGGCTGCCTAACGCTCTCTGCGTACGTGTTCGGACGCGTTACGGGCGATTCTGGACCGGGACGGTACCGCCGTCCCATATCCCAAATTCTCTCTCTCTGCCTTCCGAGTTCAGAGAGCCGATCAAAACTAGTGACTTCTCTTGGATCAATTTCTCTTTGATATTCGGGTCTTAAATTCGCGTAGGCGATGCTAAGCCGTTCCGACATCGGAACCGGCGGCACGACCTTCGCGAGAAGCCCTTCAATTTTAATTAAATACCGGCTGACTTTTTCTCCCGGTCTCTGAACTCGTGTCCTGATCGTCTCACGTAATCTTTCCTGCGCTTCAAACCCGGAAAACCGTCGTCTAAACGCCTCGCAAAACTCCTCCCACGTACGCAAAGAACTCTTTCTCAACCGGTACCATTCGAGGGCGAGGCCGGTCAGGAGGATCGAAATATTGGAGAGTAATTCGCTCTCCATTACTCCTACTCTCGCACTTTCCTCCTCTACCCTTTCTAAAAAGGACTCTGCCTCCGCCTCGTCCTCGCCGTCGAATGACACCCTCCACGCGCGGATCATCTGATCGATCGCGCGCAAATTCCTTATTGTCTCCGCTCTTCGGAAATCCCGTGTATTTTCCACACGCGACGCTGCCGTTACGGGGGATCTTTCCCATTCTACGTGCGGTATTCTTTCTCCCCGTGACCTTTCCCGGTATCCCCGGTCCTCCACCACCTGCGTCCTACTTTCCCTCTCGCTCATCGGAGTATCCGGTGTAAAATACTCCGTTCTCGATGGGCCAAAAGAAACCGCGCGTGATTGCAGCAAAGGGAGATTTGAAAGGCCGGGTAATCTGTTAGGTACTCCCACCCCATAGACGCGCGCATCGCTTTCACGCGTCACGCGTGTGTCGACTCGCTCTCTCTCTCTCTCCCACCCGACGGCGGCCGAAGTCGCAACGGAGCCTACCGAAGCTTGCCTCTGGTGGTGGGGATGCCTACGAGCGGGCGAGCTCGGCTGCCGAGCTCTCCCCTCTCCTACGCCGCGCTCAGCTGATCGCGCGGCCGAGGTCGTCGACCGCGCTGGTTGAGAGTGGTGGGGCGGCCCGCTTTCGGCCGCGATTCTCTCTATCCTATCTCCCGTCCCCCTACCCCACAGCTCCTCTACCACCACTATGGAGTCCCCTCTAGGTGGAGACGCGCGAAGGGACGAATGCGCGACCGAAAAAGCGGCGGTAGGTTCCCATGCCGAAACTAGAAAAGGGTTAGTCGAGATAAACGGCGTAGCTGACACCCTTAAGAATGGATTGGCGGCCGTCGTCCTAGTCGCGGAGGTCGTCGCGGTCGTCGTGGTCACCACCGTTACTCCTAACGTATCCTCCCGGTGGACCACGACGATCGCCTCGGTCGTCGGCTCCTCCACTAAATTTCTAAGTTCGGTGGTGTGTGCTCCACCGTAAGCGAAAGACGGTTCACGCGAACTGTCTTCCGCCTCCCCCTCCGAACTATCTACATCTGACTCCCCTTCGTCCTCCTCCGTCCACGGCACTCCGTCCTCCCCCGCAGCCCTACGCGTGAGTCTATGCATTCTATCCCTTAATATAAAGAGTGAGCCGCTCGCATTAACCCGCAGTGACGCAAGTATATCAGAGAGTACTTCACCGGACACGTTGAGAATCCATCCACCCATTGACCGGTGTGACCTTGAGCTCCTCCGGCTGTCCCTCCTTCCTTCCATCCTGTCTTGGTTGGTAGAAGCTCGCACCGAAGTTCCAATTCCGCTCTTGAATGTCACCGTAATCCAAGGTCACCGAAATCCTTTGTTTCACTCACGATTTTCAAACACCCGCGATCACTTCCGAAGATGTTCGAACTTTCCCGAACCGTACCGGTGTAGGCAACACGTAACAAAAATTTGAAAAGACCTTCACCGGGACGAACAATAACACAAACCTCAACCGTTCCTCTCTACGACCTTCCGGCTTGCGTGAGCCCCACGTTGGGCGCCAAATTTGCAACGATATTTCTAAAATTATTCCGGGGAGGTGCCGGACGCACTCCCCGCGAAATAACCGCTTTAAAAACAAATTAAATTTTCTTTATGAACTAGGAGAATCCTCTCCCTAGTAAGGGCTCACGAATTACCGCTCACGCGATCGTAGGGAGTAGTGGGTTGAGGGGGGAAAAAGAAATGATTATTCAAGTCCCTTCGGAGCCTTTTTCGTTTTCAAACAATAAAAGAATTTATTCAAACAACTATGGAGTATAATTCGGAATTTTCCGTTCGCTACGGAATACCAAACCAAAACCGGGATCTCTTTGTCCGCGGTGTTTACTTAAACGCCCGGACGAATTAACCGCCGGCTACGTGCTCGTCGTCGGCACGTGGTCGCTTCTCTTCCCGATTGTTCTTCCCCGGATTTGCGACTTATTACCGTTTTATTCTAATAATTTATACGGCGAATCAATTAATAATTATACCAACAACAACAAGATACAATAGATATTCAATTAACCGCGCACCCGGACGGCGACCGAGGCTGGTTCCGCTCCTCGCGAACAAAGGACTCGCACGAGAAAATCGAAGGATATTTCTTACGTTATCTATTCAATTATTTAAACAATAAAACGTTAAACCCCGACAAACTCGGTTAAAAAGGACTCTAACTCTGAATAAAACCCCGGAATCGACCTCACTTCTCCGATCCGCCACCCGGAAGGAACTTAGTACGTGAACAAAGGATTCACTTATCGATTGCTCTAATTACCTCTTGTACAATTGAACGTCGCGCACAGAGTAATTTTTCGAGGATCACGCACGCGGTTCCTTACGAGCCGGCTTACCGAAATTCCCCGAGCCCACCCGAAGATAGCCGAGCGCCTGCTTGCTATCTCCCTTGCTCTAACGCTTCGCTAAGCGACGCGCGCACGCATGGCCGCTTTACGCGACTTCGTCGAGAATTCTTCCTTTAATTCTTCAACCGGATGACCGCCGCCGATGACCATTCTGACGGTCATCTCGGTCCGTCTTGCGCGAAGGGAGGCTCCGATTATTCGCTGTCGGGTGGTCCTCGTTGCCGTGGAATTTCGGCCGTTTCCTTCGCCGATCGCATTTCCGCTTCGCTCGTCCTCGTCGTGCGTGTCCTCTCTCTCGCTCTCTCTCTCTCTTTCTCGAGCTTTCTCGTTCCTTCGACGGTTCACTCTCCATCTCTCTCGTTCTGCCGTCGCTTCGTCGGCCGCCGTTGCTCTCTCCGGCCTCGTCCTTCCCCTCTCCGGCGTGGCGGTCATGAAAGAGGTTCTAATTTCAGTATTTATTCCCTTATTTTAACGCAGAACCAGCCTCGAGGCCCTCCGACTCGCGTTACATTTTTCCGCGGTCCACCCGGCGACTCTGTCCGCGTCGTTCCACTCTCTATTCCGCGGCGAAGGGGAGAGGATTCTCTTTTTGTGACGGGTATCCAAAATACCACGTCACAATATATATTAGAATTTGACATTATTCGTTCAAGTTATGATAAGTACTATAGTTCCATGATTCTTGTACATAAAATATCTCTTTTACATGCAAGGTTTTAATCGCAGTTGTTCTTTTCAGATTAAGAAGACATTAATTGAAATAGCAGCCCAAACTTATTCGCAGTGAAGGATTGGAAAACTACAGTTTTTAATGGAAAACAAGAGTCGTAAAGTGCAACCTACATCTTTGCTTGGAAGAACAACTACACATTAATCATTTAGGTTGTGATAAGTAATATAATTGAATGATTCTGCTTCTTAGATAAAATATCTCTTTTTTATATGCAGGTGTTAATCGCAGTTGTTCTTTTCAGATTTAGAAGTCATTCATTGGAATAGCAGCCCAAACTTATACAAAGTAAAGGATTGGAAAACTATGGATTTTAATGGGAAATGAGATTTGTAAAGTGACACTTACATCTTTCCTTTGAAGAACTACAAATTAATCATTTAGGTCGTAATAAGTGATATAACTTTAACTTTTTTATATAACTTTTAATGGCCAATACTTTTGCGCAAGTTCATAAGGACGCCCGTAATCTACCTTCTAATCACACGCATAAAGTCAATTTCTTCTTTGATAACTTTGAATGGGACTCGTTGGAAGACAACGAAGTCCCCGTATTATTTTCTCCGAAAAAAATCTTTACTATAATTTCTAAAATGAAATCCAGGAAGGCTCCTGGTCCCGATCGTATATCAGTGCCAATGCTGTCCAACGCATCCATTAAGATATTCTGTCAAATTTATTATTATTTTAAATTCTCATTTCACTTTTGCCACTTTCCTCGTCCATGGAAAGAGGCAAAAGTGATACCGATTCCGAAACCAGGGAAACCGTTGTCTGATCCCTCGAGTTATCGTCCGATTAGTCTTCTTCCGATAATCGGAAAGATTTTTGAGAAGGTCATCTTATTTAACTTGAACGAGTTCACAATCAGTAAAAGTATACTAATTAGTCAACAATTTGGCTTTCGTGCCAAACACTCAACCATCCAGCAAGTTGCAAGAATCACACAGCATGTCACGCACAGCTTTAACACCCGGCGTGACACTGCTATGATCTTGCTTGATCTTTCCAAAGCTTTTGACACTGTCTGGCACCATGCCCTATTATACAAGCTAAATCGCTTAGGACTTCCTTATACTTATTTGAGACTTTTAAAATCGTATCTAGAGGAGCGTACATGTTACGTCATGTATAATTCTCACAAGTCAAATTCTTATTTTATTTTCACTGGTGTACCTCAAGGTTCCGTCTTAGGTCCTTTTCTTTTTATAATATATATTAACGACATTCCGCAACTTACATCCTGTGAGATTGCTCTTTATGCTGACGATACTGCAGTTTATTCTTCTTCCACACGCAAGAATAGGAAAAACCTTATCCTACGTGTGCAAAGACTACTTGACTCAATTTTGACTTACTTTGCTGATTGGAAACTTCAAGTTAACGCTTCTAAAACTGAAGCTATATTCTTTATTCGTTCAAATATTAAAGACTTTCTCAATAATCACAAAATTCATGTTAATAATGAGGTGATAGAGTGGGTGACACAGGTTAAATACCTCGGCATTATCCTGGACCACCGATTAAATTGGATGCATGCTGCTTCTGACCGCATGAAAAAAACACTAAACGCTGCTTTTGCTATTATTAATTTTATTGGTACCAAATCTCATCTACCGATCAGACTCAGAATTCTTACTTTCGTCATGTGCTTAAGACTCATTCTTGTTTATGGCTCCATTTTATGGTGGAATACTCTTCCGCCTTATTTACGTAAAAAAGTACAATCGGTACAATCAAAAATTCTTAAAATCATCTTAAATAAACCTGTTCGTTACTCTACCAATCTTTTACATAACGAGGCTCGCGTTCCTCTACTTCACTCCTTTATTACCAGAATGTTACAAAATTACAACGTTTCGGAGTACTCCAATCCTTTGGTCCGTGCAACTGGAAATTATACTCCCGAGCGCATTCCATATGCAGTCAAAGTTAAATTTCCGCTCTCTAAATGAGCTTTGAAATCCCGCGCTGCCAAGTCTTGCCGCGCATGCGCGATAAGACCCTGGCATGCGCGAGATATCTTCATGTTTCACGCGGTGAATTTTTGTAATCTCCTTCTTGTTCGTTACTCTTTACCTACTCCTATCCTGAGAGAGGGTTTTTGAAAATTTCCCTCTCCCACACTCACTTGACCCTGGTCACTCATACTTCCATCGGTAACTCCAAACCTACTTCATGCCGGTCGGTAAATGGGCTTTCGCTCATAGGTACTTCCCATAGAGGATATCTCTACTAACCAGAGAGGTCTCCTCTCTGCTCTTTTTCTAGTGTGAGGTCCCTCCTCTAACTCTGTCATATTAAAAAAAAAAAAAAAAAAAACGGTCTTGTTACTGTGGGATTCACTCTGTCTCGAGCCGTCGAGCTGTATAGACGTGCTACGTATCTCAGTGTATTTCTCTTGCTTCTACTTTATCGAACTTTAGTTCATTTAAACTTTTCATTTTTGCGTTCGCGAGTGTTAGTGCTTTATTAATTTACAGCGATTATTTGTAAATTCCATTGCCACTGTTGGGAATTCGTAAGTCTTTTCCTTTTCGAGGACTTAGTCCTCGAAAGGTTTGTGATTTCCTTCCTTTTCTACTTTTTCCTTATCACGCTTAGGACAACTTCAAATCCTTCTGATTTACATTAGTAGGGTATATAGGGGGCTTCTGGACCACCGCTCCAACGGAAATCGTTCGACGCATCATAGGCGAGGGGAAATGGGGGGAGGTGGGGGGTTCGCTCCATCGGAAAGTGGGTGGTGGGTGGTAGATGGTGGGGTGTTAGAGGGGGGGGGGGGGGTGGTAGGATGTGACGTGGTGGGTGGGATGTTAGAGGGGGAGGTGGTAGGATGTGACGTGTGGGTGGGGGGGTAGGTAAGACTCGAACGACAAGTGGGTGGAAGGGGGAAGGGGGGAAGGGTGATTCTTAGAAGCGAGCAGAAGTTTAGTTAATAAATTTAACTTTGAATGACAGTTATTGGGTTAATGAATAGAAAAACGTATAATTTATGTTATTGTGACGTTGTGGAATGCACCTGACTGGGAAAGCAGGTGTTGTCTCACACCTGAGACGCACCCCCCACTGAGAGGGTTCGGTTTGCCAACATTGATACTAGGTATTTTTATTACCTCTTGCACTTAAGATGGGTTAAAAAGATTGGGATCCATTGTTTCGTATTTGCTTGAGGTAGCCACCCAAGATGACAATCAACCCTTCGAATTTCCTACTTTACGTTGCGGAAAAAACATGTGTTGTCTCACACTTGAGACGCACCCCTCCACTGAGAGGCTTCGGTTTGCCAACATTGATACTAGGTATTTTATTATATTTTTATTACCTCTCGCATTTAAGATGGGTAAAAAAAATTAGGATACATTGTTCCGTATTTTGCTTGAGGTAACCACCCATGGTGACAACTAACCCTTCGAATTTCCTAGTTTACGTTGCGGAATGTACCTGATCGGGGGAAAGCAGGTATTGTCTAAAAACCTCGGCATGCTTGTGCCGGTCTTCTCGAAAAAAATATATGGGGGTGTAAACTCTCGAGTTTGAGGCGTACCACAGACACGCTGGCGTTGGTCTTCCAAAAATAACTGAGAGGGGTGTAAATTCATAAGTTTTAGGGATGTACCACATTGCGCCAAAAATCGGTCCTAGAAAGTGCAGGTCTAGCCGCACCTCTACTCCTACCCCCAAAAAATTCTAATACGCCCTCCAACGTCTTGGGAGATGTTTGCATCCTCCACTCCCACCCCCCGCAAAATTCTAATACCCCCTCCAACGGCTTAGGAGGTTGACTCTTATATAGTCCAACTGACAAGTCTTCGAACTATCATTGATATATATTTTTCCTATCAATATGAGACTTACCGCGTGTATTGAGCACATGAGGAAGCAAAGAGAGCGAATGCTCGCCATGGAGTCGCAAAGTGTAAGTATACCAAACATATATTTATACATATATTTTTGGAATTGTACATAACCAATTTTAATTATAGATCAATGCAGCGGATTTCGACAAAAGCTTGTACGAAGAAACGCTTTCAGAAACGCGTGCATTGGAGTATTTGCTGGACTGCACCTCGAGCGATGACGGGTCGAATTCAAGCAATGGCGACAGCGGTCTAGAGGACGACCATGATGGCCACTCCGTCGCGATTATGGTCGATAATTATACCATAAAGCAGGAAGAGAGAGAGAAGAAAAGAAAAAGAGAAATTGAACGACTAGAAAAGTTGGAAGAATATTTATGTTATGAAAATTTTGCTCAACGGTTTCATGTTAAGAAAAAGAGGCGAAAGAATTTGTAATAATAATAAAATGAATAAACGGATGAATCAAATCTTAAAATTTGTTGTTTCATATCTTCTTATCAATTTAAGGGGGCACTATGTTATAGAAAATTATTTTATTAGAACGCTCGCATCATCAATGCATTGAATTTAGTGAAGGGTAATAAAGTTAATGTTATGGGCATGCATGCGATTGACGAAGCGAACATTGTGTGGTAATCCGCGCTTGTAAGCCGGCTACCGGTTATCTTTGGAAGCGGAAGGAAGGTGGTGTTTGAGGTATAGATCAGGTTCTTCTTGAGTATAAGTATGACTTTTATTAAATAACTGGTTATTGGTGAGGCACAAGTAACCCTCCTAACTCTTTGATCGCTCTCGATGATCTATCTATCCGTTTCCTTATTTCTGTGCGGGCCACTTCTTAGCGTTCGGCGCTAAGAAGGGAGAATCGCTGAATTGCATCTTCGGCTCGGGACTCGCAATGTCCAGGCACTCGGGTGATGCAATGCTTACACATTACTTTTGGGTCGCCTCTTCGGAAAGGCGGCCTTGAATATGATACTACTGTGTCGCTTAGGCGACTCGCGGGTACAACAATTGTCTAAGGTCCCATCACGCTGACGATGGTCTTCCAAAAAAATATATGGGAGGGGTGTAAATTCTTAAGTTTTGGGATGTACCTCATCGCAGGCAAAAAATCGGTCCTAGAAAGTACAGGTCTAGCCGCATCTCTACTCTTACCCCCGCAAAATTCTAATACCCCTTCCAACGTCTAACATCTTAGAGGGTTGGCATTTATATACCATCGATGTTTTCCACTCGTCAGTTAGTCGTCTACATTTCTCACGAAAAATTAGTCGCAGGCTGGTCACAGTATTTTGACAAGTTTTCAGTGGCAAGTTTTCAGTGACAGTTTCAATACGAGTTATACATAAGAAGATACAGCGGAAAATGCAACAATCCCATTCCACACATGTGAGTGAATATGAAGTTTTTAAAGAATTTTAAATGAATTTTGAAAGAATTTTTATTATAACTAATCTTTCACATTTTTTTTCTACGGTAGAAGAAAATGGAATTTGAAACGACGGGCCAAATGTGTGCACTACGACGTTTGTACACCAAGATACTCGTGAGTGGATATGATGTTACATATAGTTTAATTTTGTAATTTTATTATAGCTAATTTCATCATTTTTTTACAGCAGAAGGAAAATTTAACACCAGTGGGGGAGGAGATGACCAGAGGACCAGCCGTAAGTAAATATAAAGTTATTACTAGTTTAAAACATGCAATATCGTTATTGATGCATTGTTTTAGATAACGCACATCATGGATATGGATGGGTTTTCCGTTGATGGCAAGTTTCTATGCAAAGAGCTTGCCATCATTGGCATTAATGATGCGAGGCCATGTTTAGCACAATTTCGCCTAGGACGACGCTTCGGTGATCTTTCTGTGAAAGATAGAAGAACGGCAAAGTATGCATTCCATTTCTCTCTCTAGCATATGTATATCATTTCTTTTAAATCTAATAATATGTTTTCCCCTCTTTCAGCTTCGTGTACCATAATATCCACGGGATACCGTTCAAGGATATTGGTATCGAAAGATATGCTCACGATGAGATGGATGACGTTGTACGGAACCACCTGGAAGATTGCCGAAGCGTCGTCGTCGCGTACAAGGGCGGCACCGTCGAAAGAGATCTGCTACGTCGGATAGGCGTAAAAAGTATAAATTTGGAGGAGTTGGGGTGCCCAAAATTCAACATTATTATTAAAGATAATAAATATAATAAAAAAAACATACTCTCTACACACTGCCCTCTGCATGTGAAGAAATATAATAATAAAAACGAAAAAATGCATTGTAGCTTAGTAGAGGTGACCACATTTAGAGAGTGGTATATTTTAAATAAATAACTAATATTTTATTGTAAAAGCGTATTTCCACTTCCACCTTACCCGGGGCTGAAAAATTTATTTTGGGGAAAGGGAAAAATTTTAAGAGAGGGAAAACTTTTTACCTATATGGAGGGGGCAATATTATAAGAGCAACGCGCGGAGACGGTGGGATCACATTCGAAAAATATCATTTCACGCATCAAGAGAACGTTTTTCTATTAAACATCATGCAGAACTACTGGAGGCCAACTACTTATACTGAGGGGAGATTATCACCACAATCATCTGTACAAAATAAAAGGCGAAAAACCACTCCGTAAGTACCATCGAAAAAAGTTTTAAAAGAATTACTTAATTAATTAAAATCGTTAACATCTATCTGTTTTCTTCAATGAATCATTGCTACCCCAGCCATCATGCGAGGAGATGTCGAAAGTGATACGTATCCTCGGTCGAAGATATGCGTTAACGAGCAGCTTCTCCAAATACCTTGAAATTGGTATAAACGTGAGGAGCGGCTGCTACGTCGAATTGGCCGTAAGAGATAATCGAGGACACGAAATATCTTTATGCATGCATGTGTGGGATAAATTATTAATGGCGAAATCGGCAATACACCAGTTATTCACCAATTTCACATCCACACAGTCAACAAATGAGGTTATAAAAATCGGTGATAACACTGAATTAACTGTAGAAATTGCATTAATAGATAGTTCGAAAAAAATTATAAAGTCAAGTAACAATATAACATCTATTTTTCTTACTGAGCAAACTATGTGTAAAATTTATGAATTCGAGCATTGTATAAATCATATGTATTCCTGGTTATCGGAGAACATTACAATGGTACGAAGTAAATACACACGTTTTGTCGAAATTGTGAGGGGGTCAGACGCGAAAGACTATGTAAACGATATAATGCATGACGAGGAATTTGAAAAGCATTCTTTGATCGATTGTGAGCTGCTGGCCAGCTGTTTAAGAATGATCGTGTACGATGCATCAATAAAAAATCAATAAAAGTCCAATTGTAGATAAATTTTGACTTAGATCCTTTCTTAACATACCCCCTTCACCTTATCCTAGAATGCGATGTTGTATTTTTAAGTTTGATGACAGGATGGTAAAAAAATAAATCGTTTATTATATAATGTATTTTTTAATTTAATAAAAATCGGCTACATTTTTGGATACATGTGAATATGTTTGATTAACTTCTATATGTAAAATAAACCTTTTCTAAATAGTATGAATGTCACATTGATGAACAAAGTCGAGCCATTATGTTATCTGTTACGTCCCAGGGGGACAATAACGACAATAATATTAATAAATGAGATAGATTTGCATGGAAAAGGAAAAACAAGATTTTACCTCTTTTTGGGATTGAAACATCTACGCGATGCAACCCTGGGATGAGGACAGAGTGTCGCGAGAGGGAGATAAAAACAAAGGAAAAGAAATAGAGAGGGGTTTACCTTTACTTCTTTGCGAATTTTTGTAATGCTGCTTCGAACTCTTTGACGAAATCCTTATACGGATGCTCCGTGGCCAAATACTCCTCTAGTAATGAAGTGGGGGGAGAAACGGGGGAGTTTTTCGTTACAGGCCACGGTTTTTTAAAATAATTACTCCTCCTGAATGAGGTTTTCTTTCCCGATCGCCTTGACCTTCCCATCTGCAGGAAAACTCAAATTATACCTTTCCTTTCTGCTAGGAATTTATCCTCACGAGAACGACAGATTTACAGCGCGCTCGTGACGGAATAAAATATCGCAGAAAGAGAGAGAGACAAAACTAATATCCAAAGAGAACGCAAAGTTACTGCGCGCTCAATGGGATGAACGCAGAAAAATGCGCGCATCAAAACTCAATGAAGCTAATTATAATTATTATTGGAGGAGGTCAAAGGAAATGAATCTACTTAATTAGATATAGGAAAAAGGGAACGCAAAATGACTGCGCGCTCTTTAACCAATACCCCGGAAAACCGAGAGAACGCAGATGAATGCGCGCTCTTTATTATTATTCAAAGGAAAAAAGAGAACGCAGGCGAGTGCGCGCTCTTTTATTCCAAAAGGAAGAACGCAAATGACTGCGCGCTCCCTAAATTATTTTGAGGAAATGGTTGGAAGAAAGGAAGAAGCATTTATAATAGTGAACAACAAATTTCACACGAAAATTTAATTAGAAAGATAAAGAAACAACTTACAATTTCTTAGATGCTTTTTGATGAACCAAGAAAAATCTCTTCAAGTCTCCGACTAGTTAGCTTCTTAATACGTTTAAGAGAAAAAACGAAGTCAATTTATTTTTAAGTTCAAAAAATGCTTTTAAGAAAACTTCTTGCGTACGAATGGTGGCGAGCCGTGCTCGGCCATCGCTTTTAAAAACTAGCCCTCTACTAAAACCCCTCCTAATTTCCAAAATTAGGCCCTTCATTGGCTATGGACCTTTGAACTTCGGGGGTGCATAGTGGGGACTAGGTTTTCCCTATGACCTAGGCAGGAGTGGGAGTTGGTGCATTCGCAGCTAAGCGTAGGCGTAAGCGCGCTCCCAAATCCCCTCTCTTCTCTCCTTTGGTCGCTTCTTACTTATTAATTTTCTTAATAATTAATTTGCTTAATTAACTAATCAACATTTACATGCGTTCATGCAACATTACATTTCTCACTCATACTACACTAAATCACACATACACTCTCATGCTTTTATTCTTATTGTTTAATTATTATTTAAAGTGTTGAATAATAATAGTTGCCTACTACTCACTCTCAGTTTTCTGCAACATGCATACTACATTCTACCTTTTCATGCATCTATACCTTCATCTTAGATTTAGTCTTATTATTTATTTATACGCGTTGTTCATTCCTTCCTTATTTAATGGTATATTTTATTATATGGAGTTTCATATTATTTTAATAGTCAATCATGATAATATTCATTTGTTTTAACATTATTTAACCATTTATAAAGAAGGAAAAATACCAACATTATTATTTAAAGGAATGCATTCTCCTAATTTTCTGCAGCGGACTGTACCGCATGCCTTGTATGGCGCCTTTGTTCGAGGGTTGCGTACGTGACTTAGGCGATGTGCGTTCGAGAGTTTGTATATATTGAAAAAACTAAGCTCCGGTGGTGTCCGGTTTTTACGGGTAGGCGCATGGTTTGTTTCTTCTTCCGTGGGACGTCGATGCATTATTCGACGCCGCACGGAAAATTCCATCGCCTGCGCCTCGCACTCTTTACGAGTTTTATGACCGTCAATGACCTGAGAGTTTTAACCCGTCTGCCGTACAGACTTTTACTTTATTAAATTGAAATTCGAATTATACTCAGGTAATTGGCGGACATAACACCTCCCCCCTTGGCTCGAACGTACAAGGTGCGCCTTTACGTTCGACGTAGCTAGAATAATTTAAACTACAAAAGGAATAACTACTATTATTACTACACTAATCAGTAGAATTGATTTAACAATGCAATTAGAGAAATGATATATATTTTTGTTTTTCTTATAATAGTTAATTTTGTTGTTTTTTTTTCTTTTTTTTATTTTGGGGCATGGCCTCGGATGTAGGGAATTCTGGTTTCCCCGCGGATTCGTGGTCTAATTGGGACCCATTTTCCTTCTAGTAAGGCAGGGATGAACCGATGATGATGTTGCCTGCATTCATGGCAATCCGCTGCTATTCCTTCCCACCATAGGAGGACCCGACGGCAGACGTCACACTCCAGTTTGGTAGGGTCCCAATCTTGGAGAAGGCACATTCCATGCCAAACGGTATAGGGGCGGTACGGTCCCCGCCTGGTATATAAATGCCCTTCCCTCTGGTAACATTGGTCGCATAGCCGGTGCTCATTCCAGCTGGTTAGCCAGAATTGGCCAGCATCTTCGGCCACTCCCACACACACTGCTCTATTCAGTGATTCCATTTCTGTAAATAAGGTTTAACTAACGTCTGTTTTAACACATATAAACATGCAGTCAAGCAAACTTAAAACTTCTAACTACGGGTGGTAAAATTATATATATATATATACGTTTATATTCATTTAATTCACACACACACAGAGTATATACTTTTATAATCTAGATATTCTTTGAAAGTTTTCTTATTGTCTAATCATGTCCCCTTTTTTTAAAGTCTCACTGGTTGAGTGCCGGTCACATACAATATTTCGTATTTCTTCCAGTCGTATGTTAACCGACACCCTTCACAGGCCGCGGCCCTTCCGCACACACGGAGCACCACCCTTTCGCAACGCATGCACCCGCGCATTGCGGGCCACAAGAAATGTCGAACGTTTCCTATAGCGTGCCATGTTTGGTGTGGCACGAACACCGCACAGTCGCCGGTCCCGTCGTTGCAGTCCCGGCAGATGAACCTGCGTCCTTCCGGTAATCCATACACAGGTGCCTCCCTCGCTGGTAATACCAGGCAGAGGCAACTGTCCAAACTGCCCTCGTGATGCGGCTCGTACTCCTCGACAACTGGCTCCGAGATCGTTCCGACTGGCAGCTGCATGTTGCTATAACGGAATTATGTAGGTTTGAAGTTAGTTGATTGTTCAAAACGGCAACATGTCGGATATAATTGTATTGTTGGGAGATGTTCTTGTGGTGGGGAAGATGGGTTAGGATGCGCCTCGTCGTTCGGCTTGTTGTTTTTTAAAATATTTTCATCGTTAGTTGTATGTTCCGCATTTTCTGCTTCATTAAGCGGTATTTCATCCGCTTGTTTGTTTACATACTTTCGCGGCGCGAGGTATAATAATAGACTAGTCACCGAGTTCAAAACTGCTCCAATGAGGAAGATGGACCATCCATAAAGGCTATGTATCGCATAACCGTGTATCAATGTATCTATTATTAATTTTATGGCGCGGAAAACGAAATATATCCCAATTAGTCCCGCGCTGGCGGTCCCGAAGGTAGTGAACGATTTCCATATCCGATTCCAGGTATCGTTTGTGAGTTTTGCTAATGTAACCTCATCTATCAGATGACTGAGGGTGAGTCCTTGCATGACGATGGGTTGTCCTGCTGCTCCACGTGCCATGGTGTTTAGTACTGCCGGTTTCTCTGCTGGAAACATTACGTGTTCCTGTAGTCTCTCCAAATCCTTGTCGCTATATATACCGCTGCTTGCCAATGATTCCGGATTAGTGTATTTCCAGGTAGGTCTTGACATCGGTTGCATTATCCCTGGTGCTATTGTTCTTTCTGGAATCGGGCTTAATTTGTACCATTCATTCCCGATGGAAAACATGTTAGGTATTATCCGATTGCAAAACGTCTGCGATCCTGTTTTTAAGAGAATGTGCGTCCTTGGTGCCAGAAAATAAGTATCATTGCCCTTCAGGACCGGCAATTGTGAATAACATTCTTGGGTATGACGTATCTTGACGGTGACTGGTATACATTTAATAATATGCACTACTTCTCCTGCTATGGCGGCCATATATCCTGGTCCTTTCATTAAATGATACGCGAAAACATCCGGCGACTGTATGACTATGCTGAGAGCATTCTTCAAGACTTGTTGTTCAAGATTACATCGTTGTTGTAATACATCGCGATACAAAGAGTTCATTTGCGTGCGAACATGTTTTTCTACATACACGAATTTAGAGTTTACGTATGTGAAGATATCTAGATTTTCCGCAACTATCCGGCGACGGGTAACGAAAGGTTCTCCTTTCTTAATTTCTACGATAGTTAATTTTGGATGTTCCGTTTTGACAAGGGTATAACCGCAGACTGATTCTTCTCCCTTTTGTGTTAACGCAAAGGTAATGTCCCGGTTCTCCAGGGTGTATATTACCTGTCCTCTTTCTAGGCTATCGTCAACCATCTTTTTAGCGTATCCTTCATACAATACATCATATTGTCCGAAACGACAGTGGTCGTCGTTTACCGTATCCCAAAAGGTATATCCTTCACGAGGGTCGATACATGTTCCGCTGGAGTATTGACAATAAGTTCCTGAAGGTAGGTGTAATCGGTCGATCTCCAAGTTTATAGTGGCATCCCGCGAAGCTAAAGTTATCGTTATTACTCCTTGTACTACAACATTATCCCATGCTCCGTAGGGGTCCGAATACTGTGATCCAGTGCATTTTCCGTCTGAGGTTAGAGATCCAGCCAAAGTTATTGGCCTAGTGTGCGTTTGATTTGTCGTGAGCCCGCGTAACATATGATTAAAACTTAAAGATAAGGTTCCGGTTCGATGAATTTCTTTACATTGTTCTTTCGTTGTTTCCGTTACATATTCCGCGTGTCCGTTATTAACTATTGATATATGCGAATGCATTCCACAATAATAGATAATACGTTGTATGCTAATTCTACATTGTTTAATTGAAGTAGTCTGATAACGTGAGTGTTGCAATAATTGTATATTGACAGTATCTACTCGCGGTGTGTATTTGGGGAGATCGCATTCCCCCACTTCTAACAATGAGAGTGTAGTGATATTAGATCGTGGTGATCCGCAATCAAAACCAATAATTGCCTCTGTTATTCGAATCCATACGATCAGCAAAAGAAACAAATTCATGATGGTCGCCTTCTGTAATCAGATTATTATCTTATTTCATTGTACATTGTTCGTTTAGTTTATAACCTTTACTGTTAAGCGAAATGGTAAGCAAGCGTTTTATTTTTCAACGGACCTTTAGAACACATACTTTTTATAATTGTGAATGGCGGACTTTATTTGAATGTACTATTCGAGTTTTACCACCAGTCTGGAGTTTTAGATTACCGTTAGGTAGTACCTCTAGGATTTCATGTGGACCGGTATATTTATCGTCAAACTTCCCTTTGGTGGGTTCCTTGAGGAGGAAAACCCGTTCTCCCACCTGGAAGGTTTGAGGGTTCGTTTTACGATCGTAATATTCTTTGGACTTCTGTTTAGAGATTATTAGTCTTTCTCTAGCTATAGCTTGCGAATTATAAAGATCGGTAATTAATTGTGTTAGATGATCGTCGTACGTTTGTTCGTCGTTTAAGTCCTCCGTTGGGTTTCCCGACGGTAATCTAGCTAATTTTCCAAATACTAACTCATGAGGCGTATACCCGGTGGCTTCGTGTACACTAGTATTGTAAGAGAAAGCGGCAAGTTCTAATAAGTCATCCCATTCAGAATATTTGTTTACGAAAAGTTTCAAAAATTCTACTAAAACTGTATGTGATCGTTCTAAAGCTCCGTTTGATTGCGGGCGAAAAGCGGTTGATTTATATTGTTTTATACGGAAGTGTTGTGCAAAGCGGCGCATTAATTTACTAGTAAAATTAGATCCTTGATCTGTTAATACGGCTTTCGGCGCTCCGAACGTGCAGATGAATTTTTTTGTAAAAGCTTCAGCGACATTTATGGCGGCGATGGTTTTTAGCGGGATGGCTAAGGAAAATTTGGTGAGGTGATCTTGAATGGTTAGGATATACTCATGCTCTTTAGAAGTTTTAGGTAATGGCCCTACTATGTCCATTGAGACCTTTTCAAACGCGGCATACGGAGTGTCAGTAATCACCATGGGTTGGCGTGTCTTTATTCTTACCAGTTTCTTTAATTGGCACGGTAAACATCGTTGTATATAGATTTGAATATCGCTTTTCATATTCTTCCAAGTATAAGAATGGCGGATGCGTTTATGTCTTGTTCACGCCCTTGTGACCTCCTACCACGGATGAATGGGCCTCCTCTATAATGTCTTGGCGTCTGTCCCTTTCGGGTACCTGCACCAACCCGTGGCAGACGACGACTTTACAATGGAGTCCAGTTAAAGCTGCCCTTAAGTTGGTGATTATTATATTCCAACTCAAGTCATCAATTTTTTCGCTTTTGGCGATACTTATAGTTTCTAAATTTTTCCTTTTAATTTCTTCGCGAAGTTCCTTCAAAGCGTCATCTAAATTACTCATGGTCAGTTTATCCTCTTTAGTTTCTTTACACGTTAATGCTATATGATATTTATCGGCGTTTTTGTATACTCGCAGGAATCTAGATTCTTGACTACGAAAATTCGGTAACGTTTTATATTTCGCAATCTGTTGTGAACCTTCATCGCACGGGTGCCCATCTCGAGTTAAAAAATACAAATAATTATCTTTCCTCATGTCTAACCGATCCCTATTGTTTATTAAATTTTCTTTGAAAGCTCGTGTGTTTATTCGAGAAGTGTCATGCAAGTTTTCATTTTCATTCCCTACTATGCTAATGTCATCCCCCTCACTATCGCTACTGCTATCGTCCTCTTCTTCACTATCATTATCGCTCTCGGTATCGGTATTGCTATCGCTGTCAATAACATTGTCGTTTCTATTCGCGTCACTACCTGTCTCTTCCTGTTCGTTGTTTCTATTAAAAATTAATCGGTCAGCTAAATGTAAAAGTTCTAAAGGAAGTCTATTCGTTTCCTGTGGTCCGCAAGGTTCATTTATTAAGGGTATATTGACATTCGGTGTGCTAATTGATTCAGGAATCGCAACTTGAGGCGTTTCTACTGGTTTTTCTAAGTTTTTCGGAATCGTGGTAACCTTATCGTTAAATTGTTCTTTTTCTGCGGTTTTGTTTTGTATGGGAATCCTAATCTCTTTGACTTCCTCAGAAGTTGTTACAGGATTACGCGTCTCTGATAACTCTTCGGTTGGCTCGTTACTAGCTGTAGGCGTGGAAACCTCTTCTTCCGATTGGTCAAATAGTGAGGAAGGCATGACCCGATTTTCTTTCTGCGCGCGGCTTCTCGTTAAAATGGGTTCTTCCCGTTCGGTTACCCTTAATTTAGGAGATGTATCACGAGGCTTCTCAGGATTAGGAACGATTTTTTTCGGTCGTCCTCGTTTCCGCACTGTTACGTATTCATCATTTATTTCCGGTTCGGGTTCCTTGGGGTTCGATGACCTTTGTAGGTCAATAGGCTCGGCAGGTATAAAGTCTTCCCGACGCGTGCGACTTCTAGTCCGGATGGGTTCTTCCCTCGCTTCTCGTTCAGGTAAGGGCGGATCGGTCTCGTCTCGAGGTCTATCAGTCGTTTGATAAGGTGAGGGGCGTTTCTCCTTCTGTGTCTTACTTCGAGTTGTTACGGGATACGCATGTCCTTCGGATACAGGATTCCTCGAAAGCGCGTCGGCATTTACGTTAGTTTTTCCCGCTTTATATATAATTTCATATTCATATTCGGCTAATTTTAGTCTCCATCTAATAAGTCGCGAGGTTGGATCCTTTACGCTATGCATCCAAATTAATGGTCGATGGTCAGTCACGAGGGTAAATTTTCGTCCATACAAATAAGGTCGGAAGTGTTGTACTGCGTATACTATTGCTAGAGATTCTTTTTCTATCGTAGAATAGTTCCTTTCGGCTTCATTTAAGGTTCGTGAGGCATAGGCAATTGGTAAATCCTTTCCTATTTGTCCCTGACTTAAAATGGCACCTATGGCGAAACCAGATGCGTCGGTAGTAACTACGAAGGGTTTCGTAAAGTCTGGATATTGTAAAATTGGCTCGCTACAAAGGAGGTTTTTCAACGTTTCGAAAGAATTTGTCTGTTTTTCGGTCCACTCGAAAGGAATATCCTTTTTTAAAAGATCCGTCAGTGGTTTAGCTATTTTAGAAAAATCCTGAATAAATCTACGGTAGTAACCGGCCAGCCCTAGGAATTGCTTTATGTTTTTAGGATTTTTAGGTGTCGGGAAATTCCTGACTGCTATTAACTTTTCGGGATTTGGTCTTACCCCTTTTTCCCCAATTATATGACCCAGGTACGTTACTTCTTTCTTTAAAAATTCACATTTATCGGGTTGTAGTTTGAGATTAGCCGCGCGTAACCGTTCCATTAATTTGTTAAATTTAACTTCATGTTCTTCTAGAGAGCTAGCATACACAACAATGTCATCTAAATAAACAAAAATCTCGTTACCCTGCATACCGGTTAAAACTCTATCCATTAATCTTTGAAAGGTCGCCGGCGCGTTCTTCAAACCAAAAGGCATTCTATTAAATTCAAAGTGACCGTGGGGGGTCGAAAAAGCAGTTTTATGACTATCATTTTCATGCATCTTAATTTGATGAAATCCCGAGGCTAAATCGAATACTGAAAAATATTTGGCTCCCCCTAGTTGATCAAGAATTTCGGTTATGTTAGGCAACGGATACGCATCGCCGATCGTTTTCTCATTTAATGTGCGGAAATCAAGGACCATTCTCCAACGTTTATTTCCTTGTGAGTCGGCCTTTTTAGGCACTATCCACACGGGAGTATTATACGGTGATTCTGATTCCCTAACTATGTCTGCTCCCAGTAATTCCTTGACTTGTTTATTTATTTCGTCTTTATGGATTGATGGAAAACGATATTGTCGCGTATTTATGGGTTTATCATCAGTAGTATTTATTCGGTGTTGTAAAACTTCAGTGTATCCTAATTTTTCCTCAGGTAAATGAAATCTATCCACGTTATCGAATATTAATCCTTCTACGCTCAGCTCTTCTTCCGGATTTAGGTGATCTAATCGTAGTAATTCCTTTATTCTTGTTGCGCGTTCCTCAACCCGTTTAATCTCGTCATAATTATTTCTAATCGCGAAGCATTTAGAATCCTTATCTTTTGCATTAGTGGTCTCCCTATTCTTTGGTTCTGCAATTTTATCGATTTCTATTAATTTTATGGACGGTATTAAGACTCTAACATCTTCTTCAGTAGTATTCGTGACTCGCAGGTGAGCTCTATCGTCCCTACCAACCTTTACTAATGCGTTTCCGGCATAAATTCCCTTATCTATTGTCAAACGCGGAAGATATCCCTCATTGATTTCTGGATTTAACACTTTGATAAACATTTGCGAATGGGACCGGGCGGGTAATACAATCTCGTCTTCCGTTTCAAAATTGATAACCTCATTGTCGAATTCTAATCGGTGCTTGTCATAATTTATAATTGCGCGTCGTTGTACAAGAAAATCGGATCCCAGGATTCCGTCCTGAGGTATAGGAAAATTATCGGATACTAAATGACAAGGTGTTATATATCCTAAGATGTCCATTTCGATAACTCCTAAGGTAGATACCTGGTGTGTCGTTATGCCACTAAGATTTAATATTTCTTTTTCATTGACTTCTTCATTCGCGGCTACCGCGCGTCGTTTAATCAAATTGGGTCCGGACCCACTATCGATCATAAACACGGAAGGAGTTTTAAGCTTCCTACTATTGATCTTAACCGACGGTACATACCCTTCTTGCGTAAGATTAATCCTAACATCTCGCGTTTCGACAGCTCCTAAGTCCGCGAATCTTCCCGATTTTCTCGAATTCGCACGATCCTGTTCATTTTCCCTTTTAATTTTAGTTTTATTTTGATTCGGATTCGTGGTTTCGAGCGTTTCGTCAGATTTCCCGGAACTATTACCGCTGCCTTTATTTTTAATGTTGATTTTATTACTGCAGACCCCGCTGCACGAGATCCCACTTTTAAATAATTTCTTTCCTTTCGTTTCCTTTCCCTCATTTTTGTCGAGGTAATATTTATTTTCTCCACTGAGTCTTTGCTCGTGGCTAATCTTATAATTTTCCCCCTCATGGGAGGTTTCAAATAATTCTGTGTAATGAACCTTTTCATATTCATTTTCATTTTCATTTTCATTTTCAATTTCATTTTCATTTTTAATTTCATTTTCATTTTCATTTTTATTTTCGTATGTTTTTCCATACGTTTTTATATTTTCATTTTCGCGGCCATAGCACTCATAATGCCAGCCGTTTCGTATAATTCCATATCTATCCCCATTATTAGTTTCCTTAAATTCGCGCTTATGATTACATTTTACCTTTTCATTTGGGCTTATCCATTGTTCATGCCAAGTATCGTAATTTTCGCGTGGTTTTTCGAAGGACGCTCTGCCTATTCCGCGCTCATAGCGTCCGGCTGAGCGTGGCAAATATCGTTTCCCTGATCGTCATAACCTTCTCCTTCGACCTCATTCTCTCGAAAATCATTGCAATTACAAATTCTGACGGGCCGCGTCGGTTGCCCCTTAGTAGCGTTCGTTCGATTGTTAGATTTTGAGATATCCTGCGGGCCCGATCCTAAGTTTCGCGGTTGGTTATTATCCCGACGGTTCGTATCTGGATTGTAATTATTTCCGGAGGGCTGCACGTAATTCAGTCGCGGATTTTGATAAAAATTTCGTTGCTCGTAGTTATTTGGTCGCGGATATTGATTTTGATTTTGATTGTTACTATTATTCCGTTGTTGATATGGATTATTAAAATTTTGATTTCCGAAATTTCTCTGATTCTGTTGGCCGTTGTTTCTATTATTCCACGGATATTTCCCTGTATAAGACCAGCAGTCCCGTGCTATATGATTCATTTTATTGCAAATCTGACATTGTACCGTACTTTGTTGAATGCTACGAACGGGAAATTGATCCTTTCGATTTTCGCGAGAGTTTGCCGTCGCTCCTAATGCCACGCTCCTAATATTATTTATTGCCTCTAATTCCTTTTCTATATCAATCGCTTGATTTATAGTCGCGTGTAATGCTTCGCCACGACGGATCCTAGTCGCGATTTCCGGTTTTAGACCTCGATTAAAGCTATTTACTAAATTTTCCTCGTTGAGTTTTTTGAAGCTTTCCGACACGTTATTACTTCTACGTTTTTCGGCATCAATTATTCGTTTCCCGATTTCTCGCACCCTATTTGCATACGTTATTACACTTTCTTCGGGTTTTTGGCATATATAAGCTAATTTTCCTTGTGCTTCATAAACCGTTTCACGCGGACCGTATATATTCCTAAGATAATTGACCAATTCGTTCATCGTTCTAAATTGCATTCCTAATATTGCGCGATGGGCATCCCCGCGTAACTTGTTTCTAGCAGATTTTACTAAATTTTCTTCGCTCCTAGGCGTGATCATATTTAACGCTTCTTCGCACCCTTCCGCGAAGTATACAAAAGCCATATTTTGCCCGTCATAGACCGGGATAGCATCTAACGCGTCTCTAAATGAGGATAAACCGTAAAGATGACTTACATCATTTCCGGAGAGTGCTGTTCCCAGGTGTGGGGGCGTACCTGGCCTTGCGATTCGACTTCTTAGTTCTTCGATCTCTTGTTGTTGGTCTTCCACTTTCTTGCAGGTTTCTGCCAGACTATTTATTGTTTCTTGTTGTGAGTGTAGCAAACGGTGATGTTGCTGCAATTGTTGTTGTTGTGTTTGTTGTTCGAGGGCGCTTTGTTGGGACCCAGACGCCCTAATTGATGCTTCTTCCGTCGACATTTTTACCACCCGATTGATTACCGACACTCTTTATGCGTATCCCACCGCTGTCACCAAAAATATGTTACGTCCCAGGGGGACAATAACGACAATAATATTAATAAATGAGATAGATTTGCATGGAAAAGGAAAAACAAGATTTTACCTCTTTTTGGGATTGAAACATCTACGCGATGCAACCCTGGGATGAGGACAGAGTGTCGCGAGAGGGAGATAAAAACAAAGGAAAAGAAATAGAGAGGGGTTTACCTTTACTTCTTTGCGAATTTTTGTAATGCTGCTTCGAACTCTTTGACGAAATCCTTATACGGATGCTCCGTGGCCAAATACTCCTCTAGTAATGAAGTGGGGGGAGAAACGGGGGAGTTTTTCGTTACAGGCCACGGTTTTTTAAAATAATTACTCCTCCTGAATGAGGTTTTCTTTCCCGATCGCCTTGACCTTCCCATCTGCAGGAAAACTCAAATTATACCCTTCCTTTCTGCTAGGAATTTATCCTCACGAGAACGACAGATTTACAGCGCGCTCGTGACGGAATAAAATATCGCAGAAAGAGAGAGAGACAAAACTAATATCCAAAGAGAACGCAAAGTTACTGCGCGCTCAATGGGATGAACGCAGAAAAATGCGCGCATCAAAACTCAATGAAGCTAATTATAATTATTATTGGAGGAGGTCAAGGGAAATGAATCTACTTAATTAGATATAGGAAAAAGGGAACGCAAAATGACTGCGCGCTCTTTAACCAATACCCCGGAAAACCGAGAGAACGCAGATGAATGCGCGCTCTTTATTATTATTCAAAGGAAAAAAGAGAACGCAGGCGAGTGCGCGCTCCCTAAATTATTTTGAGGAAATGGTTGGAAGAAAGGAAGAAGCATTTATAATAGTGAACAACAAATTTCACACGAAAATTTAATTAGAAAGATAAAGAAACAACTTACAATTTCTTAGATGCTTTTTGATGAACCAAGAAAAATCTCTTCAAGTCTCCGACTAGTTAGCTTCTTAATACGTTTAAGAGAAAAAACGAAGTCAATTTATTTTTAAGTTCAAAAAATGCTTTTAAGAAAACTTCTTGCGTACGAATGGTGGCGAGCCGTGCTCGGCCATCGCTTTTAAAAACTAGCCCTCCACTAAAACCCCTCCTAATTTCCAAAATTAGGCCCTTCATTGGCTATGGACCTTTGAACTTCGGGGGTGCATAGTGGGGACTAGGTTTTCCCTATGACCTAGGCAGGAGTGGGAGTTGGTGCATTCGCAGCTAAGCGTAGGCGTAAGCGCGCTCCCAAATCCCCTCCCTTCTCTCCTTTGGTCGCTTCTTACTTATTAATTTTCTTAATAATTAATTTGCTTAATTAACTAATCAACATTTACATGCGTTCATGCAACATTACATTTCTCACTCATACTACACTAAATCACACATACATTCTCATGCTTTTATTCTTATTATTTAATTATTATTTAAAATATTGAATAGTAATAGTAGCCTACTGCTCACTCTCAGTTTTCTGCAACATGCATACTACATTCTACCTTTTCATGCATCTTTACCTTCACCTTAGATTTAGTCTTATTATTTATTTATACGCGTTGTTCATTCCTTCCTTATTTAATGGTATATTTTATTATATGGAGTTTCATATTATTTTAATAGTCAATCATGATAATATTCATTTGTTTTAACATTATTTAACCATTTATAAAGAAGGAAAAATACCAACATTATTATTTAAAGGAATGCATTCTCCTAATTTTCTGCAGCGGAATGTACCGCATGCCTTGTATGGCGCCTTTGTTCGAGGGTTGCGTACGTGACTTAGGCGATGTGCGTTCGAGAGTTTGTATATATTGAAAAAACTAAGCTCCGGTGGTGTCCGGTTTTTACGGGTAGGCGCATGGTTTGTTTCTTCTTCCGTGGGACGTCGATGCATTATTCGACGCCGCACGGAAAATTCCATCGCCTGCGCCTCGCACTCTTTACGAGTTTTATGACCGTCAATGACCTGAAAGTTTTAACCCGTCTGCCGTACAGACTTTTACTTTATTAAATTGAAATTCGAATTATACTCAGGTAATTGGCGGACATAACATATCTTCCGAACGATATTCGTTAGCGGGCTGTACTCGATTATACGATCGTGTATGATCAAACAATATGCTGTAGTCATCGGTGGCACGTTCTCCTGACACTCGAACTCCAATCGTATATCCACCGTCGAACTCTTCAGAGATTCATTCTGACGGGCGCAATTTATAGCAACAAACGGCCCGTATTCCATAAAATCCATGAAATCGTGAAGAGGTTCCCCATGTCCATAGTAAGATTCTTTAAATTTTCTATACATCTCGTAAAGCATCGCGCATTTGCCATTAGCGATATCCAGGTCCAAGCCGTCATATGGATACGTTTCAGAATTTAGATAAAGTTTAACGTTCGATAGTTTACAATCATCGAATTGAGATACCATTTTTGTCACACTGTTCTTACGTGCTGTCTGCAAAGCGAATATCACGTATCGCGGTTTTTCTAGTTGTGCAGAAGTTTTTACAGCCCACGTATGCTTCGTGGTGGTTTGCAACAGAGGGTACTCGTAAAGATCCCACGATCGAAAGCTCATGCTGATCGAGCGGCCACTCTCGAGAATGCGTAACATGGACAGTCGATGCAGCTCTTCCAAAGTAACGTGTGGTACTCTCCATTGAACCTTGTGCAATTTTAGCACGGGTTTAAGTTTTGCCGAGCCGAACAATGCGTTCGTGTCGACTCGTGTGCGGATCAAAACCAACTCATGACGTGCATTTATCACGATGCGCTTGTAATCTTCACAAAAACCCAGTAGCATGCTCAGCGGTACACAGAAGTTAAAATTCGATGTAGCCTTGATGACATGTTTTCTGTCACTTGCATAATTCCAGCCGGCGTTAGACAATATCCTATTTTTATCCGTCGATAAGCTCATGTGATTTTTCAAAGTGGTCGTTATTCCAGGATTTCTCGAACGATCGATCTCTACACCATCCAATTCATATCGAATTTCATCGAACATAAAAGAGACGCAATTGTTATCGAGAATTATGTATTCACTGCTTCCTTGAGGTGCCTCCTCCGACAGGCTCAATTTACCTTCCACATATAGGAAACTTTGAGATGGGAGCGTGTACAGATCCTGCTGCTGAATGGGTATTCTTATTTCATCGCTATTTTCGAGCGTTGTATTAGCACATGGATTGTACGTATGCAACTCAATTTTCGTTATACGATTGTCGAATGATGGCGCGCTCGCCACGTTTAGGATATTATCAGACATTGTTTTTCTTCCCTTTACCGCGCGGTAATTAACCCCAAAGACCGTAGAAATTTCACGTTCTCAGCACGCAACTTCCTCTTAGGTGATACGTTGGTTTGTGCACGAACGGTCTCGACGGTGCTAGTAATTGCCGATGGAACTATGGATGGCTTATTGTTGCCGTATGTCTGCTCGTTGCTGCCGTGGTGATATATTAGCATATTACCGATCATGCGCAATACGCCGACGTACGTGTACTCGCACCGATATTTCTTCTCCACGAAGGTCTATCAGATGTCCGTTCTGGTCCGTGATTCGAATGCTCAGATCGTCTATTGCTCGCACGACGATCGGCAGATAAATGATTTGTGGCGACGTTTCCGATATTTTATATCCTGGTGGTACTTGAGGCGAGAATTCATGTATCGTGTGTACGCGCTTGCCGTTGCTATAGGAACCAGTGGTCACGTTGCACTCAACTCGAATCATGCTCACACTTATAATATTTACGGGTGTATCCGACTCATGCCATTCATTGGGCGACAAGATACGATTCCCAGAAAATCCCAACAGAGATCCAACACAGTTCGACTTTGTAAAGTTGACTCTGAACGAGCTACGAATCTCACTTTTCATAGTGTTATTATTCGCTCGCACTACAATAGGATACTCATCGCCATTATCCACCGATTTAGTGTTAGGATATTTTTTTACCATCTCCCGCCGTAAAAACTTATTAATAGCATCCAATTCGTATGAACCGTCGGGAATCGTGATCTCCTCATCCTTATCACCGAAATAAAACTTATTGTTTTTATCTGTACTGTAACGTAACGCTTGGGTATCATAGGAAAATAATTAAAATTAAAAAGAATAGAAATAGGCAAGCAAGGAAATTAGATTAATCAAATAATAGACCAGAAGTAATAGAAGAAACGGGAGGCAGGCTAAATTTAGATTTCGAAAAGTTGTCAACAAGAAAAAAAGGGTAGAAGAAATTAAGACGGTTAGAAACGAGGAAGCCCGAGCGGTGACGGCGCGTGCCGATGTCGATCGGCAAGTTCAGGGCCGAGCGAGGCCAGCGGCGCGCGACGGAAGGTGCTGTTACGTCCCGGGGAACAATAACAATAATTATATTAATAAATGAATAAAATGGTAAAGAAAGGAAAGACAAAGATATTTTACCTCTTTTGGGGTTGTAGCGTCTACGCGACGCAACCCTGGGATGAGGAAAAGAGTGTCGTGAGAGAGAAAAAGAGAGAAGTTAAATAGGGAGAATATTTTGTACAGGCCACGGTTTTTGAAATAGTAATTTCACTTAAATGAGACCCTTTTCCCAGATCGCCTTGACCTTCCCATCTACAGATAAACCTCAAATTACACCCTTTCTTTCTGTTAGTTAATTTATCCTCACAAGAACGACAGATTGACAGCGCGCTCGTGAAGGAATAAAATATCGCAGAAAAAGAGAGACAAATCTAAATTCCAGAGAGAACGCAAACTTACTGCGCGCTCAATGGGATGAACGCAGATGAATGCGCGCATCAAAACTCAATGAAACTGATTACAATTATTATTGGGGGAGGTCAAGGGAATGTATATACTTAATTAGGTATAGGAAAAAGAGAACGCAGATGAATGCGCGCTCTTTAAACCAGTACCCCAAAAACGAGAGAACGCAGATGAATGCGCGCTCCTTATTATTATTCAAAGAAAAGGTTAGAGGAGAAAAAGGAAAACAAAAAGTTTATGATGAACAACAACAATTTACACATGAATTTAATTAGTAAATAGTGAAAAACCAACTTACAATTTCTTAAGTGATTCGTTTAAGGAAGATCTGGTCAAGTCTTCGACTAGTTAGGCTCTTAATGTGATTTTAGAGAAAAACGAAATGAACTTAGTTTGAACGAAATTAAAATGTTTAAGAGAACTTCTGGAATACGAATGGTGGCGAGCCGCGCTCGGCCATCGCTTTTAAAAACTAGCCATCCACTAAAACCCCTCCTAATTTCCGAATTTAGGCCCTTCATTGGCCATAGGTCTTTGAACTTCGGGGGTGCATAGTGGGGACTAGGTTTTCCTTATGATCTAGGCAGGAGTGGGAGTTGGTGCATTCGCAGCCGAGCGTAGGCGTAAGCGTGCTCCCAAGTCCCCTCCCTTGTCTCTTTGATCGCGTCTTACTTATTAATTTTCTTAGCAATTAACTTGCTTAATTAATTAATTAACATTTACATGCGTTCATGCAACATTACATTTTCTCACTCATACTACACTAAATCACACATACACTCTCATGCTTTTATTCTTATTGTTTAATTATTATTTAAAGTGTTGAATAATAATAGTTGCCTACTACTCACTCTCAGTTTTCTATTACATGCATACTACATTTTACTTCTTCATGCATCTATACCTTCACCTTAGATTTAATCTTATTATTAACGTTATTTATTTATCCGTGTTGTTTATTCCTTCCTTATTTAATGATATATTTTATTATGTGGAATTTTATATTACTTCAATAATCAACATGATAATATTCATTTGTTTAAACATTATTTAACCATCTATAAGGAAGAAAAGTACCAACATTATTATTTACGAAATGCATTCTCTTAATTTTCTATAACGGACTGTACCGCGTGCCTTGTATGGCGCCTTTGTTCGAGGGTTGCGTACGTGACTTAGGCGATGTGCGTTCGAGAGTTTGTATATATTAGAAAAACTAGACTTCGGTGGTGTCCGATTTTACGGGTAGGCGCATGGTTTATTTCTTCTTCTTCCGTGAGACGTCGATGCATTATTCGACGCCACACGGAAAATTCCAACGCCTATGTCTCGTACTCTTTACGAGATTTATGACAGTCAATGACCTGAGGTTTTTACCCGTCTGCCGTGCAGACTTTTACTTTATTAAATTGAGATTCTAAATATTCCTCAGGTAATTGGCGGACATAACAGTGCACACGGGGGGGGACCCAATTAGAAAATAAAAATTCGAATCTCTCGAGATGAGGGAAGAGTGGGAATAGCCCTTTATAAGCAAGGAAATCAAATAGCTCACGAGCGAGAGTTTCTCAGAGTTTCAAAAAGTTATAGTGTTGCGTTCAATCTTAAATTTCGGAGTGTGCAGAAAGTGTTTGATTTAAAATCATTTAGACGCGTGTGTCGGCGCCAGGGCAATCAAAAGCGAGGTAGCTGTTGATCCAATTAGGAAACAAAAGCGTGACATCGTTACAAAGTCTCCTCAGATAAGTGTCAACAATTCTTGTGTACATCCTAACTCCCAGTAATATAAGGCATAGGCTAAGAGTATGTGTGAGCCGCGTATCTGAGAGAGTGTGTGTGTGTGTGTGAAAAGCGAGAACGACGAAGTATCAACAAACCCGGGAGCGATCAGCTGTTCGAGCGCCGATAATAACAAAGGCATTAAAAGACTTTGAATAAACGCACTTAAAGGGATATTTCGCGGAATTCATTTCATTTTCTTCCCACTTTCCACTGCCAGTCCTCAAAAGACCGAACGAGGAGAAAAAGTAGCGTACCGATAAAAAGGTAAGAAAGGCGATACGTTACAATTGGCGCCCAACGTGGGGCTGGCAGTTGCGAAAAGTGTTGAAAGGTGTTGAAAAGTGCAAAGAAAAACCATGGCGGACAAAGAATCGCGTAGCACGGTGTCGGAGACGGGGATAGGTACGCTCGAAACAAGTGAGCACCATGAGTTCACCTTCTCGGTGCCTCCAGCGGTGAGTACGCGAAGAAGTGCGACACTCGCGGAGGAACTAACGGACGCCGGAGCTGAAGAAATGATTCGGGGGCCACAGCCACGTCAAGAGGAGGTCACATTGGAAGAGACGAGAACAGAAGAGGACGACAGGAATCCTCCACAAAGCAACGTATCGATGGCCGAGGTCTTGGAGGCGATCAAGGAAATGGGCCTTCAGTGCGAAAGGATCAACTTAAAGATCGATCGAAAGGTGAGGGAATTGGAAAAGAGGATGGAAGAAAAATTCGATGACTGGTCAGACGCAATGGCAAGAAACATTTCGAAGACGCTGGAAGGACACACGGAGACCGTGCGCATCGTTCTCGGCCCGGTAAAAAGGGCGATCGAAGAACTAGGTAGGAGGGTCACCGAGAACGAAAACATCGTCGACGAGGTAGCAAGGAGCTTCCAGGACACACGGAATACCGTGGACGACTATCGCAGGGAAATGGAGACACTGCGAAGAAGCATCGAGGAAGTAAGGAACTCACGGGAAATTCATCCGGAAATATCAAGGGAGGCGCACGCCGGGACACAGTCGAATATTCGGGAGATGGCACTGAGAAGAACTCCACCGAACTTTGATGGATCAGGACGGGAGAGGCCGATGAAATACCTCCGAGAAATTGAGAATTACTGCCAAGCAGCACGTATCCACGATAGTGAATTTAAGTTCGTGGTGGAACAAAGCCTCACACGCACAGCAAGGGTCTGGTGGAATATCGTGGAGGGAAGAATAAGGACCTTCGACGAATTCGCGCACAAATTTACGGAGCGTTTTTGGAGTCGAGAGCAGCAAGTGCGAATTCGGAGGCACCTAAACAACGGATTTTACGAAGAACGAGCGAACACGACGAGAGTCGAATACGCGTCGCGACTTTGCGCGAGTGCATACGACCTTACACCGCGTATTAGCGAAGAAGAAGTCGTGGAAGCACTAGCGGCACACTTCACCCCGGAAATCCGGGACGAAATCCTCCTAAAAGGGGTGACGAACGTGGAAGGGTTGATAAGAATCCTCGAGAGACACGATCTGAAGCGAGCGGTAAACGCTCAGCGGGGAACACCGGCACCAGCGATGAACGCCGCTCCAAGAAGATTCGGGGGACAAGCGTTCAACGCACCGCCGACAAGCCACTCCACGCCCGTAGCGAGCCGAGGAGGAAATTACATTCCAAACACGAGACGAGAAGGAGATAGAGGATGGCCAGCGAGGCCACCGCAAGTGAATACGATGACCGGCGAAGAAAGGCAAATGGAACAGAATGCAAAAACCAACATAGCGGAAGCGCATATCATCCCGACTTCGCAGTGGGGAAACGCCGAAGTGTCGTACCGCACCTAGAGCCAATGCACACCTGCGACAGTACGACACGAAAAACGATGACGAAAACGGAAAAAGAAACAACTAGTGGAAATGGTGTGCAAGAGAAAGAGTGCGCGCCAGAGATTAATCTGGTGACGCGAGAAGAAAAAGGAGAAGGAGACAGAAACAGGCAGGTAAACACGAGAGGGCAATGCCCGATAATCACAATAAACATCGAAGGAAGGAAAATTAAAGCACTAGTGGATACGGGAAGCGAAGTGACGTGTATCGCCGAGGACAAATATGAGGAAAATAAAGACAGGTGGGGAAAATGTCCTACGATCCCGACAAGAACGATAAGAGTGGTGGGCGCAACAGGAAGAAAGTCAGCACTGATAAAAAAGCAATTGATGGCGAATACAACGATTGGAAGTATCGAAACGGAATTAATATTTTTAATAATACCGAACTTAGTGAGACCGTGCATCCTAGGAATGGACAGCCTAACGCACTTAAATAGCCAAATAGAAATGAGGAGGGGAGTGGTAAGAATAAGCAACGGGGAGAAGGAAGACGAGGTGCAGGTGGAAAGCGTGGAGGAATCGAAGGGCGAGGGGAGAATAGAGGTAATAGAAGAGTTCGGGGGGACGGACCCAAAGCGCGGCGTCCCGGAGGCGAACGTGAGAGAAGAGGAGATGCGTAAGAGGATGGAAGAGATAAAGGAAAAGGCGGAGGAGTGTCAGGGACTTACCACGGAAGAAAGAGAGAGCTTTCAAAATCTATTATGGCAATTTAAGGATGTGTTTAGCGATCAACCTGGGAGGATGTGGGTATATGAACATAAGTTAGAAGTAAGCGATAAGACGGCGTATATACACCGATCGTATCCGATTCCGATGGCATATCGAGAAAGAGTCAATAAGGAAATCGAGAAAATGATGGAGCAGGGCGTGATCCAGAGGTCAAACAGCCCATACATCAATCCGCTGGTAACGGTGATTAAGAAAGACGGGAGTATAAGACTGTGCCTGAATGCGAGACAACTAAACAAGATATTATTACCGGACCACGAATGCCCGGTACCGTTGGAAACGCTTTTCCAACAATGCGGAAGGGCGAAGGTCATGTCCAGCCTCAACATGGTCAGCAGTTTTTGGCAGGTACCCTTAACACCGGAATCGCGAAAATACACGGCATTCCTACATAACGGACAATGCTACGAGTTCAGAGTCACGCCATTCGGATTAAAAACAAGCAGTGCAAGCCTGATAAGGGGCCTAGCGCACGTACTAAAAGGACTCGGAGACCGGATCCTCAATTTCGTGGACGACCTTCTTTGTGTATCCGAAAACACAAAAGAGCACCTGGAGAACCTACGGAAATTATTCGAGAGGTTAAGAGAAATGAATGTGACATTGAACTTGAGAAAATCGAAGTTCTTCCGACAGGAGGTTGACTTCCTGGGACATGTTCTAACCACGGAGGGAATACGTCCACAAATTGAAAAAACGGAGGCCATACGAAAATATCCGCGACCTAAGAACATCAAACAACTGCGAGGCTTCCTAGGATTAATCAACTTTTACACGAAATTCACGCAAAGATATGCACACGAGATCGTCCCGCTTTTAGAGATGCTGAAGAAGGGCAGCAGATTCGAGTGGAATGAAGAAAGGACGACAGCGTTCGAACGTGTAAAAATGCTTTTCCTCGAAACCGTTGTCTTGAGGCACCCCGATCCACAAAAACCGTTTTATCTGCATACGGACGCGAGTGAATTTGCATTAGGAGCGGAGCTGGCTCAGAAGGACGAACAAGGTCAGATGGGAGTCGTAGCGTTCGCCAGCAGAACATTAAAAGGGGCGGAGGTAAGGTACTACACCACGGAAAAGGAGCTTCTTGCGATCGTGTGTGCATTGCAAAAGTTTCGGTCTTATTTAATTGGACCGAAGGTCATAATAAGGACAGACCATAAAGGATTAACGTTCCTGAAAACATGCCGATTCACAAGTGCAAGGCTCATGCGATGGGCTATTGCAATCCAAGAGTACGATATTGACATCGAGTATTGCCCGGGAAAGGAAAATAAGGTCGCGGACACACTAAGCCGAATCCCGTGCGAGGGAGATGTCATAATAGCGAGCATCCTTGCCGAGAGACCGGCATCGACGCTGGCCAAAGATTTCGAGGACATGGCGAATAAACAAAAGAAGGACGAACGTTTAAACGGGATACGAACGGCGTTAGAAAAACTACCGAGCGCGCAAAATGACAAATACAGTCTATTTCAAAATCTGCTCTACAAACAATGTGGCCAAAATATATGGAAGCTCGTAATACCGGAGGAAATTGAAGAAACGCTCATCGAAGATTGTCACCGAGTATACGGACACGTCGGGACTTATAAATGCTATAAAATAATTTCAGAAGATTTATTCATTCCAAAGCTACTGAAGAAAATCGCGAAAACAATCAAAACATGCGATGTGTGTCAAAGAAGTAAGGTTGCCAATCAGGAAAGCCACGCGGCAATGCAAAATATCGTAATGGAAGGACCGCACGAGCTCCTCTCGATCGACTTTTATGGACCGCTACCGGCAACGAAAGGAGGATTTAAACATATTCTCGTAACAATCGATGCGTTTAGCAAGTACGTCGCGCTGTATCCTCTGCGAAAAGCGGACGCCGCCGCGACAATTCGAAGTATTTTTGGACACTACATCCCGAACCATGGGAAACCAAAACGAATCCAATTCGACCATGGGACGCAGTTTACATCAAAAAAATGGTTAGCGAAATTAAAACAAGAGGACGTGCAGCCGGTGTTCTCGTCCATCAGACACCCGCAAGGAAACATCGTGGAGCGAGTAAATAGAGAACTCGGACGATTCTTTAGAACCTTCCTAGGAGAAAAACATACAAATTGGAAGGAATGGCTGCCCATCGTCGAAAAATGCATAAATGAGGTCCATCACGAGACAACGGAATTGACACCGATAGAGCTTGTTACGTGCCGGATTCCGATGGTCTCAGGACGCGTAACGGATTCGTCCTCCGAAGAAACTCCTTTGGAAAATGGTGGTGTTGAGGAGATGGTTTGGTGTTAGAAAAGGAAAGGGAAAGGAAAGTGCGTTTCGTCTTGGGTCCGACTGCAGACTCATCAGTGGGGCTGATGCAGGCGGACCCTACCCCAGACGCTATGGTCAGGTAGTTTAGGAGTTCTATATATTGTTATAGGGTGATATTTGAGTGGTTTCGAGAATTAGGAAAGAGGATGAGACATCTATCGGAGTACTTTGGGGTCGTCTGTGGGTTACGGGACGTAACACCTCCCCCCTTCTAGTAGAGAAGCGTTCGTTCTGCGAACCTTCTCGTAGGATGAAGAAGTTCCATATCGTTGTGTCTTTTCGTTCGTAGTTTTTCGTATTTTTCGTTGCCCGAAGGACCGGCTGATCCGCCGCTTCTCGGAGGCGCTTGTTTTCTGGCCCGAAGGGGGTCAGCTTCTGTCATCCTTCTCGGAGGCGATTTGATTTTTGTTGTGTCGTCGTTGCCCGAAGGACCGGCTGAGCTCGCTGCTTCTCGGAGGCGCTGTTGTCGGCCCGAAGGGGTCAGTTTCTGTCATCCTTCTCGAAGGCTTCCTTGATGTTGTTAATTTTGGCTTCTTCATCCTTCTTCCTTCTTCCAAAGTAGTAGTCCTCGGAGTACCGCTGCCACCAAGATGTTACGTGCCGGATTCCGATGGTCTCAGGACGCGTAACGGATTCGTCCTCCGAAGAAACTCCTTTGGAAAATGGTGGTGTTGAGGAGATGGTTTGGTGTTAGAAAAGGAAAGGGAAAGGAAAGTGCGTTTCGTCTTGGGTCCGACTGCAGACTCATCAGTGGGGCTGATGCAGGCGGACCCTACCCCAGACGCTATGGTCAGGTAGTTTAGGAGTTCTATATATTGTTATAGGGTGATATTTGAGTGGTTTCGAGAATTAGGAAAGAGGATGAGACATCTATCGGAGTACTTTGGAGTCGTCTGTGGGTTACGGGACGTAACAAGCTCCACAAAGGAGAGAAACCACCAAGGGCATGGACGGAATGGATACCCGGACACGAGAAAAACAAGGAACCGCCATGGGAGGAAAAGCTAATGCTCGCATGAGAGAGAATAAGAAAAAAGGGAAAGAAGCGCGCTGAAAGGTTCAACAAAACACACAAATTAACGGAGTTTAAAGTAGGCGATTGGGTACTCGTGAAGGCGTGCAACGTGTCCGATCCGGCGAACAAAAAGATCGCGAAATTCCTAGCGCTCTACGAAGGGCATACGTCCTCGAAACTCAAATTGGAGCGGCAACGTTCGTTATAAGAGACCCGACGACAGGGAAGGAGTGGGGGAGATTTCATGCGAACAACATGAAAGTTTACCACCGCAAGAAAGAGCTAAGGAGGAACGTTGACGACGAAAAGGCCACGAGTGGGAAAGAGACAACAACAATAACGAGTATGAAAGACAAGGAGAAGACGATCGAGAAACCTCCAACGGCCAAAATCCCGCGGGAAGATACGACCGCTAAGGACAATAATAAAGTCAAAATTAGCCAAAAGGAGGGAGGAAGCGCAACCGAAAACCCCACAGTTCGATACGAATTACGAGCAAGAGCAGAACGAAAGTGAAGAAAGAGCGAAGAAAGAAAGATGTCGGTGATAAGAATTTTGGAGAACCGTCAGCGAGGTGGGAGAGCGGAATGGCCATGGGTACCATTTAAAGTGGGAGCCAGCCCAAGAAGCATCCCTCTACGACATGACAGGGAAAAGTTGAAGCGCATCCAGGCAGGAAAGGTCGTGAGAGTGATCACCCCCCGACGAGTGGCGGTCCGGACAAGAGGGGACGAAATCGTATACGAAAGGTTACAGCCAGCATTAGAACGACATATACGCAAGCCGGGAAGCATGACGCCAATTCCGAGACTCCTGCTGAAACCAGGAACGCCGTGCCTCACGTTGTATCACGGACGGGTAGAACGAGGGCAGGTAGAGTGCGTGGGCGCAACACGATGCTGCGTGTTCCTGATAGACACGTGCCAAGTGGTAAGAAGGGGACACGCCGCCGTTTATTTTATGCCACACCGGCTAACAACCCTCAGGGCATTAGCTCTCCTGATCGCGCTCCGCGATGTAACACCGATGGGAGGAAGGCGATGGTCGGTGCGAGAGGTGCAATACGTGGAGGAAAGAATCTTGGGAAGGAAAATTATAATGGACCTCCGAACAACAGAGGGAGAGGAGGAAGAGGACATCCCGATCAGGGCAACCGTGGGAGTACGCGAGGATGGAATCCTCGTCAACGTCGGCAACGCACTCCAACGACAGATCCAGCAGTGGAGGATTGAGGAAGACGAGTGGGAGGAAGACTCCGAGACAGAATAAGAACCGAAATAGAAAAAAGTAAAATAAATTTAATTTTATAAAATAAAGATTAAAATTATTATGGGGGGACATTGTAACGTAACGCTTGGGTATCATAGGAAAATAATTAAAATTAAAAAGAATAGAAATAGGCAAGCAAGGAAATTAGATTAATCAAATAATAGACCAGAAGTAATAGAAGAAACGAGAGGCAGGCTAAATTTAGATTTCGAAAAGTTGTCGACAAGAAAAAAAGGGTAGAAGAGATTAAGACGGTTAGAAACGAGGAAGCCCGAGCGGTGACGGCGCGTGCCGATGTCGATCGGCAAGTTCAGGGCCGAGCGAGGCCAGCGGCGCGCGACGGAAGGTGCACACGGGGGGGACCCAATTAGAAAATAAAAATTCGAATCTCTCGAGATGAGGGAAGAGTGGGAATAGCCCTTTATAAGCAAGGAAATCGAATAGCTCACGAGCGAGAGTTTCTCAGAGTTTCAAAAAGTTATAGTGTTGCGTTCAATCTTAAATTTCGGAGTGTGCAGAAAGTGTTTGATTTAAAATCATTTAGACGCGTGTGTCGGCGCCAGGGCAATCAAAAGCGAGGTAGCTGTTGATCCAATTAGGAAACAAAAGCGCGACATCGTTACAAAGTCTCCTCAGATAAGTGTCAACAATTCTTGTGTACATCCTAACTCCCAGTAATATAAGGCATAGGCTAAGAGTATGTGTGAGCCGCGTATCTGAGAGAGTGTGTGTGTGTGTGAAAAGCGAGAACGACGAAGTATCAACAAACCCGGGAGCGATCAGCTGTTCGAGCGCCGATAATAACAAAGGCATTAAAAGACTTTGAATAAACGCACTTAAAGGGATATTTCGCGGAATTCATTTCATTTTCTTCCCACTTTCCACTGCCAGTCCTCAAAAGACCGAACGAGGAGAAAAAGTAGCGTACCGATAAAAAGGTAAGAAAGGCGATACGTTACAGTACTGATGTTCGGAATCGTGTTGTACGTCTCCAGACATACCATTCCGAGCTCGTATTGGCTTCCGTCGTTTAGGTCTATAGGTGGGAAATATTTCGTAGAGAGTACGCTGCTCTTACCCGTTAACGTGAAAGTGAGCGACATGGTTGTAGCATGAGGGTGAAAATAACAATGAAACATTCGTTCGAAGTAAATTTATTTTAAATTGTCATGAAGAAATTTTACACACAATTGTCCACATATGCTTTCGTCATAGCTTTGAAAACGTGCATGATTGTACATGACTTTTGCATCCTCCCCAAAGTAGTCGATAAGTTCATCCGGTGGTCGAAGGTCTCCAAAGCTATCGAAATATTTGACGTTCGATCCTCGCTCCACGTATGCAACGCAGTGAGTCCCAGGACCGTAGCTATTGTCCAAATTGACGATACCGCACTCGTGCGATCGTATTTTCTTTGGTAATTCATCACGCATAAATACACCACGAAAATGTCGTATATTTTTACACAAGTTTTGTAGCTGAACGTCGGTTGTGAATCCACTGTCACGAGTTATTTTTTGGACTTTTTTTTTTTTCTTCCTTCTTAAGCCAGCTCCATGTTTGTACGGTTTGAGAAAAAGACCGCGACCTTCCATAGCACGATTATGACGTTGCAACTCCTCCAGCTGTTTCTTCGCGGTCCTCGCGTTGTTTACGGCCTTCGCTACACTCGCCGCACCACCGGTCAACGCTCCAATTACAGATAATGCAGGTAATAGGAGCGGTAGAAAGCCGCCGCGTTTCGCGATAGGGAGTTTCCTCTTCTTCTTCCCCCCTCTTTTCAAGCCCATACCAAGTTTCGTTTTAGCTTTCATTGCGGACCAAACAATGACGGATGAAGCCTTCTCACCCAATGAAGCGTCCTTCGCCGTTAGACGTTGTCGTGCTCGCTCAGTTAAAATTTTATCAGCCTCGTGACGTCCTTCCAAATCCTCACGTTGAGAATAGGCAATATCGTGCTCTCTACAAGCTGCGTCTAACGGATTTATACCGCGATCGCCGCGAGCGAGCCTACTCTGCAACCGCGTACCAGGCCCACAAAATTGATAACCGGGTATATGCAATTCGAAAGGCAGTGCGTCTATCGCCCTGTTTAAGATGCTTGATCTTCTCTTCGTCGTGCACATAAATAACAGTCCTTGGACATATATGGTGGTCCGTCTATATGTGTGCGATCTTCCGGGCGATTGTAGTGTTCAAAACACCTGCGATACGTCTGCACCTCCGAATCAGCTCTTATATGGCACGGCAATTTCTCCCACACGTAATGTATCTCCTCACCAAAGTGTTTCAATATGATTATTTTCGGAATGTACTCCAACTCCTCTGCAGACAAATCGAGCAAGCTTCGTGGAAGTAGCATCTTCATACTGAGCTCGAGAGCAGTCGCGTATCGCTATAAATAGGCCGTGTGCCCTTTAGAGCAACGAGTACTATCTTCGATCGTACATCATGCGATTCATGAGGCAACCTATCAATATACGCGTTACGTCAAATCATACGCTCGAAGAACAACAGCAACAATTTCGAAAACATGGCCCACTGTTACCATGTAGCATACGTAGCGTGATATGTGGACCATCCAATTGTGGAAAGACGAACGTGATGATGAGCTTGCTTGAGAGTCCGAACGGGCTACGATTTGAAAATGTCTATGTGTACTCGAAGTCGTTGCAACAGCCGAAGTATCGATACTTGGAGGATGTACTAACGCCCGTGGAAAACGTAGGATACTTCCCCTTTTCGGACAACACGGATATCATCCCCCCATCCGAAGCTCGAACCAACTCGATATACATTTTTGACGACGTTGCATGCGACGAGCAGAACGTTATGAGAGAGTACTTCGCGATGGGTCGACATTCGAGTGTGGATTGCTTTTACTTGTCTCAGTCGTACGCGAGAATACCAAAGCATTTGATTCGTGATAATGCCAATCTATTGATTTTATTTCGACAGGATGGGATGAATTTAAGACATGTATATCATGACCATGTAAACACAGATATGTCATTAAATGAATTTACTGACCTCTGTGCAAGATGTTGGAAGCAAAAATATGGATTTCTCGTGATAGACAAGGACAGTCCGATACATCATGGTCGATATCGTCGTGGATTTAATGAATTTGTCACCATGTAAAGAACTCAGTTGACTAACGTACTCTCTCGAAGTTGCATCGATCACCGCTATGGAGCAAGCAAAGGCGCATGCAAACGTTGACGTTCCCATGGAGAACGACATGAAGAAGGAGGCTCTTGCGAGAGAAATCGCGAAGATGAGCGCAGTCATACGTGCAAAAAATTTATCACTGAAAGCCATGAAGATTAAGAGGGACAAAATACTGGAAGCTACGTTTCAACCGATAGTCGATCCTTTGAAGCAATTGGTCGAAAATACAGCATCACTACCAAAGATCTCGTCTTCACCCATGGAAGAGTTAAAATCACCACCACCAGAACTACCCTCATCACCAACGATGGACGCTGAAAAGTCTATGAGGGCCGAAGTGCCGATAGATGTCGAAATGCCGATCATACGGAATGGAACCAAACGTAGAGGGGCGTACCCGGTGTCATATGAGAGCATGGACGACAAGAAGGCCCGTTTTGGCAATGACAGTGGATGCATGCCGATCATACGAAATGGAATCAAACGTAGAGGGACGTGTCCAACGTCGTACGAGAGCGTAGACGTAAAGAGGGGCCGTTTCACCAGCAATGATGGATGTTTACCATTGTCCTCAACATCGGCGATACAAGTCGTAAGACCGAGCGTACGAAAAGGACCCAAGCGTCCAACACCGTACGAGCGTGTAAATATCAAGAAAGCTCATATCAATGATGATGATGTATTCCCACCACCATTACCTTTGGTATCCACGGCGCAGGTCACAAGGCCGGTCGTACAAAGGGGAACCAAACGCGTGGCATCGCATGATAGAGTTAACGTCAAGAAAGCTCGTTTCGCCAGCGACGATGATGATGATGATGACGAATCAAACGTGACGATGACTGAATTCGATACGTCGCAAGAGAATTCCGACATATCCTTTTCGTCCGACTTTTTCGAAACATCGACGCGCAAAGATGGTATGTTACCGAAAAACAAGCGTGTAGCGAAAAATCCAACTGACTATATTTATTGGGATGATCCGAACGAGCTTGTGAATCGACTGAGATTGCTCGTTTCCTCACGAAACGCGGGTCATACCGGTCATGATAACGAAATCATATCCATAATCGACGAACTCGGTGAAGCTGGTTTGATTATAAATTGAGTGTTCTCTCGATTATCGAATCAGTGATGTGTAAAATGTCGATCAATAAATTTGGAACGTCGCTACAACCGATGGAAGGCATTTCCAGTTCAACATTCTTATTCAGAAATTACGTACATGACAACGCCCTATGTTTGGACGATGGTGATACATTTAATGCTAGAGAAGCGAAGATATGGCGCGTAGCAGAGCCGGAGGAAGATCGTGATGCTGCAACCATGGCATACGTCAAGGGTGTTCTAAAGGTTGCCATGGAAAACATCGAAGATCTTATAGCCATGAAAGACTTTGCGTTAAAGAATGATCTAGAGCGTACTATCAGTGCGGAGATCAGTGCTCTTACAAAAACTATGACCGAGCGCATAAACGCGCTGGACACAGGCATCGATGAGCAGCGCGTTGCGTTTGCTGAAATATCGAAAAAAATGGTGACACGATCGAAACTTGAAATGGGGTATGCCATGAAAGAACGGATACACGAACATATCGATACAATTAAACAAATTATCAGTGACGAACGAGTTGAAATCGAAAAGCTGATATTTAATAAGACGAATGCACTGAGCGATCAAATACAACATAATGTTGAACAAATGCAATCTTACATGAGTGCATTAAGTGCTGAGTTTATAACGCTAATAAAATAAGAGTCGTGCGGGAGTGAAATAATGGTCAGTCGTTGGTGGGTTGTTGAGCGATGCTTTTCTCATTATACCTATGAAGATGACAAAGAATACTGTGTTTGATGAGAAACAAAAGATATTATCAGATGAGCGAAATAACGAACGCTGTGTTAAATGTATGGACTGTTTTATGCACGTGTTGGAAATACTTTTTCGCGCTCAGAAACATAAAAGGTATGACGATGAGTGGTTGCAGTAAAGATAAGGTGAAATTAGTTGATGAGCTACATGCACCAGCGAGACGTAACTTTGGACGCAGACAAGTCATCGTGCGTGGATTCGACGATCTCTGGCAGGCGGACTTGGTTGATGTTCATTCTTACGCCAAGCAAAACCGTGGACATCCATACATACTTACCGTTATCGATTTCTTCAGCAAGTACGCATGGGCGATCCCCCTAAAGAGTAAAAACGGAGGTGATACGACCAAGGCCTTCGCAACTATTATACGGATGGATGGACGAATTCCAAAAGATTTACAAACCGATATGGGAAAAGAATTTTATAATACAGATTTTCAATCTCTCATGAAGAAGCATAATATTAATCATTACTCCACGCACAGCATCATGAAGGCCTCCGTAGTGGAACGCTTCAATCGCACGCTCAAGAACGCGATGTGGAAGTCGTTCTCATTGAATGGTACCTATCGCTGGATCAGCACCCTTCCCACACTAGTGCTCGATTACAATCAACGAAAACATCGAACTATAGGAATGCGACCTATCGATGTGACTCGCGATAGTGAGAATCATCTCCTATCGAACGTATACACCTACAGCAAGCTTAAAAACATTGAAGTGGCGAAATACCGAGTTGGTGATAAAGTGCGTGTGAGCAAGTTCAAGACGGTGTTTGACAAAGGATACACCCCGAATTGGTCGGCAGAGGTGTTTGAAGTTATAACGATAAAACGAACGATTCCGGTTACGTACCGGCTAAAGGATTACAGGGGAAATTCTATTGCCGGAGGATTTTATGAGCATGAACTACGCGCAACCACTTGTCCGGACGTGCATCTCATTGAAAAGGTGTTGCGTAAAAAAGGAAGTAAGATGTATGTGAAGTGGTTAGGATTTGATACGTCTCATAATTCATGGATCGATAAGAAGGATGTATTGTAATAATGCACAAATAAATTCATATTACTGATATATATATATATATATGTATTTACAAACAATCATTTTCTTCCCTTATCCCTACCAAAGCATGCGAGTGGAGCATATATGTATTTTTACAAACTATAAAAAAAATATCTATGTATTTACAAACTATAAAAATATATATTTCCTATTTTTCTATGTACATATCGATCGCGTAATGCCCCCAAGGAAGCGTGCTGGTGGAGCCGGGTATAACGAATCTTTTATTATCGTATGGACTAAGTGCCAGTTTTCGCTCACGAATCGTATAAACGTTATGTCGTTTGGATGCGATTCGATTTTGGCTAACTACCTTTTCCGCTCTATCATTTAAGCATCGAAGATAGTCATCGAACTGTATACACTTAGCTGTAACGTTTCTCTGAACACCCTTTATTTTTTTGATTATGTTGTCAATACCTCCGTCACCACTCACACGAAAGGCGTACATCTTCGCTCGAAGACCAACAAATTCGGTCATAACCGCGCCATTATTCTCGTCCTTCATCATACCCAATACTTTTTTATTTACACGTGGGATATGATAAGGATTATTTTCAGCGTAATCGCTGGTGTCGAAACGATCTACGTCAGGCTTTATTATTTCGGTATAAGCATCATCACACTCAAGCTCGTAAATAAGACTATCCGTATCTGTATATAATATTTTACATTTATCCTGGAGACGCGATTTCATGTAATTGTAGTGAAAGTCATACAAACATACTTTCGATATGTCTAGTATGGACATTCCTACATATGCAGGCTTGCACAGCGCGACGTTTAATTTATTTAATTCTACGGCTACAACATTTTCTGAAAATATCGTACGACTGTGGAAATTAGGTTTCGCTATCAGCGCTTCCGCGCCGAATCTTCCATCCCATTGCGTAATTAATTTAACATCACGATGATTGCGCACATTCTCCATTGTTTTGCCAAACACCGCGTTGTTCATTAATTTAAATAGATTTTTTTGAAAGTCGTTGGTGGCACGAATACGAAATTTCGTATTAAGATCAATGTATTCGCGTAACCAACATGACTGTTCGAATTCTAAAATGCGATGTATCTTTGTTAATTTCAAGCCATGGTGTAGACACTGTTGAAGGTATCGATAGTGTACCACATATCGTTCTTTTGATTTTAATGTTACAAGTAACTTTTGCTCGCGTTTGCCCGGTGGCTTATCCTGGATGGGACAAAATGGAAGATCGGCGTGTGAATCGTGAAGCTCACGCGGGTATTCAATATCAACCTCCAAGATGTATCCCGTGGGACCGTCCACCGAAACTGAATTTATGTCGAAATCGAGCAACGCTTGCCCTTCGATCCATTGAAAACCTCTATGAGGAAGAGGTTGCGACATCGCCCAACCATATAAATTATTAACATCAAAATACATGAGATATGTTGAGGGTTTCGATGGATCGTACGTAGGTACGTATTTGTTATTCGCACGAGCATACGTATGGGAACATTGACTTAACCCACCGCGTATCCCCCGCTCGACGAACATAAACATATCTACATCTGTTAACAGTTCGAGTTCGACATTGGTATATTTCAGCATCACGTCCCACGCGAAACCTGGCAGAGTGAAATAATGAGCCGGATCTAAATTGTAACTCTGAAGACAATCGTCACGAAAATTTTCAAAAATATCAGCCAATAATAATACGTCGATTTTCAAATACAAGTCGCTGTACTGGCCCAACGTTTCAATGTCAAAGCGTGTCCAAACGTTAACGGCGTGCGCGTAATCTGTGTCGGATATATCACAATCAATCAGCCTACTATAAAACGCATCACGTTCAGGTAAATGCGTCTCGCATAACTTATCATATGATGTTAAATAGTCGTATGGGAAAACGCCCTTCCTAGTAAGAAGATTGAAGTCATCGTCGTTAAGAGAATGAAATTCTTTTCTTAAAATTTTCAATTTATCTTTCTCAAGATAAGAAGCTAATTTATCAAGGCTGGCACTCAGAAATTTTATGAATCTATAAATCTAAATTTAACATAATCCATATTCTTACTTTTCGGGGCGTTTTCACTATTTCTACGCGTTTCATCCATATGTTTTGTGAAGGAGATGTACTTTTCCTTCGTTATGGGTAATAGATCTACTTTACCCTTGAACGCGGTTGCGAGTTTCGCTATGACAAAGTGCGCGTCGTAGCCGGACAAATTATGAAATACCACCGGTACCACGAACGGTGTTTGATAATTTAAATTGCAACTTGAGTGTGCAGGACCTCTATATGCGCCCGTAAAATGACAATGATCGCGCACTTTGGTGGAGTCAGTATCATGAAAAGGTTTTTCACAAACGTGGCAAATGGTAGATCTACGAAAATCCCTTTCCTGTTCCTCGCTAAGTTGCTTCATCGGAATAATAGTGCGAAAAATTGAATTAAGCCGATGTCCCAACTTGCGCATCTCCTTCACAAACCACTCGATACAGTCTGACTCATTGCGATATGATCGGTATCCACACAGTGATGAGTCGTAAGAGCAGTGCACGTAATAACCTACACTAAACGCATGATGACGCTGATACGGCTGCGTACGCTGTTGATGTCCATCAGCAGTGAGGTTTGCGAGCAGACATTCAAAATCTGCATATACTGCAAATGGGGTGCGCTCCTTACGTGAAGAATTCTTGAAGCGCAGCCATTTATCTTCTTCCGTGGGAAGCGTTACCGCACAATCATTGATTTGTTGGCAATCGACGATGTGGTCCTTCAGCTTCTTTTCGGCGTTGAAGTAGTGCAGACACCTAAAAATTGGAAATAATTAATATCTATTGCGATAGTCAATTGTACACGATGAATAAAAGAATTCTCTAACTTACCGATCACAAATGTGCTTCGTTTGTTTGTGCTTGTTAATTTGTCTTGAGACCAATCGGGAAAGATTCCGTATGCATACGAAATGGCTCCGAGTTGAACATTGGATGAGAAGCAGATTCACGTGCCTGCCACGTTTTCTCGAAGTGAGATGTAGCGGTGTGCAGAGTTTCTTATCCCACATGTACACATTAACCGAAACATCATTGTGACGCTCAAATTTTCCAATTTGCTTGAGCGTCATAGGCATCTGAAAGCCATTGGTACGAAGTACGGTGGTGTAATGTGGATATGAAGATTCTCTGTCCACATGATCGGTGGCTGGGTAGAGGCTCGCCACAACTGCTCGGAAGAAGCACGCATCGTCGCTGGACCTCACGTTAATAATCGCCTTCTTCAGCGCCAGTTCCCGTGGAATCGGAACGTTGCAACCTGCATGCATTGGTTGGCACTTGTTGATATTCATCATCAGACACAATATCTTCACTAATGCCCATCCGCTGTCACGCTCTTGAAATTCTTCAATTGCCGTTAAAATTGGTTACATCACGTCTCCGGAGTACCAACGACGCAAATTTGATGTCGAGTATAGCTCACGATTAAGCGTGCTGAAACTCTTGACGTCCACATTCCCGTTCATCATGAACTCGTCTTCTAATGTCGCGTTAATTTTAATGCAATTATTTGTAGTGATCGCGTCTGTAATTCGACTCGTCACCATACGACGCGCGTCATTTAGAAATTGTCGTGGGTCGATGTGTTCGACGTTGACGACAGCACCCGTAAAAATACGATTTTCGAATGCCGATTCAATCTTCTCCCAGACAAGGGAAGATGCTCTCGCGCCGCGATTTCTCTCATATAGTCCACGACCCACTCGCGAAAAGCGTTTCCGCACTAAAACTTTCATGCACGTCAAACGCGCGATTATTGACGTTATACTACGTTTTGCACCGATCGATAAATTGTCTTTTTTATTCTGCAAATACGCGGCTGTATTTAATAAAATATCGTCACACTCTTGCGACCACTCGTGATACTCGTCTCTTGTTCGTATCAGCTCCGACTTGGCCGCCAAAAGGCGATAAATGTTCTTTATTAGATCCATTATTTATTACGGAGCGAATATATTTAATTATTCCTCCGCTACCGCGAGCAGGATGCGATATTCACCCACACTAATAATGTCTAATATTTCTCGCGGTGAAGCACATGTTGCCCATTGTTGAACCATTTGGCTGTGCCTTTTGGTATGATAAATATACACCTGGCTAAACGGATCACATCTCATTAGCCGCTCTATCACGATCTTAGATTCATCATTGTAATATTCGTCTAAATATTGATTAATGATGATCGGCCAGGTTAAATTCCTTAATGAATGTGGCGCCATTTTTTAGTCTTCAGTGGACGACGTAGCGCTGGATACAGCAATAAGAAAAAAGTCCCGCTCCGATCCGAATAGGTGGTCGGTTCTGCGACGTGCGGGTACCTCACTGCGCACCTTTGCCGGTATGCCTCTAATTTTCCCAATAACGTATCCAAAACTGCGTCCGGAGTCAAACGACACGATGCCTCGAGAACCTCTATGTGATTTGTTGTCACGTCACACCAAAGTGATTCTATCGTATACACTGTCGCGGTGACGTACGAATCGAACTTTGCACGTTCAAGGGCTATATAATCCCGTGATAATGGTAGCGGTTTTTCACGTATAACACAATAAAGTTTTATAGATGAGCGGTTATAAAATGTTTGAATCACATGAGACAATGTTTCATGATCGAAACGCGTAACACCGTAACGAAAAATGCTCGCAAGGGCGAATTCTTGTAGCGATGGCACTTGTACGACCGGCATTGCCTCTCGTGAAACAATATATCAATGATAGTTCGAAGACTGGTCAGTTGGACCATATAAGAGTCAACCTCCTAAGCCGTTGGAGGGGGTATTAGAATTTTGCGGGGTTGGGAGTGGAGGATGCAAACATCTCCCAAGACGTTGGAGGGCGTATTAGAATTTTTTGGGGGTAGGAGTAGAGGTGCGGCTAGACCTGCACTTTCTAGGACCGATTTTTGGCGCAATGTGGTACATCCCTAAAACTTATGAATTTACACCCCTCCCATTTATTTTTGGAAGACCAACGCCAGCGTGTCTGTGGTACGCCTCAAACTCGAGAGTTTACAACCCCATATATTTTTTTCGAGAAGACCGCCACAAGCATGCCGAGGTTTTTAGACAATACCTGCTTTCCCCCGATCAGGTACATTCCGCAACGTAAACTAGGAAATTCGAAGGGTTAGTTGTCACCATGGGTGGTTACCTCAAGCAAAATACGGAACAATGTATCCCAATTTTTTTGACCCATCTTAAATGCGAGAGGTAATAAAAATATAATAAAATACCTAGTATCAATGTTGGCAAACCGAAGCCTCTCAGTGGGGGGGTGCGTCTCAAGTGTGAGACAACACCTGCTTTTCCGCAATGTAAACTAGGAAATTCGAAAGTTAACTACCGTCTTGGGTGGCTACCTCAAGCAAATGCGAAACAATGTATCCCAATTTTTTTAACGCATCTTAAATGCGAGAGGTAATAAAATATATAAAATACCTAGTAGCAATGTTGGCAAACCGAACCCTCTCAGTGGGGGGTGCGTCTCAGGTGTGAGACAACACCTGCTTTCCCAGTCAGGTGCATTCCACAACGTCACAATAACATAAATTATACGTTTTTCTATTCATTAACCCAATAACTGTCATTCAAAGTTAAATTTATTAACTAAACTTCTGCTCGCTTCTAAGAATCACCCTTCCCCCCTTCCACTCACTTGTCGTTCGAGTCCTACCTACTCCCCCACCACCCACCCACACGTCACATCCTACCACCTCCCCCTCTAACATCCCACCCACCACGTCACATCCTACCACCCCCCCCCCCTCTAACACCCCACCACCCACCCACCCACCCCCCTCTAACACCCCACCATCCCCCTCTAACACCCCACCATCTACCACCCACCACCCACCACCCCCTTTCCGATGGAGCGAACCCCCCACCTCCCCCCATTTCCCCTCGCCTATGATGCGTCGAACGATTTCCGTTGGAGCGGTGGTCAGAAGCCCCCTATATACCATACTTACATTAATTTTAACTTTTATAATTTCATAGAAATTATTTTTTGGTCATTTTTTCTGATCTCTTTTCAGTTCAGTCCTATTTTCGCGACCGCGTAGATTTATTCTACGCTTTCTTTATCGCGTTTCGAGTAACTGCAATCATACTTTTCAGTTAATAAGTTAATAGTAATTAATAATAAAGTTAATAAGTTATTAATAATTAATAATAAAGTTAATAACTTTATAATACATTAATTTATATAGTTAACGCTTTATTCTTGGCCTTTTCTGTTTCTCGTACATTATTACTATCGAGATAAATTCACGTTTTACTCTTTTGTAGTAATCTCCTTAATTTATAATTAATTTTATATTACATTTTATGGTTTTCTAGCTTATAAATCCGCTAGAAAATCCGTTATTTCATTAATTTTTGCCACGTGCTTTTGCCTATAACCTCCTTGGATGTCATAGGCTAGTAGTCAATGTTTACCGCGCGCACGCCTCGTGCACGCGGTAAACACAGCACGCTGCCTCGCACGGTGCCGGCCCCACCTGCGGGGGGGAGGCGTAAACTTAAACCGAACATCCTCTCGTTGAAAAAAACGTCTATTCCGATGTCAGCTCCTTCGACTGCCTCGTCCATTGTAGCTTCCTTGTCTCGTGACAAAAACATTGCCACAGCTGATATTCCTGGAAAATCGTCTTCAATTCCGGTTACTGGAATTCCCTCGGCTTCTACAAGCAAATGTATCATTGTTGACGAACGTCGTTTAAACCTCACTACTGCTTCCCTAGCCGTTATGGAAGCTTCAAGCTCTGACGAGTCCATGCAGGACTTCCAGTCTCCTTTACCTCCATCGGCATTCAATCCATCCGATATTATTCATTCCTCTATTGAACCTTCTTATATTGGACACTCCAACCCTACTACTCCAGTCTCTTCTCCTAAAAATAAAAAAGCTAAGAGAAAGAACAAATCGAAATCCAACTCTCCTGAAACCTCGACTTCTGTTATTCCTTTGCAGAATAGATTTCAGGTTCTAGCTTCGTTTCACGAGGAGATCCCTCCACCTAAAGTTGCGACTCCCCCTCCCCCCCTCCTGCTGTCTCCGCTCCTTCTCAACCCTCAATTGAGAAGAACACCGATCAAACTCCTGCTAAGGTTATCCGTCCTCCACCTTTCTATATCTCCGGTTTTGACGGTAATATTCCCGCTTTTCTTAAGAAAATGAACGCGGACTTCGATCCTTCGTCCTACCATGCCAAATTTCTAGGCAAACGCATTAGATTGCAATTCTTTTCAATTGAACATTATAATGTCTTCAAAGAATCTTTAAAATCATCTCAAGTTCCCTTCTTTACGTTTGGAACTCCCGCCGACCGGGCTCTCGTCATGGTCCTTAAAGGACTTTCACCTATCCCTTCCACCGAGCTCGAGGAGGAGCTAAGATCAAATGGCCTTACTCCGTCCGCCTGCTCGGTCATTACTCCAAAAAATTCAAACTCACTTTATGAGATATATAAAGTCATTTTTCCTGTTTCTACCCTGCCATCCACCGTCACCAAAGTTGGATATCTGTTTAATACCCGAGTTTACTGGGAAAGATTTCTCTCTAAGAGAATTTACACCCAATGTTATCGCTGCCAGTCGTACGGTCATTCGGCCAACAACTGTAATCTCCCTCCTCGGTGCGTTAAATGCGCTGGTCCTCATACTTCATCTTCCTGCTCTAAACCATTTGAAGTTGCTCCTCGCTGCGTAAACTGCTCTGGCGCACACACTGCAAATTACAGCCAGTGTCCTGCACTCACCAAATATCTCGAAAAAAGGGCCTCACCTTCTCCTGACCCTCGTTCTAAATCATTGGTTCATCCTTCAAATTCTCAGAACATGATTAATTTATCTACCTTTCCCGGCCTTCCTAATCGGCCACCAATGAATGTGCCTTCTCACTCGCTAAATCCTTCACGTTCTTATGCCAACGTCCTTAAACCTCAGTCTGACATTCCTCCCTCTGGTGATTTCTCTCAATTTAATCAGCTAAATAATGCTTTTAACGAATTGAATTCACTTTGCGATTTTAACCTCATGTTCAATACTGCTAATGCTCTAATTCAAAAACTCCGTACCTGCACTACCAATTTGGAGCGCTTCCATGCCTACTGGCAAGTCGTTTCTCAGATTAAATAATTTCCTCAATGGCTACCTTTCCACATATACTCACCTGGAATGCTGGCTCCGTCATTCCACGCAGAAATGAAATTATTTCTCAACTGCATGCTCAAGCTTGTGACATACTCCTTGTCACTGAGACCTGGCTTTCCCCAAGTTCGACCTTTTCGATCCCCGGCTATACCGTGGTTCGAAAGGATCGTCCCACCAGACGCGGTGGAGTGGCCATCATTATTAATGACAGTATCGATTTCACAGTTGCACGGATTCAAACGGATTTGGAGCTCCTAGTAATTCATCTGCATCAGCCTAAAATCTCAGTTGGTGTCATCTACTTTGTACCGGCATACGTCCTCTCCAAGGCAGACCTTGACGTCATCACACATTCTGGTTCGTCCTTTTTAATCGGTGGTAACTGGAACGCTAAGCATCGCTTCTGGCACAATAAATTTGCTAACAAGTCAGGTACTGTGCTGTACAACTTTATGCTAAATTCTAATTTCCGGGTTATTTCGCCTGTGTCACCCACTCATTTTCAACCTCGGTGCGAACCTTCGATTATAGACTTCTTCATTACTAATATCAATCTTCCTTTTAGATGTGATGTTCTGGACATCTTTGGCACTGCTCATCGACCTGTCTCACTTAAAAAAATCTTAGAAGGAGACCTTCCTGCTCCTTCTTTTGTGAACTCAGTCATTGATTGGGATGCATATCATCTATGCACCCTGGACTGGCCCATCCAGTCGCAATTTACATCCTCCAAGGATATTGACGACTCCATCTTGTCATTTAATGAATTCCTTCATTCTTGTAAATTTAAATCAACTACCTCTAAAACGGAGCCTCCAAATAACCTGCGCGAGAGTATCATAGCAAATGATGCCACTCTCATCTCATTAATAAGAGCCAGAAGGAAGGCTCGGAAACACTTTCAAAACACCTATTTGACTTATTTTCTTGAGAATATGAAAGATCTTTCTAAATCCATCTCCAGCAGAATTGCATTCTTGAGACAATCTGCTTGGATCAAAATGTTAAATTGCTTTACTAGACCTGATCCAACTTTTTGGTCTACCTATAAGTTATATTCTGCAAACCGGCCTCTTCCTTCTCCCTTCTTTGAGGTTAACGGAGTCAAACTATACTCCTCCTTCCATAAAGCTGATGCTCTGGCCAATACCTTTGCGCAGGTTCATAAGGACGCCCGTAACTTACCTTCTAATCATACGTACAAAGTCAATTTCTTTTATGATAATTTTGAATGGGTCTCGTTGGAAGACAACGACAATCCCGTATTATTTTCTCCGAAAAAAATCTTTACAATTGTTTCCAAAATGAAATCCAAAAAGGCTCCAGGTCCCGATCGTATTTCAGTGTCAATGCTGTCTAACGCATCTCACAAAGTATTCTGTCAAATTTATTACTATTTTAAATTCTCATTTCACTTTTGCCACTTTCCCCGTCCATGGAAAGAGGCAAAAGTGATACCAATTCCGGAACCAGGGAAACCGATGACCGATCCCTCGAGTTATCGTCCGATTAGTCTTCTTCCGATAATCGGAAAGATTTTTGAGAAGGTCATTTTATATAACTAACTTTTTTTTGAAAAAAAAAGTCAGTTTTTTCACGTTTGTTCGTTTAGTATAAGATTTATGAAAAAATGCTTCGGACAAAATTTGTGCACCATAACGATCTCTACAATATAGGTCCTATGAAAAAATCACGTAACATTGTGAGTTTACCGGTGAATTGCTAGTGAAAAATTCAAATCTGCTTTTGCTATTTGCGTACTCTATCAGTCATTTATCGACATATTGTCCTAAAACTCATACATTATGTAGGAATATAAACGCTCTAGAGATATACGTGACATATATCGATCTATGTTATACAGTTTAGCAACAATCCCCGATCTCCGCGAAAAAAGCACGTGCCGATTGCCAACTCCGAGGAAGGGTTACAAGGTTGAAAAAAATCAAGGTGGTTCTTGACAACATGTAGTTTTAGCATTTAACAAAAAAAATCAAATTTTGTAAAAGAAACTTCCGATTTTGGACGATTTAAAATGTTGGCTTATAAACAAATAGGAATAACTCCCTACATTATGGTGCTAAATGAAATATTCTTCGGGATTATTATACATTTGTGCGAGACGCATAATTTAAAAGAAACATAATCTCAATATCTTCATTATTAACCGAGATATGGACACTTTTACGTTTCTTTGAATAACTTGTAACCGTCCCGGTTACATGCTGAATACGGCATCGGCCGGTAAAATCAACTCCCCGTCGATCTCCAATCTATCTATTTATAGATTCATCGTATTGACATAAGATGTCGCGGTCACGGTGCGATCTCCCTTCTCCTGCTCGCCGCGCAATCACGTGACCGCCAAGTTTGATATATCAAAATCGGAGCGCGAAAAATAATATATCGACAACGAGAGCTCTCGGACTAGGACCTTGCGATTTTGGTAGCCCGTGCGATCACATCTACGTTTTTACTTTCTCGCTTAACGAGTTTCTTAGCGTACAAAAAAAAAAAACGGGTAAAGATATCCGATTGCGACTCCGGGGAGCGGTTCGGGTGTTCGGCGAGCAACGGTGTGCGTTCCGGAGCAACCAGACTCAGGGTGACCAGTGGCCAATCCGTCTTCGGCACCCACGACGGATCGCATACGCGCGTCAAGCAGACGAGTCGTGGAGCAAGCCGCTTCACGGCACCGACCGACCATCCACAACACCGTGTAACCCGTTGTTAATGGATAAGACCTATACTAAGAAAAGTAAGAAGATAGTATCGTGAGCAATCGTGAAGATCCCGAAAATCACAAGACCGTCCACGGATCGCGGTGTTGTCGATGGGCGGGACGGACTCGACGACACGGTCACGGAGAGCGAGGTACGTGTAAATCGAATACGAATTACCTGTCGCGTTAACTAAAGGCCTTGCGATAAAAGTTTTTTTTTTGTTTGTTGCTTTGTAAGCCGGCGTTAAAATAAAAAGTATTTGTCGATATTTTTTTTATTCATGCCAATAATTTATTTTGGTATAAATATCGAAGCATTGAAGTATCGGCAGCCGTCCAGTGCACGAGCACACCTCCCTGACCCCGCAGTACCGAACTCACCGCTCTACCAAGGTCAAGAGTTTGTTTATCCTTGTACCGTCGAAATTCTCAAAGGACGATTTCATTATCCGGCGGGGGGGATAACGTCGCACTGTTGCACGCTTAGGTACGAAGTGCGACTAGGGACGGTTACAAACTATTGTTCTAATTAATATTTTCGCGTAATTCCAGTTGGAGAGCCCTCTCAATACTTCTAGGCACAACATCCCATATGATTCTAACGTTCATCTCATTGCGGAGAATCTTCGCCCGCGCGTGTATCACCGAACAGCGACTCCGGCGCTGCTGACCGGCACGCCGCCGCGCGGTGAGGGTCTCGCCCCGCAGCTCCCCTCGACGACTTGGTTAACAATTTCCATAACTTCCTTATAAATGGTCGTGTTACGTCCTGCGTACGTGACTTTTCTCATTTTCCTCGTCGAAACCTAAGACTAACAATTAGACAATAGACCAGACTGTCTGCCAGTGGTCCTATTCTAAATTTTTCCTTTTTTCAAGTACCTCCTTCAGAGTGCGCCAGATCGTCGCATATCTGTATACTAGGAATCAGATTTCTAAACATGCCCTGGCACTCAGTCGTCCTAAAACTAACCCATAAATACCAAATTTACGGCTTCCACTTGAAAATGCATCTTTCCTTTACCCGACACCCACTTCCACCTCCAACTCACTCCATATAGAAGGAACATTGTTCCTAAATCTACGAATAGGAAAAATCTAAGCTTTCCTTAAACCAATAAGAAACTGTCCACCCCCGAAACTAAAACTAACTAACCAATAGGATAACGAACTACCCACTGACTAAATCTTTAAAACAAGCTGCACGCACCCCGACGACACATTCTTGATTCAGTTTCATCCTGCGCTCAGTTAAGCTCGGTAGTCGGCATCGGCGTTCTGATACTTAGTCTCAGAACTTAAAATATAGTAAAATTTTATACACACTCTGTATTCTGCATTTATCCTGCGATCAGTAAAGTTCGGTAGTCGGCATTCGGCATTTGTAATCTTGTTAATTTTAATTAACTAATAAATCTCAAATATAAAAAGTAAGTGAATTGTTAACGACAACCAACACTCCACTCCATCACTTAAAGAAAGGTAAGCACAACTGAATATTTTATTCCTTCCCATCTGCTACTTCCCGCCTTCATTATAAACCCCGGTTAACAAAATTAGTTGATTATCGTTTCTAACGGTAAGCGTAGTGGTGCTTACGGGAAATAGCGAAAGGCGACAAGCGCCAATCTGGACGCTGGCGCTCACGTTATTACTTCCAAGAAGCAGCCCATTGCTTAACTGATAGAACAATAACTAACAAATCTAGAAATTGAAAACATTTAACTATACTACCCTTCTTAACGCTACGCATACTCAGCGCTTTTGAGGAAAGTTATCGGGAAGCGACAAGCGCCAATCTGGACGCTGGCGCTCTCGTTACGACACCTCTCAAGTTGCCTACCTGCTGCGACTTCGCCTGCACCGGCGAATTAAGAAGGGTAGTCAATAAAATTTACAATCTTAACTAAAATAGAAATTCCCTGGTAGATGCCTATTGGTATAAGGAAAAGAGGGAAACGCGGTGGACAAAAGGTCCGAGAGACAGCTACGAGCTCGTCTCAGAGAGGAGAACGAACGGCGTGGTTTATTGGAAGTTCCTACCACCCAAACCGAACATCCACCACCTCCACCCAACCCAGAGGAAGCAGATTTTTCCTTGCTGCTAGATTTCTATCCAACAGAAATCATTGAAAGTGAAAACGAAGTAGTTTTTAAAGACCAAACTCATACCTACATTTACACGCACATAATACAACCACCACCACCACCCACTGTAGTAATAGAAGAGATAACAGATCCAGAAGTAATTACATTGGATTAAAATTTAAACTTGTTGTATTTCTTTACTCATTCTGCCATAACTAGTCAACGTTCCTCAGGTCTATCCCAGGTAAAGGTCGAAAGGCCTGACCAAAAAAGACCGTTCTAATTTATTACGCCACTAGACGTAACAGTCGTAGAGCGTTGAATTTTTTTTTGTTTTTACCTATTTTTTCCTAGCGAACTCAAAAATGCCCTTGAAAATCATATTTATCAGATAGTAAGCCCTATAACTATTCATTCACTTTAATTTAAACATGGTTGGTCTTATAAATGATTTTACAACGAATCATTTTTTCCTACGAATAGGTAAGGGTGGGATGAATAAACTCTGCTTTATACGAAATGTCGTGCTTTACAACAATTATATTATAAATATTTTTACAAAAGTGAAAACTATGCTAGAAAGTCATTTATAGGACACACCATGTTAAAAATAAAGTGAAAGAATAGTTATAGGTCTTACTATATGATAAAAATGATTTTTAATGGCATTTTCGAGTTCGCTAGGAAAAAATAGGTAAAAACAAAAAAAAATTCAACGCTCTACGACCATTTATAAGGAAGTTATGGAAATTGTTAACCAAGTCGTCTAGGGGAGCTGCGGGGCGAGACGCGGTACCCCCACCGCGCGGCGGCGTGCCGGTCAGCCGCGCCGGAGTCGCTGTTCGGTGATACACGCGCGGGCGAAGATTCTCCGCAATGAGATGAACGTTAGAATCATATGGTATGTTGTGCCTAGAAGTATTGAGAGGGCTCTCCAACTGGAATTACGCGAAAATATTAATTAGAACAATAGTTATTCAAAGAAACGTAAAAGTGTCCATATCTCGGTTAATAATGAAGATATTGAGATTATTTTTCTTTTAAATTATGCGTCTCGCACAAATGTATAATAATCCCGAAGAATATTTCATTTAGCACCATAATGTAAGGAGTTATTCTTATTTGTTTATAAGCCAAAATTTTAAATCGTCCAAAATCGGAAGTTTCTTTTAAAAAATTTGATTTTTTTTGTTAAATCCTAAAACTACATGTTGTCAAGAACCACCTTGATTTTTTTCAACCTTGTAACCCTTCCTCGGAGTTGGCAATCGGCACGTGCTTTTTTCGCGGAGATCGGGGATTGTTGCTAAACTGTATAACATAGATCGATATATGTCACGTATATCTCTAGAGCGTTTATATTCCTACATAGTGTATGAGTTTTAGGACAATATGTCGATAAATGACTGATAGAGTACGCAAATAGCAAAAGCAGATTTGAATTTTTCACTAGCAATTCACCGGTAAACTAACAATGTTACGTGATTTTTTCATAGGACCTATTTTGTAGAGATCGTTATGGTGCACAAATTTTGTCCGAAGCATTTTTTCATAAATCTTATACTAAACGAACAAACGTGAAAAAACTGACTTTTTTTTTTTCAATATTTTTTTATTGCTAAAATGCAGGTAGGATTTTGTCGAAAAACTAAAGTTGTGTTTCTGAATGGTCAAATTACCTAAAAAAAAATCGGCGATGCTCTGGGTTCGTTGAGCAATACTTGGTCATTTTTATGTATATTCCGACTGGACTACTTCCTATAGAGGATACCTCCACTAACCGGAGAGGTCCCCTCTCTGCTCTTTTCTAGTGCGAGGTCCCTCCTCTAACGAGTGGTATCGTGCAATACCGAACTCGTGACACCGTCCAAAGTCATTGAACGACTAAGGTGTTTTGCACGATAGGATAGGCGCGAGACTTTATTGGCGAAGGGCAGGGATTTAGGCCACGGCTCATACCCGCCCCTACTTCCTCGGCTTATTCAAAGATAAAGTTGTACGTTTATCGTGGTTGAAGAACGTGGTTGGAAACATGAGTGTTTAGGTCTTCGGCTCTCGGTACCCGATGCACCCGAACTTACCCGTGCAACAAATACGTTCCCATGTGAGGAAGAACATACGCTCTTTTCGGCTCTTGGTACCTGATTTGAGTGTATTCGTGCTTTTTCACGTGGGTTAGAAGAACTTGCTCGCATTCAATATTGAACGACGGAGTAAGAAAAAGAGGTTTCTAATTAAAAACAAAACGAATATAAGATCTTCCGATTTACGAACGTGGAAATTTCCACGCTAATTTGGTATCGGTATTATACATCATCGTAAGTAACGACTCGTTGTGTTTACATAGCAGGGATAGGTTACGCGTGCGAGCATAGCGACGCACGTCGAACACGCGTAGTTAGACAGAGAAGCAATTAGATATAATCTTACGTATCGAGCGATTTTATTCTTGTATTAATTAAAGTCGATCTCATTATCCAAGTAAAAGACCAATAAACGCAATTTCTCTCCATCACGTAATTTTAGACGGCTTTAGTATTGTTTAGTTGAATTTCACGTCGTTCGCATTGAAACGGATTCAAAGAAGAAAGATCGAATTGTGTTTACTTATTTATTTATTACAGACTAACGGCAGTTAGGCCTGTCCGTCGCAAAAAAGTAGGACTAACGCCGGTGGTATATTTACAGCAAAATCGAAATTTCAAGGGAGGGGGAAACCTTAAAATGCTAATATCTCATCGACGTGAAGTGCTACACAATTTTGGCTTGTTTCATTATAATCCTGGAACTTTTTCCCATCCGTTGATATATAATTTATTAGGATCGCGGCTTCCAATAAGTTAATAATCTAATTTATGTGTTTTGAGGAATTAATTCTGTCACAGTGTTTTTTTTTCCGACCTTTTCGTTAACATTGCGACTATATCTATATATATCGAATTTTGTCTCCTTTCCTAAATTCGCCGCTAGTGGTGCTAGCGTCGACATCAGGTGGAAATCTAGCCAGCGCTGGAATGTTTGACATGTCAATGTCCTTAACCTATCACATTTTTTTATTTTTTTCATTAAGAATCAAGTTTCGGGTATTATGTGAATTTAACTCGATTTCCTTGTTTATTGATTATTTCTAATTTTTCTTTAAATTGTATGATATATTTATTGGTGTTAATTGAGAAGCTGCTGCTGGACAAGGCTTGGCGTACGCTGAGCGAGTCAGAGAATATCGTTACGATATCCAGAGCCTTAGACATTGCTATACTTTCGGCTGTGTAAATAGAGAAATCATTAAGAATACTATAAGTCTCATAGTGATCTAAATCTAAACAGGCTAAAGCAATCCGTGTGGAAGGTCCCACTTTAGTTTTGGAACCATCTGAGAAAATATTAATGTACGTATTATTGAAAGTACTAACATACCCTGTAAACTTTATATTCAGAATATGAGAATTTTTAAAAGTTCTACCAATTTAAGTATTGCAGTCTACCGATTTTATCATTATAATATGAGATATTTCACACAAATTCATTTTCGGAGAATATTATATCAGCATATTTTTTAACTTTATTAAGGCATAATAGGAATAGTCTATCTCTGTTGCTAATTATCCTACCCTTATTATCCTATCACATTCTATTTATTTATTGTACCTGTCAGTACGTTCACCACCTTGTCTATGGAAAACATAGAGGATATGTACGGTTAGAAGGGATAATTAAGGAGGGCAGTTGACATAAAATCTGGCTTCCATTCTAATCGAGGTAAGTCTAGTAGTCCAGTCGAGTAAAGTCTTGTAACCATTCTAGTTGACGTGAAGTATGACTACATTTCCAACCGATGTAAAGTCTGGCTATCATTCTAGTCGAGGTAAAGTCTTGTTACAATTTTAGTTGAAGTACAGTCTGGTGACTATTAAATAAATACATTAATACTTTTTCAGATGGTTCCAAAACTAAAGCGGAACCTTCCACCAGAATTTCTTCAGCCTGTATAGATTTGGATTACTATGAGATTTACAGTATTCGCAATGATTTCTCTATTTACATAGCAGAAAGTATAGCAATATCTAATGCTCTGGATGTCATAATAATGAATCCTTTTCATGTATTTGCAATATTCTCTGACTCGCTCAGCGTACTCCAAGCCTTATCCAGCAGCAGCATTGTTTTACTAGAAGACCACACGATTTGGGAAATGAAGTTTGGCACGAGACTTTGTGTGGTTGTAGTAATACCTTAGAGTGTTACTATGGCAAACGGAAAAAAATGCACTGGCCAGCCAGTTTTGAGAAATAACGCTTCAAAGATTTCATCTACGCTTACATATGAAAAAGATTTAGTCTTCAACTGCTTCAGCAATTGAGGCAGTAGCAGTTCACTCCGGTAACCCAGAGGAGAGGTTCTATGTTTGAGTCTCGACACGTGCACTTTTTTTTTCTTTGTATTTTCTTACTTGTGCATTTTATTCAATCATTTTTGCTTTTTACTTTTTATTTGCACTTTTTCACATATTTTGTTTATTAAAAAATAATTTGTGCAATGTTGTGAAAATTTTACTTTTCGTTTGTAATATTCAAATCGTATCACGTTTTAAATATTGTGTACTTCAAACGAACAGTGTTTCCAAAAATACATAAACACAATATTTAAAACGTGATACGATTTGAACATTTTAAGCGAAAAGTAAAATTTTCACATCATTGCACAAATTATTTTTTAATAAACAAAATACGTGAAAAAGTGCAAATAAAACGTAAAAAGCAAAAATGGTTGAATAAAATGCACAAATAAGAAAATACAAAGAAAAAAAAAGTGCACGTGTCAAGACTCAAACATGGAACCTCTCCTCTGGGTTATCAGAGTGACCCGCTACCGTCTCAACCGCTGAAGCAGTTGAAGACTAAATCTTTTTCATATGTAAGCGTAGATGAAATCTTTGAAGCGTTATTTCTCAAAACTGGCTGGCCAGTGCATTTTTTCCGGTTGTCATAGTAACACCCTAAGGCATTACTACAACCACACGAAGTTTCGTGCCAAACTTCATTTTCCAAATCGCGTGGTCCCCTTGTTAGTTATACAAGAGAATTTAGAAGAGTTCTACCAGTTGAAGTATTGCAGTTTACCAATTTTATCATTATATTATAATTTGAGATATACCCTGAGATGTTGTGTCTAAGGAAACATAAGGGATATGTATAATTAGAAGAGATAGATTAAGGAAGGCAGTACATTTCTACCTGATCAGTGTTAAAAAAAAGAGAATGGACATAAAGTATGCCTGTGTATGTGTGTATGTGTGAACAGCGTATATGAGAGAGAGTGTGTGCGTGGCACAGTCGAGAGCGACCAACGATAAATAAACACGGAATCGATCAGCTGATCGAACGCGAGTCGAAGACGAACATAGAAAGGCATTAATAAACGAAGTTAACGAGACATTTCGCGAAATTCTTTTTATTTGCATCCCTTTTCCACTGCCAGTCCCAAAAAGACCGAACGAGGAGGAAAAAGTAACGTGAAATTAAAAGGTAAGAAAGGCGATACGTTACAATTGGCGCCCAACGTGGGGCTGGTAGTCGCGAAAAGTGTTGAGAAAAGTGCAAAAGAAAAACCATGGCGGATAAAGAATCGCGGAGCACGGTGTCAGAAACGGGGATAGGCACGCTCGAAACAAGTGAGCACCATGAGTTCACCTTCTCGGTGCCTCCAGCGGTGAGTACGCGAAGGAGCGTAACACTCGCGGAAGAACTCACAGACGCCGGAGCTGAAGAGATGGTTCGAAGGCCCCAGATACGGCAAGAGGAGATCATATTGGAGGAAACGACCACGGAAGAGGACGAGAGGAATCCTCCACCAAGTAACGTAGCGATGGCGGAGGTCTTGGAGGCGATTAAAGAAATGGGCCTGCAATGCGAGCGAATCAACCTAAAGATCGATCGAAAGGTACGTGAATTAGAGAAGAAAATTGAACAGAAGTTCGATGACTGGTCCGAAGCGATGGCAAGAAACATTTCAAAGACGCTGGAAGGACACACGGAGACCGTGCGCATCGTTCTCGGCCCGGTAAAAAGGGCGATCGAGGAACTGGGCAGAAGAGTCACCGAAAATGAAAACATCGTCGACGAAGTAGCTAGGAGCTTCCGGGAAACGCGGAACACCGTGGATGACTATCGCCGGGAGATGGAAACACTGAGACGGAGCATCGAAGAAATGCGAAGCACGAGAGAAACGCATCAGGAGACGGTGAGAGACACAAGTGCTACCACACAGTCGAACATTCGGGAAATGGCCCTCCGAAGGACACCGCCAAATTTCGACGGATCCGGAAGAGAACGACCGATGAAGTACCTTCGAGAAATCGAAAACTACTGCCAAGCAGCACGCATACACGACCATGAATTCAAATTCATCATAGAGCAAAACCTCACGCGTACGGCGAGGGACTGGTGGAACATCGTGGAGGGAAGAATAAGGACCTTCGATGAATTCGCACACAAATTTACAGAGCGGTTCTGGAGTCGAGAGCAGCAAGTGCGAATTCGGAGACATCTGAATAACGGCTTCTACGAAGAACGGGCGAACACGACGAGAGTCGAGTACGCCTCGCGAATTTGCGCGAGTGCATACGACCTCACCCCGCGAATCAGCGAAGAGGAAGTCGTGGAAGCGTTAGCAGCACACTTCACCCCGGAAATCCGGGACGAGATCCTCTTAAAAGGAGTAACGAGTGTCGAAGGTCTAATAAGAATTCTCGAAAGACACGATCTTAAGCGAGCGGTAAACTCCCAGCGGGGAACGGTGACACAAACGCCGAACGCACCTCCACGGAGATTCGGCGGCCCAGCGTTCAACGCACCGCCGACGAGTCACTCCACGCCGGTAGCAAACAGAGGAGGAAATAATATTCCGAATCCGAGACGAGAAGGAGAGAGAGGATGGCCAGCGAGACCCCCGCAGGTGAATGCGATGGTCAACGAAACAAGTGCCATGGAACAAGCAGCCAAACCCAGCACGTCAGAGGCGCATATCATCCCGACCTCGCAGTGGGGAAACGCCGAAGTGTCGTACCGCATCTAGAGACAAGGCACACCGGTGACGGTACGACACGAAATAAAAAAATTTTTAACAAAAAAAATAGAAACCGACTTCGAAAAAAGCGCTAAAAAGAGTGAAATAATTTTTTATGTATACCGACAATATTCGATTTCATCATTATCATACTCAGAATATTGCAACTTTTTCGGCGGCGACACAAAATATACCAACACGGTCATTTTCACGAATAAAGGAGTAAGTGCCTAATACATAAATATCCATCAATGTCCGTGAATTTCTGGCTATTGATGTACTGTTAATTAATTTTCTGTCGCCTCCGAAAAAGTTGCAATATTCTGAGTATGATAATGATGAAATCGAATATTGTCGGTATACATAAAAAATTATTTCACTCTTTTTAGCGCTTTTTTCGAAGTCGGTTTCTATTTTTTTTGTTAAAAATTTTTTTATTTCATAATTTTTAGTGTATAATCGATCAAGATGTGGAAATAAAGTTATGTAGGTAATATCTGCAAAAGGATCGAAAAGGTTTGGTTCCGATATGTGAAGTCGTTGAGGAGATATAGAGGAATAAACAAATAATTTTGCAGTAACAATTTAATATAAATAAAATAATTTAAACATAACTATTAAAAAATATTAAACATTTAGTAAATATTATATTAGTAAATATTAAACATAAAAATAATAAAATAATTTAAACATAACAACAACATAAATTAACTTTGTTAATAATAAACATTTCGGAAAAATTTCTTAAATGGGACCAATGGGAGACCTAAACCTAGCAACTGGAAATGATTTTATTTCGATTGGTCAATCCGTCACTGAGTTATAGCCGGACAAACAAGAATAAAGCACTAATTTTGCAATAACTTTGTTAATAATAAACATTTCGGAAAACTTTCTTAAATGGGACCAATGGGAGATCTAAACCTAGCAACTGGAAGTGGTTTTATTTCGATTGGTCAATCCGTCACTGAGTTATGGCCGGACAAACAAAAATAAAGCACTAATTTTGCAATAACTTTGTTAATAATAAACATTTCGGAAATTTTTCTTAAATGGGACCAATGGGAGACCTAAGCCTAGCAACTGGAAGTGGTTTTATTTCAATTGGTCAATCCGTCACTGAGTTATGGCCGGACAAACAAAAATAAAGCACTAATTTTGCAATAACTTTGTTAATGATAAACATTTCGGAAAAATTTCTTAAATGGGACCAATGGGAGACCTAAACCTAGCAACTGGAAGTGGTTTTATTTCGATCGGTCAATCCGTCACTGAGTTATAGCCGGACAAACAAGAATAAAGCAGTAATTTTGCAATAACTTTGTTAATAATAAACATTTCGGAAAAATTGCTTAAATGGGACCAATGGGAGACCTAAACCAAGCAACTGGAAGTGGTTTTATTTCGATTGGTCAATCCGTCACTGAGTTATAGCCGGACAAACAAGAATAAAGCAGTAATTTTGCAATAACTTTGTTAATAATAAACATTTCGGAAAAATTGCTTAAATGGGACCAATGGGAGACCTAAACCAAGCAACTGGAAGTGGTTTTATTTCGATTGGTCAATCCGTCACTGAGTTATAGCCGGACAAACAAGAATAAAGCAGTAATTTTGCAATAACTTTGTTACTAATAAACATTTCGGAAAAATTTCTTAAATGGGACCAATGGGAGACCTAAACCTAGCAACTGGAAGAGGTTTTATTTCGATTGGTCAATCCGTCACTGAGTTATAGCCGGACAAACAAGAATAAAGCACTAATTTTGCAATAACTTTGTTAATAATAAACATTTCGGAAAATTTTCTTAAATGGGACCAATGGGAGACCTAAACCTAGCAACTGGAAGTGGTTTTATTTCGATCGGTCAATCCGTCACTGAGTTATAGCCGGACAAACAAGAATAAAGCAGTAATTTTGCAATAACTTTGTTAATAATAAACATTTCGGAAAAATTTCTTAAATGGGACCAATGGGAGACCTAAACCTAGCAACTGGAAGTGGTTTTATTTCGATTGGTCAATCCGTCACTGAGTTATAGCCGGACAAACAAGAATAAAGCAGTAATTTTGCAATAACTTTGTTAATAATAAACATTTCGGAAAAATTTCTTAAATGGGACCAATGGGAGACCTAAACCTAGCAACTGGAAGTGGTTTTATTTCGATTGGTCAATCCGTCACTGAGTTATAGCCGGACAAACAAGAATAAAGCAGTAATTTTGCAATAACTTTGTTAATAATAAACATTTCGGAAAAATTGCTTAAATGGGACCAATGGGAGACCTAAACCAAGCAACTGGAAGTGGTTTTATTTCGATTGGTCAATCCGTCACTGAGTTATAGCCGGACAAACAAGAATAAAGCAGTAATTTTGCAATAACTTTGTTAATAATAAACATTTCGGAAAACTTTCTTAAATGGGACCAATGGGAGATCTAAACCTAGCAACTGGAAGTGGTTTTATTTCGATTGGTCAATCCGTCACTGAGTTATGGCCGGACAAACAAAAATAAAGCACTAATTTTGCAATAACTTTGTTAATAATAAACATTTCGGAAAAATTTCTTAAATGGGACCAATGGGAGACCTAAACCTAGCAACTGGAAGTGGTTTTATTTCGATCGGTCAATCCGTCACTGAGTTATAGCCGGACAAACAAGAATAAAGCAGTAATTTTGCAATAACTTTGTTAATAATAAACATTTCGGAAAAATTTCTTAAATGGGACCAATGGGAGACCTAAACCTAGCAACTGGAAGTGGTTTTATTTCGATCGGTCAATCCGTCACTGAGTTATAGCCGGACAAACAAGAATAAAGCAGTAATTTTGCAATAACTTTGTTACTAATAAACATTTCGGAAAAATTTCTTAAATGGGACCAATGGGAGACCTAAACCTAGCAACTGGAAGAGGTTTTATTTCGATTGGTCAATCCGTCACTGAGTTATAGCCGGACAAACAAGAATAAAGCACTAATTTTGCAATAACTTTGTTAATAATAAACATTTCGGAAAACTTTCTTAAATGGGACCAATGGGAGACCTAAACCTGAGCAACTGGAAGTGGTTTTATTTCGATTGGTCAATCCGTCACTGAGTTATGGCCGGACAAACAAAAATAAAGCACTAATTTTGCAATAACTTTGTTAATAATAAACATTTCGGAAAATTTTCTTAAATGGGACCAATGGGAGACCTAAACCTAGCAACTGGAAGTGGTTTTATTTCGATTGGTCAATCCGTCACTGAGTAATGGCCGGACAAACAAAAATAAAGCACTAATTTTGCAATAACTTTGTTAATGATAAACATTTCTGAAAAATTTCTTAAATGGGACCAATGGGAGACCTAAACCTAGAGACTGGAAGTGGTTTTATTTTGATTGGTCAATCCGTCACTGAGTTATAGCCGGACAAACAAAAATAAAGCACTAATTTTGCAATAACTTTGTTAATAATGAACATTTCGGAAAACTTTCTTAAATGGGACCAATGGGAGATCTAAACCTAGCAACTGGAAGTGGTTTTATTTCGATTGGTCAATCCGTCACTGAGTTATAGCCGGACAAACAAGAATAAAGCAGTAATTTTGCAATAACTTTGTTAATAATAAACATTTCGGAAAAATTGCTTAAATGGGACCAATGGGAGACCTAAACCAAGCAACTGGAAGTGGTTTTATTTCGATTGGTCAATCCGTCACTGAGTTATGGCCGGACAAACAAAAATAAAGCACTAATTTTGCAATAACTTTGTTAATAATAAACATTTCGGAAAATTTTCTTAAATGGGACCAATGGGAGACCTAAACCTAGCAACTGGAAGTGGTTTTATTTCGATTGGTCAATCCGTCACTGAGTAATGGCCGGACAAACAAAAATAAAGCACTAATTTTGCAATAACTTTGTTAATGATAAACATTTCTGAAAAATTTCTTAAATGGGACCAATGGGAGACCTAAACCTAGCAACTGGAAGAGGTTTTATTTCGATTGGTCAATCCGTCACTGAGTTATAGCCGGACAAACAAGAATAAAGCAGTAATTTTGCAATAACTTTGTTAATAATAAACATTTCGGAAAACTTTCTTAAATGGGACCAATGGGAGATCTAAACCTAGCAACTGGAAGTGGTTTTATTTCGATTGGTCAATCCGTCACTGAGTTATAGCCGGACAAACAAGAATAAAGCAGTAATTTTGCAATAACTTTGCTAATAATAAACATTTCGGAAAACTTTCTTAAATGGGACCAATGGGAGATCTAAACCTAGCAACTGGAAGTGGTTTTATTTCGATTGGTCAATCCGTCACTGAGTTATGGCCGGACAAACAAAAATAAAGCACTAATTTTGCAATAACTTTGTTAATAATAAACATTTCGGAAATTTTTCTTAAATGGGACCAATGGGAGACCTAAGCCTAGCAACTGGAAGTGGTTTTATTTCGATTGGTCAATCCGTCACTGAGTTATGGCCGGACAAACAAAAATAAAGCACTAATTTTGCAATAACTTTGTTAATGATAAACATTTCGGAAAAATTTCTTAAATGGGACCAATGGGAGATCTAAACCTAGCAACTGGAAGTGGTTTTATTTCGATTGGTCAATCCGTCACTGAGTTATAGCCGGACAAACAAGAATAAAGCAGTAATTTTGCAATAACTTTGTTAATAATAAACATTTCGGAAAAATTTCTTAAATGGGACCAATGGGAGACCTAAACCTAGCAACTGGAAGTGGTTTTATTTCGATTGGTCAATCCGTCACTGAGTTATGGCCGGACAAACAAAAATAAAGCAGTAATTTTGCAATAACTTTGTTAATAATAAACATTTCGGAAATTTTTCTTAAATGGGACCAATGGGAGACTTAAACCTAGCAACTGGAAGTGGTTTTATTTCGATTGGTCAATCCGTCACTGAGTTATGGCCGGACAAACAAAAATAAAGCAGTAATTTTGCAATAACTTTGTTAATAATAAACATTTCGGAAATTTTTCTTAAATGGGACCAATGGGAGACTTAAACCTAGCAACTGGAAGTGGTTTTATTTCGATTGGTCAATCCGTCACTGAGTTATAGCCGGACAAACAAGAATAAAGCAGTAATTTTGCAATAACTTTGTTAATAATAAACATTTCGGAAAAATTGCTTAAATGGGACCAATGGGAGACCTAAACCAAGCAACTGGAAGTGGTTTTATTTCGATTGGTCAATCCGTCACTGAGTTATAGCCGGACAAACAAGAATAAAGCAGTAATTTTGCAATAACTTTGTTAATAATAAACATTTCGGAAAACTTTCTTAAATGGGACCAATGGGAGACCTAAACCTAGCAACTGGAAGTGGTTTCATTTCGATTGGTCAACCGGTTGCGGAGTTATGGCCGGACAAACAAGAAAAAAAAAAAAAAAAAGAAAAAAAAAAAAGAAAAATCGCCCACTGTCGAATAGAGTAACCTCCTCCTTTTCGAAGTCGGTTAAAAAGACGACGGAAACAACAAGAGAAACAACTAGAGGAGAAGGTGTGCGAAAGAAAGAGTGCGCGCCAGAAATCAACCTGGTGGCGCGAGAGGAAAAAGGAAACGGAGATACAACCAGGCAGGTAAACACGAGAGGGCAATGCCCGATAATCAAAATAAACATTGAAGGAAGAGAAATAAAAGCACTCGTAGATACGGGAAGTGAAGTGACATGTATCGCCGAAGAAACATATGAAGAAAATAAAAACAAGTGGGGAAAATGTCCCACGCTACCGACGAGAACGATGAGAGTGGTGGGCGCGACGGGGAGGAAGTCCGCATTAATAAAAAAGCAATTGAGGGCAGGAACAAAAATTGGAAGTGTCGAAACGGAATTGATATATTTAATAATACCTAACTTAGTGAGACCGTGCATCCTAGGGATGGACAGCCTAACGCACTTAAACAGCCAAATAGAAATGAGAAAGGGAGTGGTAAGAGTAAGGAACGGGGAAAAGGAAGACGAGGTGCAAGTGGAGAGCGTGGAGGAGTCGACAGGTGAGAGGAGAATAGAGGTAATAGAAGAGTTCGGGGGGACGGACCCAAAGTGCGGCGTCCCGGAGGCGAACGGGAGAGAAGAGGAGATACGTAAGAGGATGGAAGAGATAAAGGGAAAGGCGGAGGAGTGTCAGGGACTTACCACGAAAGAAAGAGAGAGCTTTCAAAATCTATTATGGCAATTTAAGGATGTGTTTAGCGATCAACCTGGGAGGATGTGGGTATATGAACATAAGTTAGAAGTAAGCGATAAGACGGCGTGTATACACCGATCGTATCCGATTCCGATGGCATATCGAGAAAAAGTCGATAAGGAAATCGAGAAAATGATGGAGCAGGGCGTAATCCAGAGGTCAAACAGCCCATACATCAATCCGCTGGTAACGGTGATCAAGAAAGACGGGAGTATAAGACTGTGCCTGGATGCGAGACAACTAAACAAAATATTATTACCGGACCACGAATGCCCGGTACCGTTGGAAACGCTTTTCCAACAATGCGGAAGAGCGAAGGTCATGTCCAGCCTCGACATGGTAAGCAGTTTTTGGCAGGTGCCCTTAACACCGGAATCGCGGAAATACACGGCATTCCTACATAACGGACAATGCTACGAGTTCAGAGTCACGCCATTCGGATTAAAAACAAGCAGTGCAAGCCTGATAAGGGGCCTAGCACACGTACTAAAAGGACTCGGAGACCGGATCCTCAATTTCGTGGACGACCTTCTTTGTGTATCCGAAAACACAAAGGAGCACCTGGAGAACCTACGGAGATTATTCGAAAGGTTAAGAGAAATGAATGTGACACTGAACTTGAGAAAATCGAAGTTCTTCCGACAAGAGGTTGACTTTCTGGGACATGTTCTAACCACGGAGGGAATACGTCCACAAATTGAAAAAACGGAGGCCATACGAAAATATCCGCGACCTAAGAACATCAAACAACTGCGAGGCTTCCTAGGATTAATAAACTTTTACACGAAATTCACGCAAAGACATGCACACGAGATCGTCCCGCTTTTAGAGATGCTGAAGAAGGGCAGCAGATTCGAGTGGAATGAAGAAAGGACGAAAGCGTTCGAACGTGTAAAAATGCTTTTCCTCGAAACCGTTGTCTTGAGACACCCCGATCCACAAAAACCGTTTTATCTGCATACGGACGCGAGTGAATTTGCATTAGGAGCGGAGCTGGCTCAGAAGGACGAACAAGGTCAGATGGGAGTCGTAGCGTTCGCCAGCAGAACATTAAAAGGGGCGGAGGTGAGGTACTACACCACGGAAAAGGAGCTTCTTGCGATCGTATGGGCATTGCAAAAGTTTCGGTCTTATTTAATTGGTACGAAGGTCATAATCAGGACAGACCATAAAGGATTAACGTTCCTGAAAACATGCCGATTCACAAATGCAAGGCTCATGCGATGGGCTATGGCAATCCAAGAGTACGATATTGACATCGAATATTGCCCGGGAAAGGAAAATAAGGTCGCGGACACACTAAGCCGAATCCCGTGCGAGGGGGGCGAGACGCGGGAGGGAGATGTCATAATAGCGAGCATTCAAGCCGAGAGACCGTCATCGACGCTGGCCAAAGATTTCGAGGACATGGCGAATAAACAAAAGAAGGACGAACGTTTAAACGGGATACGAACGGCGTTAGAAAAACTACCGAGCGCGCAAAATGACAAATACAGTCTATTTCAAAATCTGCTCTACAAAAAATGTGGCCAAAATATATGGAAGCTCGTAATACCGGAGGAAATGGAAGAAACGCTCATCGAAGATTGTCACCGCGTATACGGACACGTCGGGACTTATAAATGCTATAAAATAATTTCAGAAGATTTATTCATTCCAAAGCTACTGAAGAAAATCGCGAAAACAATCAAAACATGCGAGGTGTGTCAAAGAAGTAAGGTCGCCAATCAGGAAAGCCACGCGGCAATGCAAAACATCGTAATGGAAGGACCGCACGAGCTCCTCTCGATCGACTTTTATGGACCGCTACCGGCAACGAAAGGAGGATTTAAACATATTCTAGTAACAATCGATGCGTTTAGCAAGTACGTCGCGCTGTATCCTCTGCGAAAAGCGGACGCCGCCGCGACAATTCGAAGTATTTTTGGACACTATATCCCGAACCATGGGAAACCAAAACGAATCCAATTCGACCATGGGACGCAGTTTACATAAAAAAAATGGTTAGCGAAATTGAAACAAGAGAACGTGCAGCCGGTGTTCTCGTCCATCAGACACCCGCAAGGAAACATCGTGGAGCGAGTAAATAGAGAACTCGGACGATTCTTTAGGACCTTCCTAGGAGAAAAACATACAAATTGGAAGGAATGGCTGCCCATCGTCGAGAAATGCATAAATGAGGTCCATCACGAAACAACGGAATTGACACCGATAGAGCTCCACAAAGGAGAGAAACCACCGAGGGCATGGACGGAATGGATACCCGGACACGAGGAAAACAAGGAACCGCCATGGGAGGAAAAGCTAATGCTCGCACGAGAAAGAATTCGAAAAAAGGGAAATAAGCGCGCTGAAAGGTTCAACAAAACACACAAATTAACGGAGTTTAAAGTAGGGGATTGGGTCTTGGTAAAGGCGTGCAACGTCTCTGACCCGATAAACAAAAAGATCGCGAAATTTCTAGCACTGTACGAAGGGCCATACGTCCTCGAGAATCAAATCGGAGCGGCAACGTTCGTTATAAGAGACCCGACGACCGGGAAGGAGCGGGGGAGATTTCATGCGAATAACATGAAGGTTTACCATCGCAAGGAAGAGCTAAGGAAGAACGTTGACGACGAAAGGTCCACAAGTGGGAAAGAGACGATAACAACAGCGAGTAAGATAGACAAGGAGAAGACGATCGAGAAACCTCCAACGGCCAAAATCCCGCGGGAAGAGATGACCGCCAAGCACCATAATAAAGTCAAAATTCGCCAAAAGGAGGGAGGAATCGAAACCGAAAATCCCACAGTTCGATACGAATTACGAACAAGAGAAGAGCAAAAGTGAAGAGAGAGCGTGAAGAAGCAAAATGTCGGTTATAAAGTTCTTGGAAAACCGACAGCGAGACGGAGGCGCAAAGTGGCCGTGGGTGCCGTTTAAAGTAAATTTAACTCCAAGGAGCATCCCTTTGAGGCACGATCGGGAAAAGCTGAAAAGAATTCAGAGCGGGAAGGTGATAAGGATAATCACACCACGGAGGATAGCGGCAAGAACAAGAGGCGACGAGATCGTCTACGAACGGTTGCAGCCAGCGTTGGAGAGACACATACAGAAGCAGGGAAGCACGACGCCAATTCCAAGGTCACTATTAAAACCAGGAACGCCGTGCCTCACTATATACCACGGGCGTGTAGAACGAGGGCAAGTGGAGTGCGTGGGCGCAACAAGATGCTGCGTGTTCCTGGTGGACACCTGCCAGGTGGTCAGGAGAGGGCACGCAGCCATCTACTTCATGCCACACCGGCTAACGACGCTAAGGGCGTTATCCCTGTTGATCGCGCTACGAGATGTAGCACCAATGGGAGGAAGGAGGTGGACGGAGCGCGAGGTCGAATACGTCACAAACAAAATACTGGGCCAGAAAATCGTGATGGATCTACGGATCAGCGAAGAAGACGAAGAGGAGGACGCCATCCCCATAAAGGCGGTCGTCGGAGTTCGCGAGAACGGGGTCCTCATCAACGTCGGCAATGCGCTTCAGAGGCAGATCCAGCAATGGAGGATCGAGGAGGGAGAATGGGAGGAAGACTCCGAAACGGAATAAAGAAAACAAAAAGAAAACCAAAGAAAAAGGATAATAAATTTAATTTTATAAGGTAAAAATAAAAATAAAAATTATTATGGGGGGACGTTGTAACGTAACGCTGAGATAATAGTTAAAATAATTCATATTAATTAGAATAGAAATAGAAATAGGAGTAGAAAAGCTAGGAAATCCGATCGAGCAAACAAAAAATTCAGAAGTAATATAAGAAACGTGAAGAAGGCTAAATTTAGATTCCGAAACGGCAATAACAAGCAAAAACACGATAGAAGAAATTAAGACGGTTAGGAACGAGGAAGCCCGAGCGGTGACGACGCGGGCCGATGCCGATCGGCAAGTTCAGGGCCGAGCGAGGCCCGCGGCGCGCGACGAAAGGTGCACACGGGGGGGACCCAATTAGGTAACAAAATTTCAAATCTCGCGAGATGAAGAAGAGTGGGAATAGCCCTTTATAAGCAGTAGAAACGAGTAGCTCAAGACCGAGAATTTTCTCAAAGTTTCGAAGAGTTATAGAGTTGCGATTAAATCTAAAATTTCGGAGTGAAAGAAAAGTGTTTGATATAAATTCATTTATACGCGTGTGTCGGCGCCAGGACAATAAGAAGCGAGGTAGCAGTAAATCCAATTAGGCAACAAAAGCGTGGCAACGTTACAAGGTCTCCACAGATAAGTGTCAACAATTATTGTGTACACCCTCGAAACCCGGTAGGATAAGTAATAGTATAAGTGTATGTGTGAACAGCGTATATGAGAGAGAGTGTGTGCGTGGCACAGTCGAGAGCGACCAACGATAAATAAACACGGAATCGATCAGCTGATCGAACGCGAGTCGAAGACGAACATAGAAAGGCATTAATAAACGAAGTTAACGAGACATTTCGCGAAATTCTTTTTATTTGCATCCCTTTTCCACTGCCAGTCCCAAAAAGACCGAACGAGGAGGAAAAAGTAACGTGAAATTAAAAGGTAAGAAAGGCGATACGTTACAATAAATTTGGAACGTCGCTACGAACGAAGGAAGGCATTTCCAGTTCAACATTCTTATTCAGAAATTACGTACATGACAACGCCCTATGTTTGGACGATGGTGATACATTTAATGCTAGAGAAGCGAAGATACGGCGCGTAGCAGAGCCGGAGGAAGATCGTGATGCTGCAACCATGGCATACGTCAAGGGTGTTCTAAAGGTTGCCATGGAAAACATCGAAGATCTTATAGCCATGAAAGACTTTGCGTTAAAGAATGATCTAGAGCGTACTATCAGTGCGGAGATAAGTGCTCTTAGAAAAACTACGACCGAGCGCATAAACGCGCTGGACACAGGCATCGATGGGCAGCATGTTGCGTTTGCTGAAATATCGAAAAAAATGGTGACACGATCGAAACTTGAAATGGGGTATGCCATGAAAGAACGGATACACGAACATATCGATACAATTAAACAAATTATCAGTGACGAACGAGTTGAAATCGAAAAGTTGATATTTAATAAGACGAATGCACTGAGCGATCAAATACAACATAATGTTGAACAAATGCAATCTTACATGAGTGCATTAAGAGCTGAGTTTATAACGCTAATAAAATAAGAGTCGTGCGGGAGTGAAATAATGGTCAGTCGTTGGTGGGTTGTTGAGCGATGCTTTTCTCATTATACCTATGAAGATGACAAAGAATACTGTGTTTGATGAGAAACAAAAGATATTATCAGATGAGCGAAATAACGAACGCTGTGTTAAATGTATGGACTGTTTTATGCACGTGTTGGAAATACTTTTTCGCGCTCAGAAACATAAAAGGTATGACGATGAGTGGTTGCAGTAAAAATAAGGTGAAATTAGTTGATGAGCTACATGCACCAGCGAGACGTAACTTTGGACGCAGACAAGTCATCGTGTGTGGATTCGACGATCTCTGGCAGGCGGACTTGGTTGATGTTCATTCTTACGCCAAACAAAACCGTGGACATCCATACATACTTACCGTTATCGATGTCTTCAGCAAGTACGCATGGGCGATCCCCCTAAAGGGTGAAAACGGAGGTGATACGACCAAGGCCTTCGCAACTATTATACGGATGGATGGACGAATTCCAAAAAATTTACAAACCGATATGGGAAAAGAATTTTATAATACAGATTTTCCATCTCTCATGAAGAAGCATAATATTAATCATTACTCCACGCACAGCATCATGAAGGCCTCCGTAGTGGAACGCTTCAATCGCACGCTCAAGAACGCGATGTGGAAGTCGTTTTCATTGAATGGTACCTATCGCTGGATCAGCACCCTTCCCACACTAGTGCTCGATTACAATCAACGAAAACATCGAACTATAGGAATGCGACCTATAGTGAGAATCATCTCCTATCGAACGTATACACCTACAGCAAGCTTAAAAACATTGAAGTGGCGAAATACCGAGTTGGCGATTAAGTGCGTGTGAGCAAGTTCAAGACGGTGTTTGACAAAGTATCCACCCCGAATTGGTCGGCAGAGGTGTTTGAAGTTATAACGATAAAACGAACGATTCTGGTTACGTACCTGCTAAAGGATTACAAGGGAAATTCTATTGCCGGAGGATTTTATGAGCGTGAACTACGCGCAACCACTTGTCCGGACGTGCATCTCATTGAAAAGGTGTTGCGTAAAAAAGGAAGTAAGATGTACGTGAAGTGGTTAGGATTTGATACGTCTCATAATTCATGGATCGATAAAAAGGATGTATTGTAATAATGCACAAATAAATTCATATTACTGATATATATATATGTATTTACAAACAATCATTTTCTTCCCTTATCCCTACAAAAGCATGCGAGTGGAGCATATATGTATTTTTTACAAAACTATAAAAATATCTATGTATTTACAAACTATAAAAATATATATTTCCTATTTTTCTATGTACATATCGATCGCGTAATGCCTCCAAGGAAGCGTGCTGGTGGAGCCGGGTATAACGAATCTTTTATTATCGTATGGACTAAGTGCCAGTTTTCGCTCACGAATCGTATAAACGTTATGTCGTTTGGATGCGATTCGATTTTGGCTAACTACCTTTTCCGCTCTATCATTTAAGCATCGAAGATAATCATCGAACTGTATACACTTAGCTGTAACGTTTCTCTTAACACCCTTTATTTTTTTGGTTATGTTGTCAATACCTCCGTCACCACTCACACGAAAGGCGTACATCTTCGCTCAAAGACCAACAAATTCGGTCATAACCGCACCATTATTCTCGTCCTTCATCATACCCAATACTTTTTTATTTACACGTGTGATATGATAAGGATTATTTTCAGCGTAATCGCTGGTGTCGAAACGATCTACGTCAGGCTTTATTATTTCGGTATAAGCATCATCACACTCAAGCTCGTAAATAAGACTATCCGTATCCGTATATAATATTTTACATTTATCCTGGAGACGCGATTTCATGTAATTGTAGTGAAAGTCATACAAACATACTTTCGATATGTCTAGTATGGACATTCCTACATATGCAGGCTTGCACAGCGCGACGTTTAATTTATTTAATTCTACGGCTATAACATTTTCTGAAAATATCGTACGACTGTGGAAATTAGGTTTCGCTATCAGCGCCTCCGCGCCGAATCTTCCATCCCATTGCGTAATTAATTTAACATCACGATGATTGCGCACATTCTCCATTGTTTTGCCAAACACCGCGTTGTTCATTAATTTAAATAGATTTTTTTGGAAGTCGTTGGTGGCACGAATACGAAATTTCGTATTGAGATCAATGTATTCGCGTAACGAACATGACTGTTCGAATTCTAAAATGCGATGTATCTTTGTTAATTTCAAGCCATGGTGTAGACACTGTTGAAGGTATTGATAGTGTACCACATATCGTTCTTTTGATTTTAATGTTACAAGTAACTTTTGCTCGCGTTTGCCCGGTGGCTTATCCTGGATGGGGCAAAATGGCAAGAAAAGGTTTTTCACAAATGTGGCAAATGGTAGATCTACGAAAATCCCTTTCCTGCTCCTCGCTAAGTTGCTTCATCGGAATAATAGTGCGAAAAATTGAATTAAGCCGATGTCCCAACTTGCGCATCTCCTTCACAAACCACTCGATACAGTCTGACTCATTGCGATATGATCGGTATCCACACAGCGATGAGTCGTAAGAGCAGTGCACGTAATAACCTACAGTAAACGCGTGATGACGCAGATACGGCTGCGTACGCTGTTGATGTCCATCAGCAGTGAGGTTTGCGAGCAGACATTCAAAATCTGCATATACTGCAAATGGGGTGCGCTCCTTACGCGAAGAATTCTTGAAGCGCAGCCATTTATCTTCTTCCGTGGGAAGCGTTACCGCACAATCATTGATTTGTTGGCAATCGACGATGTGGTCCTTCAGCTTCTCTTCGGCGTTGAAGTAGTGCAGACACCTAAAAATTGGAAATAATTAATATCTATTGCGATAGTCAATTTTACACGGTGAATAAAAGAATTCTCTAACTTACCGATCACAAATATGCTTCGTTTGTTTGTGCTTGTTAATTTGTCTTGAGACCAATCGGGAAAGATTCCGTATGCACACGAAATGGCTCCGAGTTGAACATTGGATGAGAAGCAGATTCGCGTGGCTGCCACGTTTTCTCGAAGTGAGATGTAGCGGTGTACAGAGTTTCTTATCCCACATGTACACATTAACCGAAACATCATTGTGACGCTCAAATTTTCCAATTTGCTTGAGCGTCATAGGCATCTGAAAGCTATTGGTACGAAGTACGGTGGTGTAATGTGGATATGAAGATTCTCTGTCCATATGATCGGTGGCTGGGTAGAGGCTCGCCACAACTGCTCGGAAGAAGCATGCATCGTCGCTGGACCTCACATTAATAATCGCCTTCTTCAGCGCCAGTTCCCGCGGAATCGGAACGCTGCAACCTGCATGCATTGGTTGGCACTTGTTGATATTCATCATCAGGCACAATATCTTCACTAATGCCTATCCGCTGTCATGCTCTTGAAATTCTTCAATTGCCGTTAAAATTGGCTGCATCACGTCTCCGGAGTACCAACGACGCAAATTTGATGTTGAGTATAGCTCACGATTACGCGTGCTGAAACTCTTGACATCAACATTCCCGTTCATCATGAACTCGGCTTTCAATGTCGCGTTGATTTTAATGCAATTATTCGTAGTGATCGCGTCTGTAATTCGACTCGTCACCATACGACGCGCGTAATTTAGAAATTGTCGCGGGTCGATGTGTTCGACGTTGACAACAGCACCCGTAAAAATACGATTTTCGAACGCCGATTCAATCTTCTCCCAGACAAGGGAATACGCTCTCGCGCCGCGATTTCTCTCGTATAGTCCGCGACCCACCCGCGAAAAGCGATTCCGCACTAAAACTTTCATACACGTCAAACGCGCGATTATTGATGTTATACTGCGTTTTGCACCGATCGATAAATTGTCTTTTTTATTCTGTAAATACACGGCTGTATTTAATAAAATATCATCACACTCTTGCGACCACTCGCAATACTCGTCTCTAGTTCGTATCAACACCGACTTGGCCGCCAAAAGGCGATAAATGTTCTTTATTAGATCCATTATGTACTACGGAGCGAATTGCCCATTGTTGTACCATTTGGCTGTGCCTCTTGGTATGAAAAATATACACCTGGCTAAACGGATCACATCTCATCAACCGCTCTATCACGATCTTCGACTCATCATTGTAATATTCGTGTAAATATTGGTTTATGATGATCGCCCAGGTTAAGTTCCTTAATGAAGGTGGCGCCATTTTTTGACCTTAAGTGGACGACGTAGCGCTGGATGGTTCCGTGACGTGCGGGTACCTCACTGCGCACCTTTGTCGGTATGCCTCTAATTTTCCCAGTAGCGTATCCAAAACTGCATCCGGAGTCAAAAGACACGATGCCTCAAGAACCTCTATGTGGTTTGTCGTCACGTCACACCAAAGTGATTCTATCGTATACACTGTCGCGGTGACATATGAATTGAACTTGGCACGTTCAAGTGCTATGAAATCCCGTGATAATGGTAGCGGTTTTTCGCGTATAACGCAATAAAGTTTTATACATGAGCGGTTATAAAATGTTTGAATCACATGAGACAATGTTTCATGATCGAAACGCGTAACACCGTAACGAAAAATGCTCGCAAGGGCGAATTCTTGTAGTGATGGCATTTGTATGACTGGCATTGCCTCTCGTGAAAAAATATATCAATGATAGTTCGAAGACTGGTCAGTTGGACCTCTTGGAGGTTGATAAGAGTCAACCTCCTAAGACGTTGGAGGGGGTATTAGAATTTTGCGGAGGTGGGAGTGGAGGATGCCAACATCCCCCAAGACGTTGGAGGGCGTATTAGAATTTTTCGGGGGTAGGAGTGGAGGTAGAGGTGCGACTAAACCTGTACTTTCTAGGACCGATTTTTGGCGCAATGTGGTACATCCTCAAAACTTATGAATTTACACCCCTCCCATTTATTTTTGGAAGACCAACGCCAGCGTGTCTGTGGTGCACCCCCAAACTCGAGAGTTTACACCCCCCATATATTTTTTCGAAAAAAACCGGCAGCAGCATGTCGGGGTTTTAGACAATACCTGCCCCACCCCCCCCCCCCCCCCGATCAAGTACATTCCGCAACGTAAACTAGGAAATTCGAAGGGTTACCCCTTAAAATACCTAGTAGCAATGTTGGCAAACCGAACCCTCTCAGGGGGTGGTCCGTCTCAGGTGTGAGACAACACCTGCTATCCGCAACGTAAACGTCACAATAACTTAAATTATACGTTTTTCTATTCATTGACCTTTTTTAACGTCAATAACTGTCATTCAAAGTTAAATTTATTAACTAAACTTCTGCTCGCTGCTCGCTTCTAAGAATCACCCCCCTTCCATCCACCCACTTGTTGTTCGAGTCCTACCTACCCCCCCACCCACTTTCCGATGGAGCGAACCCCCTACCTGTCCCCATTTCCCCTCGCCTATGATGCGTCGAACGATTTCCGTTGGAGCAGTGGTCCAGAAGCCCCCTATATACCCTACTGATTACTCCTCCCATTGCTTCCTCCGTTACATACTACCGAGATTGAAAGGGACGTCCCAAGCCGTCGATAGCTTCTGGCTCTCCGTGAATGGCCGATCGTTGTTAATTAATAACTCGTTAACTAGACCGAATTTATTTAAATATTTTTCGATATTTCTGCTTAGATTGGTCCATTCTATCTGCCGTTTCCCGCTTGGAGTGCTGGAACGGGACATCCTGTATATACAATTCTATTATTATTCATTAGTACTGTGACAACAAGACATGACTTAACATGACGAATATTATGAAAAAAGGTTTTACAACTATGAACAAAAGTAAGAAAAAGTATGAAAATTTATAAATGTAAAATATTTAAAAGTTTCCTACTTTTTCTGGTTACATCTCTACATAATTTCTTGTGTTGACATTATGTATAATATATACGCATACGAAGATATAATTTAATTAAAAAAGTTGATGGAAAACTTGAACATGGTGGTTTAAAACTGACTTTTTGAGCGAATTGATACAAATAATTTCCAATATTTTTTTGGAAGCAATTTTGTTCAAAATTCCTTTCAAAAATTTCTTCTAATTGCTTAATATAATCACAAAAGTTATTGCTCGGTATGTTGAAATTCTCAAACAAATTTCCTTCTTCGTTTCCAGAAACGCGAAAAGAACAATATAATGTTGTGTTGTCTAAGAGAGCCTCATTTTCTGTCATGTAATTCGTACATGTATCACATGAATGCATTGATAAGCATTTCTTAATCAAATATTCACATACATACTTAAATGCATTTTGTTCTGGCAGATCTATTGAATGGTAATCATGCATAGGAATACTTAAAATGTTCTTTGATAATGATGAAATAAACTCCGAATTGGTGGATTCTTTAAAATCTAATGTGCTAATGAGATTTAGCATTTCATCATAATCATAAGCACAATTTTGTGTCTCCGAATGCTTTAAAAATTTTTAACAAAAAAAATAGAAACCGACTTCGAAAATAGTACAGATGAAAAGCACTGAACGAGATTAATGTAATTTAGAAAAAGCGCTAAAAAGAATGAAATAATTTTTTATGTATACCTACAATATTCGATTTCATCATTATCATACTCAGAATATTGCAACTTTTTCGGCGGCAACACAAAATATTTCAACACAGTCATTTTCACGAACAAAGAAGTGAGTGCCTAATATAAAAATATCCATCAATGTCCGTGAATTTCTGGCTATTAATGTACTGTTAATTAATTTTCTGTCGCCTCCGAAAAAGTTGCAATATTCTGAGTATGATAATGATGAAATCGAATATTGTAGGTATACATAAAAAATTATTTCATTCTTTTTAGCGCTTTTTTCTAAATTACATTAATCTCGTTCAGTGCTTTTCATCTATACTATTTTCGAAGTCGGTTTCTATTTTTGTTTGTTAAAAATTTTTTTATTTCATACTTTTTAGTGTATAATCGATCAAGATGTGAAAATAAAGTTATGTAGGTAATATTTGCAAAAGGATCGAAAAGGTTTGGTTCCGGTAGGTGAAGTCGTTAAGGAGATATAGAGGAATAAACAAATGATTTTGCAATAACAATTTACACATAGCAACAATTGAAGATGTGTCGCAGAATGTTAGTAAGTGGGTAATATTTGCGAAAAGATCGAAAAGGTTTGGTTCCGATAGGTGAAATCGTTGAAGAGATATAGAGGAATAAACAAATTATTTTGCAACAATTAATAAATTTTTTTATATAATTAATATCTGCTAATTATTTCTAAGAAGATAGTACTAGTTTCATTACAATAAATCAATCCCATTCCAAGATATTGCGAAAATCTGAATAAAGTTCGGAACTCGTTTCGCACTCTGACGCACTAATTTTGCAATAACTTTGTTAATAATAAACTCTTCAGAACAATTTTTTAAACGGGACTAATGGGAGACCTAAACCTAGCAACTGGAAGTGGTTTCATTTCGATTGGTCAATCCGTTGCGGAGTTATGGCCGGACAAACAAAAAAAAAAAACAAAAGCAAGATCGCCCACTGTCGAATAGAGTAACCTCCTCCTTTTCGAAGTCGGTTAATAATAAAAATGCAAAACTGAACAATTTTTTGAAAGCGCGAATAAATTGAATCGGTGTGGGATTTAAACAATTACCACCTTGTTGCCGAATTCTGCCAAAGAAATTTTCAAGACAATTTTGATTTTCTCTACACGTTCGGAGATACGAGAAATTGTTATTTTTTAATATTTCCCAAAGCTGAATAATACCATTAATTGTTATCTGCCAGCATTCAAAGCATCTAACTCTCACAGCATTTTTATTTTTATTCATAACTTTAATGCTTTTTAGAAAATTCAACGTGTCTTGTAGGAATCCCCTTTGCTTAGCATTTCCTACAAAAGCTTTACCATATTCCTTAAAGTCGTTAACTGTTGACGAATTTAAAATATCAAATAAATTATTAAAGCGATCTATCAAATCTATTGTAACAACAGCTTCAGCTGGAAGAGCACCCAAAGACATCTGTGTGCACATACCCGCAGCTACATGATTACTAAATATTTGAACGGCATATTTGACCTTCATTTTAGAAAAACTATTTGGCTCAATATGAACCTGAGACAATTTAGGTGCTGCCTTTATCCATTGACGGCAGTCTTTATTGTAAAACTCTGCGATATGTGCCCACGATGCAATTTTACCTTTAATTAGAAAATAATTTTTTAAAAGATTGTTCCGCGTTGCTTTTATGAGGTGTGGTGTATCAAAAATATAAGCAATAGGCTCTTCATTGACAAAAAATATTGAATTTTCTGTAGATATATCTAAATCATGGGACAATTGCATGAAATTGGATCCTATGTCGGTAATGAATGCATGCACCTTAGCGCCGTTATTATTTAGTTCTGTTATAACACTATACACAGAAAATGACCGTGGGAGACAGAGTGGACGCGGACCATCTCCCGCTGGTGCTGAAGATGAAAGGAGGAAAAAGGATAGCTGGCAAGAAGAAACGGGGAGAGGGGAAGGTGAGGTGCAAGGAATGGTCCAGGGAAGATTGGGGGAAATACAGGTGGGAGATAACGTAGAAGCAGGCGGAGGGGAGGAGTTGGGAAGAAGAAATGAGCGTGATAGGGAAGGAAGGAGCTAAACGAAGCAATAAAAAGAATCGCGGTATTCAAAGGAAATGGGAGAGGGGGAGGATAGTGGGATGAAGAGAGCTGGCAGAAAAAGAGAGAGGTGAGGAAGGCGCTAAGAAAGTGGAGAGAGGGGAAAGGGGGGGAAGAGGAGTATAGAGAGCGAAAGAGAGAATACAAGGAGATGTGTGAGGAGAAGAAGAAAGGAGATGGGGAGAGATTTAATAGAGAGGTGGAGGAAGCGAGAACGGAAAAGGAAGTGTGGAAAATAGTGAACAATGGAAGGAAAAGAAGAAAGGGTGTGAATGAGGACATAGAAATGGCAGAGTGGAAGGAGCACTTCAGAGTGCTGCTAGGGGGAACGGAGGAGAGGAAACTGGGAAACTGGAGGAGAGATGGAGGAGATAGGGAGGGAGGAATCCGAGAGAATAATAAGGAAAATGAAGGGAGGAAAAGCACCGGGGAGCGATGAGATCCAAAACGAAATCTGGAAGAATGGAAGAGAGGAAGTGGAGGAGTGGGCAAGAATGATGTGCAATAGGTATGGAGAGGAGAGGGATGGCCGGAACAATGGAAGGAAGGATGGATAGTGCCGATTGTGAAAAAAAGGGGATGGAATACAGTGAAGGAGTATAGGGGGGTAACATTGATGACCTCACTATATAAAGCGTACGCCATGCTGCTGAAGGAAAGGATGGAGAAGGAGATGGAGGAGAAAAGGATGATACCACACAACCAGACGGGATTCAGTAGGGGAATGGGGACAACGGACAATATTTACGTATTAAATTATCTGGTGAACAGGAGTGTGTGCGTGAAGGGGGGGGATGGTGGTCACGTTCGTCGACCTAAAGGCGGCGTTCGACACGGTGGATAGGGAGGTGCTGTGGAGGGAAATGGAAAAGAGAGGGGTGAGTAAAGGGATAAGGGAAAGAGTGAAGGAGGTGTATAAGGAGACAAAGAGCACGGTTAAGATAGGGGAGGAGGAGATCTGGACGGAAAAAGGAATAAGGCAAGGGTGCCTGCTGAGTCCGAGCCTCTTTAACATCCTGACGGCGGACCTGGAGGAAGAGATGAAGAAGAGGGAAAGGGTGGGGGGGGGTGAAACTGCGGGGAGAGAGGATCTACACACTGGCCTTCGCGGATGACGTGGCGCTGCTGGCAGAGGACGAGCAAAAGATGAAGTAGACGGTGAAGAAAGTGGGGGAGTATATGGCAGAAAAAAGGCTAGGCTCCTTCAGAAAAGGAGGAGGGAGAAAGAAGGAAATAGACTGGAGATGGCAGGGGAAGAAAATAGAGGAGGTTAAGGAATTCACGTACCTGGAATACACGCTAAGGGAGAATGGAGGGCAGGAGGCGCACGTGAGGGAAAGGGTAAGAAAGGCGGCACTGGCGTAGAGGCAAGTGTGGGGAATAGGAAAAAGGAGGTTTGGGAGGGACTGGCAGAAAAGGATGTGGTTGTTTGACAGGCTGGTATGGATGGTGATGGAGTATGCGGCGGAAATATGGGAGTGGAGGGAAAGGAAAGGAGTGGAAGCAGTACAGAAAAGGGCGATAAGGTGGGTGCTGGGAGAGGAGAGAAGAACACCTAGGTACTTAGTAAGGGAAGAGATGGACAGGGAGAAGCTGAGAATAAGGGCGGCAGCGAAGGCATGGAAGTACGAGAGGAAGCTAGAAGAAGGGAAAGGGACCGAACTGGCGAGGAGGTGCCTGGAGGAGATTAAGAAGAGGGAAAGGAAAGAAGTCAAACCGTCTAGGTGGGAGGAGGAGAGGAGGGAATATAGAGAAGGTGGAGAAGAGGGGTTGGGAGGAGGAGAAGGAAGGGAAGAGTACGAAGAGCTGGAAAAGAGGGAAAGGGAGAAGGACAAAGAGGAGAGAGAGGAAAGGATAAGGGAATCAAAGTACAAAAGATGGTACAAAAGAGTAAGGACGGACGGCGTAGCAGGCTACCTGAGGAAGAACTGGGGAGAGAGTAGATGGAGAAGGGTGGCGAGATTCAGAACGCGAGGAGTGGTGAAGGAAGCAAGATTTTGGGAGGAGGAAGAGAGGAGAAGATGCAGGGTATGCGGAGGAGAAGAGGAATCGTGGGAGCATGTATGGAAGAGATGCGGCAGAGGGGAGGAGGAGCGCACAGGATGGCAGGAAATGGTGGGAGAGATATTAGGGGAAGAAGGGGAGGGAGAGTGGTGGATGAGTGAGGTGGTGGAGAGGGGGAGGAGCAGGGGAGAAGAAGCAAGAGCAGGGGAGGAAAGGGAGAGTGAGTGGAGGCGCGAAGAATAGGAGAAAAGGGCATGACAGGAGTGCACGGTGAGGGAGAGGGGCGGGAAAGCGAGTCGTGTATCCCTAAGGGGTATCAATAAATACATACTACTACTTCTACTACTATAACACTATACACAATGCTTTTTAAAAAATTGCTACGACACGTAGTCTCAACAAAATGGAAACGAACGGGCAATTTCCTATTCCCTGCAATGCTGCGCACCATAAGGATTATGCGTCGTTCGAGTGGAATATCTGTGTTGTGGACGTGAAGAACCCTCGCTTCTGCGTTACTCCCTTAGGAGACTGGCTAGCCGGAGGACTTGTGTCGGTTCATCCGTTTAGGCATCCTCATCCTTAGAGTATCCTACCACCTCACTGATCGCACGAGTGGTGACCGTAAGTTACTTGGCGCCCAATAAAACCTAATCCATTTCAGACTATCCGAAAAAGAGCGATCAGGGCGATTGTCTGAACGAGTGCCGAAAAGGTGCGTGCCTTGGGGGACACTATCGTCTTTCGACGATAGTCTGGCAAGTTCCACCTCGTGCAACGTCACAACATGTCGACGTTCGAGGTGGTTATGGTGTGAAACGGTCTACGGTGCAATTTTTACAATTGTGAGACTAGGTGGCGTAGTGTTATCGATCGAGATCTATTGGCAGTAAGTTCGAATGTAACAGTGTGTGTTCGTAGAATGCTAGTGCGATTATTATTTGATGAGTAGATTATGGTAAATGTGATGTAATTTGTCAATGTCTGTACGATGGTTAACTGCTGTAGGGTGCTTTACTATATGAATCATTTCTAGTATTAATCTTTTTCTGTAACATGGTTCTATTGCTATAATTTTGGAGTTATCAAAATCACAAAAATGGTCAAAATTTATAGTATGTGTGGCTAATGCTGTAGTAGGTTTAGTGATATGGCTACGTTTGTTTTCAGAAATCCTTTCTTTTAAATGTCTTTTTGATTGTCCAATATATACAGCATTACAATATTTACATGGAATTTTATAAACTGTGTTAATGGTGCCTTGGAAGGGTATTTTATCTTTTAATGTTTTGTAGCAACCACAGTAGTTAATCAACGTAGAGAACACTGTTTTAAAATTGTATTTTTCTAATATATGTTTTAAGTTATATGAAAAGTTATTTATAAATGGTATTGTAACGTTTCGCCTTTTTTACCTTTTAAAGCGGACGTTACTTTTCCGAATAGTTCGGTCTTTTTAGGACTGGCAGTGGAAAGTGGGAAATGGTGCATTAAATTATACAAAAGTTCGAATAAACTTCGTTTATTGAAAGCCTTCTTTTCTTTTTCGCTCGGCCGTCGTTCTCGAACAGCTGATCGCGCCGTGTTTATATTTTTTGTCGTCGCCGAAGTCGCCGTCGCTCTCACTTGACACACACACGCATGCACACTTAGACGCTCGTTCGTACACACTTATACTCGCTCGACTATTCTCAGGCTGTCACTCGGACACACGGATACTTGTTCTCACAAACATTCACGCTTACACACACTCTTAATCTAATACTTATGACTAAAGGTACGATGAGGTAATAGAAATAACAAGATACACCTTACTTAAGGCGACGTTGTATGGGGTATAGCTTCGCACACCTTAGCACTGTATCCGTGCGTGTAACGTCCCCTCTCAGCACCGCGTGCCGTCGATCCTCGCTTCTGCGATGGTTTTTCACCGGCTTCTCGACACTCGCGAAAACACTTTTTCACACCGTGATTTTAAGCGCGTTTCACGTACTTTAAATCTCTGAGAATGTTTGAAACCTTTACGAATGTACGAATCGAACTGTAACTTTTACGAACTGTGATCTGTAAGAGAGCTTATCTTGCGTGGGCTCTCTATTTAAATGTTTAATCCCCCCCTATTCTACTCCCGTGTGATCGGATTTCTATTGTCTAATTGGACCCCCTCTCTTTATTATAATCCGCGGTTATTGTCCTCGCCTCTGGCCATGAACTCGTGTCCATCAAATTCCGATCTCGTCACATTCCGATCTAATTCGCGTATTTCTTTCCTTGTCTTACTTATGCGTTCGCGTGCCGATTTCGCGGTGCGTCTACCTTTTGATCTCTATTTTTAGATTCCTCGCGCATTCCTTCGATCGCGCTTTCCGATTATTCCTTCTACATCGTGTTTCTTATTTATTATGTAAAATCATTGCTTTTTAACCGACTTCGAAAAGGAGGAGGTTACTCCATTCGACAGTGGGCGATCTTGCTTTTTTTTTTTTTTTTTTGTTTGTCCAGCCATAACTCCGCAACCGGTTGACCAATCAAAATGAAACCACTTCCAGCTGCTAGGTTTAGGTCTCCCATTGGTCCCGTTTAAGAAAGTTTTCCGAAATGTTTATTATTAACAAAGTTATTGCAAAATTAGTGCTTTATTCAAATTTATCGCAATTTCTTTTTGAATGGGATTGATTTATTGTAATGAAAGAAACTATTACTATCTTCTTAGAAATAATTTGCAGATATTAATTATATAAAAAATTTATTAATTGTTGCAAAATAATTTGTTTATTCCTCTATATCTCCTCAACGACTTCACTTATCGGAACCAAACCTTTTCGATCTTTTCACAAATATTCCCTACTTACTAGCATTATGCGACACATTTTCAATTGTTGCTATATTTAAAGCGTTATTGTTGCAAATTCATTTGTTTATTCCTCTATATCTCCTCAACGACTTCACTTATCGGAACCAAACCTTTTCGATCCTTTCGCAAATATTCCCTACTTACTAGCATTATGCGACACATTTTCAATTGTTGCTATATTTAAATTGTTACGGCACAATTATTTAATAATGTGGCCTTTATAACGTATTTATTCATTTAATGAAAGACTTTTTGTCATGTTGCAAATATTGTCCTCGTTATTGCGATTTGTGGAACACAGGCTGCGCAGTCTATGTATTTCAGCCAGAGATCTTTCATCATGCGGTTTATTTAAAACTTTGCTTGGTGCTAAATCAGATAAAGCGATGCCAGTCAAATTTTTAACTCGACTAAGTGCAACATTTGCCCTTTGGCGAAATTTCGTTTACCTAAATCGATGACAGCTTTATCTAATGTTGTTCCTTGTAATTTATGCACTGTTACGGCCCAGCTTAGTATAAGCGGAAGCATTCGTCGTTCAATATCTCCGTAACCCTTCGTCGCTTGAAACGTCGCTGTGACGGGAGCAATCGCAACACATCCATCCGAATCTTTGTATCTATTTGCAATCGTTTCATCATCAAATTGAATGAGTACCGATGTCGAAAGTTCACCCTCTTCTAATTGATCTCTACGAAGTGCCGGCCAAAGGAACTTCTTCACGATTCCCATTGCACCATTTACTAGTCCATCGGATAGTGATACGTTTCGTCGTAGCATAACTCGTGACCCTTCACCTAATGTTATAGTTTGTAACAAACCACCGCAATTATTTGGATTCGTAGGGATGACGTTCTTAGGCGGTTTCTTTCCATATGTAGCTGCCTCACGCGATTCGTCTACTGCGTTAATTGTATATACTCGAGATGAACCTCTCATTATTGCCTCAGTCATTTTGCAATTATACTCATCTACTAAATTCAACGTTGGAAATATTCTTACTGCTGCGCCATCATCAAATTCTCCCGTCAAAGGAATTCTTCTGCGTTCGCATAGAATTTGCAATTGCGATGCTGTTAGTTCGCCGTATCGTAAACTATTTAGCAGATCGATAAACTCTGTATCGTCTTTTTGTCGCATATTAATCATTAGTTCACAGAATGAAAACTGATGCCACAAATTTATCTCTGCTGCGCACCAGGCCGGTTGCATATAACACCAATGTCCTTTTACAGGTGGTAGTTGCATAATGTCTCCTAAGAACAGTACATTTATGCCACCAAAAAGCATTTCATTGTTCTTAAATTCTTGCAGTCTTAAGTGAATAATTCGTAAATTTTCGTAAGAAACCATTGACATCTCGTCAATGATTAGCCATTTGATGTAACGCCATTTTCGCCTCTCTTGTTCAAGTCTCTGGCCTATCATTTTTCGATAAGTCATCACAGAACCTTTTTCGACGGGTAAAGAGAACATAGAATGTAGTGTTTTTCCAAATATCTGCCGAGCGGCAACGCCAGTTAACGATCCCACTTCTACGAAAGTTGCTTTCAGAAAAGCATCTACAGTTGGGCTATAGCAACGTTTAACAAGTTCAACAAGTAATTTTAAGATGAATGATTTGCCACTCCCAGCTCCTCCAGTTATGAAAAGTAACATTTGCTCAGTACATTCACCTTTAATATCCTTTTCAATCACTGAGGATACTTTTCTGAATAAATCTTTCTGTTGTATGTTCATTCCTCGTACGCACCTAAGGAAAACTTCTTCCGGCGTCGCGCCTATCTCTTGTTCTTGATCTTCTATTACATCATTGTTGTAGTTGTAAACTTCTTCGTCAGCATGAATAACAAGAGCCTCCTCTGTCAAGATTTGCTCTTCTCCATCCTCGCGAGCAGCATTTAAAGCTACAGTTTGGGCCAAAGCTGCTTGAATAACTTGCTCTGCATATGCAAATTGTTCTACGGATGTGTTGCCCAACATTGGTTTCAATTCGTGTTGTCTTCGTGCGAAACACTCTTCTGCAGATTCGTTTTCTAATGTCAGCTCATTTTCATTACGAAATGGTATGTGACATACTATCAGGTTGTAGAAATATCCTTCTCTGTCGCTGTTTAATGTGTAATATCGGTGACGAAGTACAGCAGGTTTGTTTCTTATTCGCATGCGGGTATTATCTTTCAGTTTGATGAATTTTGGTCTTTCATCGGCATCGTTTCTAAGTTCTACATCACCTTCGTCTTCATTCCACATTGTATTAGATACTGTCTCGTATCGAACAGCGAACTCCGCTAAACTCAGATCTTCCAAGTCATCCGGTCTTTGTATGTAACGATCGAAAATATTATTGTAAATCATTGTTTCGTCTCCTTCAAAACGCAGAAGGCGATATCTTTGTTCAGGTCGACAGCTATTCACAAATACTGCTTTGCGCGAACTCATTTTAAGTGTGTTCTACACTTAAGAAAATATTTACTTATTGTTACTCTTCAAAAGATAATATTCATTTCGGAATTCCTTCTTCCTTACATTATCTAAACGGATAAAACCCACCATCGACGAATCTTTGCCGCTCGAGATCCGTCGATCAATGGACACATCTACGTCAACATAATAACCTGTAGGTCCAATCATCCTAAGGTAGCAACCCCAGAGCATTGAGTCTCTGGGCACGTCTACGATTACCTCACCCTAAGGTAGCAACCCCTGAGCATTGAGTCTCACGGCGCGTCCACGTACCTATCCTAAAAGGTGGCAACCCCAAAGCATTGAGTCTTTGGGCACGTCCACATCCTTTTCCAACTAACTAAGGGCTTAAATGACATAAACGGTAGGCACATTCCGGAGCACTAACCAAGCGTTGAGAAAGGATTGCCATAGATACTGAAAACAATTGATTCCATAGGGTGCCACCCCGTCTTTTAGCATGCGATATTGCATCTTTTATAACGTTTCCGAATTCTTGCGGCTCACACTTACTTGCATATTTTGCGATATAGTACGCGACAGCTGTTACATTTCCGCATGGTTGAATATCCATGTTTCCTTCCCACAATTTCAGAAGAGTTGGGTTATAATTATTTACCATTACTTCATTTACAGTTCTTTGCAGTAAACAAAAACGTCCGTTGTTGGCAAGTGTATCATCTGGACCCAGGCATACAGTCCTTTCGCTTATTGGTCTAGGAAACCCAAATCGGCAAGATGAATTGTTCCGTTCTTTGTAACAAGTACTTAAGTGCTTGTGAATTTGTACCTTTTCAATTATGTTTCTCAACCGTGCGTCAGGTACATTTAGGGAGCATGAAACTATCTTTTCGATCATGTCGCGGCCTCTGTTCGTTAGGAAGTCTGGAATATGTGCACACCAGACAAGCATATGTAAATGGGGACTACCTCTATTCTGAAATTCTATTCTATACCAAAAGTCAATCACATTACCACCCAAGCATTCAGATATCTTCAGATACTGCATTAACGCGTTAACGCGTACTGTAAACTGTCTTGCTAGGACAACCGGATGTCGTTCGACTAGTTGCATTCGTTCAACAAAAGTCAGGCTTTCGCTCTCTATACTGGTACGACCATCTGCTAATAGTAAAGCCTTTAACATATCAGACCAGTTTAAATCATTGCAAGAGAATGTTGCGAACCACGTGGGGGGACCTAAACTTCTGATCATAGCAATCAATTCCGAGCAGCAGTGTCTCCAATACGATGCTGAACCTCTTATATTTCTCATAGTTAGGTGTATGTTATCTACTAAACCATGTGGTGTGCATTCCCCCTGCTGCATTCTACATGATATAGAGACACTTGCTTTTGCGCGGTAATATTCAACTACGGATAGTGCGAAAAATAGGTAGTCGACGCGCTGAAATCGTCTCTCATTGCTCAGGATACGTGCCTGATAGTAATCTAATGGCGTTATAGGTATATCTCGTTCTTCTCCAAATCCATTTCTGCTATCGGGAAATAAGAAAAACCAAGCTAGTTCTTCCATTCTCCGTTCTCTATCTAAGTTCAATGGAGGTGCTATCTTTCTTTGTATATCAACTAGCTTTACTGCTTGATCATTAATATCATTTAAATTGTTATTAGTAACTGTGACGACACTATCAATATTCGGTACACCTTCGTCAATTGAACGTAACATGCTTGTCGAGAAAACTGTATCTATTTCGTTAACGTCACGCCTCGATATTACATTTGACGCATGGTGGTATTCCACTGTATCTGACGATAAATTATTGTCGAATGTTAGTTGTAAAGGTGTTAACGAATAAACGTTCATATAGTTACTATTGCCCGTTTTAAGGTATAAATTACGACGTAGAATAGCGAATAAATTGTTAATGTTATTAAATCGCATACAACATGCCACACCTTTCACCATGCCAATCCTTTTGGACCTCTAGCGTGTGAATCGAATAACCAGTAACTTATGCCGTTTGATTCATTTTGGCATGAGATTGCTACTGAGGTTGAATTAGCGGTAAGAATTCCATATGTGTAATTTGTGAAAAATGTTTCCAAACCGTTTCTTAAATTTGGAAATCCATCTTCGGTATTGTCATTGTCAATATGTCCATTTATCATATCATTGCATAATATATTTATGCAAACTCTACGGTCGTTGTATAATAACTGCGGCACTAGCTCCGTCACAGCTAAGTAGTCTGCATTGATTTCTTGTGGATCAGGATTCCTCCGTGCTTGAATACACTCGCGGTAATATTTATCTCCCAATAATAGTACATAATCTACATCACTTGTACACCATGTGTTAGGGTGAATTGAATACAATGCGACACAAGCCACTGCTGCAATGGCAGTGCACTGCTTTCCGCGCGTATCGATATTGAATCGATCGTTACCTTGATGAAATGAACCTCGTAAAATACGTACGTTTTCATTTAGACTTACGAATTTATTCCTACGGTTTACGTTTCGTTCTTGTACTAATATGTTTCTGTCATTCACTTGTCTCGAAATGATAGGTTCCTCATTAACATTAGCTATCTGTGTTATATCATTTGTGATATTCGCATATACTGCTCGTACATCTTTGTACAAACAATTGTTTGTAATTAACCATTCTAAAGCCATCCGAAGTCTTCCAATATCTATTTGGAATTGACGATGACAATTTATGTTTTGTAGGTTTTCTGTAACAATTATTATACCGGTTTCATTTAAATTAAGCGGCAATTGTTCCGCTACTTCTATTACATCGCGGGCGAACAAAACTACCTGACCTTGGCACCATTTTTGGCAATACCGATTATGTAACTTCACGATTTTTATAAATGGTACAATTCTGCATAACATTCGTCTTTCGATTTCTGTTAAGTTATTTATTACTTCAGGTATATCCGTTACTTTCATCTTATTCCAAAACGCTTGTGGTGGAACCTTGCGTTTTTTTAATAGATTGCAGCAACGGGAGCATGTTATTATTTTTTCTAACTCCAATAAATTGGCAGGAATTACAGAGGACATAACAGATGTATACAAGGTGCAACGTTGCTGTGGATATAGTGCCTTTTGACATATCGAGCACGGCACGTCTGAAAAAATGTTGATGGTCGCCTAGAAATTTTCCTCCTGCAGTATACGTTCCTTTCTTTGTTTTTTTTGCTGTTTCACTACGTTGTTTTAAACGGATATGTCGATTTTCAGTGCTCTCATTGTCTAGTCTTTTTCGACGTCTGGCTATCATATTTCTTAAACGCTGGTGATACTGTTCCGATAATAGATTCTGTTTTCGATTGCGTTGCAATCGCAAACGATGCTGTCGCTTTTCATCGGATTCCATTAGAGAGCGTTGTCGAATTAACTTTAATCTGCGTCCACGTTGTATGACAGATTCATTCCGTAACCGTGCACGAATTATATTAGTTCTACGTTCGCGTTTTTCTTTCGTTTCGTTTTGTAATCGTGCATGAATTAAATTTATTCGATGTTCGCGTTTTTCTTTCATTTCGTTTTGTATTCGTGCACGAATTAAATTTATTCGATGTTCGCGTTTTTCTTTCGTTTCGGTTTGTATTCGTGCACAAATTAAATTTATTCGATGTTCGCGTTTTTCTTTCGTTTCGGTTTGTATTCATGCATGAATTAAATTTATTCGATGTTCGCGTTTTTCTTTCGTTTCGTTCTGTATTCGTGCACGAATTAAATTTATTCGATGTTCGCGTTTTTCTTTCGTTTCCTTTTTTATTCGTGCACGAATTAAATTTATTCGATGTTCGTGTTTTTTTTTCGTTTCGTTTTGTATTCGTGCACGTATTACATTTAATCGTTGTTTTCTTTTCATAGTTGTCTCGCGTCTTAATTTAGTACGAGCACGTTCTCGTATTTCAAACAATCTCGATTGTCGTTCGTTACTATTTTCATTCTTTCGTTTCTCTGCAATTCTTTTGTAATTCTTTTCTAAGCGTTCTTCTGTCGCTTCAACCGACTCACCAGCACGGCTTTTTCTCTTACGAGACGCTTCCTTCGATGGCCTACCCATTGCGTGTTTTATTGTTATGAGACAATTAACTTATAATTTCTATCAGATAAAGTTCTTGTATTTTCTATGAAACAAATATAGTATGTGTTTTTATAATGATACAACAGTTTGTCTTTTGTTCGAGACAATTTTTATGCCTTTCTACGAAACAGTACTTCGGTGTCTTCCTAAGAGACAATTTTGATGTCTTTTTCTGAGACAATTTTTTTCCTTTTACTGGTACCTATTAAATTATATCTATAGATTATATATTATGTCTATGGATATAAGAATCAATATTCGTTACCTAATGACAACGGTGATGTAGCGCTATTAAGTAGAATATTGTTTCGAAATTCTATTTAAAATAGACGCTTTCGTGGTAGCGATTCTGTACAATCACTATATTCAATGTGAATGTGTCAGCTAGGTAAGACCTATATATGGAAGGAACGATGGAGAAGTTTCACGAACATTTACGTTCTGCTACGGTTAACTGCGTGTACATTGAAAAAATGTAAATATATATCGTACGATAGCTCGACTGTTCTCAATATTCCTTCAGTCATGAACTTCGGCCATCAAGAACTACGAAATTCGTTCTAATACATTTACACTTTTACTACGGTTATATTTATTCTCTAAACTAACACATTTAAAGTGCAAATTTGTTTCCCCCACTTAGTGATATTATACTGTCGGTTAATACTTGCCGTGCCTTCAGTTATAATGATTTCGCCGGAAAGTATGGATGTAAGTATTATTACTATTATTTCCTTATTTACGCAGTATTTGTGCACGAATTAAATTTAGTCGGCGTTCGCGTTTTTCTTTCGTTTCGTTTTGTATTCGTGCACGTATTAAAGTTATTCGATGTTCGCGTTTTTCTTTCGTTTCGTTTTATATTCGTGCACGAATTAAATTTATTCGATGTTCCCGTTTTTCTTTCGTTTCGTTCTGTAAACGTGCACGTATTACATTTAATCGTTGTTTTCTTTTCATAGTTGTCTCGCGTATATAAATGTAGAATCATTTCCAGTTTAGCTTCATTATTTGTACTTATGTCTTTTTCTTTCGCTTCGTTTTGTATTCGTGCACGAATTAAAGTTATTCGATGTTCGCGTTTTTCTTTCGTTTCGTTTTATATTCGTGCACGAATTAAATTTATTCGATGTTCCCGTTTTTCTTTCGTTTCGTTCTGTAAACGTGCACGTATTACATTTAATCGTTGTTTTCTTTTCATAGTTGTCTCGCGTATATAAATGTAGAATCATTTCCAGTTTAGCTTCATTATTTGTACTTATGTCTTTTTCTTTCGTTTCGTTTTGTATTCGTGCACGAATTAAAGTTATTCGATGTTCGCGTTTTTCTTGCGTTTCGTTTTATATTCGTGCACGAATTAAATTTATTCGATGTTCGCGTTTTTCTTTCGTTTCGTTCTGTAAACGAGCACGTATTACATTTAATCGTTGTATTCTTTTCATAGTTGTCTCGCGTATATAAACGTAGAATCATTTCCAGTTTAGCTTCATTATTTGTACTTATGTCTTTTTTGCAGACCGAGCAAGATAATCTCCCTCAAGGCCTGACCAACCGTAAGTAATAAAAAATGCGACATATTATTCTTTACGAACGAAGTCTTTTTATTTTTTTTTAACTTACTTCTTCATTTAGAAATTTGTTATGATCAACGAATCGAATACCTTGAATCGCAACTGCGCCAACGCGACCGCCAGTTGGCGGAAGCGTCAAAATGCAGTTGCGTCAAAATGCGGCGCATGTGCCGCCGCCTCCACCACCTCCGCCACAGCAGCCACCGTCGCCGCAACAGGGGCCGAGGAGGCGTCGGCAGATAGCTGGTAAGGTTTTCAAGTTCAAGTTGTTTTTCAAAGTTCTATTTCTCATTGTATTTGCAATATTTATTTTTTCTGGTCTGTGCACGAAGTTTCTACATACCTTATTTTATAATATCATTAAAAAATTTAATGGTTTTCCATATGAATAAAGAAAGATTAATATACTTAATGACATATAGGAAAAGTTTTGTGTATTGTTGTAAAGTATTGTCGCAATCTTATATCATGACGAAATAATGTTTATACAGGGTGTCCCACTTCAGGTTACGCACCGGTGATCTACATGTGCACAAGTATAGACTGAGTCGAAAAGTCTAATAAACTTTTTCGAAATTCGGCTTAGTTATCGAGTTATTAATTAACAGAAATCAGCGAAAGAAGGCGGGACGAAGGCGGTCTACTCAAGCTCGTAACTAGGTGAGTGACGAAATAGCAGGAGGAGCAATCCACAATAACCAATAATCGGAACGTAACGCTTCAACACGTGTTTACTTTTCTCCGTTATCTCTCTTTCTCTCTCGGAACCAAAGAAGTCAGCGCGAGCTTCCAGCGTTCGGAAGTGCGTAGAGAGAGAGAGAGAGAGAGAGAAAGAGAGATAAGGGATAAAAGTAAACACGCGTTGAAGCATTACGTTCCGATTATCGTTATTGGTTATTGTGGATTGCTCCTCCTGCTATTTCGTCACTCACCTAGTTACGAGCTTGAGTAGACCGCCTTCGTCCCGCCTTCTTTCGCTGATTTCTGTTAATTAATAACTCGTTAACTAAGCCGAATTTCGAAAAAGTTTATTAGACTTTTCGACTCAGTCCATACCTGTGCACATGTAGATCACCGGTGCGTAACCTGAAGTGGGACACCCTGTATATGTATGTATTTTATTTTGCAGAGTACCGCGGTCGGGCCAGGGGACGCCGAGCGGCGGGACGGTCCCGTGCCGCGTACTACGCGGCACGCGGTAGGCGTCGGTATAACCGGGGCTACAACCGTAATGTTATACACTATCATTTTAACAATTAAATAAATAAAAAAAAATATAAATTTGATTAATTGTGTATTTATTCTAGTCTTCCTCACCAACATGTCATTATTTTTCTTTTCAAAAGTATTGTTGTAAGAACATATGCATATAGAAAATAACAGTAAATAGGTCGTAACTTATGTTTGAATTTACACTAAAAAGTATGAAATAAAAAAAAAATTTAAAAAAAAAATGTAAACCGACTTCGAAAATAGTACAAATGAAAAGCAATAAACGAGATTAATGTAATTTAGAAAAAAGCGCTAAAAAGAATGAAATAATTTTTTTTTATTATATACCATATAGATGGTAATAACATAAAGATATGGTAATAACTGAGTTATGCAGTCAATTTTAGTTAAACATTATATAGATTCTTCATCTTTGTCAAACTCAAAATATTGCAACTTTTTCGGAGGCGGCACAAAATTAATTAACAATACACTAATAGTCAGAAATTTAGGAGGTTTGAAGAACATTTACATATTCCTAGTCCCTACAACCGGAGGACTAAATACCACTTCAGTCCTTCTGCGCCGCACTCTACGTCCCATTTCCTTTTTCAGAAACAGTGATTAGGTAGAAGTATATTGCCTTCCTTAACTTTACTTTGTCATCGTATATATTCTACGTTTCAATAGATAAAGTAGATGGTGATAATACCGACGGGATAATTAATTTATAATAACACGTTCAATCTCTGTTAAGTGAGGGCGCCATGCGTGTTTCCATAACACAAGCCAATCTAATGCACATAGTTCCATGGTTCCTACATTACACCATGACCTAGCGATGATTGCATTATTTATTAAAAAAGGGCTAGGGCATTCACTACTTTGTGCGTGCAAATAAGTACATTAATAGCCACAAATTCACGGACATTGATGAATATTTATATATTAGGCACTCACTCCTTTGTTCGTGAAAATGACCGTGTTGGAATATTTTGTGCCGCCTCCGAAAAAGTTGCAATATTTTGAGTTTGACAAAGATGAAGAATCTATATAATGTTTAACTAAAATTGACTGCATAACTCAGTTATTACCATATCTTTATGTTATTACCATCTATATGGTATATAATAAAAACAAATTATTTCATTCTTTTTAGCGCTTTTTTTCTAAATTACATTAATTTCGTTTATTGCTTTTCATTTGTACTATTTTCGAAGTCGGTTTTCATTTTTTTTTTTTTAAATTTTCTTTATAACTTAACCCCATTAATTTATTCCATTATTAATATAATTATTATTGTTATTTCCCGGGACGTAACATCGGAATGGATCTGCATTGGCTTTTTCGCACTTTCTGGCTCAATTTCTCCTCTTATCTGTTGCAACCACAACGCTTCCTGACAGGTAGAAGCCATCGCTATGTATTCGGCCTCTACAGTGGAGAGTGCGACTCTACGCTGCCATTTGCTTGCCCAAGATATAGCTCCTCCGTTTAATAGGAATACGAAACCTGTGACGGACTTTCTTTCCTTCGGATCATTTGCCCAAACTGCGTCACCGTAACCTACAATGTTTGCATTTAATTTCTTGCAATACGTTAGCTTATAATCTAGGGTACCTTTAAGATATTTGAATATTCGCTTTACTGCGTTCCAATGTCGCACGTCCGGATTATTACTAAATCTCCTTACTTGATTTACCGCGAAAGCTATATCAGGCCGAAAAATTTGGCGCAAGTACAAGAGACTACCGACCGCTTCCTGATAAGGTATCTTCGACATATCCCTATCTTCCACGTTCATGGACTTTGCGTCCGCGTCCAATGTTTGCTTGAAATTTGAGTTAATATACTCTCTGTCGTTATCGGTTTTTAGCGCTTTAATATTACATTTTAATTCGTTTTCTACTCGATTTAAAAATTTTTTAAATGCATTAAGTTCTTCACTTTTTTCTTTTAAAAATACACGAATTTCTTTCTACTAAAATCGTCTATGAACGTTAGCATGTATCTCGCGCCTCCAATTGATCGCGTCGACATAGGGCCGCAAATGTCTGAGTACACCAAGTGCAATAAACCCTGAGCTCTCTTATCTTGACTTTTGAATGGTAACCTACTACTCTTACCCTCTACGCAGGTTTTACAAGGTTCCGCGTTTATCTTACAATTTTGTAATCCCGTTGCTAAATTTTTTCAAAGGAGTTCCATCCCCTTTTTTGCTGAGGTGGCCAAGTCTCTTATGCCAGAGATTTCCATCGTCTTTTACCTCCTTCGTCGCGTATGCCAGCACCTCCGTCGTTTGAAGACGGTACACGTCTGCTTGTAGACTTGCACGCGCTTTTATGCATCCTTCAGGATCTTTAATTATGCAGGTATTCTTCTTAAATATCACCTCGTGCCCTTTGTCTGTTATCCTGCTGACCGACAATAAGTTAGCCGCCAGTTTAGGCACATATAGTACACTCGGCGGCATATATGGCTCCCCAGTGACTTTGCCGCCGTAAGGAGAAGGTTCCTTTTCTATGAACTCTCCCCAAGAATACGTATAGAGAAAGTATGACTGTATGCCAAAGAGATTTCTATGTGTTCAAGACGCAACACACCGCCAAAGCAGACGGATGGCGGAGGCAACTGTCTCGGCTGCTTGTCGCCTGCCCGGATTAGAAAGAGAGGTGGACAAAGCGAATGAGAAAGAGTGGTGTCTACGTCATAGAAAAATACAACACAGTTAAGAAGCCACACCGATGAGCTAAGAGTGGCTCTCAATTCAGATAAATATTGCCTTTTTACCACGTGCGGCCGTTGCTAAGATGACCAAATGAGAATCGCGTTACGTCGAGCAGCCAAAACAATTGCTTCCTCCGTCCGTGTGCCTCGGCGGTGTGTTGCGTCGTGAACACATAGAAAGATCTTCGGCATACAGTCATACTTTTTTCTATACGGATTCTGAGGGAGTCATGGAAAGGGAAACTTCTCCGAACGGTGGCAAATTCACTGGGGAGCCATATATGGCGTCGAGTGTACATCCTCGACATCTACCGGCTTTCGTTTTTCTCCTGTTTCGAGGCTAAGTTTCACCGTGCCTTTGGAAACGGCCGTTAGGCGTCCGCCATTTCCTGTGACCACTGAAAAATTTACTTCCTGCGCATTTTCTATTAACTCCATGTTCGAGGTCATGTGTGACGACGCGCATGAGTCCAGATACCAGGCACTATCTTTTGCGCAGGATTTCATAACCATGAATGCACTTTCTTGCGTTTGATTTTTATCCGTTTCCTTTTTTCGATTTTTATACCGACACCTTGCCGCAAAATGACCGGGCATGTTACAAACATAAGATTTCTTTACCTTCTGACTTCCGCCTTATCCGTTTTTCGCCTTCGAGAAGAGCGCGGTCTCTCCTTCCACGCTGCTCGCTTCTGCGGACGACCGAATTTCTTAGAGGAGTATCACCTTCACAGCATCGGTTGTGATCGCCGTGCCAGAGCCTTTCAAACCCATTATCATCGGTCTGTATTCGTTGGGCAGACCGGATAATAGTAATGTCGCGACCATTTCATCCTTTACTTCGAAATCGAGGTCTTCAACTTACGTGCCGTGGAGATAATTTTATTCACGTATGTTTCCACGGAACTGCAATCATTTAGTTTAGTAGAAGTTAAAGCTCTGAGCAGGTCTACCTTTCGTGTCAGTCCTGTATCTTCGAATGTATTCTTTAGTTTTTCCCAAGCTTCTTCAGGGGTTGTGGTGCTTCGCAAATGACTATAATTTTGCTTCTCGACGCTTAATATAATTTTTGCTCTCGCCTTGGTCATTTTCTTTTGATCATCTGTATATGCTGTGATGCCTTCCACGCATCCCCATAAATCCTCACTTTGCAAATATGCTTGCATCACCCATCAACCGCACGAAGTCTCGTCCCGAACCTCATTTCCCAAATCGTACGGTCCCCTTGTCAGACTGCCTTGCTTGCCCTCACCAAAGACGTCAGACGGCCCTTTCAAAGGCCTTCGATACGGTCGACCACTGCAGGCTGATGCAGAAACTCAAGAGATTGAATTTCTCCACTCCAGTTTTGCAGTGGTTCAGATCATTCGTCACTGAGAGGTATCAAGCGACGAGGGTGGACGGTAAACTTTCTTCATCGGAGCATGTTTTCTCCGGGGTGCCACAGGGCTCTGTACTTGGACCGTTTTTATTTTCTCTCTTCCTATTGGACCTCAATGATGTCGTTCACCTCTCCAGGCTCCTCAAGTACGCTGGTGATCTCCAGTTGTACCTCCACGTTGCTCTACATGAGCTTGAGGAGGGAATCTGCGAGATCAATCACAACATTGCACGCGTGGTGGCATGGACGATGGAAAATGGCCTCCTATTGAACCCTGGGAAGACGCAATGTATGCTTTTAAGATCCTCTCGCGCTTTGAATGTCATAGATAAAGATTCCCTACCGTCGATAAGAGTGGCGGATACGTCTATTCCTTTCTCGGCAGTGGTGAAGTCGCTCGGTGCCCATCTTCAGAGCAATCTGGGGTGGCACGAGCACGTCACATTGTTTTAGACCTTAGTACGTATACGCGTATGTCTCCATCGACGCTGCAGTAGGTGGCCTTGTCTCCTCCATCTAGTCGCAGTTGTTTCAGTGTCAACGCGGTGTTTATTTCCAACAAGGCTCCGAGTTCTTTATCTTTCTGCTGTTCTACGAAGAGTTCGTCTGTCGTAACGATCACTGGCATGTTGATGGCCTCTATCCGTGACAAGGCGTCTGCAACCTGGTTCTTGTCTCCTGCAATGTAAATTATATTGGTGGAGATTTGACTTATGAAGTCTAGTTGTCTCCTTTGGCGCTCTGAGACTTTATCGGCAGGTTGCAAGAACACATACTGTAGCGGTTTGTGATCTGTCAATATAGTCACGTCTCGCCCTTTTACCAAATGTCGAAAAAATTTTAATGCACAATATATCGCCAAGAGTTCTGTGTCATATGTGCTATAACGTTGTTCTGTTTCCGTTAACTTTTTAGAGAAAAAGCCTAGTGGCTCGCTTCCCCTCTTTGGTATTTCTTCAAAACTGTGCCTATTGCTACACTCGAAGCGTCGGTCCTGAGGAGTAGCTTGACGTTTTCCTTCGGATGAGCTAGCAGGGTAGCTTCTGATAGGAGCTTTTTACTCTTGTAGAAAGCCTCTTCTGCCTATGCGGTCCATTCTACCGGTCATTTATCACACTTCTTTGCCCCTACTAAGTACTTGTTCAACGGTGCCAAAACTGCTGCTGCATTTTCGATGAAACGATGGTAGAAGTTGATGATTTCTAAGTATCTACTTAGTTCGCTTATGTTATTCGGTTTTTGGAACTCGGTGATAGCCTTGACTCTCTCGGTTGTTGGACGTATGCCGTCCGTATTCACTGTATAACCGAGGTATTCTACTTCTTTTTCCAAGAATCTGCTTTCCAAGCCCATGTTGTTTCAAACGTTGGAATACTTGTTTAAGGTGTCTCCGGTGCTCCACTTCGCTCTTCGACGCTATCAAAATGTCGTCGATGTAACATTGTAACATTATTTAATTTACGGAAGTCTCCGCAAGGTCGCCATTCACCATTATTCTTGCGCACCATGTGCAGGTCTTGCCCACTGTGACGAGGAGGGTTGGCATATTCCTTGTGTCGCCATAACCTCGAATTCTCTCTTTGCAGCTGCGTATTTCTCTGGGGCTAATCTGCGTGGTTTGTCGGCATCCAGTGGCCCGGTTGTAATAATATGATGTTTCACATCGTGTATGGTTTTTTTAAGTTCCATAGTACGAGTGATTTCAATGTACTGTGACGTGGTATCTTTGATACTCGCCACAAAAATCTCTCCTCTCTCTTTAATTGAGCCATAGAGGAAATACGCGCACGGAACCGAGCAGATAGGGACCTGCGCTACCGATGTGACGCGGGATCGAACGACTTCCGAGGCCTCGAAAAAGCCATTTCGAATTCTTTATTTATTATTTTCGATATATTTCATGCGACACGACTACTCCGAGATAACCAACGAAATATAACGACGACGAATCCGAGGAGAAGGGCCGAGCGACGAACTCCGACGAGAAAGACGCTCCATACGAAAGCAACGACGACGTAGAAAATCGACGAAAGCGACGAGTAACGAATTCGACACCTGACTTCTCGCACGAGGAAAGATCACGTGCAATAACGAAAATCATCGTCATCAACGTCTTCGTAGTCGACGAGCGGAGAAGCAGCGCAACGAATTCGGCAGAAAAGCGTTAAGCGTGCGAAAAAGTCGAGAAAAGCGAAGCAAGCGTAGCGAGATAAATCTTACGCGTTTGAATTGCGCACCTGTAATCCGTAATCCGCAGGATTACACGAGTCCGTTCGGGTAGGTTTGGGCGCCGTCGGTCCAGCTCGGGAGTTCGATTTTCGGGACAATAGATCCCGAAAAATGATTCTAGTTCCGTGCGTTTAAGGAGATACAGGTGTCGGATACATGTATTCGAAATACATTTATTAAATATATATTACAACAAAGAGCAGAAAACGAATACATAAATAAAGAAATGCTGGAGGACTAGCTCAAGGATCTGCAGAAGGAAAAAGATCACTAACAAGCAACGTTCAAAACAAAAAAGCAGCAGATGGAACAGCAGTTCCAACGAACGGCAGCAACTCCAGCAGCAGCAGTTTTATTTTTTTTCATTGCCGGCCATAGCATGCAATAATGCGGAAAGCTTCCGCCCTTTTATAGCATCTTGGCGTTGACGCCACATCCGGACTGAACGACCGGCACGCGGTCGCCTTCTCCGAACTAAAATTAATAAATAATTATTAGAGAAAATCGGAGAATAATAGTAATTGTTTAGCAAAAAAAAAAGAAGTACCAAACTGCTCTGGCTGCTGCGCCTGCTCCTCTGGCTGCTGCGCCTGCGCTTGAGGCTGCTGCACCTGCGCTTGAGGCAGCGCTTGTCGCGAATGTTGGGGCAGATAGTGATTGGGCCGCTGCTGGGGAGGCTGCTGCTTTCGTATGCTTTGCTGCAACCCGTCTATCTCCTCACGATGATGCTGCTCCTGTTGTCGCAGCCGTTCCGTAAGCTGATGGAGCTGCTGCTCCATCTGCTGTATCTTCGCGATGAACGTTGCTTGTTGGTGATCTTTCTCCTCCTGCAGATCCTTTATTGATGTATTCGTCATCTGTTTAAATAATTAAATAAAATTAATTTAAATTAATGTTTAATTTTTTAATATATGTCTCTTATGTATATATTTGAGAGATAAAAGAAAGTGTACACTCTTTAAGCGGAACAACTTGTTTAAAATTTAACTAAACCGTTTGAATTTTTGCAAGAAAATAGAAGGAATAGTTTACTAGATATCGTGCAAATAAAAAAATAATTTTTAAAAATTAAGGAAAAATGAATGTATATTACAGACTAACGTCAGTTAGGTCTGTCCGTCCAAAAAAAAAGGAATAACGCCGGTGGTATATTTTGGTAGATTTCATCAAAATCGATTTATATTAAATCGATAGCTAATAAAAGTGATAAAACAGCAATTGTTTCATTTTTTTACATTAAAAGCTTAGAGAAAAATGAAGAAAAAAAAGGGCTGCAACAATTTATAAGGAAAATTAGAATATTACAATTTTGGAAAAGCCACGAATACATTTAATATAGTAAAATCTGAATTCGATTTTTTAGAAAAAAAACCGTTATTCAGAAAAAAAATTAGGAAAAGTTATTCTGCATAAAAGAGTGTACATTTACTTTGGACTCATAATAGAAATCATGCTTACCCAAATCCATTTCAATATTATCCTTCGCCGCCATTTCTGCCTTCTTTTTGAACTTAAGATGCTGCCTTCTTTAGAAACTTTAGAAAATGGTTATCTACAAAATTAGAAAAATAAATAAGTTTTTTTGGAACATATGTGGTACATTACGAGAAACTTAATGTTAATGCCAAGAGAATTTTAAGAAAATAAGCATATAAATAAAGAACAGATACTTACCGAATTTGTACGTCCGCTTAGGGCAAGGGCACAGAAAGAAATGGAGCATCTGCTATGAATACAGATCAAAGCTACCACTTCATTTGTTATTTTATGAAAAAATTCACAGAAACTTTCGAGTCAGTCATATTCATCGTGATAAGACTATTTCAGAGAATAACATCGGTTGCACCAATCAGGGCAACAACTTTTACTCACTTATAAAATAAGGGGGATAATCGCAAAAAGTGAAAATCAATATATCGATACGAGAAGGAACGCAGCGATAGAGAAAATCAGTTTCTCACAACGGTAAAGAAACAAATAGAGCATCTGCTATGAATACAGATCATAAAGTAAGAATAGGCTGCCCTTTTTGTATTGGCAGAAAGTGCTCACGTAAAAATTCGGATTAAAAAGGAAAGTTTGCTAAAAATTGGAAAATTAAGATTTCGAAAAACCGAAATTTACAAACTAACCAATTAAGATGTAGTCGAAATTTACAAACTAACCGATTAAGATGTATGACAACTGTCAGTTTAACCTCACACCATAAATCCTGTTATCCCTTAATAGAAAGATCGATAAAACAGAAATCAATGTTATTATCGACGGAATTATATATCAATTGTAGCATCGGAAATATTAACTTTCGATTGCATATTAACCAACGACCTCTACCAACGACACCTTACCGACGACGCTCTAGCAGAAATCGAAAAAATGAGAAAATGAAGAAAATTACATAAGAAACACGATTTTATAAAAAAAAACCTTCCTTTTAAAAAAACAATTTTATCAACATAAACAGATAGACTGCGCGAAGACTTGGCGTCTTTTTTTCCTTTTAAAAAAGGAAATTTGAAACAGCTAACATATACTTAACACGAAAGAGCCAAAACTTTGACATTCTGTACAGAAACCTGGCATAGAAAAAAATTTACGAACAAAAAAAGAATTCTTTCGAGAAATTTGATGCTACTTACATAGCGAAAAGAACTATTGCTTGGCAATTGAACGAGGAACCGAAATGCTAGCGTCTTTCCTTTTTGTTACCGACGAAGGAGGTTCGAGTCCCGACGGATCTCTTACGAATTTCTTTTTTTTCAAAAATGAATGATAGCTTAACCTCAAACACCAAACCCTGTAATACCTTACTCGAAATATCGATAAAGCAGAAATCAATATTTTTTTCGGCGGAATTAGAAAACGATTGTGTCGCCGTAAATATTAACCTCAGGAAAGACATGAAAAGGTCTAGCCAACGAACGAACCGATTAAGATGTAGTTTCCTGTATTCCGAAATGTCCGGAACTCCACTATCAGAGGAAAATCTGATATACTCACATCAATCGCACTTGTAACTCTTTCATAAATATGAAAAATAATTAATTACAATTCTTTGGCTAGATGAATATAATTTCTTTATCTGAAATAAGACCACCTGCCAAGAATAGTAAATATACACATTTTATTAAGAAAAAAAAAAAGAAAAAAGATATAGTGATCCTAAATTTGGTACTACAATTTGAATACAAGGTTCATATGTTAATTATCTTAACAATGCATCAGAAAATGTATTACCATCATTAAAAGAACGATAAAACTTCACAATATCATATAAATATCGAGTATAGCATCGCTTGAACCAATCAGAGCAACAAATTTGACTCACTTCTAAAATTACCAGAGATGATCGCAAAAATTGAAAATGAAAATATCGATAAGTTTATGAACGCAACGATCGATATATGCAAACGATTTGCGTCATTCCTTAATGGAATATCGACGTGAATGAATAAAAAATTTTACAGCAAAATTATTACGCGTAATAATAGCTCACTAAGCTATTGTAGCGACTGGCGCTTCTATATATTAGCTCACGAAGCAACTGTAGCGACCGGCGCTTTCATTCGAGCATCCAAAGCTTTAATTATAGCTCATAAAGCTTCAGTTATTAAAATTATTACTACAAGTAATACCAGCTCAAAATACTATCATAGCGAAAGTCGGAGAATAGCTCACGAAGACGCATTTAGCGATCGGGGTTTTCGAATTTCAGTTCGAAAGCATAAATTAGAGCACGCATAGCTTCATATACGAGCTTTAGAGGCATAAATTAGAGGTCGAAAAGATTCAATTTATTAGAGGTTAAAGTTGTCGTTCGAAAAGAAATTATTTAAGGTTATCTGACAAAAAAAATAACTGAATTTATAACCGTAAATCGAAATAGATAGGTCGGAAAACAAAGAAAAAAGAAAAGCGCATTATATTAAAAGATAAGTTGAAGAAGAAGTAAAGATGAAGAAAAATGGCAAGTAAAAATAAGGAAACCGGAACACAACGGAAGAGACGATTAGAGAAGGAAAAATTTAAGCGACACCAAAAGGTCGCAAATGAAGGGAATGAAATAAAGCGACGAAGGGTAGAAAAATATAATGAATATGTTCGTAGGGAATCGGCGAAGCAACGAGAAGCGCGATTAGAAAAAGAAAAAAAAAAGAAATCTAAAGTAAGAGAAAGTGAAGCACCAGAGCAACGCGAAGCTCGATTAGAAAGTTTAAGAATGCATTTGGCGGAAGTAAGAGCAACGGAAACACCAGAGCAACGCGAAGCTCGATTAGAAAGAGAAAGACAGCATAGGGCGGAAGTAATAGCAACAGAACCACCAGAGCAACGCGAAGGTCGATTAGAAAGAGAAAGACAGTATAGGGCGGAAGAAAGAGCAACGGAAATACCAGAGCAACGCGAAGCTCGATTAGAAAGATTAAGATTGCATAGATCGGAAGTAGTAGCAACGGAAACACCAGAGCAACGCGAAACTCGATTAGAAAGAGAAAGACAGCATAGGGCGGAAGTAAGAGCGGCACAAAACGCTGATATTGAAATGTTTAAAAAAGCGATCTACACATTTTGTGACAAAACTTGCGAAATATGTACAAAGCGATGTTACTCAAACCAAATTACAATATATAGAGTTAGCACAGCATCTCCGGTATACTTGCCTAACGAGTTAAGTCAAAAATCTATTTTAACATTGTGTCATCGCTGCTATAAACATGTTAGCAGTAGGAATATTAGACCACCATCCAAAGCTTACTGGAATAACATGGATCCCGGTGCAATACCTGATGTGATACAACAACTATCACAGCCCGAGCAACGTCTCCTATCCAGAATTATTCCATTTGTAAAGATTATAAAATTTGATGGACTATTTGGACAATATGGTTTCCGTGGACAAGCAATACTCTTTGCACAAGACATTTTTGAAGTTAGTGAAAAATTAGAGAATATGTTGCCGAGATCAACTGATAATACGGCAATAGTAGTCGTTACGGAACATATGGAGAATTTGAACGTCACACGCGAGTTTTCTATATCCCGTACAAGAGTATTGGACGCTTTACAATGGCTAATTACAAATAACTCGCTATCTAAAGATGTAATAATAAATCATGACGTTCAGATATGTCAGCAAGATATAGTCAGGGTTACTCAGCAACGACCTATTGAAGTGATCGAACAACTGGATGTGAGCGCATACATGCCAATAAACGAGGAGGCCAGAATTGTACGAGCTTCTTGGAATCAAGCAAATCAAGAAGTCTTTACATCAGGATATGCAGGAGTTCAATGCTGTGCAATGGTGCTCGCGAATATTGTAAGAGCAGCCATTCTTCCACCAAGTAACTGGTCTACAAACACATTGAATGAAAATATGATTGAAGGCGATATTATGTATGGGAATATTAGATTGTTGTCTACTATTAACGACTTAGCATATCCTGTACATGAAAGTGAGTACTTAGAAGTGTGCAATTTCGATGTTATCAAGCAAGATTTCATAATGTATAACAAAGCATTTTCTATTGCATATGAGGAGGAAACTCGTTTTTATGGAAGTTTACAAGATTCTATTAATCGTAACAATTTGGGAATGACATTGAGAGAAGCCATTAACGGAATATTCGAAAATCATCAAGCTGGAGCCTTAATAGCTGTATCAAAAACATTAGGAGTTATGTATTACGGTAACAAGTATTATTTCACTGACTCACATTCATGTGGTCAAAAAGGTGCTTCCGCAATTGATGGTAGAGCTTGTGTAATCGAATGTGATACTATTAAAGAACTTGTTCGAATCTGCAAACGAGCAACCGGATCTCGTAACGTCCAATTCACACTCAATTACATTGATGTTCATGTAAAGAATGACATTATCGATGAACAACCGTTGCAAGAAAATGAACCACTACCGTGGCAAGAAAATGAACCACTACCATTGCAAGAAAATGAACCACTACTGTCGCAAGGAGCACTCGGTCAATCACTTCATGCGACATTAGACGTACAAGCAATACCTGTAGACACATCTGTAATGGCTCCAATTGATTGCATACAACCAGATGTTGAGGAAGAATTAGAAGTATCAAGCAACGTCAATAAGATTATTCGCAAAACAAAGGATAACATCGTAAACGAAGCTCATGAGCGTAAAGCAGAAGAGTTTGCTTGGTTCCATCTGTTCCCTTATGGTCGGAATGGCTTCAACGAACAAACGAGACCAGTGCAAATAACTCCATTAGATTACTTTCAATATCGAATACTAAGCAATGATACAAGATTCCAACGCAATGACTATCTCTTCTATGCATTATCCATGTTTGAGTATTACCGAGTAAAGTCAACGATTGCAGCTTGCGCGAAAAAAATAGAGGGTCAAGATGGAATGGTTGAAGATGTGCATCTATACATTAAGAACTTAAGAGGGTCAGCAGCATATTGGCGAACGGCTCTGAATGAACTGATAGCACAAATAAGATGCCTTGGACCACCGACATACTTTGTGACTTTTAGTTGCAATGATTTGAATTGGTTGGATATGCGAAAAGCTCTTTTAATTGCAGACGGAAAACCAATTGAAGATCCAAGGAATCTCGATATGCTCGCGACGCAACGATTGATAGAAAAGTATCCAGTTATCGTAAGTCGTCACTTCATGGTGCGCGTCAATGCGCTCATGAAATTTATCAACTGCAATAGGGAAGTTTTTGGTGGACGATTAAAAGATTTCTGGTGGCGAATAGAATTCCAGAATCGCGGAAGTCCACACCTACACATGGTCGTATGGATTGAAAATCATCCATCATTTGACACAGAGGAGGGAATACGTATGCTGGACCAAGTTTGTACCTGTCTTATGCCGCCGGAAGGTTCAGAACTATACGAGTTGGTGAAAAAGAGTCAGATCCATCGTCATACTCACTCATGCAGGAAGAACCACACAGCAACAACGTGTCGATTTAATTTTCCGAGACAAGAATGTGTCGTGTCACGCATTGTCGCTCATTCATCAGATGACTTTCTTAGAAACGGAGGACGAATATGTTTATTAAAGCGACGGAAAGAAGAACGATGGATAAATAACTATAATCCAACACTTCTTAGACTCTGGCAAGGAAACATGAACATTCAACCGTGTGGCTCGAACGAAGCTATAGCATTTTATGTCGCCAAGTACATATCAAAGTCGGAACCAACAAAACTCAACTTTAGTATGGCACAAGCGATACGACAAATTGGACGAAAGGAATCGAATATATCTCGTAAGCTTTTCAAAATATGCATGAGAATAATGAAAGAACGACAAGTTTCGGCATGTGAATGCGCTTTTCGGCTGTGTCATCTTAAACTTCGCGATAGCACAAGAAAGTGTGTGTTTCTCAATACTCGAAAGCCAGAACAAAGGTACAAGGTGCTGAAAATTTGATGAAACAGGACGAGCAATTGGATACTATGCTAACATCTTTGAAAGATACGAGAAACGACCTTTCGAGCACGCAGATTATAATTTCAATAATATGAGCCTGCTTGAGTTTGCAATGCTGTTTGAGCCATATTACGCAAAACAACAGGATAATAGTGAAGAAAGCATCGATCAATATGAGACAGAACGACCGACAAGAAAAAAACTGATCAAACTTAATGACAACAGTAAATTAGTTGTCAGAAATCTTACCGGCGGTAAGATGTATAAAGAAAAGTTGTTCAGAATATTGACCTCGACAACATATTTCAAGGTCATCAAAATCGGTGAGGAATCACTAAAGTAAATAATTACCTCAAATTCTTCTAACAAATCGCTTTCTCTACGATATGGCATGTATTGTAGTAGTAAGCTATAGTAATAATTTTCTGGATCAGTTGCTGCCATGAAATAAGGTACACGTACAACCGCAGGAATATTTCTGACAACTAATTTACTGTTGTCATTAAGTTTGATCAGTTTTTTTCTTGTCGGTCGTTCTGTCTCATATTGATCGATGCTTTCTTCACTATTATCCTGTTGTTTTGCGTAATATGGCTCAAACAGCATTGCAAACTCAAGCAGGCTCATATTATTGAAATTATAATCTGCGTGCTCGAAAGGTCGTTTCTCGTATCTTTCAAAGATGTTAGCATAGTATCCAATTGCTCGTCCTGTTTCATCAAATTTTCAGCACCTTGTACCTTTGTTCTGGCTTTCGAGTATTGAGAAACACACACTTTCTTGTGCTATCGCGAAGTTTAAGATGACACAGCCGAAAAGCGCATTCACATGCCGAAACTTGTCGTTCTTTCATTATTCTCATGCATATTTTGAAAAGCTTACGAGATATATTCGATTCCTTTCGTCCAATTTGTCGTATCGCTTGTGCCATACTAAAGTTGAGTTTTGTTGGTTCCGACTTTGATATGTACTTGGCGACATAAAATGCTATAGCTTCGTTCGAGCCACACGGTTGAATGTTCATGTTTCCTTGCCAGAGTCTAAGAAGTGTTGGATTATAGTTATTTATCCATCGTTCTTCTTTCCGTCGCTTTAATAAACATATTCGTCCTCCGTTTCTAAGAAAGTCATCTGATGAATGAGCGACAATGCGTGACACGACACATTCTTGTCTCGGAAAATTAAATCGACACGTTGTTGCTGTGTGGTTCTTCCTGCATGAGTGAGTATGACGATGGATCTGACTCTTTTTCACCAACTCGTATAGTTCTGAACCTTCCGGCGGCATAAGACAGGTACAAACTTGGTCCAGCATACGTATTCCCTCCTCTGTGTCAAATGATGGATGATTTTCAATCCATACGACCATGTGTAGGTGTGGACTTCCGCGATTCTGGAATTCTATTCGCCACCAGAAATCTTTTAATCGTCCACCAAAAACTTCCCTATTGCAGTTGATAAATTTCATGAGCGCATTGACGCGCACCATGAAGTGACGACTTACGATAACTGGATACTTTTCTATCAATCGTTGCGTCGCGAGCATATCGAGATTCCTTGGATCTTCAATTGGTTTTCCGTCTGCAATTAAAAGAGCTTTTCGCATATCCAACCAATTCAAATCATTGCAACTAAAAGTCACAAAGTATGTCGGTGGTCCAAGGCATCTTATTTGTGCTATCAGTTCATTCAGAGCCGTTCGCCAATATGCTGCTGACCCTCTTAAGTTCTTAATGTATAGATGCACATCTTCAACCATTCCATCTTGACCCTCTATTTTTTTCGCGCAAGCTGCAATCGTTGACTTTACTCGGTAATACTCAAACATGGATAATGCATAGAAGAGATAGTCATTGCGTTGGAATCTTGTATCATTGCTTAGTATTCGATATTGAAAGTAATCTAATGGAGTTATTTGCACTGGTCTCGTTTGTTCGTTGAAGCCATTCCGACCATAAGGGAACAGATGGAACCAAGCAAACTCTTCTGCTTTACGCTCATGAGCTTCGTTTACGATGTTATCCTTTGTTTTGCGAATAATCTTATTGACGTTGCTTGATACTTCTAATTCTTCCTCAACATCTGGTTGTATGCAATCAATTGGAGCCATTACAGATGTGTCTACAGGTATTGCTTGTACGTCTAATGTCGCATGAAGTGATTGACCGAGTGCTCCTTGCGACAGTAGTGGTTCATTTTCTTGCAATGGTAGTGGTTCATTTTCTTGCCACGGTAGTGGTTCATTTTCTTGCAACGGTTGTTCATCGATAATGTCATTCTTTACATGAACATCAATGTAATTGAGTGTGAATTGGACGTTACGAGATCCGGTTGCTCGTTTGCAGATTCGAACAAGTTCTTTAATAGTATCACATTCGATTACACAAGCTCTACCATCAATTGCGGAAGCACCTTTTTGACCACATGAATGTGAGTCAGTGAAATAATACTTGTTACCGTAATACATAACTCCTAATGTTTTTGATACAGCTATTAAGGCTCCAGCTTGATGATTTTCGAATATTCCGTTAATGGCTTCTCTCAATGTCATTCCCAAATTGTTACGATTAATAGAATCTTGTAAACTTCCATAAAAACGAGTTTCCTCCTCATATGCAATAGAAAATGCTTTGTTATACATTATGAAATCTTGCTTGATAACATCGAAATTGCACACTTCTAAGTACTCACTTTCATGTACAGGATATGCTAAGTCGTTAATAGTAGACAACAATCTAATATTCCCATACATAATATCGCCTTCAATCATATTTTCATTCAATGTGTTTGTAGACCAGTTACTTGGTGGAAGAATGGCTGCTCTTACAATATTCGCGAGCACCATTGCACAGCATTGAACTCCTGCATATCCTGATGTAAAGACTTCTTGATTTGCTTGATTCCAAGAAGCTCGTACAATTCTGGCCTCCTCGTTTATTGGCATGTATGCGCTCACATCCAGTTGTTCGATCACTTCAATAGGTCGTTGCTGAGTAACCCTGACTATATCTTGCTGACATATCTGAACGTCATGATTTATTATTACATCTTTAGATAGCGAGTTATTTGTAATTAGCCATTGTAAAGCGTCCAATACTCTTGTACGGGATATAGAAAACTCGCGTGTGACGTTCAAATTCTCCATATGTTCCGTAACGACTACTATTGCCGTATTATCAGTTGATCTCGGCAACATATTCTCTAATTTTTCACTAACTTCAAAAATGTCTTGTGCAAAGAGTATTGCTTGTCCACGGAAACCATATTGTCCAAATAGTCCATCAAATTTTATAATCTTTACAAATGGAATAATTCTGGATAGGAGACGTTGCTCGGGCTGTGATAGTTGTTGTATCACATCAGGTATTGCACCGGGATCCATGTTATTCCAGTAAGCTTTGGATGGTGGTCTAATATTCCTACTGCTAACATGTTTATAGCAGCGATGACACAATGTTAAAATAGATTTTTGACTTAACTCGTTAGGCAAGTATACCGGAGATGCTGTGCTAACTCTATATATTGTAATTTGGTTTGAGTAACATCGCTTTGTACATATTTCGCAAGTTTTGTCACAAAATGTGTAGATCGCTTTTTTAAACATTTCAATATCAGCGTTTTGTGCCGCTCTTACTTCCGCCCTATGCTGTCTTTCTCTTTCTAATCGAGTTTCGCGTTGCTCTGGTGTTTCCGTTGCTACTACTTCCGATCTATGCAATCTTAATCTTTCTAATCGAGCTTCGCGTTGCTCTGGTATTTCCGTTGCTCTTTCTTCCGCCCTATACTGTCTTTCTCTTTCTAATCGACCTTCGCGTTGCTCTGGTGGTTCTGTTGCTATTACTTCCGCCCTATGCTGTCTTTCTCTTTCTAATCGAGCTTCGCGTTGCTCTGGTGTTTCCGTTGCTCTTACTTCCGCCAAATGCATTCTTAAACTTTCTAATCGAGCTTCGCGTTGCTCTGGTGCTTCACTTTCTCTTACTTTAGATTTCTTTTTTTTTTCTTTTTCTAATCGCGCTTCTCGTTGCTTCGCCGATTCCCTACGAACATATTCATTATATTTTTCTACCCTTCGTCGCTTTATTTCATTCCCTTCATTTGCGACCTTTTGGTGTCGCTTAAATTTTTCCTTCTCTAATCGTCTCTTCCGTTGTGTTCCGGTTTCCTTATTTTTACTTGCCATTTTTCTTCATCTTTACTTCTTCTTCAACTTATCTTTTAATATAATGCGCTTTTCTTTTTTCTTTGTTTTCCGACCTATCTATTTCGATTTACGGTTATAAATTCAGTTATTTTTTTTGTCAGATAACCTTAAATAATTTCTTTTCGAACGACAACTTTAACCTCTAATAAATTGAATCTTTTCGACCTCTAATTTATGCCTCTAAAGCTCGTATATGAAGCTATGCGTGCTCTAATTTATGCTTTCGAACTGAAATTCGAAAACCCCGATCGCTAAATGCGTCTTCGTGAGCTATTCTCCGACTTTCGCTATGATAGTATTTTGAGCTGGTATTACTTGTAGTAATAATTTTAATAACTGAAGCTTTATGAGCTATAATTAAAGCTTTGGATGCTCGAATGAAAGCGCCGGTCGCTACAGTTGCTTCGTGAGCTAATATATAGAAGCGCCAGTCGCTACAATAGCTTAGTGAGCTATTATTACGCGTAATAATTTTGCTGTAAAATTTTTTATTCATTCACGTCGATATTCCATTAAGGAATGACGCAAATCGTTTGCATATATCGATCGTTGCGTTCATAAACTTATCGATATTTTCATTTTCAATTTTTGCGATCATCTCTGGTAATTTTAGAAGTGAGTCAAATTTGTTGCTCTGATTGGTTCAAGCGATGCTATACTCGATATTTATATGATATTGTGAAGTTTTATCGTTCTTTTAATGATGGTAATACATTTTCTGATGCATTGTTAAGATAATTAACATATGAACCTTGTATTCAAATTGTAGTACCAAATTTAGGATCACTATATCTTTTTTCTTTTTTTTTTTCTTAATAAAATGTGTATATTTACTATTCTTGGCAGGTGGTCTTATTTCAGATAAAGAAATTATATTCATCTAGCCAAAGAATTGTAATTAATTATTTTTCATATTTATGAAAGAGTTACAAGTGCGATTGATGTGAGTATATCAGATTTTCCTCTGATAGTGGAGTTCCGGACATTTCGGAATACAGGAAACTACATCTTAATCGGTTCGTTCGTTGGCTAGACCTTTTCATGTCTTTCCTGAGGTTAATATTTACGGCGACACAATCGTTTTCTAATTCCGCCGAAAAAAATATTGATTTCTGCTTTATCGATATTTCGAGTAAGGTATTACAGGGTTTGGTGTTTGAGGTTAAGCTATCATTCATTTTTGAAAAAAAAGAAATTCGTAAGAGATCCGTCGGGACTCGAACCTCCTTCGTCGGTAACAAAAAGGAAAGACGCTAGCATTTCGGTTCCTCGTTCAATTGCCAAGCAATAGTTCTTTTCGCTATGTAAGTAGCATCAAATTTCTCGAAAGAATTCTTTTTTTGTTCGTAAATTTTTTTCTATGCCAGGTTTCTGTACAGAATGTCAAAGTTTTGGCTCTTTCGTGTTAAGTATATGTTAGCTGTTTCAAATTTCCTTTTTTAAAAGGAAAAAAAGACGCCAAGTCTTCGCGCAGTCTATCTGTTTATGTTGATAAAATTGTTTTTTTAAAAGGAAGGTTTTTTTTTATAAAATCGTGTTTCTTATGTAATTTTCTTCATTTTCTCATTTTTTCGATTTCTGCTAGAGCGTCGTCGGTAAGGTGTCGTTGGTAGAGGTCGTTGGTTAATATGCAATCGAAAGTTAATATTTCCGATGCTACAATTGATATATAATTCCGTCGATAATAACATTGATTTCTGTTTTATCGATCTTTCTATTAAGGGATAACAGGATTTATGGTGTGAGGTTAAACTGACAGTTGTCATACATCTTAATCGGTTAGTTTGTAAATTTCGACTACATCTTAATTGGTTAGTTTGTAAATTTCGGTTTTTCGAAATCTTAATTTTCCAATTTTTAGCAAACTTTCCTTTTTAATCCGAATTTTTACGTGAGCACTTTCTGCCAATACAAAAAGGGCAGCCTATTCTTACTTTATGATCTGTATTCATAGCAGATGCTCTATTTGTTTCTTTACCGTTGTGAGAAACTGATTTTCTCTATCGCTGCGTTCCTTCTCGTATCGATATATTGATTTTCACTTTTTGCGATTATCTCCCTTAATTTTATAAGTGAGTAAAAGTTGTTGCCCTGATTGGTGCAACCGATGTTATTCTCTGAAATAGTCTTATCACGATGAATATGACTGACTCGAAAGTTTCTGTGAATTTTTTCATAAAATAACAAATGAAGTGGTAGCTTTGATCTGTATTCATAGCAGATGCTCCAGTAGATGATATAGGCCGGTTCTGGCTCAGTGGCGAGGGGGATGCGGTGATGCGGGGGGGATTCGACTCCAGCGAGGGGGGGGGGTAAGAGCCGCGACTCGAAGAGGGGATGACGCGAGGTAAGTAATATTGACACCTAGCGATAAGAAGAAACGAATCGCATAGTTTATGTTATGACCGGTATCTTTCGATATCCGATGCCACCGTAAGACCATAGCGAGCATATTATTAAGAAGTTTACATTACACGTTCGAATGATTACGTTTGACCAAAGCAAATTTTATCGCCCCTACGAGCGCGCAGCGTTCCTTCATTAGTCGAGAAACCACTATTCGTGACGGGTCCTACGGCTAAGATCGGTTGGAAAAAATAACGCGTGTGCTTCTAACCATTCTTTCATTCGTGTAACATGTTACCTGAAACATTAGTGAACTTATCGTGGCCACTCGTCATAAACCTATATTTGGGTGGATTCTTTAGTGGTGAAAATAAAACGATGGTCGAACATTTAATGTCTATGGACACAACTAGTTACGTATGCGTATACTACACGAAGAGATTCAGCCAAGCGGTGCATCGGTGGCCTATACGCGCTACACCCCGAAAGATATTGGAGATAATAAATGAGGACGAATATTGCATAGTGTACGCGGTGGCGGACGAATAAAGCAGCATTATTGAAACACGTTCGTCGATGTAAAAGTTTCATTTAAGAGCTGACCAAAGAAAGCGACGTTGTCACCTCCTCTCAACTGCCCGATTTCTTGACGATATACTTCATTAGTCGAGAGACCATCGTACCCATTTGACGTGCGGAGACTACGATCGAGAGAGGACATTTTTGTGATTTATCGAGCATCATGCAGTGCGACCAAGGGAAACGTGTTACTAGCGATACTTTTTCGTTCCAAAATAAAAGAAGAAGAAACTTCACGGCGTAAGTACATGACAAAAATACTTTTATTTTAAAAACTTCTATTAGAAAATTTACTAATCTCTATTCGATTTTTTTTATTTAGTGAACCAGCATCATCATCGGTCGAAGAGAGACCCAAAGTTTCACGCATCCTCGGCCGAAGATACGCTTTAACGAGCGCCTTCTTCAAGTATCTCGAAATCGGCATAAATGTGGGGAAAGACAGCTTCATTGAATTGGCTCTAGGAGATGTCCGAGGAAACGAAATATCTTTTTCAATGTACGCGTGGAAAGAATTATTGAAGGTGAAGGCAACGATAAACCAATTATTCAACACCTTCACGCCCGCGCTACCAACAAATGAAGTTATAAAAATCGGTGACAACGGTGATTTAAGAGTGCAAATCGTTCTAATAGCCGGTGAAAAAAAAGTTATAAAGATATCTGATAATAAAACCTCCATTTTTCTTACCGAACAAACTATGAATAAAATGTACGACTTCGAGCAGTGTATAGATCATATGTTTTCTTGGTTATCGGAGAATATTACGTTGGTACATAGTAAATACGCGCGTTTTGTTGAAATTGTAAAAGAATCGTATACGACGGACTATGTAAACGCTATAATGCGCGATGAAACGTTTGAGAGGCATTCTTTGATCGATTGCGAGCTGCTAGTCATATGTTTAAAAGTGATCTTGTACGACGCGTCGATAAAGCACGATGCATTGAAATGAATCGACGGACTATGTGAACGCTAAAATAAAAACGTTTGAGAGGTATTCTTTGATCTTGAATAAATATATAGAACAACATTATGTAAAACCCATACAAATATTTTTTCTCCTTCCATCCCATTAGGGAGTTCCTGCTAATCTAAACATCCTTGCGATAAAGAGAGGAAGCATAGGTGCGAGAGAGGAAAAAATCAGAGTTTTAAATACTTTTTTATTATATAGATTCATTTTTGTAATACATGGTTTTATAATAATAATTGAATTACATAATATTTTTAACGATGCTCGTCAGCGGGTTGTACTCGACTATGCGATCGTGTATTATTAAGCAATGCGCCGTGGTATCGGACGGCAAGTTCTCCTTACACTCGAACTCTAGTCGTATGTCAATCATCCCACTCTTCAGAGATTCGTTTTGCCGCATACAATTTATAGCGACGAAGGGTCCGTATGTCTTAAAATTTTTGATATCGAGAAGAGGTTCTCCGTGTCCATAGTAAGATTCTTTAAATTTCGCGTACATGTCGTAAAGTACCGCGTATTGATTCTTGTCGAAGTCGAGGTTCAAGCTGTCGTACGGATAAGTTTCGGCATTCAGATAAAGTCGTACGTCCTCGAGTTTGCAACTATCGAATTGGGACATCATTTTATTCGCATTGTTCTTACGCGCCGTCTGCAGAGCGAATATCACGTATCGCGGTTTTTCTGATTGCGTCGTAGTTTTTATCGTCCACGTATGCTTCGTGGTTCTTGGTAGTACAGGGTACTCGTAGAGATCCCACGATCGAAAACTCATGCTGATCGACCGTCCGCTCTCGAGAACGCGTAACATGGATAATCGATGCAGATCTTCCAAAGCAATGTGCGGCATGCGCCATTGAACCTTACGCAATTTCAGTACTGGCTTGAGATTTACCGAACCAAACAGCGCATCCGTGTCGTTTCGCGCGCGGACCAAAATCAACTCGTGACTCGCATGCATCACGATGCGCTTGTAATCCTCGCAGAAACCGAATAGCATGCTCAACGGTACGCAGAAGTTAAAATCTGTCGGAGCTTTGTACACGTGCGTTCTATCATTCTGGTAATTCCAACCGGCATTGGACAGCGCATTGCTTCTCTCCGTTGACAAACTCAAGTGGTTCTTCAGAGTGGTCGTTATCCCAGGATTTCTCGTACGGTCGATCTCGACACCGTTCATTTCGTATCGAATCTCATCGAACATAAAGCTGACGCAATTATTATCGAGAATTATGTATTCGTTGCTTCCTTCGGGTACACCTTCCGGGAGGCTCAATTCACCTTCCACGTATAGGTAACTCTGAGACGGTAGCGTGTACAGATCCTGGTGTTGAATGGGTATTCTTATTTCATCGCCATTTCCGTACCTACTATTGGCGTACGGACTGTACGTGTGCAGTTCAACTTTCGTTATACGATTGTCGAAGACCGGTGCGCTCATCACGTTCAAGATATTATCAGACATTTTCTTCTTCTTTATTTTACTGCTTGTCGACGATTAAACCCAAAGACCGTAGAAATTTCACGTTCTCGGTACGCAACTTCTTCTTCTTCGATGACGAAGCAGCGGGAATATATGTAGGCTTGTTGTTGTCGTTAACGTAAAGGTTCTTACGATCGTCAAAATGGTCGTAGGTCGACTCGTTTTTACCGTAGCGAAAGATTAGCATACTACCGATCGGGCGCGATACGTCGACGCACGTGTAATCGCACCGTTATCTCTTCTCCGCGAAGGTCTATCGGATGTCCGTTCTGATCCACGATTCGAATGATCAGATCGTCTATTGCTCGTACGGCGATCGGCAGGTAAATGATTCGTGGTGGCGTTTCCGATATCTTATATCCTGGCGGTACTTGCGGAGAAAATTCGTGTATCGTGCGTACGAGTTTGTCGTTACTGTACGAGCCGGTGGTTAGGTTGCACTCGACTCGAATCATGTTAACGTTTATGATATTTACGGGCGTGTCCGATTCGTGCCACTCGTTGGGCGACAAGACGCGATTCCTAGAAAATCCCAGCAGAGATCCGACGCACTTTGGTTTCGTGAAGTCGATTCTGAACGAGCAGCGAATCTCGCTCTTCATGGTATTGTTATTCGCTCGCACCTCGATAGGGTACTCGTCGATATTGCTCGATTCCACCTTGGGATATCTTTTCGTTATTTCTCTCCTTAAAAACTTATTGATTGCGTCCAACTCGTACGGACCGTCGGGAATCGAGATCTCTTCGTTCTTGTCACCGAAATAAAACTTATTGTTATTGTTCGCGCTGATATTTGGGATCGTGTTGTACGTCTCGAGACACACGAGACCGAGTTCGTACGCGCCTACGTCGTTCAGATCTATGGGTGGAAAATATCTCGTGGAGAGCACGCTGCTCCTGCCCGTTAACGTGAAGGTCAGCGACATGGTCGAGTGCGAGGATGACAATGAAACGTTCGTTTCGTTCGTAGCGAATTTATTTTAAATTTTCACGAAGAAATTTTACGCACAATTGTCTGCATATGCTCTCGTCGTAGTTTTGAAAACGCGCATGGTTGTACGTGACTTTCGCATCTTCCCCAAAGTATTCGATAAGTTCGTTGGGCGGTCGAAGGTCCCCGAAGCTATCGAAGTACTCGACGTTCGATCCTCGCTTCACGTACGCCACCCAATGCGTTCCAGGGCCGTAGCCATCGTCCAAATTGACGATACCGCACTCGTTCGCCCATACCTTCTTCGGTAACTCGTCGCGCATAAATACTCCTCGAAAATATCGTAATTTTTTACACGAGTTTCGTAGTTGAACGTCGGTCGTGAATCCGCTGTCGCGAACTATTGCTTTTTTGTTGGACTTTTTTTTTTTAAGCATTTCTTCTTCTTCTTCTTCTTCTTCTTCTCGCTTAAGCCTTCTCCCTGTTTGTAGGGCGAGAGATAAAGACCGTGACCTTCCATAGCTCGATTATGACGCTGCAACTCCGCCAGCTGTTTCTTCACGGCTCTCGCGTCGTTCACGGCCTTCGCGACACCCGCTGCACCACCGGTCAACGCTCCGATAGCCGATAAGGCCGGTAATATGAACGGTAGAAAGCCCCCGCGTTTCGCGATAGGAAGTTTCCTCTTCTTCTTCTTCGCTCGCCCTCTCAATCCCATACCGAGTTTCGTTTTAGCTTTCATGGCGGACCAGACCGCGGTCGACGAAACCCTCTCACCCAACGAAGCGTCTTTCGCCGTTATACGCTGCCGCGCTCGCTCGGCTAAAATTTTATCGGCCTCGTGGCGACTTTCGAGATCCTTGCGCTTTGAATATGCTATATCGTGTTCTTTACACGCTGCATCCAGCGGATTTACACCGCGATCACCGCGAGCGAGTCTACTTTGCAGTCGCGTTCCGGGCCCGCAAAATTGATAGCCGGGTATATGTAACTCGAAAGGTAAAGCGTTTATCGCCCTGTTTAAGAGGCCTGATCCTCTCTTCGTCGTATGCATAGATAACAGTCCTTGATCATAGACGGTGGCCCATCTATCTGCGTTTGATCGTCCGGACGAGGGTAGTGCTCGAAGCACCAACGACACGCTTGTACTTCCGGATCGGCTTTTATATGACTCGGTAACTTCTCCCACACGTGAGGTATCTGCCTCTCAAAGAGTGTCAATAGGATTACTTTTGGAACCTGCTTCAACTCCTCCGCGGACAAATCTAACAATGTTCGTTCAATTCGCATGTTCGGGCAGAAAATGAGTCGCGGAGCGACTACGCACCCCATATAAATAGCACGCGTACCCCCTCGCGCGGAGAGTATTATCATCGATCGAGCATCATGCGATTCGTAAAGCAGCCCATCGATATACGCGTTACCGCAAATCGTACGTTCGAGGAAGAACAACAATTTCGAAAACACGGTCCACTGTTACCGTGTAGCATACGCGGTGTGATATGCGGTCCATCCAATTGCGGAAAGACGAACGCGATGATGAGCTTGCTCGAGAGCCCGAACGGTCTGCGATTCGAAAACGTCTACGTGTACTCAAAGTCGTTGCAACAACCAAAGTATCGGTACTTGGAGGATGTACTAACGTCCGTGGAAGACATTGGTTACTTTCCTTTCTCGGACAACACGGATATCGTTCCACCTTCCGAGGCTCGAGCCAATTCGATATTCATTTTTGACGACGTCGCGTGCGACGAGCAAAACGTCATGAGGGAGTACTTCGCGATGGGTCGGCACTCGAGTGTGGATTGTTTTTACCTGTCGCAGTCGTACGCAAGAATACCGAAGCATTTGATTCGCGATAACGTCAATCTAGTGATATTGTTTCAACAAGATGGAACGAATTTAAGACGCGTGTACCACGATCACGTGAACACGGATATGTCGCTGGACAAATTTAACGATCTTTGCGCGAGATGTTGGAAGCGAAAGTATGGATTTCTCGTGATAGACAAGGACAGTCCTATGCACGACGGTCGCTATCGACGCGGATTTAACGAATTTGTCGTTGCGTAGCTAGTTCAGTCGATCAACGTATTCTCTCGAAGGTACATCGATCGTCGCTATGGAACAAGCAAAGACGTTAGTAGACGACGACGGCGGTCTTCCCAGCGATGCGAGGGAGGCTATCGCGAGAGAAATCGCAGAGACGAGCGCGACGATACGCAAAAAACATTTAGCCTTGAAGAACATGAAAATGACTAGGGACAGCATGCTCGAAACTACGTTTAAACCGATAGTCGGTCCGTTGAAGCGATTGGTTGAAAATACGACATCGTTGTCAAAAATCTCATCTCTTCCCACGGAAGAGTTAAAACCGATGTCGCCAGCACCACCACAACCTTCGACGATGGCATTTGAAACACCGGCGATACAGGTCGTAAAACCGATCGTACGAAAGGGGACGAAGCGCGCGGGTACGCGTCCGACGCTGATCGAGCCCAAGAAAGCCCGTTCCGTCGACGATGACGATGGATTTCAGCCGCCGATACATATCGTAAGGCCGATCGCGCGAAGCGTTACCAAGCGCAAGGGAACGCGCCCTGCCCCGTACGAGTGCGACGAAATCAAGAAAGCTCGTGTCGACGCCGATGATGGCGAATTCCCACCTCCGATACAGAACGTAAGACCGAACGTAGGAAAGATGCCCAAGAGCAAGAGGATGCGTTCTACGCCGTACGATCGCAACGATGCACAGTGTCGTGAGGCTGTATAAAAAATCAAAATTTCTACTGTGAGATTTTCATTTTTCAACGTTTGTAACATTATCACAACTCTTCATACTACATGTTAACGGTCGATTTAAATAAATCCATGAACTATTATATGAGATATGTGCAGTTAAAAGCCCAAGAAATAGTCGTGACCAAGATACGTCAGTTTTTCCATCTAACTTAATTCTAGTATATCTCTTACTTGTCACTACTTATATGTATACATTTTTTTTTAATACGTAACAGCGCTTGCGTTTTCGTAAAAAAATGCTTTTCTGAAGTTCTAGGTGTAATGATGACTAAGTAATGATAGCTAGAAACACATATACCGAAAGTAACTATGTTACAATCTTTCAGTAGACTTTTAAAAAATATATATCAAAACACTTTTTTCTTCTTTTTATATAGTGTAGTATGTATCATCATCTGTAAGTTCTGAAAGTTTCATCTGCTACTGTTTGCAACTTTCTGAGATATCATTTTTTGAAACTTTGATGTCACGTCTTCCAGCCGTGGAAGACGCGAATCTTTCTTCATAGCTTCATCTTTGAAGAATGCAAGACGTGTCATTCACTCAAATAGAAACCAATTTTGTAATTGCTTGTTTATATGTTTAATACAATAATAAGAAAGTGCATATATGTTAAATACAATAATGAAACCTCATTTTTTAAACGAAATGAATACAATGTATTCGTGTAAATGAGAACGGTTTTTAGATTTCCGCCGATTAGTTTCTACTCAATATTATTTACTTATTTAGTTATATTGTTTGTGTGTGCATGCATAACATCTTCAACGTTTTCAACTTTTTGATAATTTTCTGAATTAATCCTGCAGATTCCGTATACTAAAACTTGATGAGTCTGACATAATTTTATTTCTGCACTCTGCTTTATTGGAAATATTTCTCTATCATCACTACTTTTATTATGTAGTTATATCAGTGTCACTGCCTTTGTTAAGGCCGTTCACCACTTAATACGTTTGCGCGACAACTATCCTGGTCACAATTGTTGACCGATTTTGACGAGTAAGGGCTTATTTGAAAGCTAAGAAATTTTATGTGAGAATGATCTTTTCCAAATTTTCAAAACATACATATTTCTCGACGAACATCGAAACCGAAAAAAACCCTTCTTGAAATTTTTAAAAAGATCTATCTCACAATAAATCTTTTAGCTTTCGAATAACCCCTTGTTTGTCAAAAATTGAGACCAGGACAGTTGTTGCATAAACGTATTGGGTGGTGAACGGCCTTAATAACTATTTTTCTGCTTTGTCTTTTTAGAATTTTATAACGATATACGCAGTACAATATGATACTTACAACAGACTACGGAAGCAGGAACTATATTATATTTTATACTATACTATTATTATTGTGACAATCGACTCGCGACGAATTTCGCGGAAACGGATCAGGTTACGTGTTCGGGAGTGCTGTTGTACACGAGTTTTTTTCCAGGAATCGGCATAAGTAATATTGAAGAACGCAAAAAGACAATACTTATTTAGTCTTGCCGCGGATTCCGAGTCGTTAACATTGTGAGTTTTTGATCCGTATATTTTCAATACACTTATAACTCAAGGTGCTAAATATGTCACATCAGCGAATAAGAAATAGTGATTTATTTGAGAAATGGCTAAATGCAAGTAAAAATCAGAAAATGTTTGCCGTATTTCAGTACATTTTAGATTTTTACAATCTCAATGAGTCACCAGAAGTAATTAAGGACAGTATTCAGAAAACCGTGGATTATTTCTTATTGAATGTCAGTAATAAATGGAAATCATGTTGTCGAAGACAGGATCTTTTGAAAAAAAAATTCAGTTTGTGGCTAAATACACCCGTAAAATTAGGAAATCCTGTGACTCAATATATGGACCATAGACAGAGCGACTCATCTCAAGAAACAAGCTTTTATAAACGAGGTAGACCGCAGAAACCGTTTTGCGAACTTACAAATGTATCGAAAAAAAAACGAGTTCAGGACTTAATAAAAACTAGAGATAGTGAAGAATTAACATTTGCCGCTGATTGGTCCTTAGATAAATCGCAAAAAGAGGCAAGCTCTGACGAACTGTCGCCCACAGAAACTTTGGCATTATATTTAGAATTGGATCTTTCTTATCGTAAATATAATAGGTTACGGGAGGTAATCAATAAATTACATCCTAATACACTTCCTAGCTACTACTCGATAATGAAAGTCCGAGATGAATTATTACCAAAAGAAATACATGCTACAGAAACTCAGGCTGAGGTTAACTTGCTGGAGTTACTAAATAAGACAGCCAAATCTATTGTAAAAATTGCCGAAAAAAATTACGTAGTTTTCACTCCATCTTCACCTTTAACATTAACATGCAAGTGGGGTTTCGATGGCTCGTCAGGCCACAGCAATTATAAACAAAAGTTTATTGACAGAGATCGCACTGACGAATATTTATTTTTAACTGCTCTAGTGCCTATTCGTTCATGTGAAAATAATACAGGGGTTATTAAATGGGAAAACGAGACTCCTTCGTCCACATTATTTTGCCGTCCTTTTAGATTAAAATTTATAAAAGAGTCTCGTACGTTAATAAATGAAGAGCGAGATAGAGTTACGGACCTTATTAACAATTTAGAGATGGCAACTGTAAAATTAATGGATAATATTAGTGTGACAACAATTTCATTTGAAATGATTTTTACAATGATCGACGGCAGTGTTTGCAGTACTGTTAGTGGAGTGAATTCTACCCAAACTTGCTACATATGTAAAGCTACTCCTAAATTAATGAACCTTCAGACAATAAAAGATCGAATTCCCGATGAATCAACATATAAATATGGGTTATCGACCCTTCATAATTGGATCAGAAGTTTCGAATGTCTTATTCATATTTCATATAGATTACCATTAAAGTGTTGGCAGGTACGTGGAGATAGAGACAAGCAAATATTTAACGCTAATAAACAAAGTATTCAAAGACAATTTAAAGAAAAAATGGGCCTCCTCGTTGATAAGCCTAAGCCAGGATATGGCTCAACGAATGACGGGGATACCGCTCGAACATTTTTTAAAAATACAAAATTAAGTGCCGAAATTACAGGTTTAAATGAAAATATTATCAAAAACTTTAGTATAATAAATAGAGTATTATCAAATGGCCGAAAAATTAATTTAGAGATTTTTAAAGTATTATTGAAAGAGACTGAAGAACTCTATTTATCTAATTATTCATGGTACTTTATGCCAACGTCGATTCATAAGATATTGGTGCATGGAGCAGATGTAATAGGTTCTTTTGCAATGCCTATCGGTCAATTATCCGAAGATGCCCTGGAGGGAAGGCACAAAGATGCACGAAACTTGAGGCTTCATCACACGCGAAAAACATCTCGTCCGGATACTAATTGTGACCTTTTAAAAATGATGTTATTAACTTCCGATCCCTTTATATCTTCATTAAGACCTAATAAATGTAAGAATATTGAAAATACTGATTCCGATATTGATAAATATTTAATATAGAGATTTTTTTAATTTTATTTTAGTTCATCGCATCGAATCACCGAACACCAGTTCGAAAATAATTGTAAATTTTTTTTTAATTAATAATAACAATAATTTTCAGTTTCTAAATATCATTTCAATACATAAACAATAACATAAAAATACAAAATTACGCAAATTTAAAATAAAACGATTTTTGATAACCTTCTCCATATACTCGCGACACTGTGCGATGTCAAGAAAGCTCGTAACGAGAGATTCCCACCTCCGATACAGGACGTAAGACCGAACGTAGGAAAGATGCCCAAGAGCAAGAGGACGCGTCCGACGCCGTACGAGCGCGTCGAGGACGATGATAAAAGCGACGAATTAGATGCGTCGCGAGATGATTCCGACCTTACCTTTTTGTCCGATTCTTTCGAAACATCGGCGCGCAAAGACGGTTTGTTACCTAAAAACAAGCGTGCGTCGAAAAACCCGACGGACTACGTTTATTGGGACGATCCGAACGAACTCGTGGATCGACTGAGATTGCTCGTTTCCTCGCGAAACGCTGGTCATACGGGTCACGATAACGAAATCGTATCTATAATCGAGGAACTCGGCGAAGCTGGTTTGATTATAAATTGAGCGCTCCGTCGATCGTCGAAACAGTAGCTTGTAAAATGCCGATCAATAAATTTGGAACGTCGCTACGGCCGAAGGAGAGCGTCTCCGGTTCAACGTTCCCGTTCAGAAATTACGTACGCGATAACGCCTTGTGTTTGGACGACGATGACGCATTTAATGCCAGAGGTGCGAAGATTAGGCGCGTAGCGGAGCCGGTGGAAGATCGGGACGTCACGACCATGTCCTACGTCAAGAGCGTTCTAAAGGACGCCACGGAAAACATCGAAGCTCTCACGACCATGAAATACGACGCGTTAAAGAACGAACTGGAGAAATCAATGACCGAACGCCTAAACGCATTCGACGAAGACCTCCACGCTCAGCGTGTGGCGTGTATCGAAATATCGAAGAGAATGAAAGCGCAAGCGAAAGGCGAGATGGATGATGTCATCGAAGAACGGATACTCGAGCATCACGATACGATTACAAAAATGCTAAAGTTCGAACGAGATGAAATCGAAAAACTGTTGTACGAAAAGATGAGCATATTGAGCGAACGAATACATCGTAACGGCGAACAGATGCGAGCTTACGGGAGTGCGTTACGGGCCGAGTTGGTGACTATAAAATAAGAGAGGGGGAAACATTGATCAGTCGTCGATCGAAAGTTAAACGATGCATTTCTCGCTATGCCTATAAAGATAACGAAGAAGGTAACGGAACAAAAGATATCGTTAGATGATGCGAATAACGAGCGCTGTGTCAAATGTATGGATTGTTTTGTACGCGTGCTGGAAATACTTTTTTGCTATAAGACGACGGAAGGTCGGTCGGTCGCGACATGGAGAGAGTGAAATTGGTAGACGAGCTGCACGCACCTGCAAGGCGTAACTTTGCGCGCAGACGAGTCATCGTACGCGGATTCGACGACCTCTGGCAGGCTGACTTGGTCGACGTTCGTTCTTACGCGAAACAAAACCGCGGGCATCAATACATACTCACCGTTATCGATGTGTTCAGCAAGTACGCGTGGGCGATCCCTCTAAAGAATAAAAGCGGAAGCGATACGGCTAAGGCCTTTGCTACGATCGTACGGATGGATGGACGAATTCCGAAAAATTTGCAAAGCGATATGGGAAAAGAATTTTATAATACGGATTTTCAGTCTATCATGAAGAAGCACGATATAAATCATTACTCCACGCACAGCGTCATGAAGGCCTCCGTGGTGGAACGCTTCAATCGCACGCTCAAGAACGCGATGTGGAAGTCGTTCTCGTTGAACGGTACCTATAGCTGGATTGGAGCCCTTCCCACTCTGGTGTCCGATTACAATCAACGAAAACATCGAACCATAGGAATGCGACCTATCGACGTGACTCGCGACATCGAGAGTCGTCTCCTGTCGAACGTATACACCTACGACAAGCTTAAAAACATGGAATCGGCGAAATTTCGAGTCGGTGACAAAGTACGCGTAAGCAAGTTCAAGACGGTGTTCGATAAAGGGTACACGCCAAATTGGTCGGCGGAGGTGTTTGAAGTTACGGCGATAAAACCAACGATTCCGGTGACGTACTTGCTAAAGGATTACAAGGGAAATTCTATCGCGGGAGGATTTTACGAGTACGAACTACGAGCGACCGCGTGTCCGGACGTACACCTCGTCGAAAAGGTGTTGCGTAAGAAAGGAAGTAAGATGTACGTGAAGTGGTTGGGATTCGACGCTTCTCATAATTCGTGGATCGACAAGAAGGATGTACTGCAATAACGAAATCACACAAATATATATGTATTTTACGAAATATGTCTTTTTATTTCTCCGACGTACCATGACTTAAATGCCCTTACTTCCTCTAAAGAACAATGCATCCTTTGATTATTTTTTTTTGAATATTTAATTCGATGTAACGAGCAACTTTCATTATTATAATTATTATTATTTATTAAAATGTTAAATTTAGGGCATCCCAAGTTTTCTAAATTGATATTGGAGTATCCCATCCGTTGTAGGAGATCCCTCTCCAAGTGACCTCCCTTATATCCGATGATTGGAGCGCCTAAATATTTATCTATATGGTATAACGCCCTCCAAATCGTCCTGCACGTATTTCTCGCATCCTTGATCCGCAAACGGTATTCCATGTATATTATGAAATACAAAGCTGAAAGAGAAAAAATAATGTTTTATTAGATTTCATTATAAAGAAAGGAAATAAATGATTTACATATGCTTGAGAGTGAAAATTAAAATACATACTTTACCGTTCTCTTGTCTTTCTCGGAAAGATCACCGAAACTTCTTCTTAGGAGGAAATGCTCAATGCAAAAATTATCGTCGTATATATTGACTATCGCTAATTCCTTGCATAGGAATTTGTTATTGATAAAAAACCCGTCCATATCCATTATATGAGTAATCTGAAGTAATATACATCACTAATTATATTTTATGTGTGTGTTAAATTGTGGGGAAAACGTCACATCTTACTTACGCATGGTCCTTCGAACGCCCTATGTCCCTGCCTCTCCATCTTTCTCTTTTCGATTATCTCCTCTCTCTCTCAACGTAAATTGACTCACTTGTCTCGACTGTAAGAAATGAGGAGATTAATTATGATCAATTTTTAAAAACAGAAAAAACTACACGTAACTTTATTTTCACTCACAAGCTTGTTATATCCGGATTGCTGCTTCTTCACTATTTTCTTCACTTTAACTTAGCTATCACGTACTCTACTAGACGTATGGTTCTATGCACAGCAAGAGACTGAGACCGATCGTGAACGCGAGGTATAACGTAAACTTTTTCGTCCCTTATCCCATCGACACCCGAAACGCTTACGGACCATTGAAATATCATGGCGCGTCAAATAAACCTCGCGTTGTTCGAGGGATATAGGATGGTGCAGGCGTTTCAATAGAATACATTTTCAACGTTCTACAACATAGTGTTCTCCTAATTTTATAAGAAGATGCGATAAAAAAGCAACTTATATTTAATTTTTACGAATCCGTTTATTAAAATTTTCATACGCTACATATTCGACTCTTCCCTCCATCCGTTCCGCGGCTCTTTTCCTTTCTCGTTCCCTTTTTTCACCCCTCTTTTTTTTCATCCGCTATATACCTATGCGCTTGAAGAGCAATGGCGATACCCTTATGATCTTTCACGATGCCGTTATCATCATCGTCATTGCTATCGTCGTTGTCGCTACTATCCTCCTCGTCGCTACTTTCAGAGATCGAAACGTAGACATCGTTCGGGAAGTGCTGTCGGTGCAATTCCTTTATTCGAATTTTCTTGAGCTCCTTCTTATAGGCCTCTCTGTCGAAATCAGCTGCATCAATCTATAATTAAAAAATTGGCTACGTACATTTGCAAACATGTATACATGAGCACGAGTTTCATATACTTACGCTCTTCGACCGCATTCGTTCTTGCCGCTCCATTATTCTTTTATAGCAATCGAGGAGTCCAAACCTCATTTCTCTAATATACTTCTCTCTTTTTTCTTCTTCTTCTGACGTCTTGCCTGTCTGTTCTTTCACAGTCACTAACACTAGACTATACTATTACGGGAAAAAAAAATATTTTTCGACGATACTCGTAGGACTAATAATAAGAATAGTGGCTTCTCGACTAATGAAGGGAACGCTGCGCGCTCGAAGGGGCGATAAAATTTGCTTTGGTCAAACGTAATCATTCGAACGTGTAAACTTCTTAATAATATGCACGCTAGGCTATCGGATATCGAAAGATACCGAGAACATAAACTATACGATTCGTTTCTTCTTATCGCTAAGTGATGATATTACTTACCGGAACCTTCGCTTCTCATAATTCGTGGATCGACAAGAAGGATGTATTGAAATAACGAAATCACACAAATATATATATATATATATGTATTTTTTACTAAAATATGTCTTTTTATTTTATTCCTCCATGTATGTATCTATCAATAGCGTAATGTCCCCACGGAAGCGTACGAGTGGAGCCGGGTACGATGAATCGCTTATCGTCGTGCGGGCTAAGCGCTAGTTTTCGCTCGCGGATCGTGTAAACGTTGTGCCGTTCGGACGCGATTCGATTTTGAATGATTATCTTTTCCACTTTGTCGTTCAAACATCGAAGATAATCGTCGAACTCTATACTCTTAGTCGTTACATTCCTCTTTACACCTTTGATTTTCTTCGTAATGCTATCGCTTTACGCTAACGTTAGAGGGGGGTGGGTGGGTGGTGGGGTGTTAGAGGGGGGGTGGTAGGATGTGACGTGGTGGGTGGGATGTTAGAGGGGGACGTGGTAGGATGTGACGTGTGGGTGGGTGGGTGGTGGGGTGGTAGGTAGGACTCGAACGACAAGTGGGTGGAAGGGTGGAAGGGGGGAAGGGTGATTCTTAGAAGCGAGCAGAAGTTTAGTTAATAAATTTAACTTTGAATGACAGTTATTGGGTTAATAAATAGAAAAAACGTATAATTTATCTATTGTGACGTTGTGGAATGCACCTGACTGGGAAAGCAGGTGTTGTCTCACACCTGAGACGCACCCCCCCACTGAGAGGGTTCGGTTTGCCAACATTGATACTAGGTATTTTTATTACCTTCAGCATTTAAGATGGGTTAAAAAAAAGATTGGGATCTATTGTTTCGTATTTGCTTGAGGTAGCCACCCAAGGCGACAGTTAACTTTCGAATTTCATAGTTTACGTTGCGGAAAAAACATGTGTTGTCTCACACTTGAGACGCACCCCCCCACTGAGAGGCTTCGGTTTGCCAACATTGATACTAGGTATTTTATTATATTTTTATTACCTCTCGCATTTAAGATGGGTCAAAAAAATTAGGATACATTGTTCCGTATTTTGCTTGAGGTAACCACCCATGGTGACAACTAACCCTTCGAATTTCCTAGTTTACGTTGCGGAATGTACCTGATCGGGGGAAAGCAGGTATTGTCTAAAAACCTCGGCATGCTTGTGCCGGTCTTCTCGAAAAAAAATATATGGGGGTGTAAACTCTCGAGTTTGAGGCGTACCACAGACACGCTGGCGTTGGTCTTCCAAAAATAAATGGGAGGGGTGTAAATTCATAAGTTTTAGGGATGTACCACATTGCGCCAAAAATCGGTCCTAGAAAGTGCAGGTCTAGCCGCACCTCTACTCCTACCCCCAAAAAATTCTAATACGCCCTCCAACGTCTTGGGAGATGTTTGCATCCTCCACTCCCAACCCCGCAAAATTCTAATACCCCCTCCAACGGCTTAGGAGGTTGACTCTTATATGGTCCAACTGACCAGTCTTCGAACTATAATTGATATATTGTTTCACGAGAGGCAATGCCGGTCGTACAAGTGCCATCGCTACAAGAATTCGCCCTTGCGAGCATTTTTCGTTACGGTGTTACGCGTTTTGATCATGAAACATTGTCTCATGTGATTCAAACATTTTATAACCGCTCATCTATAAAACTTTATTGTGTTATACGCGAAAAACCGCTACCATTATCACGGGATTATATAGCCCTTGAACGTGCAAAGTTCGATTCGTACGTCACCGCGACAGTGTATACGATAGAATCACTTTGGTGTGACGTGACAAAAAACCACATAGAGGTTCTCGAGGCATCGTGTCGTTTGACTCCGGACGCAGTTTTGGATACGTTATTGGGAAAATTAGAGGCATACCGGCAAAGGTGCGCAGTGAGGTACCCGCACGTCGCAGAACCGACCACCTATTCGGATCGGAGCGGGACTTTTTTCCTATTGCTGTATCCAGCGCTACGTCGTCCACTGAAGACTAAAAAATGGCGCCACATTCATTAAGGAATTTAACCTGGCCGATCATCATTAATCAATATTTAGACGAATATTACAATGATGAATCTAAGATCGTGATAGAGCGGCTAATGAGATGTGATCCGTTTAGCCAGGTGTATATTTATCATACCAAAAGGCACAGCCAAATGGTTCAACAATGGGCAACATGTGCTTCACCGCGAGAAATATTAGACATTATTAGTGTGGGTGAATATCGCATCCTGCTCGCGGTAGCGGAGGAATAATTAAATATATTCGCTCCGTAATAAATAATGGATCTAATAAAGAACATTTATCGCCTTTTGGCGGCCAAGTCGGAGCTGATACGAACAAGAGACGAGTATCACAAGTGGTCGCAAGAGTGTGACGATATTTTATTAAATACAGCCGCGTATTTGCAGAATAAAAAAGACAATTTATCGATCGGTGCAAAACGTAGTATAACGTCAATAATCGCGCGTTTGACGTGCATGAAAGTTTTAGTGCGGAAACGCTTTTCGCGAGTGGGTCGTGGACTATATGAGAGAAATCGCGGCGCGAGAGCATCTTCCCTTGTCTGGGAGAAGATTGAATCGGCATTCGAAAATCGTATTTTTACGGGTGCTGTCGTCAACGTCGAACACATCGACCCACGACAATTTCTAAATGACGCGCGTCGTATGGTGACGAGTCGAATTACAGACGCGATCACTACAAATAATTGCATTAAAATTAACGCGACATTAGAAGCCGAGTTCATGATGAACGGGAATGTGGACGTCAAGAGTTTCAGCACGCGTAATCGTGAGCTATACTCGACATCAAATTTGCGTCGTTGGTACTCCGGAGACGTGATGCAACCAATTTTAACGGCAATTGAAGAATTTCAAGAGCGTGACAGCGGATGGGCATTAGTGAAGATATTGTGTCTGATGATGAATATCAACAAGTGCCAACCAATGCATGCAGGTTGCAACGTTCCGATTCCACGGGAACTGGCGCTGAAGAAGGCGATTATTAACGTGAGGTCCAGCGACGATGCGTGCTTCTTCCGTGCAGTTGTGGCGAGCCTCTACCCAGCCACCGATCATGTGGACAGAGAATCTTCATATCCACATTACACCACCGTACTTCGTACCAATGGCTTTCAGATGCCTATGACGCTCAAGCAAATTGGAAAATTTGAGCGTCACAATGATGTTTCGGTTAATGTGTACATGTGGGATAAGAAACTCTGCACACCGCTACATCTCACTTCGAGAAAACGTGGCAGGCACGTGAATCTGCTTCTCATCCAATGTTCAACTCGGAGCCATTTCGTATGCATACGGAATCTTTCCCGATTGGTCTCAAGACAAATTAACAAGCACAAACAAACGAAGCACATTTGTGATCGGTAAGTTAGAGAATTCTTTTATTCATCGTGTACAATTGACTATCGCAATAGATATTAATTATTTCCAATTTTTAGGTGTCTGCACTACTTCAACGCCGAAAAGAAGCTGAAGGACCACATCGTCGATTGCCAACAAATCAACGATTGTGCGGTAACGCTTCCCACGGAAGAAGATAAATGGCTGCGCTTCAAGAATTCTTCACGTAAGGAGCGCACCCCATTTGCAGTATATGCAGATTTTGAATGTCTGCTCGCAAACCTCACTGCTGATGGACATCAACAGCGTACGCAGCCGTATCAGCGTCATCATGCGTTTAGTGTAGGTTATTACGTGCACTGCTCTTACGACTCATCACTGTGTGGATACCGATCATATCGCAATGAGTCAGACTGTATCGAGTGGTTTGTGAAGGAGATGCGCAAGTTGGGACATCGGCTTAATTCAATTTTTCGCACTATTATTCCGATGAAGCAACTTAGCGAGGAACAGGAAAGGGATTTTCGTAGATCTACCATTTGCCACGTTTGTGAAAAACCTTTTCATGATACTGACACCACCAAAGTGCGCGATCATTGTCATTTTACGGGTGCATATAGAGGTCCTGCACACTCAAGTTGCAATTTAAATTATCAAACACCGTTCGTGGTACCGGTGGTATTTCATAATTTGTCCGGCTACGACGCGCACTTTGTCATAGAGAAACTCGCAACCGCGTTCAAGGGTAAAGTAGATCTATTACCCATAACGAAGGAAAAGTACATCTCCTTCACAAAACATATGGATGAAACGCGTAGAAATAGTGAAAACGCCCCGAAAAGTAAGAATATGGATTATGTTAAATTTAGATTTATAGATTCATTTAAATTTCTGAGTGCCAGCCTTGATAAATTAGCTTCTTATCTTGAGAAAGATAAATTGAAAATTTTAACAAAAGAATTTCATTCTCTTAACGACGATGACTTCAATCTTCTTACTAGGAAGGGCGTTTTCCCATACGACTATTTAACATCATATGATAAGTTATGCGAGACGCATTTACCTGAACGTGATGCGTTTTATAGTAGGCTGATTGATTGTGATATATCCGACACAGATTACGCGCACGCCGTTAACGTTTGGACACGCTTTGACATTGAAACGTTGGGCCAGTACAGCGACTTGTATTTGAAAATCGACGTATTATTATTGGCTGATATTTTTGAAAATTTTCGTGACGATTGTCTTCAGAGTTACAATTTAGATCCGGCTCATTATTTCACTCTGCCAGGTTTCGCGTGGGACGTGATGCTGAAATATACCAATGTCGAACTCGAACTGTTAACAGATGTAGATATGTTTATGTTCGTCGAGCGGGGGATACGCGGTGGGTTAAGGCTGTTCACCACCTTTCGCTCGAGTCGCGTGTGACTTCAGCGACGGGAGCGGAAAAAATAATAACTAACTTGTGTTAAGATGTGTGAGTAGTAGCTCTCTCGCGCACGATTCAAAACAATTGAATGCTGTAATATCATATGGTCGGCGTGCGTTGCATTTGTCCGCGCTCGATAGAATCGTAACAGCTTCTCCTATGCTTTGGCCGTGACGCGCATGCGCGGTCTTCAGCCGATCGTAACAGCTGTTCGACAACAAATGCTCAGAGAACGTATCAATCAATTATACTACAATTAATATATAAATGTACAGTTATAAAATATAATCGTACCGATTATTTTAGAGATAGTAATTTGATGAACGGTAGTACTTACGTATATTATTTCTAAAAATCGAAACAAGAGTTCGTTTCCACACTACCTATGAGGTAGAACTCCCAGCGCTTTTTTTTTTCCGTGGTTTCCCCTGTAGGACTAGTCCACCACTACGACTACTACTACTAGTACTACTATATTTTACATATTTACAAGAAAAATATGAAGGGTACAGTGAAAAAAATCGTATAGGCATTTAAAAGTACCATCTTTACTCTAAAAAACCGCGTTGGTAGTTAAAAAATACAAAAACGATTGCGCGTTGTGCGAGAAACACTAAAATTGTTCTTCCCTTGTACCCTTCATATATTTAAACTATAGTACATATATACAAGGTGGCCATTTAAAAACTGGACGGTATTAAACAAAAATAGTTTATTTTTTATTATTTTATTTGGAAATATAATTAATAGATGAAAAATTGAAAACGAAAAGTCATGACTTTCAAACCCTTCAGTTTTACAATGGCCACCCTGTATAATAAATTTACAATATATATATACATATAAATATACAACTAAATAATATTTTATAATAGTAAAGCCAATGGTGATATCTTATTATTTAAAAACCTATGATTGGTCGTTATAAGCATTCTGTGCCTCTATAGTACGCGACGATTCTCGAATCGGAAGATTGCGGGCTTTACGGGAATCAACGATCTCGGGCAGAAGGCATTCGTGATAAAACACCGTAAGCTTTTCTTCCATCTTTTCGGACCAAAAGTGATCGTTTCGCTCAATTTTGTCAACAACCATTCCTTTTGGCGTCCAAACAACAAAATAACACCATTGTCTTTCGGTAACGTGTAAAAGACCCTGCACTTGGTACATGTAGCTGTCAGAGTCTTTTAACTTTGGTATATCATTTTGGAGGTGCATGAATGTAATCTTTTTACATTCAATTCCCTCCATTGGTGTCTTATCCTTCACTGAAGCTGGGCATTTAACTTCAATGAGGGCGTCGGCACCAATAAGACCGTCGGGAGATGCAGCCAAAAACGGTTGATATTTGTCGATGATGAGACCGCTGCCTTCAATATCGAACCCGTACTCAGTGGAGAATTGTCTAATCGCTAACGGCTCTTTTTCAATTCCCCACCTGGTACTATTATTTCCCTTGAAACAGGGATACCGAATTGACTCGACTAATTTTGAACAAGAAGTTCGTGGTCTTCTTTTACATATTGTTCCAAATATTGAAGCAGTTAGTCGTTTCCGACGCTGCTCAATCCATTCAAACGAAGTTCTTTGACCTCAAGTTTCGCGTTCGATTTTCAAGGCGTCTTCTCCTTTTAAAGTGTCTAAAAATTGCTGTTTAGCATAAATTAAGTCCTCGGCGCTTAAATCAGTCGCCTGAGGACATGCTGCATTTGGGCCATAATCACCGTCGACGGGCTGAATGTTACGCTGAATTCTATTCGCGGGACGCGGAGGGTTTGTTTTCCGCGATTCGCGAGCTTTAGATTTTTTATTCACATATTGTGAAGTAAAGTTACCCATTCCTTTACTTGACAATTTCTCACTAATTTCACGATGCAACGTGCCGGCGGAATTCATGCTTATAACAGCACCTTCGCAACGAGTTTGATATGAGCCGCGAAGAGCAAAGTTAACGCGCTTGCCACCGATAAACTTGGCTACGAAAGAATTATAAAGCTCAGCGACGTTATTGTCTACGTCCCAGATCAAACTCGATGCGTTATTTGCAACACGATACATTGCCGATTCAATTTGATCAAAAATTCCCGTGGCTTGCATCGCCTGGACGTGATTACTTTCGCCAGGTTTTGCTTCGCCATTGCAATAATACCCGCGGTCTCGACATTGTTCATGATGGCCAAAAATATGGTACGGCCCGTTGCGAATATCTTTTTGCAACTCCTCCACGTTGCGATATAGAGGCTGATCTTCTTGCCTCTTTCTATATTTAATTGCTGATATAACAGCAGTTCGCAAACGTTTCAGATTTTGCCGTAAGATATTTCGCTGCATGACGGTGCCGAAATTTCGATTTAGACAAAGAGCCTGCAAACGGCTACTATAATTCCGTAAAATATGATTCCGGCATTCTATTTTTTCCACAAGTAATTGTGGACCGTACGGCAATGCATCTATTAGCTTCCGATGCACGCTGCTATCGCCATCCCCGATCAATCTTGTATATTTTAGACCGTGCATTTCGACGCTACAGCAAAAACCCTCTACAAGCGCGTCTGATTCCATTTGCGTTGTCGGCCCAGAAAAATTTTTATAACATTTATGCTCGCGATCAACTAAAGCAGCACGGTCGACTCGATCGCAAAAAGAGCAGTACTTGTTTCGTACGCCGATAAATAAAACTTTTTTTGTTTCATAACCAATTATGGCCGCAACGCCCGATAACGAGTTGTAATGCGTTTTATAAGACCGTTTGGCCCATGATCCATCCGCGACGACGGTGATACAAGGAATACCGTTCTGATCTACATTTCCCTTCAGACAGGCAATCCTCCTCTCCTCCTCTGCTGCTTGAGACATTAGTCTGTACGCCGTATCATGGAAAATTTTTGAGACGATATCGTGATACTTTATTCACGTACCGTTTGCCAAACATGGCATGTCTATCGCGGCACAAATTTCTTCTAATTGCGAATGTCCACCGCCTGTAGATACCATTCCTGATACCATACAAGCGTTGACATTCGCTTCTTTTTCGGATGTTTCATCAGTCTCAATTTTTCTAATCAAACCGCACATACGACATTTTAATTTTATTATACTAATAAACCCGTTGCGGGATTCAGAGACTGGAAACATATCCGCGACCGTACATGAAAAAGGATCATGTACACCTATAGCAAAAAGGCTGTTCAAAAAATATGAAATGTTTACTAAACGACGCCCGGATAACTGAAATGAATTTTCTTCGTTTCCTACACTAGCCGATACGCGTTCTATAAGCAGAGGAGGGGAAGAGGATTCGTTACTATTTTCATTATGAATATGTACCTGAACAGATTCCGTAGGAGGATTCTGTGTTTCTGCATTCAATACCTCAAAGGAAGCTCCCACGATGTCCTCATTGATCTTTATTCCTTCTTTCTTCTTCTTCCAAAAATGTAAAAGGCCGGTAGTATTTTTCTTCTTAGTCATTTTCACGTATCTCCCCTTGGGAGCCATCGCAAATATATACTAAGTCGGATCGGTATCGATTGCCGACTGACCAAATAACCGAAAAAAAACAAATGAAAACGGCCAACGCGGAAGTGTAAAAGAGCGAAACGATTGTAAGACTGAGAGAGATAAAAAAAATAATAGAATTCGAAAGAAAAGAAGCACTGAGCGTTTGCTCGCACGTCTCCTTACATTTAGTATTAGCATCTTACAATTTATAAGTGGTCAATACAATATAGTCAGTGGTCACGTATTTAAATATTTTGGCCCTTTAAATTATTTGCTCTTATACTATTTCAAATAATTACATACATATATATAATGTATAGCAGTACTAGTAGTAGTAGTAGTAGTAGTAGTAGTAGTCGTACTAGTAGTAGTAGTAGTAGTAGTACTAGTAGTAGTAGTAGTCGTACTAGTAGTAGTAGTAGTAGTACTAGTAGTAGTAGTAGTAGTACTAGTAGTAGTAGTAGTAGTACTAGTAGTAGTAGTAGTAGTACTAGTAGTAGTAGTAGTCGTACTAGTAGTAGTAGTAGTAGTACTAGTAGTAGTAGTAGTCGTACTAGTAGTAGTAGTAGTAGTACTAGTAGTAGTAGTAGTAGTACTAGTAGTAGTAGTAGTCGTACTAGTAGTAGTAGTAGTAGTACTAGTAGTAGTAGTAGTAGTACTAGTAGTAGTAGTAGTAGTACTAGTAGTAGTAGTAGTCGTACTAGTAGTAGTAGTAGTAGTACTAGTAGTAGTAGTAGTAGTACTAGTAGTAGTAGTAGTCGTACTAGTAGTAGTAGTAGTAGTACTAGTAGTAGTAGTAGTAGTACTAGTAGTAGTAGTAGTAGTACTAGTAGTAGTAGTAGTCGTACTAGTAGTAGTAGTAGTAGTACTAGTAGTAGTAGTAGTAGTACTAGTAGTAGTAGTAGTAGTAGTAGCGCTGGAAATTTTACCTCATACGTAGTATTGAAATAAATTCAGGTTTCGATTTTTAGTATAGTAATATATATAAGTATTATTTTGTTTTTGACCATTGTTCATCAAATTATTATTTGTAATAACATAATCGGCATAATTTTCTTTCATAAGGTATCAGAATACTTTGACATGATTTTTCTTAAAGATCACAGACCTTTTTCGAGTTTCTGAAAAGATAGGGTACTAGATTGAACCTTCCTCTTTCGAATGAGACCGTGATCATAAAAATCGGTTTATAATTACGTCTAGTATCTTCGACCGCGTGAACCATAAGAAAATCAGCTGTTGTGAACGTCCTTCATCTATGTAGTACCTCATTTTTTACGAAGTTTGCAAAAGTTTGAAGGAATGGAATTTTAAAATAGAGATGAATATTAAATATTCTATATCACATTATATATCATTATCTATCTTTTCAGAAATTCATAAAAGTTTTATTATGTTTTACTTACTACTGTTTATACTTATAAACAGCTGATTTTATTTATGATTTGCGCTGTCGATGACAGTAGGCGTAATTGTAAACCGATTTCGATGATCAAGGTCTCATTCGAAAGAGGAAGGTTCAATCTAGTTCACTATCTTTTCAGAAATTTGTTAGCGTATCTCACTCTTTCAGAAACTATCTTGGAATAAACAGTATACTTTGACACGAATTTTCTTAAAGAAAAAAAAACATTTTTGAATTTCTGAAAAGATAGTGAACTAGACTGAACCTTCCTCTTTCGAATGAGACCTTGATCATCAAAATCGGTTTACAATTACGCCTACTGTCATCGACAGCGCAAATCATAAATAAAATCAGCTGTTTATAAGTATAAACAGTAGTAAGTAAAACATAATAAAACTTTTACGAATTTCTGAAAAGATAGATAATGATATATAATGTGATATAGAATATTTAATATTCATCTCTATTTTCAATTCCATTCCTTCAAACTTTTGCAAACTTCGTAAAAAATGAGGTACTACATTGATGAAGGACGTTCACAACAGCTGATTTTCTTATGGTTCACGCGGTCGAAGATACTAGACGTAATTGTAAACCGATTTTGATGATCAATGTCTCATTCGAAAGATGAAGGTTTAATCTAGTTCACTATCTTTTCAGAAATTCAAAAAAGTTTTTTTATCTTTAAGAAAAGTCGTGTCAAAGTATACTGTTCATTCCAAGATAGTTTATGCAAGAGTGAGATACGCTAATAAATTTTTGAAAAGATAGTGAACCAGATTAAATCTTCCTCTTTCGAATGAGACCTTGATTATCAAAATCGGTTAGCAATTACGTCTAGTATCTTCGACCGCGTAAACCATAAAAAAATCAGCTGTTCTGAACGTCTTTCATGCCGTGCTGGTTTTCTGCCTGCGAGCTATTGCCAGAGAAACGCGTTTCCTTGCCTTCAGAACAGATCGGGAAAAAAACAGAGCATCAGTCCTCGCACACACAGAAACGGACATCCGTGTGCTTTTTGGAAACAAAACACACTTACGCTACTCGCGCGTATACATGTTTATTAGTAGTGGTGCCTAAGTTTCGGCTCTTCCGCCGCAAATTTCAAGGGGCGCCACTTTACGGCAGTTATTTTTCACAAAAAATGTCTAAAAAAGCGTTTACGCGGTCGAAGATTCCAGGCGTAATTGGAAACCGATTTTGATGATCAATGTCTCATTCGAAAGAGGAAGGTTTAATCTAGTTCACTATCTTTTCAGAATTTTGTTAGCGTATCTTACTCTTGCATAAACTATCTTGGAATAAACAGTATACTTTGACACGATTTTTCTTAAAGATAAAAAAACTTTTTTGAATTTCTGAAAAGATAGTGAACTAGATTAAACCTTCATCTTTCGAATGAGACATTGATCATCAAAATCGGTTTACAATTACGCCTGGAATCTTCGACCGCGTAAACCATTAAAAAACTAGGGGTGGTGAACGGCCTTAAGTCAATGTTCCCATAGGTATGCTCGTGCGAATAACAAATACGTACCTACGTACGATCCATCGAAACCCTCAACATATCTCATGTATTTTGATGTTAATAATTTATATGGTTGGGCGATGTCGCAACCTCTTCCTCATAGAGGTTTTCAATGGATCGAAGGGCAAGCGTTGCTCGATTTCGACATAAATTCAGTTTCGGTGGACGGTCCCACGGGATACATCTTGGAGGTTGATATTGAATACCCGCGTGAGCTTCACGATTCACACGCCGATCTTCCATTTTGTCCCATCCAGGATAAGCCACCGGGCAAACGCGAGCAAAAGTTACTTGTAACATTAAAATCAAAAGAACGGTATGTGGTACACTATCGATACCTTCAACAGTGTCTACACCATGGCTTGAAATTAACAAAGATACATCGCATTTTAGAATTCGAACAGTCATGTTGGTTACGCGAATACATTGATCTTAATACGAAATTTCGTATTCGTGCCACCAACGACTTCCAAAAAAATCTATTTAAATTAATGAACAACGCGGTGTTTGGCAAAACAATGGAGAATGTGCGCAATCATCGTGATGTTAAATTAATTACGCAATGGGATGGAAGATTAGGCGCGGAAGCGCTGATAGCGAAACCTAATTTCCACAGTCGTACGATATTTTCAGAAAATGTTGTAGCCGTAGAATTAAATAAATTAAACGTCGCGCTGTGCAAGCCTGCATATGTAGGAATGTCCATACTAGACATATCGAAAGTATGTTTGTATGACTTTCATTACAATTACATGAAATCGCGTCTCCAGGATAAATGTAAAATATTATATACGGATACGGATAGTCTTATTTACGAGCTTGAGTGTGATGATGCTTATACCGAAATAATAAAGCCTGACATAGATCGTTTCGACACCAGCGATTACGCTGAAAATAATCCTTATCATATCCCACGTGTAAATAAAAAAGTATTGGGTATGATGAAGGATGAGAATAATGGCGCGGTTATGACCGAATTTGTTGGTCTTCGAGCGAAGATGTACGCCTTTCGTGTGAGTGGTGACGGAGGTATTGACAACATAACCAAAAAAATAAAGGGTGTTAAGAGAAACGTTACGGCTAAGTGTATACAGTTCGATGACTATCTTCGATGCTTAAATGATAGAGCGGAAAAGGTAGTTAGCCAAAATCGAATCGCATCCAAACGACATAACGTTTATACGATTCGTGAGCGAAAACTGGCACTTAGTCCATACGATAATAAAAGATTCGTTATACCCGGCTCCACCAGCACGCTTCCTTGGGGGCATTACGCGATCGATATGTACATAGAAAAATAGGAAATATATATTTTTATAGTTTGTAAATACATAGATATTTTTTTATAGTTTGTAAAAATACATATATGCTCCACTCGCATGCTTTGGTAGGGATAAGGGAAGAAAATGATTGTTTGTAAATACATATATATATATCAGTAATATGAATTTATTTGTGCATTATTACAATACATCCTTCTTATCGATCCATGAATTATGAGACGTATCAAATCCTAACCACTTCACATACATCTTACTTCCTTTTTTACGCAACACCTTTTCAATGAGATGCACGTCCGGACAAGTGGTTGCGCGTAGTTCATGCTCATAAAATCCTCCGGCAATAGAATTTCCCCTGTAATCCTTTAGCAGGTACGTAACCGGAATCGTTCGTTTTATCGTTATAACTTCAAACACCTCTGCCGACCAATTCGGGGTGTATCCTTTGTCAAACACCGTCTTGAACTTGCTCACACGCACTTTATCACCAACTCGGTATTTCGCCACTTCAATGTTTTTAAGCTTGCTGTAGGTGTATACGTTCGATAGGAGATGATTCTCACTATCGCGAGTCACATCGATAGGTCGCATTCCTATAGTTCGATGTTTTCGTTGATTGTAATCGAGCACTAGTGTGGGAAGGGTGCTGATCCAGCGATAGGTACCATTCAATGAGAACGACTTCCACATCGCGTTCTTGAGCGTGCGATTGAAGCGTTCCACTACGGAGGCCTTCATGATGCTGTGCGTGGAGTAATGATTAATATTATGCTTCTTCATGAGAGATTGAAAATCTGTATTATAATAGCTATTTATGCTACAAGTGGGAAAAGTGGCAAATTATGGTATACGTTAAATTTCCGAAACGAGCCGATAGTGCGTGCTGTGGAACAGGGGAACGAGTGGGAACTTAATCACACGAGTTCCCCTGGAACACAGCACAAGCAGAGGCGAGTTTTGGAAATTTGACCTATACCAGATTTGCCACTTTTCCCACGTGTTGCATACAAGATTTTATGCAATCCATGTTTGGAATGTTTAATTTTTGGAGAAACATACTTATATAGGCCATAAACTAAGGCCTAAACATAGTTATAGACCTTAGTTTAAGATAGTTTCTTAAGAACTGGTCAGTTTGTAGTGGTTCCCAAGAAGCGTCGGTAGCCCAGTGGTCTAGATGTAAGACTAATGCGCTGGCGGCCCGAGTTCGAGTCTCGCCAGCGCCAAAATTTTTTGTATTTGTACGTGTCGTAAATTAAAGTATATATCGTGAAATAATATTGCCTTGATTGAACTGTGCGGGAAAGTGATGACGTAGCGTGCGGGAATGTGATGACGTAGCGTGCGGGAAAGTGCCAAACTGTGCGGGAAAGTTCTACCCTGTGAGATAATAGCACATTACAGTATACCCATCGGATATTGGTCACTTTGCGCACACTATCCAGCGCTCAAAAAGTGAACTTTCCAAGCATGGATTGCATAAAATTCTTTTCCCATATCGGTTTGTAAATTTTTTGGAATTCGTCCATCCATCCGTATAATAGTTGCGAAGGCCTTGGTCGTATCACCTCCGTTTTTACTCTTTAGGGGGATCGCCCATGCGTACTTGCTGAAGACATCGATAACGGTAAGTATGTATGGATGTCCACGGTTTTGTTTGGCGTAAGAATGAACATCAACCAAGTCCGCCTGCCAGAGATCGTCGAATCCACGCACGATGACTTGTCTGCGTCCAAAGTTACGTCTCGCTGGTGCATGTAGCTCATCAACTAATTTCACCTTATCTTTACTGCAACCACTCATCGTCATACCTTTTATGTTTCTGAGCGCGAAAAAGTATTTCCAACACGTGCATAAAACAGTCCATACATTTAACACAGCGTTCGTTATTTCGCTCATCTGATAATATCTTTTGTTTCTCATCAAACACAGTATTCTTTGTCATCTTCATAGGTATAATGGGAAAAGCATTGCTCAACAACCCACCAACGACTGACCATTATTTCACTCCCGCACGACTCTTATTTTATTAGCGTTATAAACTCAGCTCTTAATGCACTCATGTAAGATTGCATTTGTTCAACATTATGTTGTATTTGATCGCTCAGTGCATTCGTCTTATTAAATATCAGCTTTTCGATTTCAACTCGTTCGTCACTGATAATTTGTTTAATTGTATCGATATGTTCGTGTATCCGTTCTTTCATGGCATACCCCATTTCAAGTTTCGATCGTGTCACCATTTTTTTCGATATTTCAGCAAACGCAACGCGCTGCCCATCGATGCCTGTGTCCAGCGCGTTTATGCGCTCGGTCATAGTTTTTGTAAGAGCACTGATCTCCGCACTGATAGTACGCTCTAGATCATTCTTTAACGCAAAGTCTTTCATGGCTATAAGATCTTCGATGTTTTCCATGGCAACCTTTAGAACACCCTTGACGTATGCCATGGTTGCAGCATCACGATCTTCCTCCGGCTCTGCTACGCGCCGTATCTTCGCTTCTCTAGCATTAAATGTATCACCATCGTCCAAACATAGGGCGTTGTCATGTACGTAATTTCTGAATAAGAATGTTGAACTGGAAATGCCTTCCTTCGGTTGTAGCGACGTTCCAAATTTATTGATCGACATTTTACACATCACTGATTCGATAATCGAGAGAACACTCAATTTATAATCAAACCAGCTTCACCGAGTTCGTCGATTATGGATATGATTTCGTTATCATGACCGGTATGACCCGCGTTTCGTGAGGAAACGAGCAATCTCAGTCGATCCACAAGCTCGTTCGGATCATCCCAATAAACATAGTCAGTTGGATTTTTCGATACACGCTTGTTTTTAGGTAACATACCATCTTTGCGCGTCGATGTTTCGAAAAAGTCGGACGAAAAGGATATGTCGGAATTCTCTTGCGACGTATCGAATTCAGTCATCGTCACGTTTGATTCGTCATCATCATCATCATCGTCGCTGGCGAAACGAGCTTTCTTGACGTTAACTCTATCATGCGATGCCACGCGTTTGGTTCCCCTTTGTACGACCGGCCTTGTGACCTGCGCCGTGGATACCAAGGGTAATGGTGGTGGGAATACATCATCATCATTGAAATGAGCTTTCTTGATATTTACACGCTCGTACGGTGTTGGACGCTTGGGCCCTTTTCGTACGCTCGGTCTTACGACTTGTATCGCCGATGTTGAGGACAATGGTAAACATCCATCATTGCTTGTGAAACGGCCCCTCTTTACGTCTACGCTCTCGTACGACGTTGGACACGTCCCTCTACGTTTGATTCCATTTCGTATGATCGGCATGCATCCACTGTCATTGCCAAAACGGGCCCTCTTGTCGTCCACGCTCTCATATGACACCGGGTACGCCCCTCTACGTTTGGTTCCATTCCGTATGATCGGCATTTCGACCTCTATCGGCATTTCGACATCTATCGGCACTTCGGCCCTCATAGACTTTTCAGCGTCCATCGTTGGTGATGAGGGTAGTTCTGGTGGTGGTGATTTTAACTCTTCCATGGGTGAAGACGAGATCTTTGGTAGTGATGCTGTATTTTCGACCAATTGCTTCAAAGGATCGACTATCGGTTGAAACGTAGCTTCCAGTATTTTGTCCCTCTTAATCTTCATGGCTTTCAGTGATAAATTTTTTGCACGTATGACTGCGCTCATCTTCGCGATTTCTCTCGCAAGAGCCTCCTTCTTCATGTCGTTCTCCATGGGAACGTCAACGTTTGCATGCGCCTTTGCTTGCTCCATAGCGGTGATCGATGCAACTTCGAGAGAGTACGTTAGTCAACTGAGTTCTTTACATGGTGACAAATTCATTAAATCCACGACGATATCGACCATGATGTATCGGACTGTCCTTGTCTATCACGAGAAATCCATATTTTTGCTCCCAACATCTTGCACAGAGGTCAGTAAATTCATTTAATGACATATCTGTGTTTACATGGTCATGATATACATGTCTTAAATTCATCCCATCCTGTCGAAATAAAATCAATAGATTGGCATTATCACGAATCAAATGCTTTGGTATTCTCGCGTACGACTGAGACAAGTAAAAGCAATCCACACTCGAATGTCGACCCATCGCGAAGTACTCTCTCATAACGTTCTGCTCGTCGCATGCAACGTCGTCAAAAATGAATATCGAGTTGGTTCGAGCTTCGGATGGGGGGATGATATCCGTGTTGTCCGAAAAGGGGAAGTATCCTACGTTTTCCACGGGCGTTAGTACATCCTCCAAGTATCGATACTTCGGCTGTTGCAACGACTTCGAGTAGACATAGACATTTTCAAATCGTAGCCCGTTCGGACTCTCAAGCAAGCTCATCATCACGTTCGTCTTTCCACAATTGGATGGTCCACATATCACGCTACGTATGCTACATGGTAACAGTGGGCCATGTTTTCGAAATTGTTGCTGTTGTTCTTCGAGCGTATGATTTGACGTAACGCGTATATTGATAGGTTGCCTCATGAATCGCATGATGTACGATCGAAGATAGTACTCGTTGCTCTAAAGGGCACACGGCCTATTTATAGCGATACGCGACTGCTCTCGAGCTCAGTATGAAGACGCTACTTCCACGAAGCTTGCTCGATTTGTCTGCAGAGGAGTTGGAGTACATTCCGAAAATAATCATATTGAAACACTTTGGTGAGGAGATACATTACGTGTGGGAGAAATTGCCGTGCCATATAAGAGCTGATTCGGAGGTGCAGACGTATCGCAGGTGTTTTGAACACTACAATCGCCCGGAAGATCGCACACATATAGACGGACCACCATATATGTCCAAGGACTGTTATTTATGTGCACGACGAAGAGAAGATCAAGCATCTTAAACAGGGCGATAGACGCACTGCCTTTCGAATTGCATATACCCGGTTATCAATTTTGTGGGCCTGGTACGCGGTTGCAGAGTAGGTTCGCTCGCGGCGATCGCGGTATAAATCCGTTAGACGCAGCTTGTAGAGAGCGCGATATTGCCTATTCTCAACGTGAGGATTTGGAAGGACGTCACGAGGCTGATAAAATTTTAACTGAGCGAGCACGACAACGTCTAACGGCGAAGGACGCTTCATTGGGTGAGAAGGCTTCATCCGTCATTGTTTGGTCCGCAATGAAAGCTAAAACGAAACTTGGTATGGGCTTGAAAAGAGGGGGGAAGAAGAAGAGGAAACTCCCTATCGCGAAACGCGGCGGCTTTCTACCGCTCCTATTACCTGCATTATCTGTAATTGGAGCGTTGACCGGTGGTGCGGCGAGTGTAGCGAAGGCCGTAAACAACGCGAGGACCGCGAAGAAACAGCTGGAGGAGTTGCAACGTCATAATCGTGCTATGGAAGGTCGCGGTCTTTTTCTCAAACCGTACAAACATGGCTGGCTTAAGAAGGAAGAAAAAAAAAAAGTCCAAAAAAAAAAAAAGTCCAAAAAATAACTCGTGACAGTGGATTCACAACCGACGTTCAGCTACAAAACTTGTGTAAAAATATACGACATTTTCGTGGTGTATTTATGCGTGATGAATTACCAAAGAAAATACGATCGCACGAGTGCGGTATCGTCAATTTGGACAATAGCTACGGTCCTGGGACTCACTGCGTTGCATACGTGGAGCGAGGATCGAACGTCAAATATTTCGATAGCTTTGGAGACCTTCGACCACCGGATGAACTTATCGACTACTTTGGGGAGGATGCAAAAGTCATGTACAATCATGCACGTTTTCAAAGCTATGACGAAAGCATATGTGGACAATTGTGTGTAAAATTTCTTCATGACAACTTAAAATAAATTTACTTCGAACGAATGTTTCATTGTTATTTTCACCCTCATGCTACAACCATGTCGCTCACCTTCACGTTAACGGGTAAGAGCAGCGTACTCTCTACGAAATATTTCCCACCTATAGACCTAAACGACGGAAGCCAATACGAGCTCGGAATGGTATGTCTGGAGACGTACAACACGATTCCGAACATCAGTACAGATAAAAACAATAAGTTTTATTTCGGTGATAAGGATGAGGAGATCACGATTCCCGACGGTTCATACGAATTGGATGCTATTAATAAGTTTTTACGGCGGGAGATGGTAAAAAAATATCCTAACACTAAATCGGTGGATAATGGCGATGAGTATCCTATTGTAGTGCGAGCGAATAATAACACTATGAAAAGTGAGATTCGTAGCTCGTTCAGAGTCAACTTTACAAAGTCGAACTGTGTTGGATCTCTGTTGGGATTTTCTGGGAATCGTATCTTGTCGCCCAATGAATGGCATGAATCGGATACACCCGTAAATATTATAAGTGTGAGCATGATTCGAGTGGAGTGCAACGTGACCACTGGTTCCTATAGCAACGACAAGCGCGTACACACGATACATGAATTCTCGCCTCAAGTACCACCAGGATATAAAATATCGGAAACGCCGCCACGAATCATTTATCTGCCGATCGTCGTGCGAGCAATAGACGATCTGAGCATTCGAATCACGGACCAGAACGGACATCTGATAGACCTTCGTGGAGAAGAAATATCGGTGCGAGTACACGTACGTCGGCGTATTGCGCATGATCGGTAATATGCTAATATATCACCACGGCAGCAACGAGCAGACATACGGCAACAATAAGCCATCCATAGTTCCATCGGCAATTACTAGCACCGTCGAGACCGTTCGTGCACAAACCAACGTATCACCTAAGAGGAAGTTGCGTGCTGAGAACGTGAAATTTCTACGGTCTTTGGGGTTAATTACCGCGCGGTAAAGGGAAGAAAAACAATGTCTGAAAATATCCTAAACGTGGCGAGCGCGCCATCATTCGACAATCGTATAACGAAAATTGAGTTGCATACGTACAATCCATGTGCTAATACAACGCTCGAAAATAGCGATGAAATAAGAATACCCATTCAGCAGCAGGATCTGTACACGCTCCCATCTCAAAGTTTCCTATATGTGGAAGGTAAATTGAGCCTGTCGGAGGAGGCACCTCAAGGAAGCAGTGAATACATAATTCTCGATAACAATTGCGTCTCTTTTATGTTCGATAAAATTCGATATGAATTGGATGGTGTAGACATCGATCGTTCGAGAAATCCTGGAATAACGACCACTTTGAAGAATCACATGAGCTTATCGACGGATAAAAGTAGGATATTGTCTAACGCCGGCTGGAATTATGCAAGTGACAGAAAACATGTCATCAAAGCTACATCGAATTTTAACTTCTGTGTGCCGCTGAGCATGCTACTGGGTTTTTGTGAAGATTACAAGCGCATCGTGATAAATGCACGTCATGAGTTGGTTTTGATCCGCACACGAGTCGACACGAACGCATTGTTCGGCTCGGCAAAACTTAAACCCGTGCTAAAATTGCACAAGGTTCAATGGAGAGTACCACACGTTACTTTGGAAGAGCTGCATCGACTGTCCATGTTACGCATTCTCGAGAGTGGCCGCTCGATCAGCATGAGCTTTCGATCGTGGGATCTTTACGAGTACCCTCTGTTGCAAACCACCACGAAGCATACGTGGTCTGTAAAAACTTCTGCACAACTAGAAAAACCACGATACGTGATATTCGCTTTGCAGACAGCACGTAAGAACAGTGTGACAAAAATGGTATCTCAATTCGATGATTGTAAACTATCGAACGTTAAACTTCATCTAAATTCTGAAACGTATCCATATGACGGCTTGGACCTGGATATCGCTAATGGCAAATGCGCGATGCTTTACGAGATGTATAGAAAATTTAAAGAATCTTACTATGGACATGGGGAACCTCTTCACGATGTCATGGATTTTATGGAATACGGGCAGTTTGTTGCTATAAATTGCGCCCGTCAGAATGAATCTCTGAAGAGTTCGACGGTGGATATACGATTGGATTTCGAGTGTCAGGAGAACGTGCCACCGATGACTACAGCATATTGTTTGATCATACACGATCGTATAATCGAGTACAGCCCGCTAACGAATATCGTTCGGAAGATAACATAATGGCTCGACTTTGTTCATCAATGTGACATTCATACTATTTAGAAAAGGTTTATTTTACATATAGAAGTTAATAAAACATATTCACATGTATCCAAAAATGTAGCCGATTTTTATTAAATTAAAAAATACATTATATAATAAACGATTTATTTTTTTACCATCCTGTCATCAAACTTAAAAATACAACATCGCATTCTAGGATAAGGTGAAGGGGGTATGTTAAGAAAGGATTTAAGTCAAAATTTATCTACAATTGGACTTTTATTGATTTTTTATTGATGCATCGTACACGATCATTCTTAAACAGCTGGCCAGCAGCTGACAATCGATCAAAGAATGCTTTTCAAATTCCTCGTCATGCATTATATCGTTTACATAGTCTTTCGCGTCTGACCCCCTCACAATTTCGACAAAACGTGTGTATTTACTTCGTACCATTGTAATGTTCTCCGATAACCAGGAATACATATGATTTATACAATGCTCGAATTCATAAATTTTACACATAGTTTGCTCAGTAAGAAAAATAGATGTTATATTGTTACTTAACTTTATAATTTTTTTCGAACTATCTATTAATGCAATTTCTGCAGTTAATTCAGTGTTATCACCGATTTTTATAACCTCATTTGTTGACTGTGTGGATGTGAAATTGGCGAATAACTGGTGTATTGCCGATTTCGCCATTAATAATTTATCCCACACATGCATGCATAAAGATATTTCGTGTCCTCGATTATCTCCTACAGCCAATTCGACGCAGCAGCCGCCCCTCACGTTTATACCAATTTCAAGGTATTTGGAGAAGCTGCTCGTTAACGCATATCTTCGACCGAGGATACGTATCACTTTCGACATCTCCTCGCGTGATGGCTGGGGTAGCAATGATTCACTGAAGAAAAACAGATAGATGTTAACGATTTTAATTAATTAAGTAATTCTTTTAAAAACTTTTTTCGATGGTACTTACGGAGTGGTTTTTCGCCTTTTATTTTGTACAGATGATTGTGGTGATAATCTCCCCTCAGTATAAGTAGTTGGCCTCCAGTAGTTGTGCATGATGTTTAATAGAAAAACGTTCTCTTGATGCGTGAAATGATATTTTTCGAATGTGATCCCACCGTCTCCGCGCGTTGCTCTTATAATATTGCCCCCTCCATATAGGTAAAAAATTTTCCCTCTCTTAAAATTTTTCCCTTTCCCCAAAATAAATTTTTCAGCCCCGGGTAAGGTGGAAGTGGAAATACGCTTTTACAATAAAATATTCGTTATTTATTTAAAATATACCACTGCCTAAATGTGGCCACCTCTATTAGGCTACAGTGCATTTCTTCTTTTTTTTTATTATATTTATACACATGCAGCGGGCAGTGTGTAGTACGTATTTTGATATATCTATCATCCTTAATAATAATATTGAACTTGGGGCACCCCAACTCTTCTAAATTTATGCTTTTTATGCCTATCCGACGTAGCAGATCTCTCTCGACGGTGCCGCCCTTGTACGCGACGACGACGCTTCGGCAACCTTCCAGGTGGTTCCGCACAACATCATCCACCTCATCGTGTGCATATCTTTCGATACCAACATCTCTGAATGGTATCCCGTGGATATTATGGCACACGAAGCTGATAGATGGGAAAAACATATTATTAGATTTAAGGAAATGATATACATATGCTAGAGAGAGAAATGAATGCATACTTTGCCGTTCTTTTATCTTTCGCAGAAAGATCACCGAAGCGTCGTCCTAGGCGAAATTGTGCCAAACATGGCCTCGCATCGTTAATGCCAATGATGGCAAGCTCTTTACATAGAAACTTACCATCAACGGAAAACCCATCCATATCCATGATGTGCGTTATCTAAAACAATGTATTAATAACGATATTGCATGTTTTAAACTAGTAATAACTTTATATTTACTTACGGTTGGTCCTCTGGTCATCTCCTCCCCCACCGGTGTTAAATTTTCCTTCTGCTGTAAAAAAATGATGAAATTAGCTATAATAGAATTACAAAATTAAACTATATGTAACATCATATCCACTCACGAGTATCTTGGTGTACAAACGTCGTAGTGCACACATTTGACCCGTCGTTTCAAATTCCATTTTCTTCTACCGTAGAAAAAAATGTGAAAGATTAGTTATAATAAAAATTCTTTTAAAATTCATTTAAAATTCTTTTAAAAAACTTCATATTCACTCACATGTGTGGAATGGGATTGTTGCATTATTTTTCACTGTATCTTCCTACGTATAACTTGCACTGAAACTTTCACTGAAAACTTGTCAAAATACTGTGTCAGCCTGCGACTAATTTTTCGTGAGAAATGTAGACGACTAACTGACGAGTGGAAAACATCGATGGTATATAAATGTCAACCCTCTAAGATGTTAGACGTTGGAAGGGGTATTAGAATTTTGCGGGGGTAGGAGTAGAGATGCGGCTAGACCTGTACTTTCTAGGACCGATTTTTTGCCTGCGATGAGGTACATCCCAAAACTTAAGAATTTACACCCCTCCCATATATTTTTGGAAGACCATCGCCAGCGTGTCGGGACCTTAGACAATGTCCGCTTTGTTAATCACATGCAGGTCATAACGTAAACTTAAAACTTTATTACCCTTGTTTATGTAAACTAAATTCAATGCATTGACGATGCGAGCGTTCTAATAAAATAATTTTCTATAACATAGTGCCCCCTTAAATTGATAAGAAGATATGAAACAACAAATTTTAAGATTTGATTGATCCGTTTATTCATTTTATTATTACAAATTCTTTCGCCTCTTTTTCTCAACATGAAACCGTTGAACAAAATTCTCGTAACATAAAAATTCTTCCAACTTTTCCAGTCGTTCAATTTCTCTTTTTCTTTTCTTCTCTCTCTCTTCCTGCTTTACGATATAATTATTGGCCATAATCGCGACGGAGTGGCCATCATGGTCGTCCTCTAGACCGCTGTCGCCATTGCTCGAGTTCGACTCGTCATCGCTCGAGGTGCAGTCCAACAGATACTCCAGTGCACGCGTTTCTAAAAGCGTTTCTTTGTACAAGCTTTTGTCGAAATCCGCTGCATTGATCTATAATTAAAATTGGTTATGTACAATTCCAAAAATATATGTATAAATATATGTTTGGTATACTTACACTTTGCGACTCCATGGCGAGCATTCGCTCTCTTTGCTTCCTCATGTGCTCAATACACGCGGTAAGTCTCATATTGATAGGAAAAATATATATCAATGATAGTTCGAACACTGGTCAGTTGGACTATATAAGAGTCAACCTCCTAAGCCGTTGGAGGGGGTATTAGAATTTTTTGGGGGTAGGAGTAGAGGTGCGGCTAGACCTGCACTTTCTAGGACCGATTTTTGGCGCAATGTGGTACATCCCTAAAACTTATGAATTTACACCCCTCCCATTTATTTTTGGAAGACCAACGCCAGCGTGTCTGTGGTACGCCTCAAACTCGAGAGTTTACACCCCCATATATTTTTTTTCGAGAAGACCGGCACAAGCATGCCGAGGTTTTTAGACAATACCTGCTTTCCCCCGATCAGGTACATTCCGCAACGTAAACTAGGAAATTCGAAGGGTTAGTTGTCACCATGGGTGGTTACCTCAAGCAAAATACGGAACAATGTATCCTAATTTTTTTGACCCATCTTAAATGCGAGAGGTAATAAAAATATAATAAAATACCTAGTATCAATGTTGGCAAACCGAAGCCTCTCAGTGGGGGGGTGCGTCTCAAGTGTGAGACAACACATGTTTTTTCCGCAACGTAAACTATGAAATTCGAAAGTTAACTGTCGCCTTGGGTGGCTACCTCAAGCAAATACGAAACAATGTATCCCAATCTTTTTAACCCATCTTAAGTGCAAGAGGTAATAAAATATATAATAAAATACCGAGTATCAATGTTGGCAAACCGAACCCTCTCGGGGGGGTGGTGCGTCTCAGGTGTGAGACAACACCTACTTTCCGCAATGTAAACTAGGAAATTCGAAAGTTAACTACCGTCTTGGGTGGCTACCTCAAGCAAATGCGAAACAATGTATCCCATTTTTTTAACGCATCTTAAATGCGAGAGGTAATAAAATATATAAAATACCTAGTAGCAATGTTGGCAAACCGAACCCTCTCAGGGGGTAGTCCGTCTCAAGTGTGAAAAAACACCTGCTATCCGCAACGAAAACTAGGAAATTCGAAGGGTTGATTGTCATCTTGGGTGGCTACCTCAAGCAAATACGAAACAATAGATCCCAATCTTTTTTTTAACCCATCTTAAATGCGGAAGGTAATAAAAATGCCTAGTATCAATGTTGGCAAACCGAACCCTCTCAGTGGGGGGGTGCGTCTCAGGTGTGAGACAACACCTGCTTTCCCAGTCAGGTGCATTCCACAACGTCACAATAGATAAATTATACGTTTTTTCTATTTATTAACCCAATAACTGTCATTCAAAGTTAAATTTATTAACTAAACTTCTGCTCGCTTCTAAGAATCACCCTTCCCCCCTTCCACCCTTCCACCCACTTGTCGTTCGAGTCCTACCTACCACCCCACCACCCACCCACCCACACGTCACATCCTACCACCTCCCCCTCTAACATCCCACCCACCACGTCACATCCTACCACCCCCCCTCTAACACCCCACCACCCACCCACCCCCCTCTAACACCCCACCATCTACCACCCACCACCCACTTTCCGATGGAGCGAACCCCCCACCTCCCCCCATTTCCCCTTGCCTATGATGCGTCGAACGATTTCCGTTGGAGCGGTGGTCCAGAAGCCCCCTATATACCCTACTGATGTATTGCATAACCTCGCTCTTCTTATCCATCTTACGAACGTTTTCTCCACCCGTTTCTTCTACTTTTCTACGCGTTTCGTCCATGTGTTTCGTGAAAGAGATGTACTTTTCTTTGGTTATTGGTAGTAGGTCTACCTTACCATTGAACGCGGTGGCGAGTTTCTTTATGACAAAGTGCGCGTCGTAACCTGACAAATTGTGAAAGACCACCGGTACCGTGAACGGTATCTTGTAATTCAAATTACAACTCGAGTGCGCCGGACCTCTATATGCACCCGAAAGATGACAATGATCGCGTACTTTGGCCTCGTCGAGAAAAGAGTTCTCGCAAATGTGACAAATGGTGGATCTACGAAATTCCCTTTCCTCTTCCGCGGTGAGTCGCGTCATCGGAATAACTTTTCGAAAAATTGAATCGAGTCGATGTCCTAACTCGCGCATCTCTTTCACGAACCACTCGATGCAGTCGGATTCGTCGCGATACGATCGATATTTACACAATGACGCGTCGTACGAACAATGTAAGTAATATCCTACACTGTACGCGCGGTGATGCTGATAGGGTTGCGTGCGTCGTTGATCTTCACCCGTATTAACGTTCGCGAGCAAGCACTCGAAATCCGCGTAAATTATAAAGGGAATGCGTTCCTTGCGCGAAAAATTTTCAAAACGCAAGTAGTTGTCATCGTTCGTGGGAAGCGTTATCGCGCAATCGTTGAGTCGTTGACAATCGACGGTGTGGGCCTTCAATTTTTCTTCCGATATGAAGTAATGGAGACATCTAAAAAACATTTCAATCGTTAAATCCTATCGTGATAGTTACTTTTATACGGAGAATAAAAGATAGATCTCTAACTTACCGATCGCAAATATATTTTCTATGCTGTCTACCGTTAATCTGTCTGGAGACCAATCTCGAGAGATTCCTTATGCACACGAAATGATTCCGAGTCGATGTTTCAAGGAGAAGCAGGTTCGCGTGTCTTTCTCGTTTTCTCGAAGTCAGATGTAGCGGCTCGCAGAGACTCTCGTTCCAGCCGTATACGTTAACGGAAACGTCGTTGCGACGCTCAAATTTCGCAATTTGCTTCAGCGTCATGGGTAGTTGAAAGCCCTCGGTGTTAAGTACGTCGGAGTAATGCGGATAGGAAGATTCTCTGTCCACGTTATGTCTAGCCGGATATAGGCTCGCTACAACCGAACGGAAGAAGCAAGCGTTGTCGTCGACGCCGTTGCACTTTACGTTGACGGTCGCTTTCTTCAGTGCCAGTCCTCGCGGTATCGAAATGTTGCATCCCGCGTGCATGGGCTGGTACTTGTTAACGTTTACCATCAGGCACAATATTTTGGTTAGCGCCCACCCACTGTCACGCTCTTGAAATTCTTCCATAGCCGTCAAGATCGGCTCTATCACATCCTCCGTGTACCATCGGCGTAAATTCGATGTCACGCAGACCTCGCGATTACGCGTATTGAAACTTTTAACGTCGGTGTTCCCATTCGACATGAACTCCGCTTCCAATATCGCGTTGACTTTAATACAATTGTGTGCGTTGATGGCATCCGTAACCCGACTCGTCACCATACGACGCGCGTCTTTAAGAAATTGTCGCGTATCGATGTGTTCGATGTTAATGACGGCGCCCGTGAGAATTCGATTTTCAAAGGCCGACTCGATGTTCTCCCAAGTAAGGGAGGACGCTCTCGCGCCGCGATTCCTCTCGTACAAGCCTCTGCCCACTCGCGAAAAGCGTTTTTGCATCAAAACTTTTGCACATGTCAGCCGCGTGATTATCGATGTTATGCATCGTTTCGTACCGATCGACAAGTTGTCCGTTTCGTTTCTCAAATAGGCGATGATATTTCCTTGAGCCTCGTCGCACTCGTGCATCCACTCGAGATATTCGTTTCGAGTTCGCGTTAGCTTTGACGTGACCGTTAAAACTCGGTAAATGTTTTTTATATGATCCATCTTGCGAGGATATCGTTCGCCACGAACACTAGATTATAGTATTACGGAAAAAATGTTTTTCGAATTCGATGATACTCGTAGGACCCGTCACGAATAGTGGTTTCTCGACTAATGAAGGAACGCTGCGCGCTCGTAGGGGCGATAAAATTTGCTTTGGTCAAACGTAATCATTCGAACGTGTAATGTAAACTTCTTAATAATATGCTCGCTATGGTCTTACGGTGGCATCGGATACCGACCATAACATGCGATTCGTTTCTTCATATCGCTAGGTGTCAATATCCGGCTTCGTCGCATCCACTCGAGATATTCGTTTCGTCGAGTTAGCTTTGACTTGGCCGTTAAAACTCGGTAAATGTTTTTTATATGGCCCGAGGATCGTCACGAACACTAGACTATATTATGGAAAAAATGTTTTTCGAATAAGATGAATGAAAGGAACGCTGCGCGCTCGAAGGGGCGATAAAATTTGCTTTGGTCAAACGTAATCATTCGAACCTGTAATGTAAACTTCCTAATATGCACGCTATGGTCTTACGGTGGCATCGGATATCGAAAGATACCGGTCATAACATAAACTATGCGATTCGTTTCTTCTTATCGCTAGGTGTCAATATTACTTACCTCGCGTCATCCCCTCTTCGAGTCGCGGCTCTTACCCCCCCCCCTCGCTGGAGTCGAATCCCCCCCCGCATCACCGCACCCCTCTCGCCACTGAGCCAGAACCGGCCTATATAATCTACTTGCTCCATTTCTTTCTGTGCCCTTGCCCTAAGCGGACGTACAAATTCGGTAAGTATCTGTTCTTTATTTATATGCTTATTTTCTTAAAATTCTCTTGGCATTAACATTAAGTTTCTCGTAATGTACCACATATGTTCCAAAAAAACTTATTTATTTTTCTAATTTTGTAGATAACCATTTTCTAAAGTTTCTAAAGAAGGCAGCATCTTAAGTTCAAAAAGAAGGCAGAAATGGCGGCGAAGGATAATATTGAAATGGATTTGGGTAAGCATGATTTCTATTATGAGTCCAAAGTAAATGTACACTCTTTTATGCAGAATAACTTTTCCTAATTTTTTTTCTGAATAACGGTTTTTTTTCTAAAAAATCGAATTCAGATTTTACTATATTAAATGTATTCGTGGCTTTTCCAAAATTGTAATATTCTAATTTTCCTTATAAATTGTTGCAGCCCTTTTTTTTCTTCATTTTTCTCTAAGCTTTTAATGTAAAAAAATGAAACAATTGCTGTTTTATCACTTTTATTAGCTATCGATTTAATATAAATCGATTTTGATGAAATCTACCAAAATATACCACCGGCGTTAGTCCTTTTTTTTTGGACGGACAGACCTAACTGACGTTAGTCTGTAATATACATTCATTTTTCCTTAATTTTTAAAAATTATTTTTTTATTTGCACGATATCTAGTAAACTATTCCTTCTATTTTCTTGCAAAAATTCAAACGGTTTAGTTAAATTTTAAACAAGTTGTTCCGCTTAAAGAGTGTACACTTTCTTTTATCTCTCAAATATATACATAAGAGACATATATTAAAAAATTAAACATTAATTTAAATTAATTTTATTTAATTATTTAAACAGATGACGAATACATCAATAAAGTCATGCTGGAGGACCAGCTCAAGGATCTGCAGGAGGAGAAAGATCACCAACAAGCAACGTTCATCGCGAAGATACAGCAGATGGAGCAGCAGCTCCATCAGCTTACGGAACGGCTGCGACAACAGGAGCAGCATCATCGTGAGGAGATAGACGGGTTGCAGCAAAGCATTCGAAAGCAGCAGCCTCCCCAGCAGCGGCCCAATCATCATCTGCCCCAACATTCGCGACAAGCGCTGCCTCAAGCGCAGGTGCAGCAGCCTCAAGCGCAGGCGCAGCAGCCAGAGGAGCAGGCGCAGCAGCCAGAGCAGTTTGGTACTTCTTTTTTTTTTGCTAAACAATTACTATTATTCTCCGATTTTCTCTAATAATTATTTATTAATTTTAGTTCGGAGAAGGCGACCGCGTGCCGGTCGTTCAGTCCGGATGTGGCGTCAACGCCAAGATGCTATAAGAGGGCGGAAGCTTTCCGCATTATTGCATGCTATGGCCGGCAATGAAAAAAAATAAAACTGCTGCTGTTGGAGTTGCTGCCGTTCGTTGGAACTGCTGTTCCATCTGCTGCTTTTTTGTTTTGAACGTTGCTTGTTCGAACGGATACTTCGTGATCGGAGTCTGCCGCGAGATAAATTATTATCTAACTCTTTCTGTAGAATTCAAAATTGTATCGATTTATCATCTTTTTTCGTTTTCGAGGAGAGTATTGTAACTTTCGGAACGCGAATCGAGCTTACGAAGTCGTTCGGTCTCCGCGAAGTAGACGATTTCTTTTGCTCGTAAAATCCGAAGAATTTTCGAATCGGATTGCGTATCGGAAGAATTAGCGTATTGAGCAAATTATAAATATTTGGAACTTATATCCGAAGATCTTGTAGAGATACCTTTTTTGTGAGAATCCTTATTCACCGTGAATCGAAAAAGTTCGGCCGTGCCGAAACCGTTAACGAACGGTCGAATACGGGAGAAATTGAATTTGTTGGATTTCTTTGATTCTTTTATATTTTCTTTATACGACTCCGACCAACTGATCACATTATTGAATAAATTGGAATTTTATTATATTTTATAAATTGTGTCGTCCATAGTAGGGTATATAGGGAGCTTCTGGACCACTGCTCCAACAGAAATCGTTCCACGCATCATAGGCGAGGGGAAATGGGGGGAGGTGGGGGGTTCGCGCCATCGGAAAGTGGGTGGTGGGTGGTAGGATGTCACGTGTGCGTGGGTGGGATGGTAGCGGGGGTGGGTAGGACTCGAATGACAGGTGGGGGGGTGGGTAGGACTCGAATGACAGGTGGGGGGGTGGAAGGGGGTGATTCTTAGAAGCTAGCAGCGAGCAGAAGCAAGAGTTAATAAATTTAACTTTGAATGACAGCTATTAACATTTAAAAAATGTGAATTTATAGAAAAAACGAATAATTTAAGTTATTGTAGCGCTCACGTTGTGGAATGCACCTGGCCGGAAGAAGGTAGGTATTGTCTCACACCTGAGACACACCACCCCTATCCCCCTGAGAGGGATCGGTTTGCTAACATGGTTATTAGATATTTATATATTTTTATTATCTCTCGCATTTAAGATGGGCCGAACGAATTGGGATACATTGTTCCGTATTTGCTCAAGGTAGCCACCAAGGCGACAGCTAAATTTCGAATTTCCTAGTTTACGTTGCGGAATGTAGGTAGGAAGCAGGTATTGTATAAAAGCCCCGACACGCTGGCGCCGCGTGACAGTTAGATATTTATATATTTTTATTACCTCTCGCACTCAAGATGGTTCGAATGAATTAGGGTAGAATTGTTCCGTATTTGCTCGAGGTAGCCATCAGTGCGTCGGTTAAATTTCATATTACCTAGTTTACGTTTGTCACGTCCGGGTGACTGAGTAACCCTCGGAACTTACGGACTCCCCGCGAATAAATATAGTCTTTTATAAAATATCCGCCGAGGGTCGTTCAAAGGGATGTCCCGGTAATGTGGGAAATCTGTAGTTGCAGTAATTGGGATGGGAGGATGAGGAAAGGGGGTTTGTGGACGTCGGAGAGGGGGAAAAAGAGAAGGAGAAGTAGAATCGAAGTTAAGGGATTCAGGGAGGAAAAGGTCTGATGGTGGACCAAGGTCGGGGAATTCGTCCAGAAAGATTAGAGTGTCCAAATCCTCTCTACACACCGGTACAGTTACTTTAGAAAGAAGGCGATTTAGCCTTTTGAGCTGGCGTTTACGGCCCACTCGTTTACTCATAAAAACAAAGAAAATTAGAGGAAGAGGGAGTGATGATTTCGCGCTTACTAACGCGCCTCGGTTTCAAGCGCGAGAGTGAGACGACGAAAGTCACTTCTTTCCTTGAAATCTGCGTGGGGGCGCTCAACTAATTGGTCACGCCTCGGTTTCAAGCGGTTTCTCAATTAGTCAAACGGTCACGGGTATATTTCTATTTTGACTCCGAGTGCAAAGAAAACTGGGATCCTCTTTTAAGCTATGGCGTCTATGCGACGCAGCTAGGGATGAGGAAAGGAGTTTTGGAGAGGATGATAAGGAAAAGCGAAGAACTCCTTTTTAAAATAAAACTTACTGTTTTAATGATCTTGACTTGCACGATCTTGACTGGCTTCTCGATGTTCACCCTGTATATGTAAAAAGCCGTTGTTTCTCCGTGATTACTAAATCAACACAAATAACATTAAAAATGTTAAGTGGGCCGTCGCTGTAGTTAATGTAAAAAACAATCGCGCTTTCTTCTGTAACATAAAGATATTAAATCAATGATGCGTCGCATCTTTATTAACCCTTTCGCTACGGGCAGGTTCTCCGCCGCGGTACTGCCACTGTACGGTAGGTACGCGACGCCGATCGTCAGCAAGAGTACTGCGGCGGAGAACCCAAGCTGCTAAATGTTTTCGAACGAAAGTATTTTTCTTCAAAGGGTATTTATAAATAAAGGGTGTGAGAAACAAATGATGCAAAATGTTTCAATGCAAAAAGTGGCACCGTACGGGGAGCCACTATAGTCGCCCGTCGTACCTCAGTGGCACCGTATGGAGAGCCACTATAGTCGCCCGTAGTAGCGAAAGGGTTAATAACTTTTTATCAAATATCTATAATTTTAATTTCCATATTGGTTCTTTAGACCATGTTAAACATTGTTGACTTCATAAATTACACATTCTCTTTCAAACAATTTTACTAAAATAACAATCTCTGTAAAAAACCTTGTACAAAGTACGCGACGGCCCGCTTTCTTCGTAAACGTTGAATATAACATTTTGGTACATCTATCAATCAGGGAATAATATTTAACATGTTTGTATAGATAATAAATAATTTTCATTTTTCGAAGGTTAGGCGTATATAATTTTTAGATAATTTTTGAAAATTGTTTATTTACAGTAGGGATAAAAAAATTTATTTTACTAATCTTTAATCTCAAATTTAAACCAATCGATGCATTTATGATAACATTTAATTTATTAAAAATTTTAATGAATTTATTCAATTTTTATTGTTTCCTAGTTCATAAATAACCGTATAACGTAGGATGATTCTTCTAGTATGATAATGACCTGAATCAAGTACATACTTCATTTTCCTGCGCTAGAGTTGCTCCACCCCATGCTTCCATTCATTCAATTATTAAATACAAAAAAGGAGGCTTTGCAGATGGCCAGATGTATTTTTTCATTTTTCAAAAAAAAAGCGGGCCGTCGCATACTTTGTACAAGGTTTTTTACAGAGATTGTTATTTTAGTAAAATTGTTTGAAGGAGAATGTGTAATTTATGAAGTCAACAATGTTTAACATGGTCTAAAGAACCAATATGGAAATTAAAATTATAGATATTTGATAAAAAGTTATTAATAAAGATGCGACGCATCATTGATTTAATATCTTTATGTTACAGAAGAAAGCGCGATTGTTTTTTACATTAACTACAGCGACGGCCCACTTAACATTTTTAATGTTATTTATGTTGATTTTACACCATTTTGTTATAATAACAAATTCTTGTTTCAATTACAAAATAAGCAATTAAATAACTACAATATAAAAAAATTTGGAAAGTTTAAAAAATTAAGTGTAAATCTATGTAAAAATGTGTATAAGTCTCACAACCCCAACGTCATGGTCCATTTAATTCTTTCTCAGGCGTACTCTATGTCCATTCTCTTTTTTTTTTAACACTGATCAGGTAGAAATGTACTGCCTTCCTTAATCTATCTCTTCTAATTATACATATCCCTTATGTTTCCTTAGACACAAAATCTCAGGGTATATCTCAAATTATAATATAATGATAAAATTGGTAAACTGCAATACTTCAACTGGTAGAACTCTTCTAAATTCTCTTGTATAACTAACAAGGGGACCACGCGATTTGGGAAATGAAGTTTAGCACGAGACTTCGTGTGATTGTAGTAATGCCTTGGAGTGTTACTATCGCAAACGGAAAAAATGCACTGGCCAGCCAGTTTTGAGAAATAACGCTTCAAAGATTTCATCTACGCTTACATACGAAAAAGATTTAGTCTTCATCAAGCGCTTCGGCAGTCGAGGCGGTAGCGGGTCACCCCGGTAACCCAGAAGTTCCATGTTCGAGTCTCGACACGTGCACTTTGTATTTTCTTATTTGTGTATTTTATTCAATCTTTTTTGCTTTTTACTTTTTATTTGTACTTTTTCACGTATTTTGTTTATTAAAAAATAATTTGTGCAATGATGTGAAAATTTTGCTTTTTGCTTGTAATATTCAAATCGTATCACGTTTTAAATATTGTGTACTTCAAACGAACAGTGTTCCCAAAAATACATAAACACAATATTTATACGTGATACGATTTGAATATTTCAAGCGAAAAGTAAAATTTTTACATCATTGCACAAATTATTTTTTAATCAACAAAATACGTGAAAAAGTGCAAATAAAAAGTAAAAAGCAAAAATGATTGAATAAAATGCACAAATAAGAAAATACAAAGAAAAAAGAAGTGCACGTGTCGAGACTCGAACATGGAACCTCTGGGTTGCCAGAGTGAACAGCTACCGCCTCAACCGCTGAAGCGCTTGATGAAGACTAAATCTTTTTCGTACGTAAGTGTAGATGAAATATTTGAAGCGTTATTTCTCAAAACTGGCTGGCAAGTGCATTTTTTCCGTTTGCCATAGTAACATCCTAAGGCATCACTACAACCACGCGAAGTCTCGTGCCAAACTTCATTTCCCAAATCGTGTGGTCTGCTAGTAAAACAATGCTGTTGCTGGACAAGGCTTGGAGTACGTTGAGCGAGTCAGAGAATATTGCAAATACATGAAAAGGATTCATTATTACGACATCCAGAGCATTAGATATTGCTATACTTTCTGCTATGTAAATAGAGAAATCATTGCGAATACTGTAAATCTCATAGTAATCCAAATCTATACAGGCTGAAGAAATTCTGGTTGAAGGTTCCGCTTTAGTTTTGGAACCATTTGAAAAAGTATTAATGTATTTGTTTAATAGTCACCAGACTGTACGTCAACTAAAATTGTAACAAGACTTTACCTCGACTAGAATGATAGCCAGACTTTACACCGGTTGAAAATGTAGTCATACTTCACGTCAACTAGAATGGTTACAAAACTTTACTCGACTTGACTACTAGACTTACCTCGATTAGAATGAAAGCCAGATTTTAAGTAAACTGCCTTCCTTAATTATCCCTTCTAACCGTACATATCCTCTATGTTTTCCATAGACAAGGTGGTGAAAGTACCGACAGGTACAATAAATAAATATAATGTGATAGGATAATAAGGGTAGGATAATTAGCAACAGAAATAGACTATTCCCATTATGTCTTAATCAGGTTAAATAAAAAAATTTTTAACAAAAAAAATAGAAACCGACTTCGAAAAAAGCGCTAAAAAGAGTGAAATAATTTTTTATGTATATCGACAATATTCGATTTCATCATTATCATACTCAGAATATTGCAACTTTTTCGGCGGCGACACAAAATATTCCAACACGGTCATTTTCACGAACAAAGGAGTAAGTGCCTAATACATAAATATCCATCAATGTCCGTGAATTTCTGGCTATTATTGTACTGTTAATTAATTTTCTGTCGCCTCCGAAAAAGTTGCAATATTCTGAGTATGATAATGATGAAATCGAATATTGTCGGTATACATAAAAAATTATTTCACTCTTTTTAGCGCTTTTTTCGAAGTCGGTTTCTATTTTTTTTGTTAAACATTTTTTTATTTCATACTTTTTAGTGTATAATCGATCAAGATGTGTCGCATAATGTTAGAGATTGGGTAATATTTGCGAAAGGATCGAAAAGGTTTGGTTCCGATAAGTGAAGTCGTTTAGGAGATATAGAGGAATAAACAAATGATTTTGCAATAACAATTTAAACATAGTAACAATTGAGAATGTGTCACATAATGTTAGTAAGTGAGCAGTATTTGCGAAAGGATCGAAAAAGTTTGGTTCCGATAAGTGAAGTCGTTTAGGAGATATAGAGGAATAAACAAATGATTTTGCAATAACAATTTAAACATAACAACGATTGAAGATGTGTCGCATAATGTTAGTAAGTGAGCAGTATTTGCGAAAGGATCAAAAAAGTTTGGTTCCGATAGGTGAAGTCGTTGAAGAGATATAGAGGAATAAACAAATTATTTTGCAACAATTAATAAATTTTTTATATAATTAATATCTGTTAATTATTTCTAAGAAGATAGTAATAGTTTCTTTCATTACAATAAATCAATCCCATTCAAAAAGATATTGCGATAAATCTGAATAAAGCACTAATTTTGCAATAACTTTGTTAATAATAAACATTTCGGAAAAATTTTTTAAACGGGACCAATGGGAGACCCAAACCTAGCAACTGAAAGTGATTCCATTTCGATTGGTCAACCGGTTGCGGAGCTATGGCCGGACAAAAAAAAAAAAAAAAAAAAAAAGCAAGATCGCCCACTGTCGAATAGAGTAACCTCCTCCTTTTCGAAGTCGGTTAAAAATATGCTGATATAATATTCTCTGAAAATGAATTTGTGTGAAATATCTCATATTATAATGATAAAATCGGTAGACTGCAATACTTAAATTGGTAGAACTTTCAGAAATTCTCATATTGCGAATATAAAGTTTATAGGGTATGTTAGTACTTTCAATAATACGTACATTAATATTTTCTCAGATGGTTCCAAATCTAAAGTGGGACCTTCCACACGGATTGCTTTAGCCTGTCTAGATTTGGATCACTAGGAGACTTACAGTATTCTTAATGATTTCTCTATTTACACAGCCGAAAGTATAGCAATGTCTAAGGCTCTGGATATCGTAACGATATTCTCTGACTCGCTCAGCGTACGCCAAGCCTTGTCCAGCAGCAGCTTCTCAATTAACACCAATAAATATATCATACAATTTAAAGAAAAATTAGAAATAATCAATAAACAAGGAAATCGAGTTAAATTCACATAGTACCCGAAACTTGATTCTTACTGAAAAAAATAAAAAAAATGTGATAGGTTAAAGACATTGACATGTCAAACATTCCAGCGCTGGCTAGATTTCCACCTGATGTCGACGCTAGCACCACTAGCGGCGAATTTAGGAAAGGGGACAAAATTCGATATATATAGATATAGTCGCAATGTTAATGAAAAAGGTCTTAAAAAAAAAAGACTGATAAAATTGATATTTCATGAAATTTCAAAACACATAAATTAGATTATTAACTCATTGGAAGCCGCGATCCTAATAAATTATATATCAACGAAACGGAAAAAGTTCCAGGATTATGATGAACCAAACCAAAATTATGTAGCACTTCGCGTCGATGAGATATTAGCATTTTGAGGTTTCCCCCTCCCTTCAAATTTACGATTTTGCTGTAAATATACCACCGGCGTTAGTCCTATTTTTTTGCGACGGACAGGCCTAACTGCCGTTAGTCTGTAATTCTAGTTAAATTAAAAGAAAGGAAATAACGAAGAGAATTTGTTAGTACTGAAAAATATGTTAAAAGGAAATAAATGTTAATACTAAAAATACAAGATTTCCATTCCTTTCGTTTCATGTTTGTAGTTTATTATGTTAAAGTATTTAATTTACGTTATTTTATTGTGGAACGAAAGCATTGAAAACCTTAACTTAAATAATATTTTATTCTAAAAGGAAGAAAGTGTTTCGTCTATTTCGAAGACACGGAACAAGGAAGTCTTGTCCTCGGTCTTCTGTTTATCTCTTGCCACATGTGGCTTTTATAGCTTGGCCTGGTCGCCTTGCGAAGGGAAAGATCCGCGCGCAAGGGTATCGCCCGTGTTTGTTTAAGCTTAAGGAATTTCGGGAAAGATTTCACTATATGAATTTTCTACGGACGTAACACGTTGCGGAATGTACCTAATCGAGGGAAAGCAGGTATTGTCTAAAACCCCGACATGCTGGCGCCGGTCTTTTCGAAAAATATATAGGAGTGTAAATTCTCAAGTGTGGGATGCACCAAAGACACGCTGGCGTTGGTCTTCCAAAAATATATGGGAGGAGTGTAAATTCATAAGTTTGGGGATGTACCACATCGCACCCAAAATCGGTCCTAGAAAGTATCGGTCTAGCCACACCTCTACCTCCACACCTCCACACCTCCATTCCAACCCCGCAAAATTCTAATACCCCTTCCAACAACTAACATCTTAGAGGGTTGACATTTATATACCATCGATGTTTTCCACTCGCCAGTTAGTCGTCTACATTTTTCACGAAAATTAGTCTCAGGCTGGTCACAGTATTTGACAAGTTTTCAGTGCAAGTTTCAGTGCAAGTTATACGTAGGAAGGTAGAGTGAAAATAATGCAACAATCCCATTCCACACATGTGAGTGAATATGAAGCTTCTTAAAAGAATTTTAAATAAATGTTTATTATAACTAATCTTTCACATTTTTTTTTACGGTAGAAAAAAATGGAATTTGAAGCGATGGGCCAAATGTGTGCACTACGGCGTTTGTACACCAAGATACTCGTGAGTGGATATGATGTTACATATAGTTTAATTTTTTAATTTTATTATAACTAATTTCGTCATTTTTTTTACAGCAGAAGGAAAATTTAACACCCGCGGGGGGACAGGAGCTGACCAAAGGACCAACCGTAAGTAAATATAAAGTTATTACTAGTTTTAAAACATGCAATATCGTTATTGATACATTGTTTTAGATAACGCACATTATGGATATGGATGGGTTTTCCGTTGATGGCAAGTTTCTGTGTAAAGAGCTTGCCATCATTGGCATAAACGATGCGAGACCATGTTTGGCCTAATTTCGCCTAGGACGACGCTTCGGTGATCTTTCTGTGAAAGATAAAAGAACGGCAAAGTATGCATTCCATTTCTCTCTCTAGCATATGTATATCATTTCTTTAAATCTAATAATATGTTTTTCCCCTCTTTCAGCTTCGTGTGCCATAATATCCACGGGATACCATTCAAGGATATTGGTATCGAAAGATATGCTCACGATGAGGTGGATGACGTTGTACGGAACCACCTGAAAGATTGCCGAAGCATCGTCATCGCGTACAAGGGTGGTACCGTCGAGAGAGATCTCCTACGCCGGATAGGTGTCAAAAGTATTAATTTAGAGGAGTTGGGGTGCCCCAAATTTAACTTAATTATTAAAGATGATAGATATAATAAAAACATACTTTCTACGCACTGCCCGCTGCATGTGCATAAATATAATAAAAAAAATGAAGAAATGCACTGCAGCTTGGTTGAGGTGTCCATATTTAGAGAATGGTATATTTTAAATAAATAACAAATATTTGATTGTAAAGCGTATTTTCACTTCCACCTTACCCGGGGCTGAAACATTTATTTTGGGGAAAGGGAAAAAATTTTAAGAGAGGGAAAATTTTTTACCTATATGGAGGGGGCAATATTATAAGAGCAACGCGTGGAGACGGTGGGATCACATTCGAAAAATATCATTACACGCATCAAGAGAACGTTTTTCTATTAAAGGGAATAATCGAGTCATCACGGATTTTTGGGAGTAGAGTTACGCGTAATATAACCATGCATCATAGATAATCACGACCACGTATTGGATCTATCTATGCTATACATGAGTGCGGTACAGAAGAGCATATATGCTTAGAACTGCCTCTCAAGTGTGGTATGAAAAGCGTTTATATGTGTTAGTTGTTATGTCCGCCAATTACCTGAGCAATATTTAGAATTTTAATTTAAATAAGTAAAAGTCTGCGCGGCAGACGGGTTAAAATCCTCAGGTCATTGACGGTCATAAATCTCGTAAAGAGTGCAAGGCACAGGCGTTGGAATTTTCCGTGTGGCGTTGAATCATGCATCGACGTTCCACGGAAGAAGAAACAAATCATGCGCCTACCCGTAAGATCAGACACCGTCGAAGCTTAGTTTTTTTCTCCATATACAGGGTGAGGAAATTAAAACAGGTCACCTAAATAACTCGCTTGTTTTTGATAATAGAAAAAAATGCATCATATCAGCTTTACTTGACTTCGAGAGGCACATAATCTGATGTCATTAAATTTTTAATAGGTGGAGGCGCAGAGGAGATATGAAGGTCAACTTTGTTTTTTAAAATGGAATGATATGGTTTTTTACTTATGTTATGATAGGGTGATTCAGGACGAATACAATGACCTAATCTGAAGGTCATTGAAGGTCATTTAAGGACAAATGCAGTGGAAAATACATTGCTTAGAGATACTCTTCGTGTTTCTTCTGGTTGTTGATATGTCGGTCTTATAAGTCTTTAGGATGGGATCACGAAACATAAACATTCATTCGTGTGTACCATTAGTAGTTTGATTGCTGACTAGAGTGCGACTTCGTAATAGTTTTCAAAAATGCATTATACGATAGCAGATAGTGGATATGGTGTTCATTTTTGGTGAATGTCGTAAAGTTATGCGGAAAGCAGTCCGTTTGTATAGTGAAAGATTTTCAGATCGCGCCAGACCATCATTTTATGTTTTTTCAAATAATATAAAAAAGTTTCAAGAAATCGGGAAGGTGGATAACAAAACACATTCGTGCCAAAAGAACAACTAATGATGCAAATACAATAAATGTGTTAGCAGCCGTTGCACAAAATCCACATACGAGTACAAGGCAACTTGAACGCGAGGGTGGCATTAGCCAACGAAGTATTTTACGAATACTTCACGCTAACAAATTCCACCCGTTTTATATCTCCCTTCATCAGCAATTAAGTAAACAAGATTATTAAAAACGTTTACAATTTTGCGAATGGGGCTTACGGAACCTGCGAAATGATGAAATGTGTTTTAATAATATTTTATTTACGGACGAAGTCACGTTTACAAACCATGGACAAGTTAACCGTTACAATATGCACTATTGGTCAGTAAACAATCCACGGTGGTTGAGGGAAGTGGAGAGGCAGAGGCTCTGGTCTATAAATGTTCGGTGTGGACTTTTTAATAATAAAATAATTGGATCACACTTTATTGATGGCACGTTAAATAGTATTAAGGCTGTTCACCACCCAATACGTTTTTACGATAACTCTCCAGGTCACAGTTTTTGACCGATTTTGACGAACAAGGACTTATTCGAAAGCTGAAAGATTTATTGTGAAAATGATGTTTTTGAAATTTTCAAAAAACTTTTTTTTCGTCATACGTCTTTTTCAGGTGCGTTTTTTGCCAAAAAATAAGTATTTATTGAAAATTTCGAAAAGATCATTTTCACAATAAATCTTTCAGCTTTCGAATAAGTCCTTGTTCGTCAAAATCGATCAAAAATTGTGACCAGGAGAGTTATCGTGAAAACGTGTTGGGTGGTGAACAGCCTTAAGTACCAGAAAATTTTGACGGACGTTTTGCCAGAACTATTGGAAAACATTTCACTGGACATACGACAGTCCATGTGGTTTTAAGAAGACGGTTGTCCTGCTCATTCTGCACGAAACATTACTGTGGTAATCCGCGCTTGTAAGCCGGCTACCGGTTATCTTTGGAAGCGGAAGGAAGGTGGTGTTTGAGGTATAGATCAGGTTCGTCTTGAGTATAAGTATGACTTTTATTAAATAACTGGTTATTGGTGAGGCACAAGTAACCCTCCTAACTCTTTGGTCGCTCTCGATGATCTGTCTGTTCGTTTCCTTATTTCTGTGCGTGCCACTCCTTAGCGTTCGGTGCTAAGAAGGGAGAATCGCTGAATTGCATCTTAGGCTCGGGACTCGCAATGTCCAGGCACTCGGGTGATGCAATGCTTATACATTACTTTTGGGTCGCCTCTTCGGAAGGCGGCCTTGAATACGATACTACTGTGTCGCTTAGGCGACTCGCGGGTACAACACCCCTCCCCCGCGGGAAAAAGAATGTGCCACCATTCTTACGCTTGATTACCTATGGGTATACTTGTGCTTTTATAAAGTACAATTTTTTAATTATTCCCGATAACATATGTGTAATATAATCGTTTACCTATTGTAACCGCTTCTCTCTCTCTCACACGAGACGGGAGAAGACGTGCACACCTTCGCCACGCTCTCCTCTTCGGAATCTTTTTTAATAACGAAAGGCTAAACAGTTGGTCGGTTAAAAATATATAAGATTTAGTTTGGCGCCAGGTAGCTTACGGCTACCACTCGAGCCTTGAAATTGATGTAAGATCTTAGTTATAAAATTCCGAAGAGTTGCGTGAAGCGGAACACGAAAACGGTAGCTCAGTCCACCGAGGTGGTAACGGAGAGGGGCGGAGTAAGAGAATTACCACAAACTGAATACAGTAAAATTTCGGTAACAAAATAAGAACAATACTTTATTTCTTGAGTAGAGAAAAGATAAGTGAAATTGCTTGTATAAAATGACGGAAGCTATTGGCGTAAATTCATGACAAAAGTACGTTCGAAGCCCTACTCATTACAATCGAACTCTACCCGAACGCGATAAATTATAAAGTCAAGTAAATGAACAATACTTCAATACTTTAATACGTCAATAAAGAATCGAGCTTTCAGGATACTATAACGGAGTTATAACTTGGCTGAACGGAAGCTTTACAACAGTTACCATAAATGAATGTTATACCGAATACTTTTCTTAACAAACTGAATATACGAATTCCCGAAATTACATAAAACACTCAAGACGATACAATACTTAGCCTACAATACATTAATTTCGCTCGCAATACTAACGCCACTCTCAGGACGAAACGTCGCAGATGCGACCAACGAAAAGTGCTCTAACGAGACACGACCGAACAAGGGAATACCTGGCCAGAACTTCCAAACGAAATAGAATCGGAGACTTCCGCACCTATGCAGTCTCACGATTCTTAACGAAATTCACGATACTAGAGATCAACCGATACAAGACGGTAGCGTGGACGATTTCCGGCGCTACTAATTTCTTTCGGGATCTTTTATATACGAAATGTTTCCACAAAATAATTCCACAAACGCAACATCATCATTCTGGCCGGTTTCACCTACTTTCCCGATATATGAGGGCTAAACGGAATCCCGTCTTACCGGCTGTACCTCTCCCGCATGGACGGAACCAGAACGGCGACCTCGCTCTCCTCCAAACTACGATACGAAATGGCGGGTCTCCTCCAGCTTCCACGTCCTTCCTTGTCTCCTCACGGTAGCCAGACGCTCGTATCTTCTCCTAACGTGAAAGATGTCGAACTCTCGGATCCACGGGAGCAAGTACGGGGTAACGAAACTAATACGAATTGATCTCCTCAATTATACGAAATGGTACTGCCTAAGTAAGACACGGGAGCGAAACGAATGGACGAAGATACAACACGAACTTTACTCTAGGACGTCCCGAAGCTAAGTCCTGCTCCTGACTCTTACTGCCGAACGGCTCCTTGCTCTGCGTCACGTGACAGATCGGCACGTGCGCCTCTACCTAATTTATCCTAAATTAACGTAGGTGTTACATTTTTCAATTTCGAGTCGGTAAGTTGCGCCGATGCGCTACTTTATCGATAGATGTCGATGATCGATGCTACGTAGCGCTAATCGGTAGCCACGCAACGTATTCTTCTTCGCCATGGCGTGAAGATGATGATCATCCCACGGCGGAGGCACGTAGGGCACGAAAGCGATGACAGTTCGGGAGCTGAATGTCCTGCTTAGCGTATCTTTTTCCGATCGATGATGTTGGTGATCGTTCCTCCTAGTTTGATGGGTTTCCCTCGATGGTGGTAGGAGAGCCCATTGCATACAAAAATTCGGGAGCAATTAATAAATACTTTTTATATCCAAATTCGCCCTGAGAGTGTGCACTGACGGAAGCATTTCTTTACTCTTCTTGTGACATAACGTCACACTATATATATATATATATATATATATATATATATTCTTTTCTTACGCTTTATTCGTTTATTGGTATTTATTTTATTTATACATATTCTTCATTTGTATATTATAGGAAAATATATTTCTTTATTTCTTTATTTTATTTTTTTATTTTATTTATTTATTTATTTATTTAATGCTTTAAACCTTGCGGCTTATATAGCAATACAGTATGCTTACATTTAATTCGAATAGTACCTTGAGTATGCATAACGAGGTCTACAAAACTTAATTAGTTCTAAATTTTTATGAGACATTGCTTAAGGAAATTGTAAATTATGTTTAAACCTTTGATATCAGGGCCGCTTAAAAAGGAACTAATAGACAGTGGGAGATAGTACTTATTCCTGAGCAGCGCTGTTAAAAGTGATCTGCGCTCTTTTTCGTAGATTGGGCATTGCCATATTATATGATTTAAATCTTGCGATTCTGCACCACAGTCACAAGAACTGTTAGGTATAAAGTTAACTCTGGCTAAAGAGGCATTTAGATTATAATGATTGGAGCGACTTCTGTTAACGAAGACTACAAAATCTCTGGAAAGACCTCGCCCAAAATACCATGGGTCACGTTTGTCATTATGGAAAAGTCGGAAGAAGTTTATACCTTTAAACAGGCCTTGTTCTTTGATTAAAGTATCGGTATTAATTCTTGCTTGTACTTTTAGTTCATGAACTAGGTCGGAAAGACATATCCGAGTGTCAGTAGTTGGCCTTTCATTTGTTGCTTCTTTCGCCAGTGAATCTGCTTTTTCGTTACCAGTAATTCCGATATGGGCTGGAATCCAGATAAACTTAATAAAATGTTGGTTTTTGTTGTCAGATACAAAAGTGGAGTATTTGGTCTTAATTTCGATTAGTTCATTGTTAAGGTTGTAGCGAAAAGTTGGCTTCTGTAGTGATTTGATTATACTTAAGAAATCAGTGAAAATAAGAAAGTTTACAGGATTACATGAATTGATTAAATCTAGAGCTCGATTAATGGCGTGACATTCTGCTGTGAATATTGATGCATTGGTATCCAGGCTAAATTTTTGTGAGATATTCAACTGAGGGCAATAGAGTGCAGCTCCAACCGATTGGGAGCTTTCAGACAAGCTACCGTCGGTATAGATTGCGATGCTGTTTGCAGGGTTGGATTCGATGAAGCGCCTTATCAGAAGGTTAGGGTCAGAAGAATTGCGTAATGTTTCCCCTAGGTCAACGTCGCAATACGGAATATTAAATAAAGAGTTATAATCGGTGTTGAAGATAGGGAGTTTTTCGTTAGATACTAATTGCAAGTCTGGATGTATGTCTATTAATTTAAGGAAGTTATTTAATAATAGAGAATGTTTTGATCTTCGATTGGAAATGAGAGGGACATTATCTGAACTGTAATTGAACAAAATTTTGTGGGATGATAAGTCTTTGATAGAGTAGCTTTTAAGAAGGTATTTTTTGGCGAGGAAGATGGTTCTCTCTCGGAACGAGATGAGCTTAGCTTCGCTTAGCAGAATGTTGGTGGGCGTAATTATTCTGTAACCTAGCGCCAGTCTTATTGCAGCAAATTGAATACGTTCCAACTTCAACCCTAGGTTTTTGTTTTTCGGGTAATAAACAAAGCAGTTATATTCCATAATCGGTCTTATAACACTGCTAAAGATCAACATCAGCGTTTCAGGCGAAGCCCCCCATGAAACACCAGAGAGGAATTTAATAATGTTAAGCAGTTTGAAGCACTTTTTCTTCACATTATTCACATGGGTGTCAAAGTTTAATTCGTAGTCAAAATGAATTCCCAGAAATTTAACTGATTTGCTAGATTTAATAACACAGTTTTCAATTTCAATTTCAGTTTTACCAGGCAAGATGTGTTGTAACCGCCTTTTTCTTTCGTTTCTTTTCACGAGAGCGAAAGGCACGATTACGGGTGAGTTCGGATCTTATTTTAGGATTAAGATAGCTCGATAAGGTAAGTGGAAAGTAAAGTAGGTAATTAAATTGAGGTTCTTTCGATAAATAATAAAGAGAGAATGATGTTTATTTCTCTAGCACACGAATTGATGGTTTTGTGTTGATTACAGGATATTTCTTTAGGCTTCTATAATCGAATCCGTTTAACCGAATTATTTTAGGTTTTAAGACGCTCGTGACGCGTGTCGCTCGGAAGTCGCTATTCTCTTTAATTAATTACGTTAAGCAACGTCGCGGCAGAGAACTGTCGGACGTTGGAATATTTGACTCTAACACACAAAAATTATTAATTTAAATGACTCTAATGCAAAAAAAAACTACTCTTCGCAAACACCCTTCTCGAAGACGGGAATATTCGCGGAATGCGCCAGTGACTCTGCTCCTTCTACGCGGATTATAACGGCTCTATCCAAGTGAAATACGTTAAGTGATGAAGAAATTAAGACCGGTGGTTCGTCTTTAATTATCAGTAGCGCTTCTCCTATATTCGTGTAAGAAGAACTCGGCCTAGTGTGCTATATATATGAGCTTGAATGCCCCAAACCGAGAAGCCGGGCACATACGCTATGATATAAGAAAGATAAATAATGAGTAATATCGGGAGACACGCCTGCCTAACTAGAGGATTTCGTAAGTCCGGTAGTATGGCAGTTGACCTCTGACGATATTACTAACGCGGATACTTTATCGAGAATTCAGCATACAAGAGACTTTATGTCGATCGTATGCTTCGTAAGATAAAGTATTCAATTTTCACATGCAGTTTAAATAATAATGAAGAAAGGGAAGACGATTGGCCGAAGGGTACAATGAACCAGGGACCAATCCTTGCCTCTCCAATATTATTTTAATATACGATACTTTATTAACGGCCAAGCATCCAGAACGACAATAGCGTGGAGAATGCCTGTCAGAATAAAGTATTATAAAATCTAATTGATGTTTAATAATGTGCCGCTATTGGAAGAAGGAAATACGTTCAAGGGTTCTTAGAGCCGGGAATCGATTCTTTCTCCAATAGAATTACATTAACGATACTTTATTGAACAGTTAGTGTATGAGGCGCAAGTTTGCGAATCATACACGGCTTGTAATAAAGTATTATACGCGTGACTCTGTCCAAAGAAGTTAATAAGAAGTTGAGAATTAAGAAATAAGAATAAATTGGTTGTGCCGTGAAGCGGCTTGCTCTCACGACTCCTCGGTTTGAGGCACCCACGGAACCCAAAAGATCGCAAACTGTTTGTTATACGTCTAAGCCGGTTTTGGCCTGCAGTTACCGCGTTGTTTTTCACCGAATAAATTCTAAGTCTAGGAGACTAACTACTTGTCTAACGTTCCGGAGCAGAGTGACGAGATCATGATCGACGCTCTACTCCCTCGGATTGATATGATCTATACGCATGCGCTTACAATTTGACATAAGTGGGGATATCGTCGAGCAATTAGAGCGCCGTCACGTGTCGGACGGTATTACTTACGATTTCGGTCGGTAATATTGATCTCTATGTAATCGAACGGTTACATATGCCTCCCCTCCCCTCTTCAAAAAGGAGTGAACCAGTATGGTTTACTACTTTTTGATATAAGTCGCAGGTAACAATTATATATTTCAGGTAAGGATTATTAAGAACACCGCTAATTCCTCTAGAATATTCCTAACGCAGTTACTAATATATTTTTAATGAATTGTCCGAGTTACAATGCCGAAGAAGATATATATAAAAAAAAATATAAAAAAAATGTACAATATAAAATTAAAATCAAATTATAACATTATTTCTCGTTTATCGATTCTTTCGACCATCCTCATACCATCATACAAAGTTTGTATTATATTCTTTGTTACTTTCGACACACACACACACATACATTACATACTAAGAGGTCCTTTTCCCTCACTTTTTCATGTTTCTCTTAAGTACTATCAATGGCACTATCACCTCGCTTTCTTCTTTGTCTCATCACTTCACGAGCACTCACTTCTCCATTGCGTCCCATAAGGCGTCCTTTAGGTCGAAAAGTCCCAAAGGGTCGTGTGGATCGACGTCCGGCACTTCGAGAAGTGGGTCCTCCGTTTGTACCCCCATGGAGATTCCTTCCTGGAGCTCGGACATGGTTCCTTCTCCCAAGTCAATCCATGACGATGATGAGTCCCCTCCTGCCGCGTCTATCGCTAGTAGGTCCTGATAGAATGGGTCGTCCACCTCCAGCTTTTTGGGGTAAGGAGCGACCGGCTCGTCGTTGGCTCTTTTCGTGATCCATTTCGGCTCGATTCTGGGACCCTTGCAGCGTGGATCATTAACATCGATCCATACCTTCGGAGTCTGCGTGCGTGCGTTGATCTTCTTGGACCGTGCCTGTGATGCTCTCCCTGGTCGATAAGTCCCAGGGGTGGTTACCCATGGACGTGGTGTCACGTAGGCTCCCATTTTCTCGTCCGCCGGTTTATATTTGAAGTCCACTCCCGTCTGCGTGGGTTTGGACAGCATCAACCACTTTGCGTACGATTGACACCCGATGTCTCTCTTGGAGTTCATGTTGACGATGCGTGTGAATTAGTCGAGGTCTAGATGACGAGTGATCGGGAAATCGGCAGTTCCTTGAGGTAGGAGGCCTCCCTCTCGCCCCCACTATCGGATCGTATGATCTCTGACCGCCAATCCCTGGTCATTACCGATTTCGAATTTTCCCTTGTTGTTAGCTCGCGAGTTCGGAAACGGTTGCTGCGAGGTTAGGGCCTTTGTCTCGTTCCTCTCCTCCCTCCTCACGCCTGTAGGGTCGTAGGCTAGTCGCGTGGAAATTTCCACGAATTCTACGGCTTTCAGGATCTTGCAGCGTAAACGTGGCCGGTCCTTTTTTATGTTGCAGGACGTATGGGCCTTCGTATAGGTGGAAGAACTTTGACACCTCCTTTTCCAGCGCGTTTGATAGTCGATTCGAACGTACGAGCACCCAATCGCCGATTTGAAAGGGGTATGGGGTTCGACCCATATTTGCGCGTTCGACACGTTTATTGCTCTTTTTACGCATGCTTCGCTTCGCGAGTTCTAATTTACACGTTAGAGGAATTTCGGCGTTCGTTTTCTCGGGAACTTCTAACAATTTTTTCCAAGGACGGATCGGTGCTTTTCCTAACATTAATTCAACCGGCGCGAATCCTGTACTGTCATGATGCAATTCGTTACAGATCGACTCAATTACGTTAACCCATTTTATCCATTCAGTATGTTGCTTTTTTATTAATGTCCGAAACATTCTCCCGATTTCGCGATTTACCCTTTCGACCGGGTTGCTTTGTGGATGTCTTATGGACGATAGGATATGTTGGATGTCGTGTTCTTTTAGCGATTGATCCCATATTTTTGATATGAATTGCGTACCGTGGTCAGTCAGAATTCGTTTAGGTTTACCGAATTTTGGAATATAATCGAGTAACAAACGTCTTAAGGTTATTTTCGCGGTCGCACGTCTAAGTGTGAATAGCTTTATATATTTCGTAAACACGTCTTCTACGGCGAGGATATATTTAAATCCTCCTCTGGCCGTTGGTAGCGGACCAAAGTAGTCGATGGACAATAAATCGAGCGGTCGCTCTGGCAGAATTGTTGACATTTCCGCGTGAATCGCATAGTTAACCGATTTTACTCTTTGACATAGGTCACAGGTCGCGATAATCTTCCTCACAGTATGTCCTAACTTCGGAATATAGAAACTTTCTGAAATTAGCTGAATGCATTTCTCACTTCCTGGATGCGCATATGCCACATGAATTTCTCTGATAAAGGTTAGAATGTCTTTTTCCGGAATTACTGCTTTCCATTCTCCCGAACGAGCTTTTTTATACAAAATGTTGTTTACTACTCGAAATTTATTATTCTCCTCGTTTTCGAGTGGGTGTTCTTTGAGCTTTTGTACTTCTCTCGCTATTCGCGGATCAAGCGACTGTCGTTCTCCTAAGTTCTTTAAGATGTCTGCTACAGGTTTTGACAATGAAACGGACGCGATTGCAAAAATTTGAGCGATCTTATCGTTACTAGTTCTACCGTCTCCTTCGAACATTCGGCTTAACGAGTCGGCCGGCACATTTAACTTTCCCGGGCAATGTTGAATTTCGATAGCATAATCTTGTATTGCAAGTGCCCACCGCGTCAGTCTTTGATTTAGGAACTTACTACGCAATAAAAACGTTAAAGCATGGTGATCCGTTAGTAACACTATGTTGGCTCCATATAGATATGTTCGAAATTTTCCTAACGCCCACACAATGGCAAGTAATTCTTTCTCGGTAGTAAAATAATTGACTTCCGCGTTCTTTAAAGTCCTGCTCGCAAAAGTTATCGGACGGAGATTTCCCTCTTGATCTTCTTGAGCTAATACCGCACCTATCGCTCCAAAACTCGCGTCTGTTGATAAATAAAATTCCTTTTGTGGGTTTGGAAAGCGCAACACCGTTTGTTCACAAAATACTTTTTTGACTTTGTTAAATGCAATCTCTAATTCATCCGACCAATGCCAACGCGTTTTCTTTTTCAGTAATTCTAGTAACGGTAATGTAACTTGAGCGTGGTTTCTCGCGAATTTGCTATAAAAATTTATTAACCCTAAAAACCCTCTTAGTTGTTTTACATTGCGTGGAGATGGATAATTCTCGATACATTTCAGTTTTTCCGGGTCCTGGCGAATACCTTCAGCAGATAGAATATGGCCTAAGAACACTAAGTTTTTTCGAATAAATTGACACTTTTCTAAATTAATCGTTAAGTGGTGTTCTTTAATCCGTGTCAATACTGCCGCTAGGTGTTTTAAATGTTCCTCAAATGAGTTTGATACGCATAATAAGTCATCTATAAAATTAATAACAAAAGAATCCATTCCTTCGAGAACCTTTCTTAAACCTCTTACTAAGCTCGCGCTACTTGTCTTTAGACCGAACGGAGTGACTGTATACTCGTAACACTGACCTCTATATAGAAACGCCGTATATTTACGTGACTCGGGAGCTAGTGGAATTTGCCAAAAGCTACTCGTAAGATCTAAGCTTGTCATATAGGATACACTTCGAAACCGTTGAAAAATTGAATCGATAGTTTCAGACATTTCGTGATCTGAGACTAACATCCGATTAAGCATGCGGGCATCTAAGCATAGTCTCAAGGTGCCGTTTTTCTTTACTACCGGTACCACTGGATTGATATATGGACTAGTCGATGTTTGAATAATGTTGTATCGGAGCAATTTTTTTATTTCATTGTCGGCTTGATCTCTATACTTGATTGGAATCGGATATGTTTTGCTCACGAAAGGGACATCTTCTTGAATCGTTAATTTATGTTCATAGCATCTTAAACGTCCTGGCTTCTCGCTCCAGACTTGTCGGAAATCCTTTATAATGGTTTTTAAAGATTCTCGTTGGACCTTGGTGCAATCGCACTGCTCTATGAATTTTTTAATTTGAGCGTCACTGATGCCTGTTTCCTCGTTTTCTTCTTCGATGTGTAATGTAGATATCCTTGCTTCTTTGGAGTAACTTCCTCCTTCTTCCTCCGTTTCGTCTTTCAATTGGAGACGGATCTTTCGATGTTTTAGTTTAAGTAAGATATTTTCCTGCCCGAGGTTGATTTCTGTTTTCGCCATTTTGAGTACGTCAATTCCCAAGATGAATGGATGGATTAAATTTGGAATTATCATGATTGGAATCTGTATTTTTAGTCCGTCAAAATCGACCTCTACCATTATTTGTTTCTTTAATCTTGTTGACTTGGATCCTGTGGCTCCCAGCACGACCGTTGATGTTAATGGAAGAATCGGGCATTTATCAAATACTTCCTTATGTAATTGGTATAATGTTTCGGATATAGCTGAAATAGTACTGCCTGTATCGATCAGTGCGTTGACCTTAATTCCTTGCATTTTAACTTGAAGTTCTGGACACTTGTTGGTCTCCATAGTATGCGTCGGTTCTTCCTCCATCAGTTCTTCCCTTGTATTTTGGAATATCGTGCGTATTGGCAACGTCATTTCTTCCCCTCGGAGAGTTTTGAGGGCCTGCTGAGGTTGGTATGGGGATAGTACCAAGCTCGTTACGCTGGGACCTCTTGTTAGTTTTCCGGTAGCGGAATAGCCTCATTTTCATTCTCAAACTCATCCGGTTCTTCTACAATGGTTGCACGAATCCGGGCTGCACCTGCATTACCCGTTGTCCCTCGTGTTGCGTTGGTTCTTGGATCGTTGTTATTCGGACGTCTTTCGAAGGAGAAATTCCTGGAGTTGTCTTGTGAACGGTACTGATGATTATTAGATGTTCTTTCTGGCTCATTGAATGGTCTCTGCGTATGATTCTGAGTATTAAATGGCCTATTTTCTCGTCTTTCGATGTTGTCGGAGGTTAGGTAGCTTCGTTCATTATTTCTTTGATATGGACGGTTGACGCTACCTCCACTATCATGGCGATCCAATAATGCCAGGAATGCCTCTACCGTGGATATATCCTGTGCTATGACAGCGTCGTCGATTGCTTGTGAGAAGTGTTTTGAGACGAGTTGAACTATTTCTTCATCCTCTCTTCTAGGCGTTAAATCACGAGCATTTCCTATCAGACGCATTGCATAGTTGACCCTAGTCTGACCATTACTTTCGCGGTAATATCCCGATTCCAAATTAGCACGTACTTTGCGTTGGACCGACGGACTCCAAAAACGATTTAGGAATTTTTGTGCAAATTGTATCCACGTTTCTATTTCTTGTGACACGAGATCCCACCATTCGTTCGCTGTACCTTTTAACGCTTGATTTATAATAAATTTCATTTCTTGTTCAGGAATCCTAGCCATATCTAGGAAGTTCTTTAATTCCCTTAAGAATTTTGGTGGACGTTCGTGTGTCGCGCCTTCAAAACTTGGCATTTGCGGTTTTACTTTAAACGGTCGCGGACTATCATACTCGTTTGGTATTCCACGGGCTCTCGAGTGCACGTACGATCTCTCGTTCCTTCCCCTATCGTCTTCCGTTGTTTCGATGGTTTCTATTCGCGAGTGTGTCGGTCGGTCTATCCTACTTGGATTGTTAGCTTCTTCCTCCCTTCGTTCTAATTTATCTTTAACTTCGCGTATTATGTCACGAGTTTCCCTCTTGAATATCGTGAAGCTATCGTAAATACGGTTGTTATTTTCCTCTAATCTCCGTTCTACTTTTTGAAGCAGAGAAGTTTCTAAGGTTTGGATTCTTTGTATTAATTGATTCTGTTGGTTTTGAATTTCTCGCATCATCGAAGCTAACTCTCTAATGGACATTTCGTCGCTTCTATTCGGCTCTTGGACCTGACTAACGCTCTCGCTACCTTGGCTTATTTGCTCTACGCCGCTAAGTTCACCCTGTAAGACTGGCGGTGCTGAATGGACCGGAGATCTCATTACGCGTGACAACCCGTGAATTGCTGTATCGACCATGCTTATAGCTCTTTCGTTTAGTGATAATTCCTCGTCCCTAGAAATATTCTGTAATCTTTTCGTTTTTGATCTAGTATCTTTACTCATTTTCTGTACTTATTTACCGTTTATTTCCTTTACACCTCCTTTGAATCGAGCTCTTGCGTTGGGCGCCAATTTATTGTAACCGCCTTTTTCTTTCGTTTCTTTTCACGAGAGCGAAAGGCACGATTACGGGTGAGTTCGGATCTTATTTTAGGATTAAGATAGCTCGATAAGGTAAGTGGAAAGTAAAGTAGGTAATTAAATTGAGGTTCTTTCGATAAATAATAAAGAGAGAATGATGTTTATTTCTCTAGCACACGAATTGATGGTTTTGTGTTGATTACAGGATATTTCTTTAGGCTTCTATAATCGAATCCGTTTAACCGAATTATTTTAGGTTTTAAGACGCTCGTGACGCGTGTCGCTCGGAAGTCGCTATTCTCTTTAATTAATTACGTTAAGCAACGTCGCGGCAGAGAACTGTCGGACGTTGGAATATTTGACTCTAACACACAAAAATTATTAATTTAAATGACTCTAATGCAAAAAAAAACTACTCTTCGCAAACACCCTTCTCGAAGACGGGAATATTCGCGGAATGCGCCAGTGACTCTGCTCCTTCTACGCGGATTATAACGGCTCTATCCAAGTGAAATACGTTAAGTGATGAAGAAATTAAGACCGGTGGTTCGTCTTTAATTATCAGTAGCGCTTCTCCTATATTCGTGTAAGAAGAACTCGGCCTAGTGTGCTATATATATGAGCTTGAATGCCCCAAACCGAGAAGCCGGGCACATACGCTATGATATAAGAAAGATAAATAATGAGTAATATCGGGAGACACGCCTGCCTAACTAGAGGATTTCGTAAGTCCGGTAGTATGGCAGTTGACCTCTGACGATATTACTAACGCGGATACTTTATCGAGAATTCAGCATACAAGAGACTTTATGTCGATCGTATGCTTCGTAAGATAAAGTATTCAATTTTCACATGCAGTTTAAATAATAATGAAGAAAGGGAAGACGATTGGCCGAAGGGTACAATGAACCAGGGACCAATCCTTGCCTCTCCAATATTATTTTAATATACGATACTTTATTAACGGCCAAGCATCCAGAACGACAATAGCGTGGAGAATGCCTGTCAGAATAAAGTATTATAAAATCTAATTGATGTTTAATAATGTGCCGCTATTGGAAGAAGGAAATACGTTCAAGGGTTCTTAGAGCCGGGAATCGATTCTTTCTCCAATAGAATTACATTAACGATACTTTATTGAACAGTTAGTGTATGAGGCGCAAGTTTGCGAATCATACACGGCTTGTAATAAAGTATTATACGCGTGACTCTGTCCAAAGAAGTTAATAAGAAGTTGAGAATTAAGAAATAAGAATAAATTGGTTGTGCCGTGAAGCGGCTTGCTCTCACGACTCCTCGGTTTGAGGCACCCACGGAACCCAAAAGATCGCAAACTGTTTGTTATACGTCTAAGCCGGTTTTGGCCTGCAGTTACCGCGTTGTTTTTCACCGAATAAATTCTAAGTCTAGGAGACTAACTACTTGTCTAACGTTCCGGAGCAGAGTGACGAGATCATGATCGACGCTCTACTCCCTCGGATTGATATGATCTATACGCATGCGCTTACAATTTGACATAAGTGGGGATATCGTCGAGCAATTAGAGCGCCGTCACGTGTCGGACGGTATTACTTACGATTTCGGTCGGTAATATTGATCTCTATGTAATCGAACGGTTACAGTGTTTGTTGTTAAAGTGAATGAATACTGTTTTATGCATAGATAGGTCAAGACCGATGATTCTAAGATTATCACTGATAATTTTAATCGACTTTTCAAGTAATTTCTTACTTTCATTGATTGAGGTAGAGCTACAATGGACAGCAATATCATCTGCAAATTGTGAAATCTGAACACTGTCTGGAATGTTTTCGTTAACTTTAGCTACATAGAAGTTGTATAGAAGTGGACTCAAGACTCCCCCTTGCAGGAGACCCTTCCATGTTGTTCTTGTAAGATGACCTGAGGTTCTTGGAATGACTGTAATTATTCTTTCAAACGTTACGTGCATGATAAATTTAATGACGTTAGGAGAGCAGCCTGCTTCTACTAATTTATAAATAAGCAAGGTGCAATTAACATTGTCGAAGGCAGATTGAACATCTAAAAAAGCTCCTAGGGTGTCATTACCTCTTTCCCTTGCGATTTCAATGCTAGTTAGTAGAGTGACTAAGTTATCTGAGCAAGATCTACCTTTTCGAAATCCTGATTGGGACGGAGGTAGCATATCATGATTTTCTAACCAACATTCCAATCTGTTTTTTAACATCGTTTCGAAAAGTTTATGCATACATGAAGAGAGGGAAATAGGTCTTACTTCAGATTTGTTAGGTTTATTAATGAAAAATATTTGAATTGATTTCCATTCTTGGGGGAAACGATTATTGGAATACATTTCGTTGAAGATGTCTAGTAAAACAAGTTTGATATTGCTAGGAAGCTGTTTAATTGTCAGATAATCTATACCATCGCTCCCTGGTGAAGATTTATCATTTTTGTAATCCAATGCAAAATTAAATTCAGTGAAATCGAACGGCATATCAAAGAACTGATTGGAGGAGCCCAACGGAAGCAAATCCGGATTGAATGGAACCCAAGGAGGAGCAATTCTACCTAGACAGTCTTCTATTTTTTGCAGACGTTGGTCAACTGACATTGTCCCCTTTTCAGTGCGTATCCATTTGTTTTTTAGTCTTTTGCAGGCGTTCCAGAAATAAGTACTACCTCTTTTTGTGTCAAAGCTCTGGACAAAATTGCTGAAGTATTCTCTTTTCTTTGTTTTGAACGTTTTTCTTGCAGAGGCAACAAGTTTTTTAAAGTTTATAAGATGATTCATTTCTTGGGTATGTTTCCATTTCTTATAGGCTGCTTTTCTTAATCTTATAGCTCGGTCACAATCTTTGTCCCACCACGCTACGGGGTTGTGGTGTTTACTATTATCGACATTCCTCCTCGGGGGCGTATTGTTTATAAGAGTACTCTTCATGTGATTAACAAAAAAATTATACTTTTCTACACAATCTAGACTACTGAAATCATGTGAAAGATACAGAGGGAAACCTTCCGACATGCTTTTTTGAAAGTTGCTCCAGTTTGTTTTTTTGAGAATAATCTATTAGATACTTTTATGTAAATATGCTTGTCTCTCCCAGCATTAACTTTTATATCAATGAGACAGTGGTCGGAGCCACGAGTATCGTCTAGAATATCAACACCAGTTTTATCAGCTAAATCTGGAGTTGTGAAGACTAGATCGATGTTAGATTTCCTATTGTTATGAAAGCTAAAGTGGGTGAACGTGTCGGAGTTGTGCAGGAAAATGTCATGATTTAATAAACTATTGAAAAGTCTTTCACCGTTAGTGTCGTTAATCGCACAATTCCATGCTTTATTATGAGCGTTGAAATCACCTACAAGGAGACATGGTCGTAACCCAGAAATTATATGCATAAACTTGTCCCAGTTATTTTGACTCAGGGAAGGGCCTTGCGGTCTGTAAAATGCTACTAAGTTAATGAAGGGAATTGTGCTTGTTAGCTTAATAGAGCAAGTCTCTATACGATTATTGAAAGAGCAGATATCGGGCAAAATACAATAATTAATAGATTTTTTAATAAAAATGGCGATGCCTCCTCCCGTTCTACCAATTCTGTCTTTACGAACGACATTAAAACCTTTAAAGGCTATTCGAGTTTCAGGTTTTAACCAGGTTTCAACACAAACAAAGATGTCTACTTCTTGAAGTATGTGTTGTAGTTCTTCTTTCCGTTGAGCGATACTTCTGGCGTTCCAATACATAATGCGAAGTGGTGCTAAGTTAATGGTCCTGTGATTGTCTGATCCCATATTTGGCAAAATCCTCCAATAATTAAGTTATGTCCAAAGTATCTCGCTTGATGTCGTAGTTATCTAATTTTTTTATGATTCTTGTTAGTCGGTTTTTGATACTACGGTGAGACAAACTTGGATAAATTTCACGTAGCATGTTGCTTAGTGCCTTAATGTCATCTGTATATTTTTTGGCTATGTCGGTGTGATTGGGATTTCCAATAGTTTCTCGAAGAAAGCTGATCAGATTGGTGTAATTCAAAACATAGGTGCTCGGGTGTTCAGTGAGGATCATTTTGATTGGAGCAGTCATTGTTTCGAAATCAGTTTCTGGGTCACTGCTAGTTGAACCCCTCTTTAATTTCTTTATCATCTTTTTCCCTTTGTTGCATTTGTTTTTGCTAATTTGGTCGTCGCTATCGTTATCTGACTCATCTAATGAAGAGTAGAGTTTATTTGGAGTTTGTGTGGTGGAGCATGATTCGGTTGTCGACAAAGGTCTTTTGTCATATCTTCTGTGTTTGTTGACATCGGGTTGGACGAATTCTTGTGATATGACATTCGCTGGTGTTTCTTCAGAAGTATCCCTTTCAATCAAGTTAATAGGTGTAGTTTCGGGAGTTACTATTTCCATGTTAGTGTTGACATTTGGGCAATGTTTGGCTAAGTGGTTATCTTTTTTGCAGAGAAAGCATTTTGGGTTATCAGACGAGATATAGATCCAGTACGTAGTATTATCGAATTCGATTTGAATACTGTCAGGAAGCTTGGTTACATCATTAGGTTTTTTTTTTTTTTTTTTATTTTATTTATTTTTTTTTTATTATATCTCATTAGTTGATATTATGCTTTCTTGTAGTTTATATCTGTCGACCGTCTGGACGGCTTCATTCGCCGGGCCGATATGGCCACTCGGCGCCGTGAGCGTCGTGAGATGCGGGCCTGGGTCGCCGGATTGCAGGAGGTGCTCTGGGAGTGGGGTGGCAGCCTCTACCTGGAGTACCTTTTTGGGGAGGCTCCGTATGAGGATGCCGATGAGTGCTGGGACTAGCGTTTTTTTCTTTCTTTTTATCCTCTTTGGTTCTTTATATTCTTTTATGTAGATTCTGATTTTTTGTTATTTTAATAAATTAGTTTTGTGGTTATTCCCATGTTTTAATCACTGCGTTATACCCCTTGTGTTATCTTTCCTCTCCTGCTCTGTCGTGGCGTTTGCACACGTGATTTTTTCAGCGGTGGTTGGCTTCGAACTCGGCTCCCTATGGTGAGAAGGACTGAGTTGCTGATCGGACTCTCGGCTACGCTCGTGCCCAGTATTTGATTCGTAAGGTTTATAGTTAGTAGCCGTACGCGGTGTCGTGTTATATTCGCACGTTGCGTACGGTAGCCATTTGTTTCTGTTCGTTTGGTTTTTATTTATAAAAAAAAAAATTTGATAATTTACTAGTGCTTGATTTCGTTCCACCGTTTTTCTCTCTTTTCGTTTTTAAGTTTTTTATTCGTTAAAGTGCTTCAACCGGTTCGCGTGTACCGTAATTGTTTTCTTTCCTTTCTTTATTATATAGTTTTCCGCGGATTTCTGTTTTATTATAGTGTATGGTCCGATCCAGTAATTATCTAATTTCTTTGACCGTCCTCGTCTCGTCGCGTCGTCATATAATAATACTTTATCTCCTTCGTCGAAAGTTCTCGGTCGCGACGTCTTATCGTAGTATTCTTTTGTGTGTTCTTTCGCGCGTGTTAAATTCTCTTTCGCGAACGTGTTAGCGGTCCGGATTCTTTCGCGTATTTCGTTAGCGTAGTTATCGTAATTGTATAAAGGTTGCGGTTCGCGCTTGATGGAGGTAAGCATTTCGGCTAATCTTCCGAAAACTAGTTCATACGGGGTATAGGTAGTCGCCGTATGTGGGGTTGTATTATATGTAAACATCGCGTATGGTAACCATTCGTCTCAATCCGCTTGATCCTTTCCTACATAATTTTTTAGATAATCTGCCAATGTTTTGTGGCTTCGTTCTAGCGCACCGTTGGATTGTGGGTGGTAGGCTGTTGTTTGTATCTTTTTTATATTTAGTACTTTGCATACTCCTTTAAAAACATCTGATACGAAGTTAGTTCCTTGGTCAGTTAATATTGTTTGCGGTATTCCGTATTCGCAAATTATTTTTGTAGCAAATTCTTTCGCAATCGTATTGGCTTCTTGATTTAGTATAGGGATGGCTTTGCTATATTTCGTTAAGTTATCTTGAAAAGTAAGTATATAATGATTCCCTGCATTGGAAACTAATAATGGTCCAACTATATCTAGGCTACATTTTTCGAAAGATTGGGTAGGCGTATCTGTAATTACCATTGGCATTTTTGTTCGCGTGCCTAATTTATTTTGTTGACATTTCGCGCATTTTGATATATAATTCTCTATATCCTTCCGAAGTCCTGTCCAATTGTATTTTAATTTAATTCTATTATATGTTCTATCGACTCCTTGATGGCCTCCTATGGGGGAAGTGGTGATATTCATATAAGATTCGTTTCTTTTCATCGGCGGAAAATTCTCTATGTTCCTTATCTTCGGTGTCGGGTATCGCGTTTGTAACGTATACGCGGCTTAGCGCGTCAGCATTGCTGTTACTCTTTCCTTCTTTGTACGTGATCTGGTAATTGTATTCTTCTAGCTTAATACGCCATCGCATGAGGCGTGATCCGGGATCTTTTACATTAAATAGCCACGTCAGCGGTTTATGGTCTGTTACTATCGTGAATTTCGTTCCGTACAAATATGGTCTAAAATGTTTTACTCCCCAGACTATTGCTAATAATTCTTTTTCAGTCGTGCTATAATTTATTTCTGCCTTATTGAGTATTCTACTCGCGTATGCTATTGGTAAATCTTTTCCTACTTCTCCTTGGGATAGAATGGCCCCTAGCGCCTTATCTGACGCGTCCGTGGTTAGCACAAAAGGTTTTGAGAAATCTGGGTATTGGAGTAAAGGTGTAGATGTTAGTTTATGTTTTAATAGTTCAAATGCTTCCTGTTCTAGATCGGTCCACTGGAATGTTGTTCCCTTTTTTAATAATTGCGTTAACGGTTTCGCTGTTTTTGAAAAATTCTCTATGAATCACCGGTAGTAACTAGCTAATCCTAGAAATGTCTGAATGTTTTTAACGTTATTTGGTTTAGGGAAATCCGTCACCGCTTTTGTTTTCATAGGATCCGGTTTAATTCCTTCTGGTGTAATGATATGTCCTAGGAATACGGTTTCTTTTCTGAGGAATTCGCACTTTGTTGGTTGCAAACGCAGTTTATGTTTTCTTAATTGCTCAAATATTGCTTTTAGTCGTTTATTGTATTCTTCTAGGCTTGCCGCGTGAATCACCACGTCGTCCAAGTATACGAAACATTGGATTCCTTGTAGTCCTGATAATACTGAATTCATTAATCTTTGAAAAGTTGCGGGCGCCTTTTTTAATCCGAACGGCATACGGTTATATTCGTAATGTCCGAACGGTGTAGAGAATGCTGTCTTGCATTTATCTTCTTCTCGCATTTTTATCTGGTGGTAACCTGATGCCAGATCTAACGTTGTAAAGTATTTTGCACCGCCTAATTGATCGAATATATCTGCTATATTTGGTAATGGGAAAGAATCTCCTATCGTTACGTTGTTTAGTTTCCTAAAATCTATTACAACGCGCATTTTTGCTTGTTCGTCGCTGCCTGTTTTTTTGGGTACTACCAGTAATGGTGCGTTCTATGAGCTCTTGCTCTTACTGATTATCCCTGCTTCGAGCATTTCCTTTACTTGCTTACTTACTTCTTCTTTTTGTTTTTGTGGTAACCTATATGGCGCCACATTTATGGGTGCCGTTCCTGATTCTACATTTATGCAATGCTCGGTCGCGTTAGTACTTTCTAATATATCTCCTTCTAGGTAAAATAAATCGTTATATTTCTCGCAAATGTCCCATATTTTTTGTTTTTCCTCCTGGTTTAGATGCTCTGTTCTAATGCTAGTTCTAAGTTTTTCCATTCTTTCGGCTCCGCTGCTTCTTTGTAGCGTATTTATTTTCGCGCTGACTGTATTATTCGCGTGTTCTTTAAAGAGAATCGCGGGGTCTTTAACTTCTACTGATATGCCGGTGAGCTCGACTTCGTCGTCGGTCGTATTCATTACGCTGACAACGCATTCCCCTTTTTCGGCTTTGGTTAAGCAATTTGCTATATACACTCCCGATTCTATTTCTCTTTTTTCTACTAATCCTTCCCCTTCTGAGGTTGTTCGTACTGTTATAATTTTTTCTGTTCGCGGTGCTATTACGTTTGTTCCTATTTTTTCTAGCGGTATTTTTACTCCATAAAGCGATATGTGATTGGGTGGCTCTATCTTTACACGGTGTGCTTGCATGAAATCGACGCCTATCAATCCGTCAGCCTCTATTGGAAAATCGTCCCTGACTAAATAGCACCGATGCTTTATCGTCTGTTCCCCTACTTGTACGTTTAAAGTTATCTGGCACAGGGGCTTTTGCACTGTTAACCCTATTCCTGTTAATTCTATCTTTGTCGGGCTGGCTTTTGTTTTATTGTGCACTAACCCGATTTTTAGGAGTGTCACTTGTGCTCCTGAATCTACTAGCACAGTGGCGTGTCCGCTTATTAAGTCTTTTGAGATGATTTTACAGTGATTTTTGCATTCTGTTGCTGTCGTTAAGCTATTTACTTTGTATCGTCCTACTTCGTCATCAGCTACGTTACTAGCGTTACTTGTGTTAGGTTGCGTTTGTTGCGCGTTTCGGTTGGTTGTCGTCGTCGTTTGTGATGTCGACAGTCTTTCGTTTGGTCTGTTAGTCAGTCTATTTTCTGGTCTAGTACGGCAATTTCGCGCCATGTACCCGGGCCGTCCACAGGTGAGGCACACGATTTGGTCCCTGCCGGGGCCCGTGCCTCCTGTACGGTTTGGGGTATTTCGCGGGTTTATTCTAGTTCGCGCGTAATAGTCACTAGTCGCGTGCCCTATTCGGTTGCAATTTCCACATCGAAGGGTTGAATTTTGCCCGGGTTGGTACGGTCGGGACAGGTTGGATATTTGATACGTCGCTTCTGTTTCTACCGCCCCTAGGATCGCTTCTTGCAGGGTTTTGTATCCCTTAGCCTGAACAATCGTCCCGACTCGACCCTGCAGACCATTCTCGAAAACGTGTTTAGCCTGGTCTTTTAGAACCTCGGTTAGGTTTCGCTTGGAATTCGCGTCGTGATGCGGTTTTATCGTTAATCTTACGAGTTGCATGTATAGCTTTTCTATGCGTTGCCCGAACGCCTGCGCGCTTTCCCCTGGGTTTTGATAGCTTCTATGTAGCTCGGTTTGTACTGCCGATACTGAGCGTTTTCCTAAAAACATTGCTTCTAATTCCGTTTTTAATTCTTCGTACGTATTAAGTTCTTTATGTCGCATTTCTTCTGCCGCTTTTCCTTCGAGTTTGAGATTTCTTATGTACGCGAATAATGCTGGTCTATCGGTTTCTTTAAGCTGCGCAAATGTATAGTCGCACGCCGTTAGGAATTCTAAAAGTTTGGTGGTTGAACTCCCGTCGAAAGATTTTATGCACTTGCGTGCTTCCTTGAGACTTAATTGTTCTGTCATTTCGTTGTCTTCAATTTCTAAAAGCGAAAAGTCTAGCGTTTCTATTGGGTATTCTCGTCTGATTTCTATTCGGTCACTAATCGGTGATTGTAATCCCGATGCGCCGTGGTCTGATTCGCTAAGATCGCTATCCGTACAGAGATGTTTTACAGCTGTCGCGGACAATTTCCTACGTTTACACTCGCTTTCTGGGGTGGTAAAAATTACAGACTAACGGCAGTTAGGCCTGTCCGTCGCAAAAAAGTAGGACTAACGCCGGTGGTATATTTACAGCAAAATCGAAATTTCAAGGGAGGGGGAAACCTTAAAATGCTAATATCTCATCGACGTGAAGTGCTACACAATTTTGGCTTGTTTCATTATAATCTTGGAACTTTTTCCCATCCGTTGATATATAATTTATTAGGATCGCGGCTTCCAATAAGTTAATAATCTAATTTATGTGTTTTGAGGAATTAATTCTGTCACAGTGTTTTTTTTTCCGACCTTTTCGTTAACATTGCGACTATATCTATATATATCGAATTTTGTCCCCTTTCCTAAATTCGCCGCTAGTGGTGCTAGCGTCGACATCAGGTGGAAATCTAGCCAGCGCTGGAATGTTTGACATGTCAATGTCCTTAACCTATCACATTTTTTTATTTTTTTCATTAAGAATCAAGTTTCGGGTATTATGTGAATTTAACTCGATTTCCTTGTTTATTGATTATTTCTAATTTTTCTTTAAATTGTATGATATATTTATTGGTGTTAATTGAGAAGCTGCTGCTGGACAAGGCTTGGCGTACGCTGAGCGAGTCAGAGAATATCGTTACGATATCCAGAGCCTTAGACATTGCTATACTTTCGGCTGTGTAAATAGAGAAATCATTAAGAATACTGTAAGTCTCCTAGTGATCCAAATCTAGACAGGCTAAAGCAATCCGTGTGGAAGGTCCCACTTTAGATTTGGAATCATCTGAGAAAATATTAATGTACGTATTATTGAAAGTACTAACATACCCTATAAACTTTATATTCGCAATATGAGAATTTCTGAAAGTTCTACCAATTTAAGTATTGCAGTCTACCGATTTTATCATTATAATATGAGATATTTCACACAAATTCATTTTCGGAGAATATTATATCAGCATATTTTTTAACTTTATTAAGGCATAATAGGAATAGTCTATCTCTGTTGCTAATTATCCTACCCTTATTATCCTATCACATTCTATTTATTTATTGTACCTGTCAGTACGTTCACCACCTTGTCTATGGAAAACATAGAGGATATGTACGGTTAGAAGGGATAATTAAGGAGGGCAGTTGACATAAAATCTGGCTTCCATTCTAATCGAGGTAAGTCTAGTAGTCCAGTCGAGTAAAGTCTTGTAACCATTCTAGTTGACGTGAAGTATGACTACATTTCCAACCGATGTAAAGTCTGGCTATCATTCTAGTCGAGGTAAAGTCTTGTTACAATTTTAGTTGAAGTACAGTCTGGTGACTATTAAATAAATACATTAATACTTTTTCAGATGGTTCCAAAACTAAAGCGGAACCTTCCACCAGAATTTCTTCAGCCTGTATAGATTTGGATTACTATGAGATTTACAGTATTCGCAATGATTTCTCTATTTACATAGCAGAAAGTATAGCAATATCTAATGCTCTGGATGTCATAATAATGAATCCTTTTCATGTATTTGCAATATTCTCTGACTCGCTCAGCGTACTCCAAGCCTTATCCAGCAGCAGCATTGTTTTACTAGAAGACCACACGATTTGGGAAATGAAGTTTGGCACGAGACTTTGTGTGGTTGTAGTAATACCTTAGAGTGTTACTATGGCAAACGGAAAAAATGCACTGGCCAGCCAGTTTTGAGAAATAACGCTTCAAAGATTTCATCTACGCTTACATATGAAAAAGATTTAGTCTTCAACTGCTTCAGCGGTTAAGACAGTAGCAGTTCACTCCGGTAACCCAGAGGAGAGGTTCTATGTTTGAGTCTCGACACGTGCACTTTTTTTTTCTTTGTATTTTCTTACTTGTGCATTTTATTCAATCATTTTTGCTTTTTACTTTTTATTTGCACTTTTTCACATATTTTGTTTATTAAAAAATAATTTGTGCAATGTTGTGAAAATTTTACTTTTCGTTTGTAATATTCAAATCGTATCACGTTTTAAATATTGTGTACTTCAAACGAACAGTGTTCCCAAAAATACATAAACACAATATTTAAAACGTGATACGATTTGAATATTACAAACGAAAAGTAAAATTTTCACAACATTGCACAAATTATTTTTTAATAAACAAAATACGTGAAAAAGTGCAAATAAAAAGTAAAAAGCAAAAATGGTTGAATAAAATGCACAAATAAGAAAATACAAAGAAAAAAAAAGTGCACGTGTCGAGACTCAAACATGGAACCTCTCCTCTGGGTTATCAGAGTGACCCGCTACCGTCTCAACCGCTGAAGCAGTTGAAGACTAAATCTTTTTCATATGTAAGCGTAGATGAAATCTTTGAAGCGTTATTTCTCAAAACTGGCTGGCCAGTGCATTTTTTCCGGTTGTCATAGTAACACCCTAAGGCATTACTACAACCACACGAAGTTTCGTGCCAAACTTCATTTTCCAAATCGCGTGGTCCCCTTGTTAGTTATACAAGAGAATTTAGAAGAGTTCTACCAGTTGAAGTATTCCAGTTTACCAATTTTATCATTATATTATAATTTGAGATATACCCTGAGATATTGCATCTAAGGAAACATAGGGGATATGTATAATTAGAAGAGATAAATTAAGGAAGGCAGTACATTTCCAGTGTTAAAAAAAAGAGAATGGACATAAAGTATGCCTGAGAAAGAATTAAATGGACCATGATGTTAGGGTTTGTGAGACTTATACGCATTTTTACATAGATTTACACTTAATTTTTTAAACTTTCCAAATTTTTTTTATAGTTATTTAATTGATTATTTTGTAATTGAAACAAGAATTTGTTATAACAAAATGATGTAAAATCAACACAAATAACATTAAAAATGTAAAGTGGGCCGTCGCTGTAGTTAATGTAAAAAACAATCGCGCTTTCTTCTGTAACATAAAGATATTAAATCAATGATGCGTCGCATCTTTATTAACAACTTTTTATCAAACATCTAAAATTTCAAATTCCTCATTGGTTCTTTAGACTATGTTAAACATTGTTGACTTCATGAATTACACATTCTCCTTCAAACAATTTTACTAAAATAACAATCTCTGTAAAAAACCTTGTACAAAGTACGCGACGGCCCGCTTTTTTTAAAAAATGAAAAAATACAACCTGGCAGCCTGCGAAGCCTACTTTTTGGTATTTAATAATTGAATTGGAAACATGAGGTGGAGCAACTCTAGCGCAGGAAAATAAACTATGTACTTGATTCAGGTCGTTATCATACTAGAAGAATTATTCTACGTTATACGGTTATTTATGAACTAGGAAACAATAGAAATTGAATAAATTCATTAAAATGTTTAATAAATTAAATGTTATCATAAATGTACCGGTGGGTTTAAATTTTAGAAAAAAGATTAGTAAAATAAATTCTTTTATTCTTACTGCACATAAACAATTTTCAAAAATTATCTGAAAATTGTATATGCATAACCTTCGAAAAATTAAACTTATTTATTATTTATACAAACATGTTGAATATTGAACCTGGATTGATAGGTGTACCAAAATGTTATATTTAACGTTTTCGAAAAAAGCGGGCCGTCGCGTACTTTGTACAAGGTTTTTTACAGAGATTGTTATTTTAGTAAAATTGTTTGAAGGAGAATGTGTAATTCATGAAGTCAACAATGTTTAACATAGTCTAAAGAACCAATGAGGAATTTGAAATTTTAGATGTTTGATAAAAAGTTGTTAATAAAGATGCGACGCATCATTGATTTAATATCTTTATGTTACAGAAGAAAGCGCGATTGTTTTTTACATTAACTACAGCGACGGCCCACTTTACATTTTTAATGTTATTTGTGTTGATTTTACATCATTTTGTTATAACAAATTCTTGTTTCAATTACAAAATAATCAATTAAATAACTATAAAAAAAATTTGGAAAGTTTAAAAAATTAAGTGTAAATCTATGTAAAAATGCGTATAAGTCTCACAAACCCTAACATCATGGTCCATTTAATTCTTTCTCAGGCATACTTTATGTCCATTCTCTTTTTTTTAACACTGGAAATGTACTGCCTTCCTTAATTTATCTCTTCTAATTATACATATCCCCTATGTTTCCTTAGATGCAATATCTCAGGGTATATCTCAAATTATAATATAATGATAAAATTGGTAAACTGGAATACTTCAACTGGTAGAACTCTTCTAAATTCTCTTGTATAACTAACAAGGGGACCACGCGATTTGGAAAATGAAGTTTGGCACGAAACTTCGTGTGGTTGTAGTAATGCCTTAGGGTGTTACTATGACAACCGGAAAAAATGCACTGGCCAGCCAGTTTTGAGAAATAACGCTTCAAAGATTTCATCTACGCTTACATATGAAAAAGATTTAGTCTTCAACTGCTTCAGCGGTTAAGACAGTAGCAGTTCACTCCGGTAACCCAGAGGAGAGGTTCTATGTTTGAGTCTCGACACGTGCACTTTTTTTTTCTTTGTATTTTCTTACTTGTGCATTTTATTCAATCATTTTTGCTTTTTACTTTTTATTTGCACTTTTTCACATATTTTGTTTATTAAAAAATAATTTGTGCAATGTTGTGAAAATTTTACTTTTCGTTTGTAATATTCAAATCGTATCACGTTTTAAATATTGTGTACTTCAAACGAACAGTGTTCCCAAAAATACATAAACACAATATTTAAAACGTGATACGATTTGAATATTACAAACGAAAAGTAAAATTTTCACAACATTGCACAAATTATTTTTTAATAAACAAAATACGTGAAAAAGTGCAAATAAAAAGTAAAAAGCAAAAATGGTTGAATAAAATGCACAAATAAGAAAATACAAAGAAAAAAAAAGTGCACGTGTCGAGACTCAAACATGGAACCTCTCCTCTGGGTTATCAGAGTGACCCGCTACCGTCTCAACCGCTGAAGCAGTTGAAGACTAAATCTTTTTCATATGTAAGCGTAGATGAAATCTTTGAAGCGTTATTTCTCAAAACTGGCTGGCCAGTGCATTTTTTCCGGTTGTCATAGTAACACCCTAAGGCATTACTACAACCACACGAAGTTTCGTGCCAAACTTCATTTTCCAAATCGCGTGGTCCCCTTGTTAGTTATACAAGAGAATTTAGAAGAGTTCTACCAGTTGAAGTATTCCAGTTTACCAATTTTATCATTATATTATAATTTGAGATATACCCTGAGATATTGCATCTAAGGAAACATAGGGGATATGTATAATTAGAAGAGATAAATTAAGGAAGGCAGTACATTTCCAGTGTTAAAAAAAAGAGAATGGACATAAAGTATGCCTGAGAAAGAATTAAATGGACCATGATGTTAGGGTTTGTGAGACTTATACGCATTTTTACATAGATTTACACTTAATTTTTTAAACTTTCCAAATTTTTTTTATAGTTATTTAATTGATTATTTTGTAATTGAAACAAGAATTTGTTATAACAAAATGATGTAAAATCAACACAAATAACATTAAAAATGTAAAGTGGGCCGTCGCTGTAGTTAATGTAAAAAACAATCGCGCTTTCTTCTGTAACATAAAGATATTAAATCAATGATGCGTCGCATCTTTATTAACAACTTTTTATCAAACATCTAAAATTTCAAATTCCTCATTGGTTCTTTAGACTATGTTAAACATTGTTGACTTCATGAATTACACATTCTCCTTCAAACAATTTTACTAAAATAACAATCTCTGTAAAAAACCTTGTACAAAGTACGCGACGGCCCGCTTTTTTTAAAAAATGAAAAAATACAACCTGGCAGCCTGCGAAGCCTACTTTTTGGTATTTAATAATTGAATTGGAAACATGAGGTGGAGCAACTCTAGCGCAGGAAAATAAACTATGTACTTGATTCAGGTCGTTATCATACTAGAAGAATTATTCTACGTTATACGGTTATTTATGAACTAGGAAACAATAGAAATTGAATAAATTCATTAAAATGTTTAATAAATTAAATGTTATCATAAATGTACCGGTGGGTTTAAATTTTAGAAAAAAGATTAGTAAAATAAATTCTTTTATTCTTACTGCACATAAACAATTTTCAAAAATTATCTGAAAATTGTATATGCATAACCTTCGAAAAATTAAACTTATTTATTATTTATACAAACATGTTGAATATTGAACCTGGATTGATAGGTGTACCAAAATGTTATATTTAACGTTTTCGAAAAAAGCGGGCCGTCGCGTACTTTGTACAAGGTTTTTTACAGAGATTGTTATTTTAGTAAAATTGTTTGAAGGAGAATGTGTAATTCATGAAGTCAACAATGTTTAACATAGTCTAAAGAACCAATGAGGAATTTGAAATTTTAGATGTTTGATAAAAAGTTGTTAATAAAGATGCGACGCATCATTGATTTAATATCTTTATGTTACAGAAGAAAGCGCGATTGTTTTTTACATTAACTACAGCGACGGCCCACTTTACATTTTTAATGTTATTTGTGTTGATTTTAATTTTACTTCGAAAAACGATTCGAATGATCGACTAAAATACCGTTTGCCCTGGTCGGACATACGGTCGCTACTTTTACGTTTGTCTTGCGTGCTGAGCTAGGTCTGGATGTTACTCACAGTAGAGGTGTTCGCCACATTCTGCTGGGCTGTCGTCGTTGCTGTCACCTGTTCGCTGGGAGTTGGCTGCCCTATATCTCGTTCTCCGCGCCATCCGCAGATAAGCTCGGTGAACTGGCTCGTGCCGTAAGCTGAGGTATCGATAAGGCTCGTCTCCTCCTTGTCGCTCGTCCAGTCGTCTACTTCCTCGTACGAACCTTGGCTGCGCTGGTGTTAGGTTGCCTGGTCTGCTTCCTCCGTCTCGGTGTAGTTTACACCGTCCTTCACCTTGGCCTTTGCTTCTTCTGGCGATAACTGCCACGTATATGCAAAAAAATTTTTGCAAAACGATCCCACTCGCTGCCACCAATGTGGTAATCCGCGCTTGTAAGCCGGCTACCGGTTATCTTTGGAAGCGGAAGGAAGGTGGTGTTTGAGGTATAGATCAGGTTCGTCTTGAGTATAAGTATGACTTTTATTAAATAACTGGTTATTGGCGAGGCACAAGTAACTCTCCTAACTCTTTGGTCGCTCTCGATGATCTGTCTGTTCGTTTCCTTATTTCTGTGCGTGCCACTCCTTAGCGTTCGGTGCTAAGAAGGGAGAATCGCTGAATTGCATCTTAGGCTCGGGACTCGCAATGTCCAGGCACTCGGGTGATGCAATGCTTATACATTAAGCATTGGGTCGCCTCTTCGGAAGGCGGCCTTGAATACGATACTACTGTGTCGCTTAGGCGACTCGCGGGTACAACATTACAGATTTTTTAAATAGAAAATTTGGAAATCAATGGATTGTTCGATCAGGGAATAGAAAATGGCCGGCATGTTCTCCAGATCTGACACCCTTCGATTTTTATTTATGGGGAAAATTAAAGAAGCAAGTGTACCGCGAAAGAGCAAAGAGCGAAGATGATATGCGAGAACGTATAAGAAGAGCTTGTTCTTCAATCGACCCAAGTGAAATTCGTCGTGCAGAATGATTCGTATCACAACGTTGTAGGTCATGTGTCGATGCTCAAGGTCGTCATTTTCAACATTTGTTCTAGCAGTGAGTATATAAATAATATTTACATGTAAATCGTCGAAAGTCTTCGAAGAGTATCTCTAAGCAATGTATTTTCCATTGCATATGTCCTTAAATGACCTTCAATGACCTTTATAATAGGTCATTGTATTCGTCCTGAATCACCCATAAATAACTCTAAATAACATAAGTAAAAAACCATATCATTCCATTTAAAAAAACAAAGTTGACCTTCATATCTCCTCTGCGCCTTCACCTATTAAAAATTTAATGACATCAGATGATGTACCTCTCGAAGCCAAGTAAAGTTGATATGATCTATTTTTTTCTATTCTCAATGTTACGTGCCGGATTCCGATGGTCTCAGGACGCGTAACGGATTCGTCCTCCGAAGAAACTCCTTTGGAATGGTGGTTTTGAGGAAATGGTTTTGGTGTTAGAAAAGGAAAGGGAAAGGAAAGTGCGTTTCGTCTTGGGTCCGACTGCAGACTCATCAGTGGGGCTGATGCAGGCGGACCCTACCCCAGACGCTATGGTCAGGTAGCTTAGGAGTTCTATATATTGTTATAGGGTGTAATTTTAGTGGTTTCGAGAATTAGGAAAGAGGATGAGACATCTATCGGAATACTTTGAAGTCGTCTGTGGGTTACGGGACGTAACACTCAAAAACAAGCGAGTTATTTTGGTGACCTGTTTTAAATGCCTCACCCTGTATACAAACTCTCGAACGCATATCGCCTAAGTCACGTACCCAACCCCTCGAACAAAGGCGCCATACAGGGCACGCGGTACAGTCCGCAACAGAAAGAATTAAAAGAATGCATTCCTTAAATAATAATGTTGCTATTTTTCTTCTTTATAAACGGTCAAATAGTGTTAAAAATGAATGAATATTATCATGTTAATTATTGAAGTGGTTTAAATTCCATATAATAAAACGTACCATCAAATAAGGAAGGAATGAACAACACGCATAAATAAATAATGTTAATAATAAGATTAAATCTAAGGTGAAGGCATAGATGCATGAAGAAGTAGAATGTAGTATGCATACCATAGAAAGTTGAGAGCGAGTATTAGATTATTGATATTATTCAATACTTTTAATATTAATTAAACAATAAGAGTATAAGCATGAGAATGTATGCGTGATTTAGTGTAGTATGAGTGAGGAAATGTAATGTTGCATGACTGCATGTAAATGTTAATTAATTAATTAAGTAAGTTAATTATTAAGTAAGATATGGTTAAAGAGCAAAGGGAGGGGACTTGGGAGCGCGCCTACGCCTACGCCTAGGTGCGAAAGCACCAACTCCCACTCCTAGCCAGATCATAGGAAAACCCTAGTCCCCACTATGCCCCCCCAGAATTTGGTGGCCGCGAAAACCGCTAGCAGCTCCCTATCGAACGTGCTATATCGTTTTTCAGTCGGTGACAGCTTTCTTGAGAAAAACCCAAGGAGTTTCCACACATCATTCTCACATTGCTCGACAGATGCCACAATTGCTACGTTTGACGCATCGGTGGTTAGCCTTAGTGGAACGTCATAACTCAAATACGAGGTTAACGTGACATTGGCAATGCTCTGTTTGCATTCTTCGAACGCTTTCTCAGCTTCCGAAGTCCAAGGTATTGGGCGCTTGTCATTCTTCTTTGACTCTTGTAAAAATTCGTTCAACGGAACTTGTATTTTTGCTGCGTTCGGAATGCTACGTCGGTAATAATTTATCAATCCTAGAAATCTGCGCAGATCGACAATTGTTTCCGGCTTAGGAAATTCCATGATTGCATGTACTCTACTTTTTGGCGGTTTATACCCAAATTGGTCAATAGTATATCCGAGGAATATAATTTTAGGTTGTCCTAATACACATTTGTCAACATTTATGATCAACTTGTTTTCCTGTAGTCTTCTTAACACAGTTTCCAAATGTTGCCTGTGTTCTTCCACCGTTTTCGAAGCAATCAATATATCATCGATGTACACTATCACAAAATCAAGGTCTCTGAAAATGGCGTCCATAAATCTTTGAAATGTTTGGGACGCATTTCTCAACCCAAACGGCATGACCCTGAACTCATATTGCCCCAATGGCGTTGTAATAGCAGTTTTCTTCACATCTTCTAACGCCATCGGTATCTGATGATACGCCCGTGTAAGGTCAAGCGTAGAGAAAATTTTCCTTCCGTGTAACCTTTGAAAAATGTCATGACTGTGTCCTGTTGGGTATCGGTCAGGTACGATTTTGGCGTTTAGCACACGGAAGTCACCACATAGTCGCCACGCACCAGACGTCTTTTTTACCATGTGAATCGGACTTGCCCACGGACTCTTAGATGGTTGAATCATCTTTCTCTCAAGGAGATAATCTAACTCTTCTTTCAACGCTTTCAATTTTTCCCCTACCAACCACTATGGTCTTTGCGCCACTGGCGGTCCGGTGGTCTCAATGTAATGCGCTATTGGACAATTTTCCTCAGCTGGAGCGACTGAAAATGGCATTGTAACCTTAAGATATTGCTTCAATAGATCTTTGTATTCACTGTGCTCGTTTATTGTTGAAACACTGTACACGGCCGTTTGGCAGAGACCTCCTTTTGTTTTTAATCCCTTAAGCGAATCAATTAAACACTGATTCTTTAGGTCAATCAGCAGCCCGTAATTTACTAAAAAATCTGCTCGTATAATGGGAGACTTCACATTGGCTATTATAAAGGTCCACCTGAATTGGCGGCGTAATCCCAGTTCCAGTACTAATCTTTTTTCTCCATAAGTTTAGATTTCCGTCGAATTTGCTGCATATAACCTCAAAGTTGTGGGTCCTGTCACCTCCTTGACCAAACCACAGAGTCTATTAAAAATGGGCTATTAAACTTTTTATCAAAAATATGGAGACGGATTTCCCTTTCTACATTGTTATTGCCATCCCCAACCGCCTCAATTCGGAATGGCCAGTCTAGTTTTCCTTACTAAACTCTTTTCCAAATTTGCAAAGCTGCAAACAGCATTTTGCCTCCTTACCAAATCTTGTATGGTAATAACAAGTATCATCTCTGCTGCGAGAACGGGATCGACTACGTCTATTCCCATTAGAGCGTTCGTTGTCTGTTTGTACCTTGTCTAACTTTGTCATGAGTTTATCAAAAGATGACATCATTTTTTCCATATTCTTCTCCAACAATGTTAAACGACCATCTACAACACTGACTAAGACACAAACTGGTGGTGCTTCAGGGCCTTTGTCGGTTGACATTAAAAAAGAATTCCCACAACATTCTAAAAGCCTGTCAGCTGTGTCCGCAAACTTCTGTAGAGACAGGTCTGTACTACCTACCAAGAAGGCACGAATACTGGATGGCATACATTGTATAAACCTAGAACGCAGGAACTCTTCATGTACGATATCTCCACCTAATTCTTACATCTCCCTTAAAAGTTAGGAGGGTTTTTTACTTCCAAGTTGTACTTCGTTTAAAAACTTCTGAATCTGTCTTTCCCTTGAATCAGTCAGTCGATGAATTAACTTTTTTTTAATTCTTCATATTTGTTCCTTTCTGGAACAATCACTTGAACAAGCTTATGAGACTTTGTTCATCGTTATTTCCAAGCGTTGTATTAGCATATGGATTGTACGTATAGAACTCAATTTTCGTTATACGATTGTCGAATGATGACGCACTCACCACGTTTAAGATATTATCGAACATTGTTTTTCTTCCCTTTACCGCGTGGTAATTAACCCCAAAGACTGTAGAAATTTCACGTTCTCAGCACGCAACTTCTTCTTAGGTGATACGTTGGTTTGCGTACGGACGGTCTCGACGGCACTAGTAATGGTCGATGGAACTATGGATGGCTTATTGTTGCTGTATGTCTGCTCGTTGCTGCCGTGGTGATATATTAGCATATTACCGATCATGCGTAATACGCCGATGTACGTGTACTCGCACCGATATTTCTTCTCCGCGAAGGTCTATCAGATGTCCGTTCTAGTCCGCGATTCGAATGGTCAGATCGTTTATTGCTCGCACAACGATCGGCAGATAAATGATTCGTGGCGGTGTTTCCGATATTTTATATCCTGGTGGTACTTGAGGTGAGAATTCATGTATCGTGTGTACACGCTTACCGTTGCTTATATAATTATCGTAGAAACATTGAAAACAAAACATATTATTACATGTCGCACAATTTATAAAGGAAGACTGTTTACATGAACAACCTTTTTTTAAAAGTTCTACTGGAAAACATACTTCATTTACATTCATGAAAATTTCTCTTTCATTAGAAAGCTTAGAAGCGTACCAGGCATACCGAATCATTTCATTAAAGATTGGCGATGATAGTTGATGATGCACTATTGATTGTATTTTGACACAGTCTTCACGGGAATTTATTTCTGTATTATTTTCAATGAGATAAGCGCAATTCTGTATTCGTTCTATTAAATTTTTTACTTGCCTATAAAAAATAAACATCACAAGCTTGAACAAGGGGAGTACATTTTGGAGGAATCACTTTAATTGTGCAAGTAGGTGATTTCTCGTAATCCTGAAAGATTTCGTCATATAATTCAGGCTTTGTTTGTCCTCCCCTAGAGTCAATAATTAACAGTAACAGTCATTTCATTAATAGAAAAAATTATGTATGATTAAATTCTTCATATTAGTATGTCAGTAACTTTATTTCACAGTTTTTATAATATTTTAAAGAATTGGAAAAAAAAAAAAAAGTTTCCACACGCAGGGATCGAACACGGACCACCCGCGCCGCAAGCGAGTTCGCTACAACTCGGCCACCTCGCTGTTCTTGGATGGTGTACAAAGTGACCGGTATATGTCCTGCACGTAAAACTTTAGAGCCTTTTTTCTCGGAATCTTCTGGCTAGTGCGCGCAATTACTGTGCAGATCGAGTACTCTTAAGGTATACTACTAACCTGCAAAGTCTCATCCCCAAGTCAATTTCCGAGGCCGTAATGTCCCCTTGTCAGTCGAAACCTTTGTTGTTGGTGTTGGCAAAAATGGAGTGCGCATACGCGAGGCTGAGTGAACCAGTAACGCCATCTGAACTTTTCTCTCACTTCTTCTTTCTTTCATTATTTCTTCTTTCTCTATTTAAATGAAGTGTGGAGACCAGCTCATTCAAACATTCTTGAAGCTCTTAAATGGAAATTAAAATCATTGCCTCTTATGGAGCGTCATTGTACACTTTGTGCAGATGAAATGAGTTTAAAAGCCAATATATTTTACAATATTTCACAAAATGAAATAATTGGCTTTGAGCACATAGAGAACAATAAATCAGTTATACCTGCAACAAGTGTTTTGGTCCTGATGGTGCGCAGCATTGCAGAGAAGTAGAAACTGCCCGCTTGTTTCAATTTTGTTGAGATTACATGCCGTAGCAATTTTTTTAAAAGCATTGTGTCTAGTATAATAACAGAATTAAATAATAGTGGCACTAAGGTGCACGAATTTATTACCGCCATCGGATCCAATTTCATGCAATTGTCCCATGATTTAGGTATATCTACAGAAAATTCAATATTTTTTGTCAATGAAGAGCCTATTGCTTATATTTTTGATACACCACACCTGATAAAAGCAACGCGGAACAATCTTTTAAAAAATTATTTTCTAATTAAAGGTAAAATTGCATCGTGGGCACATATCGCAGAGTTTTACGATAAAGACTGCCGTCAATGGATAAAGGCAGCACCTAAATTGTCTCAGGTTCATATTGAGCCAAATAGTTTTTCTAAAATGAAGGTGAAATATGCCGTTCAAATATTTAGTAATCATGTAGCTGCGGGTATGTGCACACAGATGTCTTTGGGTGCTCTTCCAGCTGAAGCTGTTGCTACAATAGATTTGATAGATCGTTTTAATAATTTATTTGATATTTTAAATTCGTCAACAGTTAACGACTTTAAGGAATATGGTAAAGCTTTTGTAGGAAATGCTAAGCAAAGGGGATTCCTACAAGACATGTTGAATTTTCTAAAAAGCATTAAAGTTATGAATAAAAATAATAATGCTGTGAGAGTTAGATGCTTTGAATGCTCGCAGATAACAATTAATGGTATTATTCAGCTTTGGGAAATATTAAAAAATAACAATTTCTCGTATCTCCGAACGCGTAGAGTAAATCACGATTGTCTTGAAAATTTCTTTGGCAGTATTCGTCAGCAAGGTGGTAATTGTTTAAATCCCACACCGATTACATTTATTCGCGCTTTCAAAAAATTGTTCAGTTTTGCATTTTTAAAGCATTCGGAGACACAAAATTGTGCTTATGATTATGATGAAATGCTAAATCTCATTAGCACATTAGATTTTAAAGAATCCACTAATTCGGAGTTTATTTCATCATCAAAGAACATTTTAAGTATTCTCATGCATGATAACCATTCAATAGATCTTCCAGAACAAAATGCATTTAAGTATGTATGTGCATATTTGATTAAGAAATGCATATCAATGCATTCATGTGATACATGAAAGAAAATGAGGCTCTCTTACAAGGGGACATTACGGCCTCGGAAATTGACTTCGGGATGAGACTTTGCAGGTTTGTAGTATACCTTTAGACTATTCGATTTGCAAAGTAAGAGCGCGCACTAGCCATAAACTTTCGAGAAAAATGGCTTTAAAGTTTTACGTGTAGGACGTATACCGGTGACTTTGAACAGCATCTAAGAACAGCGAAGTGGCCGAATTGTAGGTAACTCGTTTGTGGCGCGGGCGGTCCGTGTTCGATCCCTGCGTGTGGAAACTTTTTTTTTTTTCCAATTCTTTAAAATATTATAAAAACTGTGAAATAAAGTTACTGACATACTAATATGAAGAATTTAATCATACATAATTTTTTCTATTAATGAAATTTCGGGAATATCGTCTTTCTTTTTCAATTTTTAATTTTATATGCAAGATCCTGAATGATAATTGTCATAGAAACATTAAAAACAAAAAATATTATTACATCTCGTACAATTTATGAAGGAAGATTGTTCACATGAACAACCCTTTTTTAAAAGTTCTACCGGAAAACATACTTCATTTACATTCTTGAAAATTTCTCTTTCGTCAGAGAGCTTGGAAGCGTACGAGGCATACCGGATAATTTCATTAAAAATTGACGATGATAATGTATGATGAACTATTGATTATATTTTTATGCAGTCTTCACGGGAATTGATTTCTCTATTTTTTCCAATCAGATTAAATTTTTTACTTGTCTATAAAAATAGACATCGCAAGGTTGAACATATGGAGTAAATTTTGGAGGAATCACTTTGATTGTGCAAGTAGGTGATTTCTCGTCAGCCTGAAAGATTTCGTCATATAATTAAGGCAGTGTTTGTCCTCCCCAAGAGTCAATAATTAACAGTAACAGTCATTTCATTAATAGAAAAAATTATGTATGATTAAATTCTTCATATAAGTATATCATTAACTTTATTTCACAGTTTTTATAATTTTTTAAAGAATTGAAAAAAAAAGTTTCCACCCGCAGGGATCGAACACGGACCGCCCGCCGCAAGCGAGTTCGCTACAACTCGGCCACTTCGCTGGTCTTGGATGGTGTTCAAAGTCACCGGTATACGTCCTACACGTAAAACTTTAAAGCTTTAATTTAAGCTTTAATTTAACTTTAAATTTTTCTCGAAAGTTTATGGCTAGTGCGCGCTCTTACTTTGCAAATCGAATAGTCTAAAGGTATACTACAAACCTGCAAAGTCTCATCCCGGTCAATTTCCGAGGCCGTAATGTCCCCTTGTTAGAGTGTTACTATGTTCAACGGAGAAAACGCACTGGCCAGCCTGTTTTGAGAAAAAACGCTTCAAAGATTTCCTATACGCTTACATACGAAAAAGATTTACTCTTCGTCAAGCACTTCAGCGGTCGAGGCGGCAGCGGGTCAGCCTAATAACCTAGAGATTCCGTGTTCGAGTTTCGGTACGTGCACTTTTTTTTTTCTTTTGTTTCTCATTTTTGTATTTTATTAAATCTTATTTACTTATTACTTTTTACCTATACTTTTTCACATATTTTTTTTGTTATAAAATAACATGCAATGATGTGAAAATTTTACTTCTCGCTTGAAATATTTAAATCGTATCACGTGTTAAATATTGTGTATAGGGAAGAATAATAATCAAGTCGTGTAAAAGAGTAGTGTAGATATGTTTATTAAAAAAAGAAAAAAATAAGAGGTCACTGTCGAATTGAGTAACCTCCTCCTCCTTTTTTGAAGTCGATTAAAAAGATGTAGAAGTACAAGAACCTGAATGGTAGTCATCGTAAAAACATCGGAAACAAAATATGTTGGAGCAATTTGAGCATGAAATCGAATGAATGAAGATTGCTTAAAGAAACAGGTTTTTTACAAAAAGAATACGTGAAAAAGTATAGGTAAAAAGTAATAAGTAAATAAGATTTAATAAAATGCACAAATAAAAAACAAAAGAAAAAAAAAGTGCACGTACTGAGACTCGAACACGGAACCTCTGGATTATTAGGCTGACCCGCTACCGCCTCGACCGCTGAAGCGCTTGACGAAGAGTAAATCTTTTTTTCGTATGTAAACGTACGGGAAATCTTTGAAGCGTTTATTTCTCAAAACTGGCTTGCCAGTGCGTTTTCTCCGTCGAACATAGTAACACCCTAAGGCATTACTACAACCACACGAAGTCTCGTTCCGAACTTCATTTCCCAAATCGTGCGGTCCCCCCTTGTAAGGCATTACTACAGCCACACAAAGTCCCGTCCTGAACTTCATTTCCCAAATCGTGCGGTCCCCTGAGTGGACGAGTGGCATAATCCCCTTTTCTTAATATTTTAGAAATTTAACTTTAATGTAATATTGCACAAGCAATGAAATACATAATGTAACTGTTTTGCAATCAGATAAAGTTAAAGATAAAACATAATAATTGTGTCAACAATATACGAGATGTTTTTACATTCACTACATTTCTGATGTAAAATGTAATCTTGTTTTTTATTAGCATAAAACAAAGTAAACACAAGTAAATGTGTTGAATAAAACAAGTATTCTTAATACTCACTATTTCTGTAAAAATTCCATTTCTCATAATTTTGAATTTTGTGTCACTTGTACGCTAAGAGACTCATATATTTTTCCATTCTTTATTTTATTATGATAATGTAACTTTATCACAAAAGTTGTATTTTATCATTAATCTTAAGATAGTTATTTTTCTTCGCTATAACTACAATTTTGTTTTTTCTTTTCATATTTAGTTGCTCCAGAGAGAAGTACAGCCAAAAAATTTTAGAAGATACTGGAATACCTGGAGCAGAAATTACCCATGAAGTCAGACAACTTATCGACTTGATCATTACTGAAAGAAGAGAAAAAAAACAATTCAGAGAGAATTAGAGAAATATGTTATTCTCTATCAAAAACTGCAGGACAATTTTTATAGAAATAAAGAGGACGATCAAGCATTGCGTTGTACTGGAAAATTTGCAGGCTCACAAGTCATTAATGATTTAAGGGGGTCCTCTGGTTTAATGGGTTTAAAAAATCGATTTTTTTTTTTGCATAAATTGTTTCCTTAAGGGCGGGGTAGGGTATTAAAATTTTTTTTTTTTGCATTTTTTTTAACTGAATGCATAATATTTCAAGAATATTGTGTCCAAATTTCAAATCGATCGGAGCAAAATTGACGACGTTATGAGTATTGATTGTACCTCCGCAAAAACGTAAAAGCGAAGACGTTTCAACAAATTGCGCGTCAGCTAAAAAAATAAATGTGACTGTTAAAGATCAAGTTGGCATCATGGATAATAGCAACATCTTGTATGGACCTGACATCGATGATTCAGTGTAAGGTAAACCAATAAAACTCGCTTATGAAGCTTACAAGGGGACACTACGGCCTCGGAAATTACTTTTGAATGACAACTTGTAGGTTTGTAGTATACCTTTAAAAAATTCGATTTGTAAACTAAGAGGTCGCACTAGCCATAAACTTTCGAGAAAAATGGCTTTAAAGTTTTACGTGTAGGACGTATACCGGTCACTTGGAACACCATCCAAGAGCAGCGAAGTGGCCGAGTTGTAGCGAACTCGCTTGCGGCGCGGCGGGTCCGTGTTCGATCCCTGCGTGTGGAAACTTTTTTTTTTTTTTCCAATTCTTTAAAATATTATAAAAACTGTGAAATAAAGTTACTGACATACTAATATGAAGAATTTAATCATACATAATTTTTTCTATTAATGAAATGACTGTTACTGTTAATTATTGACTCTTGGGGAGGACAAACAAAGCCTGAATTATATGACGAAATCTTTCAGGATGACGAGAAATCACCTACTTGTACGATTAAAGTGATTCCTCCGAAATGTACTCCACTTGTTCAACCTTGCGATGTCTATTTTTATAGACAAGTGAAAAATTTAATAAAGCGACTACAGAATTGCGCTTATTTGATTGAAAATGAGAGAGAAATAAATTCACGCGAGGACTGCATAAAAATTCAATCCATAGTGCACCATCAATTAGCATCGCCAATATTTAATGAAATGATCCGGTATGCCTGGTACGCTTGCAAGCTCTCCGACGAAAGAGAAATGTTTAGGAATGTGAATGAAGTATGTTTTCCGGTCGAACTTTTAAAAAAGGGTTGTTCATGTGGACAATCTTCATTCATAAATTGTGCGAGATGTAATAATATTTTGTGTTTTAAATGTTTTTATGACAATTATCATTGTGGATCTTGTAAATAAAATAAAAAATTGAGCAAGAAAGACGATATTCCCCAAATTTCATTAATAGAAAAAATTATGTATGATTAAATTCTTCATATTAGTATGTCAGTAACTTTATTTCACAGTTTTTATAATATTTTAAAGAATTGGAAAAAAAGAAAAAAGTTTCCACACGCAGGGATCGAACACGGACCCGCCGCGCCGCAAGCGAGTTCGCTACAACTCGGCCACTTCGCTGCTCTTGGATGGTGTTCAAAGTGACCGGTATACGTCCTACACGTAAAACTTTAAAGCCATTTTTCTCGAAAGTTTATGGCTTGTGCGACCTCTTAGTTTACAAATCGAATTTTTTAAAGGTATACTACAAACCTACAAGTTGTCATTCAAAAGTAATTTCCGAGGCCGTAGTGTCCCCTTGTTAGTGTTCAAAACTTTAAAGCGTTTTTCCCACAAATCACGTTTTCACACTATTGAACACTATTTCTGTACATACTTTACGAGGTAACGCTGTCGAGTTTTTTTCAAATTTGTTAATATTTTTTATGTTACAATGAAAAATTGGCCGATTTTTTTTCACAAAAATCGCGTTTTTCACTTCAAAGTGTTCCCAAAAAGTGACAAATTGAAATTTCAAAAAACCCTCCCAGCGTTACCTGGAGGAAGCAATTATCTAACGGAAGAATTTTGATTTTTTGATTTCCGATGATCCAGCATCGAGTTATGAGGGGCACCGCAATTCAACTTTTTTTCGAGACGCTTCCGAATAATTGCTGTCATTGCCGTATTTGTTAATGTTTTTTCATGAAAATTTTACTCAATATTCTTCGAATGTTATACTTTTATGTGCCATTGGTTTTAATAAATAGATTTTAACTGTGTCGTCACAAAAAATTCACAAAAATGTGCCTTTTCTTGCACGAATTAACCATACCCCGCCCTTAATGTGTCTAGAATGTGGAGGTAAAGTGATTTTTCGATATTCGAAGCCATTATAAAGATACAGCAGTTAGAAGGGATAGGTGTTCGGAGCGTTGAGCGGAGCGCTTGGAGGTCGAGCATATTGTTCTCTGTCGGCTTTATACTTGAGACTCTTCTGAACAAATAAATACTTATTCAAACTTTGGCTATTGTATTTTAGAGTTGGCGACAGTATTTTCCGCTATTTCCAATACTGTAATATGTAAAGAGTGTGAAGGTGATGTGTCTCTCGCGCAATCTAGCTATCATGGCTTAGGTTTTAAAATAGTTCAGTCTTGTCACTGTGCAAGACAAAAAGTTATAAACTCGGGCCCAATGCTTCAACATGCAAGTGAAATCATGCTTACTTTGCGAAACGTGACGAAAAGCGGATCTCGCGCTCCGAGCGACGCATCAGTGATGTCACTAAAAAAGCCAGAATTGAGGCAACAGTTAAAAAATCTGCTTTGAAAGACTTCCAAAAGCAGGAGTAAGGTGTACTTTACGGATCAGGCATCGCAGATTAGTGGTAAGTTAGACTTTTTATAGTTATAACTGTACTTGAAACTTTAAACGCGTTTTTCTCAAAACCATATTTTTCAAACTTTCCTCCATCATATCTCAAAAACGGCTTGGCCGATTTACTTCAAATCTATAGGGTCTACTCAGTACATCTAGACGCATCGAGTGGACTATTATCATCCCAAAATTGTGAGAATTTCTTTTTTTTTTGTATCAAAAAGTTGACAAAAAATACATGAAATTCGGACTTTTTTGTTCCGAAGTCTGTCAAAAATCCAATTTTCAAAATTTTTTTTTGATCGTAGTCCACTCGGTGTATTTAAGTATACAGATTAAAACCCCGCCGGATTTTTTTGTTTCAGATAAGCCAATCAGCTGATATCATGGAAGAAGTGGGCGTCCATTTTTTCGAGGCGGGTGTCTTCAGACCACTATAACTTTGGTTCTACTGAATATTTTTAGCTAAAAATTTAACTGTATACTCTTGAAATATGTATAAATAAATGGTAAAAAGTTCAAAGTTCTATCTCTTCATTGGTCTTTACAAAAAAATCCCCAAAAATGCTACAAAATCAGGGCGTCAAACCAGAGGACCCCCTTAAATATCCGGCACAAATGGACCAAGTCCGGAGGAGAACGGTACACGCAGGAGGATATTTTATTAGCTGCTGGAATTTTAAAGCGATCCCACAAATGCTATACATTCCTAAGTAATTTCTTAAAACTGCCCAATGAATGCACATTATGACGAACGCTTCGAGAAATTAAGGTAAGACCAGGTATAAATGAACTTATATTTCAGGCAATTGAGAAAACTGTTCAAAGGTACAGTGATGCTGAGAAGTGCTGTGCCCTTCTAGTAGACGAAACATCAATCAAACCTAGGTTGGTATACACAGAAGGTGCACCAAATATTACAGGTTTCCATGATGATGGGGTAAATGAACGCTTAAATGAGACTGCTGATCACGTTACAGTGTTCATGATTCAGCTACTCTCTAAGCCTGCAAAACAGCACAATTCGTACCACTTTACAAATGGGCCAATGAAAACCCTCGATTTGATGAATTTAATACCTGTCGTTATTGAGGGTATAAAAAGTGCTGGATTGCACGTAGTTGCAATCATTTGTGATCAAGGATCATCGAATAGAGCAGCGGTTAAGTTATTGCGACAAAATGCAAAAGATCCGAATCCAGGTATTTTTTTTAAAGTGGGCAATGGCCCAAAAATGTATACATTTGCAGATATTGCTCACCTGATAAAAACTATTAGAAATTGTTTTATGGGCAATTTCGAAGCATGGAAAAAGGATAATCAAACTTTAAATAAATATGATTATCCGGGGAATGTCATGGTGTGGAATGGTAAGTAAGCCTATTGGCGTGACATAGTTCATCTCTTTAGAGATAACGAGCTAAACCATTTGACAGAAAGTCATATATTTCCCACGACGAAATTGAAAATGCGAATGAGGAAAGCTGCGCAGATTCTAAGTCAAACTGTGGCTGAAATCTTAATAGAGAAAGGAACGTCTAATCCTGAAAATATCCAACGACGGTATCTACGGGATTAGTTATACGAGAATTGGACGATTTGATAGATTCTTTGAATGGAAGTTTGATTGGTGGCGGCGATAGTAAAATAAAGACAAGTAGAGCCCTTGTCACGCCCCAATCTTTTCATTTTCAGAAATGGGCTGAGTGCAGTAGGAAGGTTGCAGATTTCCACTTCCTGAGATACGACGGAAGGAAACTGTAAACACCAACGCCACAAGCCCTGTCTGACAACTTATCTGCAATGCCAGCATTATGTCAGCATTTATTTTCGAGAGAAAAGAATTGAATCTGCGTCTCATAGCTCAAGACGTATTAGAAAATTTTGTTGGAATGCTACGAAACAAGCAAGGATGCAATGACAACTTGACGTGTACTCATTTTGAGAGTGCGTTCAAAACATTATTAATAACTAAATTTATAAACACGACAATCATTGGAAGTAATTGCGCTGTGGAAAATTACCACATGCTAACTAATATGAGTAACATTTTATTCCAAAAAGAAAAACGCGAAACAAAATGAAACTTTTGAAATATTGGATAATGTCGAAGGGAATGTTGACAATTTTCCACCGACTATCAATATCACTGATACTAGTGAAAATTTTGCCAATTCTTGGAATTTCAATGACAATAATGAGTCTGTAGATGCAATCGTTGGCGATACAGCAATATTTCAAGATCTAAACTTATATCTATCGAAGTATTTTCAAAAAAAAAAATAAGTGCACAGATTGCCAAGAATTGTTTAATTCTTCTGCCAACAACCCTTCTTCCGGAAGATTGACAAATTTTATAAAAAGTACTATCAATATTTTTGAAACGCAAATTAAGAGCAACTTGCATCATGCTGATGTATTTACATTTGCAGAACTATTACTAACTTCTGCACTCGATGAAAGTGTTATACCATGCGATATTAACAGACAGAATGTTGGAAAGAGGTTGTAAAAAAATAATATTGGTATTATTTCGTCAAGAATGTAAGAAATTTAATAGAAATCGTCAAGAACTTGAATCAGCTGCAAAAAAAATTCCAGAATTGAGTAAGAAGTAAAAGAATTTAGTAAAAGAAAAGTTTGATAATCACAGCTCCTTCAGAGAGTTGTATGTTTAAAAGAATTAGATACTGCAAAGAAAACTTGTTAAAGTGAAAATAAATAATCCACCTAAGGGAGTTGTACGAGCACACTGGCTAACAGTCAGTAGCTACCAAGGAGGGTTTTAGTGAGTAAGAATCTCACACTACCCAGTGCGCAAAAAGCTTGTGAACCGGGTGCCTATGCAAGGTTCCCCTCTTGCCCCCCCAAAAAAAAAAAATAAATAAATAAAATAAAGGTAGGTTACAATAAATGACCAGGTAATATTTTATTAATATTTAATTATATTTTAATAATTTATTAAATAATTTGATTATTACAGATTACAGACTAACGGCAGTCAGACCTGTCCGTCGCAAAAAAATAGGACTAACGCTGGTGGTATATTTACAGTAAAATCGAAATTTCAAGAGAGGAAGAAACCTAAAAATGCTAATATCTCATCGACGCAAAGTGCTACATAATTTTGTTTTTTTTCATCATAATCCTGGAACTTTTTCCCATCCGTTGATATACAGGGTGTCCCACGGTTCGTGGCCCAAACGAGAATGGCATGCGCGACGGATTTTTCTGAGACGAAAGGAGTCATAAAAAGTAACATATGCCAGGTTAGTTTTCGAGCTATTAATTAATAATGATTTGCCAATCGTGAAGCGCGTAAGCGGTAGGCGTACTCTCGCCGCCATACCAAAACTCTAGCCAAGCTATGATTGGACCGGCGGGCGATAGAGAAAGAATGAAGGGCCTGGTCAGCTTAAGATAGCGCCGTAGAAGAAAGCTAGGGCGAGAGACCGAGTGAGCGAGAGAAAGAGAGAGAGAGAGAGAGAGTCAGTGCTACGAGGCTATCTTAAGCTAGCGGCTCGCGCCGAACCTCTCCCTCTCTCTCTCTCTCTCTCTCTCTCTCTCTCTCTCGAGTAGACGGGTTGGAATTACAGTGCTAAAATTTGTGAATTTTTTCGAGTTTATTGAAAGGTGGTGTACATTTTGTGTGTGCGAGTGCTTTTCTGGAGTCTGTGCGGTCCCTCGGCGACATTAACTTTCGACCGAGACCCTCGCGCTGTCGAATTATTGAGCGAAAAAGATATCGGCTGATCCACGTGATCGGAAGGTCGATAGCGAAGCCGCGGACATCTTGGCTCCTATCTCGGCTATCATTGGTCGTGATCACCGCTCCTATTGGCTCGCCGGATCACTCCAACACCTTGGACCAATCGTGGGGCTCCACGCTCGTTCCACCACCACCTTCTTCGGCGAACTTCTGCAGCATGGAGACGGAGGAGGTCGAATGCAAGGCCTGTTATAAAATTATTAAGCAGGACTACCTCCGGTGCATTCCCTGCCGTCAGCCTTTCCATCCCGGCTGCCTCCAGCTGCACACCGAGAGGGGCTCCGCGTCAGCGCTGTTGGGCTGCAAGGGGCAGCATGAGAGAGTTACGAGGGGCGGGGTGGGGAAAAAGAAGAAAAATCCTCCATCTCTAACGGCCGGTCAACGGCCAACACCTCCCCCCCCGTCGCTGCCCTTCTCCCCGTCGCATCAGCTGTCTCGGTCCCCGGTCCCCGCCGCTCCGCACAAACCAAGCGACGGTGGATATCGTGTCCACCAGGGTGCGGGAGCTTACGCTGCAGGTAACTAGGCTCGAGTGTGAGCGCAGGTCGACCGCGGTCATCATCTCTGGCCTCCCGGAGCTCCCTGGTGAGGACCTTCCCCTACTGCTCCAGAGGATGACGACTGCACTTGGTGCCACTATCTCTCCGTCGGACTTCACCAGGGTCACCCGAATGAGAGGCTCGGCGGACATCCAGCGACCGAGGCTCATCCAGGCCGTCCTCACCTCACGATCTGCCAGGGACGCCCTTATCTCTGCTAAAAGAGCAAAGAGAAACCTGATGGCCTCGGAGATCGACAACACCTTTCCGCAAAGCTCGGTTTATATTAACGAGCACCTCCCGCGAGCTACCTGGGACCTCCTCAGGACCTCCACGCGGGTATGCGCACATTTAGCACCGAGACGGCAACATACTTGTCAAAAAGAACGCGGACTCTCCCATAATAACTGTCAGCGACGCATCTGAAATAGAAGCAAAACTTCCATGAAGTATCATGCCAAGGAGTCACTGCACTTTGCAGCCACTTACCTCCACCCATAGACTGCATGCTTGCCATCTTAATGCAGGATCCCTTCCTGCACATCTCGGCGAAGTCACCTCTCTCCTTCTATCTCATAACTTCGATCTCGTTGCCGTCTCGGAAACTTGGTTGCGCCCGCGTGACCGGGCCGACCCGACCCCTGCGCAGTAGAGGACTACACCCTGCACCGCTCTGATCGCTCTATAAGACCTGGCGGAGGCGTTTGCCTCTTCGTGCGTAATAAATACCGCACGCGCGTACTAACATCTTCTTCTCTTATGTTGCAGGACGCTGTCGAGGTGGAGTTTCTCTTTGTTGAGCTCTTTCTTCCTCCGTCGACTCGTGTCTTCGTCGGAGTTGTATATCGTCCGCCTCATGTACCCCTCTCTATCTTTGAACCTATCCTCGCCGATCATGCTTGCGAATACGATCAGAGGATAATCCTTGGTGACTGGAATATCAATGTTAACACTAATTCACCAGATTCAATTTATCTACGGTCGCTTATCTCTCAGCTAAATTTATCTCTAGTACATCACAGTGACACTCATCGTACCGCGACCTCCAGCACCAGGATTGACCTCTGCCTCGTAGGAGACGAAGGACGTGTTGTATCCTCTGGGCAGTCGAATGAGCCGTTCCTTTCTGGGCACGACCTCATTTCGGTTGTCTACGATGCAAGTGATTCATGGAGTAGGCGTAGTGTTGTCTCCCGGAACTTGCACGCTGTCAATCCCTCCGCACTGCACTCATCTCTGGATAACCTAACCTCTTTGGTCCTGGGTTTATCTGGAGATGACGTGGACGGATTGGTTAGCACTTTCTCTGGTGAGCTCCTCAATGTATTAGATAGATTGGCGTCTTTGCGAGCTGTCACCGCAAGGCGCCCATCCGCTCCATGGATCACTCCAGAAGTGAGGAAATTAATGAAAATTAGAAATTCATTCCGTCGCTCTTACCTGAGGACCAGGAGTCCAATAGCTTTAGACCATTACAGAGCTCTTCGTAACCGTCTTAAAATCATTATTGAGGAGGGACGCTCGTTGTTCCTCCTCCAGCATTTCACTAATCTCCACTGCCCGGCAACGCTCTGGCGTGACCTTAGACGGTTTAATATAACTCCTACTCCTAAACGTCCTCTGTCACTTCCTCCTAACCTCACTCCTTCACTCCTCAACTCATTCTTTCTCTCTGCGCATGCGCAAACTCCTCCTTCTCCACGTGACTTTCTCTCTACCTCTTCTTCGTATAGTGACGAGAAATTTTATTTCTCTCACGTCACTCCTATGTCCTCGTCCACAAGCATGTTTTCTCTGGTGTGCCACAGGGCTCTGTACTGGGACCGTTTTTATTCTCACTCTTCCTATGGGACCTCAATGATGTCGTTCACCTCGCCAGGCTCCTCAAGTACGCTGATGATCTCCAGTTGTACCTCCACGTTGCCCTTCATGGGCTTGAGGAGGGAATCTGCGAGATCAATCGCGACATTGCACGCGTGGTGGCATGGACGAGGGAAAACGGCCTCTTATTGAACCCTGGGAAGACGCACTGTATGCTTTTAGGATCTTCGCGTGCACTGAATGTTATAGATAAAGATTCCCTACCTCCGATAAGAGTGGCGGATACGTCTATTCCTTTCTCGACAGTGGTGAAGTCGCTCGGCGTCCATCTTCAGAGCAAGCTGGGGTGGCACGAGCACGTCACGAGCGTGTGTCGGAAAATCTACGCGATGCTTGCATCGCTTAGTAAAAACTGGCGCACGCTCCCCCTGCCGTTAAAGGCGAGACTCATCCAAGCTCTTGCATTTCCTCACTTCGACTACTGCTGCTTGGTGCACGTTGACATGCAAGCCGTCGCTGAGATCCGGCTGCAACGGGCCTTGAATGCGTGCGTCCGATTCGTTTTTGACGTGCGACGTGATGTTCACATCACGCCGTACTTCGAACGTCTCGGATGGCTGAAGGTCCGTCAAAGGCGGCTGTATTTCCTCGGCGTCTTCATGCTCGGCGTGCATCGAGGCGCCATGCCGGAATCTCTCCAGGCTTTGTTCGAGCGAAGATCGGACTTAGACGTGAGGTCTTCTCCGCGTTCGCGACCGCGTGTAACTTTTAACACACCTCTTCATCGCACTGCAACTCGTTCAAACTCACTCGCGGTGCAGGGCGCTAAATTTTGGAACTTAATTCCTTTGCAGATTCGCGAAGCGCGCACTGTCGCGTCGTTCAAGCGTGAGTTGCATCACTCGTTACTGAGTGGTGCAATTTCATCGTGAGGCGACGCGGCACGTGATTGGATAAATGGCGAAATTTAGGCCTGAGCGGACCCCCCAGGTGGCGCGCGGCGACGCGCGTCTCATTCATATTCATCGTGAGAATGGGCCTCTTTGTATGCACGTGGACTCGAGTGTGAATGCGCCTGCGCGAAGGCGAAACTTTTCAATTGGCTGTGTGATATTATGAATGTTGTGATAGGCTTCGTGCCGGTGTGCATCTCGGGAGCGTGCGTGATGTGTATAAACACGAGCGTGATTGACTTCACCTTCATCCTACTAATGTATATATTTCTTCTCTTATATTTCTATCTAGGTGTCGTCGTATTATTGTAATTGAATGGAGTGTGAGTGGATTGAATGAACTCGTGATTAAATGAATGAGTGAGTGCCTTGGCGATCTTGATTGTCAAGTTTGTCTATTTTTATATGTTTATATATGTAGTTTTATATGTATATATTTTAACGTGCCAGGGGGCTTTGCTCCAGCACGGAATAAATAATCAATCAATCAATCAATCTCTCTCTCTCTCACTTTCTCACTCGCCCATTTTTTATCTTCCGCACGCGCGCATTTTTTTTTAAGTAGTTTCCTCAGTAGGTATAATCCACACTAGTCTAATGCAGGTGTTGCTCTAAATGCCACCCTCCGTTAAGCAGGCAGAGCTCAGCCATCCGCCTTACGTGGCTCGTTGCGCGATGCACCATCTCTGGCGTGATGGTATTGAAAGCCGCGAGAATTTCTTCTCGGACTAGGCCTTCAATACCATCACGCCTGTGCTCGATTAAATTCTTTAGGTGGCCCCAAAGAAAATAATCGAGCACATTCAGATCTGGTGATCGCGCCGGCCAGGAAATCGGGCCGCCCCGACCCATCCATTTGTCGGGAAACCGACGATCCAACAATTCGCGCTCTTGGCGTGAAAAGTGAGCCGGTGCTCCATCGTGATGGAATATAAGCGCTTCGCGGACATTAAGCGGCACGTCTTCCAGTAAAACCGGCAAAATATTTTCTAGAAAATTGTAGTAAATTGCGCCGTTCAATCTCGCCGGGAGAAAGTATGGTCCGATCTAAAAGATATCAAAATAACAAAAAACGGTTTGTCGCAGCCGCGAAACAAATTTTTTTTATTTACCGATCGAATGAAAATTTACTACTTACGATGCGGTCTCCAATCATGCCGGCCCATACGTTGATAGACCACCGATACTGGAAGGCTCCTTCCCTTATCACGTGAGGATTTTCCTCGTTCCAGTAAACGTGATTCCGTGAATTGAAGATGCCGTTAGGGGTGAACGTTGATTCGTCGGTCCACAAAATTTTATCGACGAATGACGGATCACGCCGACATTGCGCGAGAAAGCCTGAATAAATTTCGCACCACTCGTTAATTTTTCTAAAAAGCACCACAATGAAACATTTCACTAGAAATAAAAAAATTACCCCCGCAAAAGTGGATGCTCTGATCCGCATCTCGAAGCGTACGATGTATCGTACTTCGAGGTACGTCGAGCCTTTCAGCGATATTTCGGATGATCAAACCTTTGATTGAAGAGAAGGCACGCAGGACCCGCTCTTCGGCCTTTTAACAGACATGGATCGGGAAATCGGTGCGCTCACGATGGGGTAGAACACCGCCCGTTCGGCGCGATTGTTCGACGCGGTTGTAAATAGTTTTATGACCCGGGTTTTGAGTTTGATTGCGGTTTCTCATCACGCGAAGACGTGGTTGCTTTCTTCTCTTGAACACACTAGGCGATCTTAAGCTGTCTTTTCCTAAGACGGTAATATTAAACGTTGATTAACTTCGTGCGACAAACGGAAAGAACGATCCCGAAATCTTCATTTGCTCAGGAGATCGTCACTTGCTCGGTGTTGCTCGTTACAGATAGATCGAAGAGACAAATTGTGTGTGCGTTTATGTTTTGCGGTGCTTTATCGTGGAGAAAACATGGTGCTTTTTACCGTGCGAGAATATTTTGATATGGTGGTGGCGTACGTGCTTGCCGGCGAGAACTCTCGTCCCGCGGAACGGTTATACGCGGTGAGATTTCCTGAGCGAGAACGCCTCCCAGATCGAAGGGCAATACAGCGTTGTGTCCAGAGATTACGCCATACGGGAAACATCTTACCGCGAAGAGAGCTCGGCGTTTTGCCCATCCGCCTCCGCGTAAGAGACGAAGAGCGGATTTTAGAAGTTTTCACTGATACGCCGGGGTCCAGCCTCCGCAGTGCCGCCGAAAGGCTCGCCATACCACGAAGTACAATACATCGTACGCTTCGACGTAATGATTTACACCCTTACCATTACCAAAGGGTCCAACACCTTTTAGCGCGAGATGCGGATCAGCGCATCCACTTTTGCGGGGGTAATTTTTTTATTTCTAGTGAAATGTTTCATTGTGGTGCTTTTTAGAAAAATTAACGAGTGGTGCGAAATTTATTCAGGCTTTCTCGCGCAATGTCGGCGTGGTCCGTCATTCGTTGATAAAATTTTGTGGACCGACGAATCAACGTTCACCCCGAACGGCATCTTCAATTCACGGAATCACGTTTACTGGAACGAGGAAAATCCTCACGTGATAAGGGAAGGAGCCTTCCAGTATCGGTGGTCTATCAACGTATGGGCCGGCATGATTGGAGACCGCATCGTAAGTAGTAAATTTTCATTCGATCGGTAAATAAAAAAAATTTGTTTCGCGGCTGCGACAAACCGTTTTTTGTTATTTTGATATCTTTTAGATCGGACCATACTTTCTCCCGGCGAGATTGAACGGCGCAATTTACTACAATTTTCTAGAAAATATTTTGCCGGTTTTGCTGGAAGACGTGCCGCTTAATGTCCGCGAAGCGCTTATATTCCATCACGATGGAGCACCGGCTCACTTTTCACGCCAAGAGCGCGAATTGTTGGATCGTCGGTTTCCCGACAAATGGATGGGTCGGGGCGGCCCGATTTCCTGGCCGGCGCGATCACCAGATCTGAATGTGCTCGATTATTTTCTTTGGGGCCACCTAAAGAATTTAATCGAGCACAGGCGTGATGGTATTGAAGGCCTAGTCCGAGAAGAAATTCTCGCGGCTTTCAATACCATCACGCCAGAGATGGTGCATCGCGCAACCAGCCATGTGAGGCGGCGGGCTGAGCTCTGCTTGGTTAACGGAGGGTGGCATTTCGAGCAACACCTGCATTAGACATAATGTGGATTACAGACTAACGGCAGTTAGGCCTGTCCGTCGCAAAAAATCGGACTAACGCCGGTGGTATATTTACAGCAAAATCGTAAATTTGAAGGGAGGGGGAAACTTTAAAATGCTAATATCTCTTCGACGCGAAGTGCTACATAATTTTGGTTTGTTTCATCATAATCCTGGAACTTTTTCCCTTTCGTTGATATATAATTTATTAGTTTCACGGCTTCCAATAAGTTAATAATCTAATTTATGTGTTTTGAAATTTTATGAAATATCAATTTTATCAGTCTTTTTTTTTCCGACCTTTTTCGTTAACATTGCGAGTATATCTATATATATCGAATTTTGTCCAGTTTCCTAATTTCGCCGTTAGTGAAGCCAGTGGAGTTAGCGTCGATATCAGATGGAAATCTAGCTAGCGCTGAAATGTTTGACATGTCGACATTCTTAACCTATCACATTTTATTTATTTATTGTACCCGTCGGTATTATCACAATCTTCCTTGTCTATAGAAACGTAGAGGATATGTGTGGTTAGAAGGGATAATTAAGGAAGGCAGTAGACTTCTATCTCATTAATTGAGAACGTGGGTAATTCTATCGAAGTTTTTAGATAATAAGAAGTTGCTAATTTTTCGTTATAACGTCCTTCACGCGCAGGAGGTACAGGGTAGTGGTTATCAAGCAGGTTAGAAACACGTACTTACTAATTTTAATCCCATTCGACATATTAATAAAGATATGAACTAACTATTCCTTATGTAATCATTTTTCAGATAATTTTAATTTTTTACTTCATTAGAAGATTCGAATTAGTAATAAGTAAAATTCACTGTGTGTAAACGTATAGATGAGTTCATTTGGTTACGTTCCGAGAGTTTCTCAGAGCGGAGCGAACTATCATATCTTCGTAGACGTTTTTATGAATAATATTGCAACAAGTCTGAATGTATACCACATCTGTTATGTACTTTTTCGGTAAATTTGTCCATCATTGTACATCTATTCCATCGATTATATACATTGTAATATAATATATCATGTCCTCTAGTTAACCTGGTACCCTCGAAAAAAGTCGTAGTATACGACCGGAACGGCGGCAATCTTCCTCGAAATGCATAATTTTCATTTGGAATCGCATGGATTTCTTTGCTCTAAAAGCATTCAATTTCGGATCCCTAAGAGTTTTCTAGTGAGTACGCACTCAAGAACACTATTAAGTATGAAAGTAGCTCAAAAATCGCCAAAGATCGTCAAATGGAGCTTAGGTATGTACTTTTCTTGGAGAGACAATAGAAAATAATAACATCATAGTCTACGTATGTAGAAAAATAAATAACAATAGGAATGTTACGTGGGCCGTCGCTGTAATTTATATTTGCTCTTATTTTTAAATTGAAACAAGAATTTTTTATTATAACAAAATTATGTAAAATCATACACAAATAACATTAAAAATGTAAAGTGGGCCGTCGCTGGAGTTAATATAAACAATAAATCGTGTTTTTCTTGCTACATAAAGATATTAAATCAATGATGCGTCGCATCTTTAATAATAACTTTTTATCAAATATCTATAATTTCAATTTCCATATTGGTTCTTTAGACCATGTTAAACATTGTTGACTTCATAAATTACACATTCTCCTTCAAACAATTTTACTAAAATAACAATCTCTGTAAAAAACCTTGTACAAAGTACGCGACGGCCCGCTTTTTTTTAAAAATGAAAAAATACAACCTGGCAATCTGCGAAGCCTCCTTTTTTGTATTTAATAATTGAATGAATGGAAGCATGGGGTGGACACCTCTAGCGCAGGAAAATGAACTATGTACTTGATTCAGGTTATTATACGGTTATTTATGAACTAGGAAACAATACAAATTAAATAAATTCATTAAAATGTTTAATAAATTAAATATTATCATAAATGCACCGATTGGTTTAAATTTTAGATTGAAGATAAGTAAAATACATTTTTGTATCCCTACTGTGGTAACTTTCGAAAAATTAGAATTATTTATTATCTAAACAAACATGTTAAATATTGTTCCTGGATTGACAGATGTACCAAAATGTTATTAAAGCGGGCCGTCGCGTACTTTGTACAAGGTTTTTTACAGAGATTGTTATTTTAGTAAAATTGTTTGAAGGAGAATGTGTAATTTATGAAGTCAACAATGTTTAACATGGTCTAAAGAACCAATATGGAAATTGAAATTATAGATATTTGATAAAAAGTTATTAATAAAGATGCGACGCATCATTGATTTAATATCTTTATGTAGCAAGAAAAACACGATTTATTGTTTATATTAACTCCAGCGACGGCCCACTTTACATTTTTAATGTTATTTGTGTATGATTATACCTACTGGGGAAACCACTTAAAAAAAAATGCGCCGTGCTATTGACCGCAAGGTGGTGTGGAACGAATAGCGTATATCTATTTAGTCCGCGCGTGCGAAAGATAAAAAATGGGCGAGTGAGAAAGTGAGAGAGAGAGAGAGAGAGAGAGTTGACGAGGGAGTAAGAGGGGTAGGGTGAACGAAAGGCGGCGTGTGCCGTCGGCGTAGGGTAGCACCGTAGAGGTACGCTAGGGCGTGAGACAGAGTGAGCGAGAGAGAGAGAGAGAGAGAGTTTGAGAGCAAGGGAGTGAAAAGCGTAGGGGCAATGGAAGGTTTGGTGGTCCGTCGGCGTAAGGTAATGCCGTAGAGGTAAGCTAGAGCGAGAGACAGAGTGAGCGCGAGAGAGAGAGAGAGAGAGAGAGGGAGAGGTTCGGCGCGAGCCGCTAGCTTAAGATAGCCTCGTAGCACTGACTCTCTCTCTCTCTCTCTCTCTCTCTTTCTCTCGCTCACTCGGTCTCTCGCCCTAGCTTTCTTCTACAGCGCTATCTTAAGCTGACCAGGCCCTTCATTCTTTCTCTATCGCCCGCCGGTCCAATCATAGCTTGGCTAGAGTTTTGGTATGGCGGCGAGAGTACGCCTACCGCTTACGCGCTTCACGATTGGCAAATCATTATTAATTAATAGCTCGAAAACTAACCTGGCATATGTTACTTTTTATGACTCCTTTCGTCTCAGAAAAATCCGTCGCGCATGCCATTCTCGTTTGGGCCACGAACCGTGGGACACCCTGTATAACTTATTAGGATCACGGCTTCCGATAATTTAATAATCTAATTATATGTTTTAAAGTATTAATTTATTAGTGGTTTTTTCCGACCTTTTCGTTAACATTGCTTGTATATCTATGCAGGGTGTCCGTTTCCATGTAGTCAAGCGGAGAAATACATGTACACATCAATGACTTTAATTGAAATGTCTAATACCATTTTTCGAAATTCGACTTACAAGGGGACATTACGGCCTCGGAAATTGACTTCGGGATGAGACTTTGCAGGTTTGTAGTATACCTTTAGACTATTCGATTTGCAAAGTAAGAGCGCGCACTAGCCATAAACTTTCGAGAAAAATGGCTTTAAAGTTTTACGTGTAGGACGTATACCGGTCACTTTGAACACTATCCAAGAACAGCGAAGTGGCCGAGTTGTAGCGAACTCGTTTGCGGCGCGGGCGGTCCGTGTTCGATCCCTGCGTGTAGAAACTTTTTTTTTTCAATCCTTTAAAAAATTATAAAAACTAGTTTATGGCTAGTGCGCGCTCTTACTTTGCAAATCGAATAGTCTAAAGGTATACTACAAACCTGCAAAGTCTCATCCCGAAGTCAATTTCCGAGGCCGTAATGTCCCCTTGTTAGACAACACAACATTATATTGTTCTTTTCGCGTTTCTGGAAACGAAGGTGGAAATTTGTTTGGGAATGTCAACATACCGAGCAATAACTTTTGTGATTATATTAAGCAATGAGAAGAAATTTTGAAGAAAGGAATTTTGAACAAAATTGCTTCCAAAAAAATATTAGAAATTATTTGTATCAATTAGCTCAAAAAGTCAGTTTTAAACCACCATGTCCAAGTTTTCCAACAACTTTTTTAATTAAATTATATCTTCGTATGCATATATATTATACATTATGTCAACACAATAAATTATGTAGAGATGTAACCAGAAAAAGTAGGAAACTTTTAAATATTTTACATTTATAAATTTTCTTACTTTTTCTTACTTTTGTTCATATTTGTAAAGCCTTTTTTTCATAATATTCGTCATGTTGAATCATGTCTTGTTGTCACACTACTAATGAATAATAATAGAATGTATATACAGGGTGTCTCACGTAAGCAACGACAAATTCTACACACGTGTCCACAGGGATAATTGGAAGCGAAAAGTGAAATAAAAAGTAATAAAAATTGTCCTCGTTAAAGAGTTATTAAATAAAATAGATCAACGAATGAGGAAGCACGGAAGCGGTAGGCGGTGAGCTGCGACCATGCTAGTCTGAAGATAAGAAGGGTCGGGCGGAGCGTTCTGACACGTATACAGGCGTGAGAAGGTAGTGGTCAGGAGGAGATTTCTAGGAAAAAGTGTCGACTTTCGCTCTTCCTTCCTCTCTCACTCTTTTTCTTTCTACTTTTCTTCTACGACGCTACCTCACGCGCTGGCTGCTCGCGCTCTCTCACTGTCTCTCTCACTCTTTCTCTCTCCACCCTTCTTCCACGACGCTACCTTACGCGCTGGCTGCTCGCGCTCTCTCACTCTCTCTCTCACTCTTTCTCTCTCTACCTTTCTTCCACGACGCTACATCACTCTGCCTGCACGCGCTGACCCTCTCTCTCTCTCTCTCGCTCCTACCCTAACACGGCACTACCTCACTCTACCTGCACGCGCTGACTCTCTCTCTCACTCTGTCACTCTCTTTACCTCCGTCGCTATTTGTTTATCGCGCGCGCGGAAAAAAAAAATGCTATTAGTTCCCCACCACCTTGCGGTCAATAGCACGGCGCATTTTTTTTTTAGTGGTATCCCCAATAGGTCTAATCCACTCTCAAAATTATAACAACTGTTCGAAGTGCCGTCCTTCTTCTCTTACGCAAAGTTCGGCCCTTCGTATAATGTTATGCGTCGCACGATACGCCATTTCTGGCGTGATGGTTCTGAAAGCCGCGAGAATTTCTTCTCGTACTTCGGCTTCAGTACCATCACGCACGTGCTCGACTAAGTTCTTTAAGTGACCCCAAAGAAAATAGTCGAGCACGTTCAGATCCGGCGATCGCGCCGGCCAAGCGATTGGGCCACCTCGACCCATCCACTTGTCCGGAAAACGCTGATTTAAAAATTCGCGGACTCGCCGCGTGTAATGGGCCGGCGCCCCATCGTGCTGGTAGATAAGATTGTTTCACACATTAAGCGGCACATCTTCGAGAAGTATTGGCAGCACGTTTTGTAAGAAATCGAGATAAATCTCGCCGTTTAACCTTGGCGGGAGCAAAAATGGGCCAATCTGAAAATTGAGGAAAGAAGAGAAAAATAATTTATTACGGTCTCGAAAAGTAATTCCTTAATTTATCGATTAAAATAAAATCGGCTACTTACAATTCGGTCGCCAATAATGCCTGCCCAAACATTGATGCTCCATCGATATTGGAACCCGCCTTCCCGGACGACGTGCGGATTTTCTTCCGCCCAATACGAGTAATTGTGCGAGTTAAAAACGCCGTTCGGCGTAAACGTCGATTCATCCGTCCACAGGATTTTATCCGGGAAGGCAGCATTCTGCCGGCATTGCGCGAGGAATCCTTTAAAATAGTTGTATTAATAATACTTACTAAAAAGAGTAGGTATAATTAAATATTTAAGTAACAGTAATATAAATACCTTCGCAAAAATGCCGACGTTGGACGTGGTCGCGCGGAAAAATTTGCTGCACTCGTTTGAAATGGTAAGGTCGCAGCTCATTCCTTACGAGTATACGGTGCACCGTGCATCGCGGCAAATTTAAAAGTTCCGCAATTCGGCGGACGCTCATCCGTGGATTTTCTCCTATCACTTCTAACACACGCTCCTCCTCTATCTCCCTCACGTGGTCAACCACATCGCGATGAGGTCTTGGCAGAACCGATCCCGTTTCCCTTAGTCGCTGTACACATTGTAAAATGACACTGTGATGGGGGTGCCGATCGCGGCCTGGAAATGTTTCCGCGTAAATTAGCGCCGCTTGTCGTGCGATACCGCCCGCCTGGCCGTACGCGATTACCATGTCCGCATATTCGCTGGACGTATACTTCGCCATTTATCAACGAAAAATACTGAAACTTGAACTTGACGACTGTGACTTCTCGATACGTAGCTTTCTAGACACTTCAAGTACTACCGAGCAACTAAAATCTCGCTGTCGATAGAATTCTTACTTGTCGTTTCTTTCCCCTTAGCGAGGAGTTTTACGACCTAAGAGATTATCGAAACGGCTACGGAAAAATCGGCGTGAGGCGAGTGGGGTGGGGTGGCAACGGGCGGTAAGCCTTCCCACTACGTCCATACTTTAAATCATCACGAGCGTTAGTATACCGAGACCAAAATTAAAAGTTTCGAGTCGTGGGATGAAAAACGCAAAATCATACGCAAAATTATAAACAATTTGGGCCTTCTCGTCGCACAACTGCACAGGTTGTGTGTTTCCCCCCTCAACCCACTACTCCCTACGGCTGCGTGAGCGGTATTTCGTGAGCCCTTATTGCGGAGAGGACTCTCGCAGATTTATAAAGAAATTAATTTGTTTAAAACGGTTATTTCGCGGGGAGTGCATCCGGCACCTCCCCGGAATAATTTTAGAAATAACGTTGCAAAGTATATAGCGAAAAAAAAAAAAAAATTCGGATTTTTCTATGTACAAAACTTTAAAGTGATTTTCCCACACTCCACGTTTTCAAAGTCGGTAACGGCTGTAGCTTGAAATCTATTGCACCGATCCTTTTCAAACTTGGTACACTCCTTCTCTATATAATTCATGAGGTAACGCTGTCGAGTTTTTTTTAAATTGTTGTTGAGCGAAAATCGCGTTTTTTTTGCTTTCAAGTGTCACCAAAAATTGAAAAATCAATAAAAAAAAAACTCGACAGCGTTACCTGGGGAAACTCATAAACTAATAAAATCAATTTCGTTTTTTGATTTCAGATGATCAGGTGATGAGTGACAACCGTCACAGCGAAACAAGTTTTTTTTTCACGTCTCCGGAGATCAACTGCCAACGGCTCAGTTATTAATATTTTACGCTGAAATTTTCAGAAAATATTCTTTAAATATTACTTTATAACACTGTCATCATCCCATGTAAAATACATTGCCCGTATCTTGTGAATTAATGTTTGAAAAAGTGTCTTTTTTGCGCCGAATTAACAGTACCCCCCCCCCCCTTAAGCGTTAATGATGTATCTGGTACTGGAAATGACATAACTGTTATATTTTTTATACTTTCCTTACACTCTTCAAACGCCTTTTCTGCTGTAGAATTTCATTTAATCCTCCTTTTGCCATTCTTTTTTGAATCCTTCAAGTAGTCGTTGTATTTTCGCTGCGTCTGGAATAAGCCTCCTATAATAATTTATAGTTTCAAGGAAAGTCCTCATCTCATTTATGGTTTGTGGCTTTTTGTAATTTGCGGTTTGTTCTATTCTATTCAGTGGTGGTTTATAGCCATCTTCACTGATGGTGAATCCCAGGTATGTTATTTCCTTCTTTCCAAACATGCACTTCTCTGGATTAATTAACAATTCTTGTTTTTTTTTACTTGTCTAACACCGTTCGCACATGAGCTTTATGTGCTTCTTCGTCTTCTGACATAATTAGTATGTCATCGATATATACAAATACATATTTCAAATCACGAAATATTACATCCATAAATCTTTGGAAGATCTGTGTGCCCCACTATAGTCCATATGGTATCTTTAGAAATTCAAATAGTCCAACTGGGGTGACAACAGCAGTCTTTGGTAAATCTTCTGCCATATCTACCTGTAGATACGCCCAAACTAAATCTATCTTTGGAAAAATTCTTTTGTTGTGTAATCTTTGGAATAAATCTCCTGCCAAGGGTGGAGCATACCTATCCGGTTTTGTGATTTTGTTCAATCTTCTAAAATCTCTACATAACCTCCATTTCTCTGTACTTTTTTTTGCATGTGTAGTGGGCTTGACCACTCACTTTTTGAAAGCCTTATGATCCCTAATTCTAGCAATACGTTAATTTCTTCTCTAGGAGCCTTCAGTTTCTCTCCTGCTAACTTTCGGACTTCTTCTGTTACTGGAAGTCCTTGTGTAGTTATATAATGATTTATTCCTCTATTACTTTTTAGGCACGACCGCAGGGAGTTCCTTATGCTCTCGATCGAGCAAAAAGTGTAACGGACGATTATCTCCGAAACTATTCGAGATATCCAAAAATCCTTTTGGATCTTTACGTTTCATAACAAGATCTAAATGTATGTATGTGTGTGTGTGTGTGTGTATGTGTGTATCCACTCTAGCGTCTAAACGGCTGAACGGATCGAAGTAAAATTTACACGGAAAATCCAGTTACACCCGACGAGGATCCACTAACAATTTCGATTCGATCCGATTTCCGGTTTCAAAATGGCGGGCATTTTAAAAATTAAAAAATTCATAAAAATTATGTTATAAGAGCAAAACAATTAAAACTTTGCACAAATATGTAAGGTAGTGACAACTAATAACATGAATTTTTTCAAAATTTTTCAGCGAAACAGTACAAAATGGCGGACTAGTAAAAATTTGTATCTACTCTAGCGCCTAAACGGCTGAACGGATAAGGCTGAAATTTATACGAAAAATCCAGTTCTTCCAAACATAGATCCACTAACAATTTCGAATTGATTCAACTTCCGGTTTCAAAATGGCGGTCATTTTAAACATTAAAAAATTCATAAAAAATTCTCTATAATAGGCAAACAATTCAAACTTTGCAAAAGTATGTAAAATAGTGATAACTAATAACGTAATTTTTTTCAAAATTTTTCAGGGAAGCAATACAACCAGAACGAAAAAACATTTTTTTTTTTATGACCAGAAACGAGTTTTAATGTAATCGGTATTTTAAAAAAAATTATCCCGACGGCCAGATAGCGATAGTCAAACGGCCGCAATCAGCTATCCTGTACTCTCATAAGAACAGGGATAGGCGAGCGCAGCGAGCCGACTTCCTGTACGAATCATTACCGCGGTCGTGCCTAATACGAAACAGCAAGGCTGTTTCGTTCGGGGGCCCCAGCCCCCCTATAGCTGGTTACTTTTGTCTTTCCAGATGGTTTGGTGATTTCTACAAACTCATTGATTAATCTTTGGTAAGACTGATCTTCATATCTATTATTATTGTCTTTTTTCTCAATTGTTGATATGCTATGTATTTCAGTCTTTTTTAACTCTCCTTTGCTTCCTACATTAGTATCTGAGTCTATTAATACTCGTCTTCTCAGATCTATAATAATTCCATGGGATGCTATAAAATCAGCCCCTATGATCGCTGTTTTGACATCAGCGACTATGAATGGCCACTTAGATGCACGTCTCAAACCTAAATTGACAGTGAGCCATTTTGTACCGTATGTCCTAATGGCCGTGTCATTTGCTGCATAAAGAATCAAATCTGATCTTTTAATATCTGAGCTTACTACTGACCTTGGAATTATTGAGACTGCAGATCCCGAGTCTATTAGGAATTTGTTGTGTGTTTCTTTGCCATGTATGTAGAGACGGTTTTTTTTTAATTTCATTCATTTTTGCTGTGTTGCCTTTCACTGCCTTTATAAAAGGCAGCTCTTTTAGTTTTCCGATTCCTTCTTCCTGTTGTCAGGGCCCGTATAGTTGCAAGGAGGTTTGCATCTGTGCTTTTTTCACGAAATCTGTCATGGTAATAACATAGGCCATTTCTATTGGGCGTTGGTGATCTACCTCTCGATTGACGACTGGAAGATCTACTTCAACTGTAGTTTCTTTTTACCGAATTAATTAATTCCTCTAACTGTTGTTCCACCTTTGATATTCGTCCTTGCATTGTTTGATCTTCGCTGAATTTGACTGCTTGCACGTCTACACTTATTGAGGTACTCCCTATGTTTTCCATCATGGAATCAACAATTTCTGCTAACTCTGTAAGAAAAGTGGCTTTGGGTACTACTTTGAAGGTTGTCTGTACTTTCCTTGGCATTAATATCATCCATTTGGTTTTTTTTTGTTTCTTATGTGCGGCCTTAACTCCGCAACGAATTGACCAATGGAGACGAAACCACTTGCAGTTGGTAGGTTTGAGTTTCCCATTGGCCCCGTTTAAAAAATTTTTCCGAAAAGTTTATTATTAACAAAGTTATTGCAAAATTAGTGCGTCGGAGTGCGAAATGAATTAAGAACTTTATGCAGATTTATCGCAATATCTTCTTATTGTAATGAAACTATTACTATCTTCTTAGAAATAATTAGCAGATATTAATTATATCAAAAATGTATTAATTGTTGCTATGTTTAAATTGTTATTGCAAAATCATTTGTTTATTCTTCTATATCTCCTCAACGACTCCACTTATCGGAACCAAACCTTTTGGATCCTTTCGCAAATATTCCCTACTTACTAACATTATGCGACACATTTTCAATTGTTGCTATATTTAAATTGTTACTGGACAATTATTTAATAATGTGGCTTTTTTCAACGTATTTATTCATTTAAAGAAAGACTTTTTATCATGTTGCAAATATTGTCCTGGTTATTTTGATTTGCGGACCACAGGCTGCGCAGTCTTTGCATTTCAGCAAGAGATCTTTCATCATGCGGTTTATTTAAAATTTTGCTTGGTGCTAAATCGGATAAAGCAATGCCAGTCAAATTTTTAACTCGACTAAGTGCAACATACGAAATTTGGCGAAATTTCGTTTACCTAAATCGATGACAGCTTTATCTAATGTTGTTCCTTGTAATTTTTGCACTGCTACGGCCCAGCTTAGTATAAGCAGAAGCATTCGTCGTTCAATATCTCCGTAACCCTTTGTCGCTTGAAACGTTGCTGTGACGGGAGCAATCGCAACATATCCATCCGAATCTTTGTATCTATTTACAATCGTTTCATCATTAAATTGAATGAGTACCGATGTCGGAAGTTCACCCTCTTCTAATTGATCTCTACGAAGTGCCGGCCAAACAAACTTCTTCACGATTCCTATTGCGCCATTTACTAGTCCATCGGATAGTGATATTATATGTTTCGTCGTAGCATAACTCGTGACCCTTCACCTAATGTTATAGTTTGTAACAAACTACCGCAATTATTTGTATTCGTAGGGATGACGTTATTAGGCGGTTTCTTTCCATATGTAGCTGCCTCACGCGATTCGTCCACTGCGTTGATTGTATATACCCGAGATGAACCTCTCATTATTGCCTCAGTCATTTTGCAATTATACTCATCTAGTAAATTCAGCGTTGGAAATATGCTTACTGCTGCGCCATCATCAAACTCTCCCGTCAAAAGAATTCTGCGTTCGCATAGAATTTGCAATTGCGATGCTGTTAGTTCGCCGTATCGTAAACTATTTTGCAGATCAATGAACTCTGTATCATCTTTTTATCGCATATTAATCGTTAGTTCGCAGAATGAAAACTGATGCCACAAATTTATCTCTGCTACGCACCAAGCCGGTTGCATATAACACCAATGTCCTTTTACAGGTGGCAGTTGCATGATGTCTCCTAAAAACAGTACATTTATGCCAACAAAAAGCATTTCATTGTTCTTAACCCTCCAGCGGTCGCGTGCGTCTGACAGACGCGTGGCGCCACGCGACCGCTGGAGGGTTAAATTCTTGCAGTCTTAAGTAAATAATTCATAAATTTTCGTAAGAAACCATTGATATCTCGTCAATGATTAGCCATTTGATGTAACGCCACTTTCGCCTCTCTTGTTCAAGTCTCTGGTCTGTCATTTTTCGATAAGTCATCACAGAACCTTTTTCGACGGGTAAAGAGAACATAGAATGTAGTGTTTTTTCCAAATATCTGTCGAGCGGTAACGCCAGTTAACGATGCCACTTCTACGAAAGTTGGTTTCAGAAAAGCATCTACAGTTGGGCTATAGCAACGTTTAACAAGTTCAACAAGTAATTTTAAGATGAATGATTTGCCACTCCCAGCTCCTCCAGTTATGAAAAGTAACATTTGCTCAGTACATTCACCTTTAATATCCTTTTCAATCACTGAGGATACTTTTCTGAATAAATCTTTCTGTTGTATGTTCATTCTTCGTACGCACCTAAGGAAAACTTCTTCCGGCATCGCGCCTATCTCTTATTCTTGATCTTCTATTACATTATTGTTGTAGTTGTAAACTTCTTCGTCAGCATGAATAACAAGAGCCTCCTCTGTCAAGATTTGCTCTTCTCCATCCTCGCGAGCAGAATTTAAAGCTACAGTTTGGGCCAAACCTGCTTGAATAACTTGCTCTGCATATGCAAATTGTTCTACGGATATGTTGCCCAACATTGGTTTCAATTCGTATTGTTTTCGTGCGAAACATTCTTCTGCAGATTCGTTTTCTAATGTCAGCTCATTTTCATTACGAGATGGTATGTGACATACTATCAGGTTATAAAAATATCCTTCTCTGTCGCTGTTTAATGTGTAATATCGGTGACGAAGTACAGCAGGTTTGTTTCTTATTCGCATGCGAGTATTATCTTTCAGTTTGATGAATTTTGGTCTTTCATCAGCATCGTTTCTAAGTTCTACATCACCTTCGTCTTCATTCCACATTGTATTAGATACTGTCTCGTATCGAACAGCGAACTCCGCTAAAGTCAGATCTTCCAAGTCATCCGGTCTTTGTATGTAACGATCGAAAATATTATTGTAAATCATTGTTTCGTCTCCTTCAAAACGCAGAAGGCGATATTTTTGTTCAGGTCGACAGCTATTCACAAATACTTCCGATAATAGATTCTGTACTCGATTGCGTTGCAATCGTAAACGATGCTGTCGCTTTTCATCGGATTCCATTAGAGAGCGTTGTCGAATTAACTTTCATCTGGGTTCACGTTGTACGACAGATTCATTCCGTCAATGATAAAATATATGTTTGGCGTTCATTCAGGTCGTTTTTGAAAAATTTTTGATTAGTACAAAGTTTACATTTAGAAAAAGTAATAATAAAGCAACATACGAGTTAGGAAGATGGATGTACCATTTGATCTTAACAACGTAAACATTCTCCATCATGAAAGTGATACAAGAAAAAGGAGAATAGCAGAAACGTTCCATATATTGTTAAACAATACCGTAAACACTCGTACAGAGAATAATGAGGTAAATGATTATTTTACCAACATCATCAGACTTTTCGTTTGAATCGTAGGTTTCTTATGATACCTCGTATTATGTTTCATTTGGCATTATTTTTCTGTATGGTTTTTATCACTCCTATTTTATCGAACTCCTTTGCGAAATTTTTTGAATCTGTTTATGTGCCTGATAGTGATAACGCGTGTTTATTAAACTTCGATTTTAATCTTAATATTTCTAGTTACCACATAGACTTAGTTGATATCTATAAGTATATTGATAATTTAAGCTTAAGCTCGTCGACAGGTATTGATGGTATCCATCCATTAGTAGTGAACTCTTGTAAATTTATTATTTCTAGAATTTTATGGATTATTTTCAATAAGTCCTTATCGTCTGGTACTTTTCCAGCTTTATGGAAATCTTGTTTGATAAGACCGATATTCAAGAGTGGTGATCCCTCGAAAATTGAAAACTATAGGCCGATTAGTATTCAGAGTATTTTTCCTAAAATTTTCGAGGGCATCATTGCTCAAAAACTTTCCCTTCTTTGCAGGAATGTTATTATCGATCAGCAGCATGGATTTTGTTCTGGCAAGTCTACTAGTACTAATCTTTTGATGTACCATCACTACCTGTCAAATGCGTTGGAAGGGGGAATGCAAGTGGATGCCATTTATACCGACTTTCGAAAAGCATTCGATTCAGTGTGCCACTCCATTCTCATATCCAAATTGAAGGCCTTAGGGATATCTGGTTTGTTTCTCTCTTGGCTAAGAAGTTTTATTACTGGGAGGTCTCAAATTGTAAAATTTAACAATGCTCTATCGTCAGCTATTTATGTTTCTTCGGGGGTTCCTCAGGGTTCTCACCTTGGTCCTCTGCTCTTTAAACTATTTATCAACGACATTACTGATTGCTTTTTCTACTGCTTCTTTCTTCTTTTCGCTGACGATTTGAAGATGTTTCATACCATTGAGGGACCTCTCAGTCTGATATTAATTCAGCGCGACCTTCGTAATCTACAGGTCTGGTGCGAGCGTAATAAGTTGTCCCTTAACATTGCAAAATGCTCTGTTATTCATTTTTCGCGTAGTAAAAACCCGCTGAAATTTGACTATAATATTAATAACGTAACTTTATGTTCAGTCGACTGTATTCGTGATTTAGGTGTTATTTTTTCTTCCGATCTCTCGTTCGCCAAGCATATTGTAAACATCTGTAGTAGGGCTTGTAGAGCGTTGGGCTTCATTCATAGGACCTCAAAATTCTTTATGAGTGTCCATACACTTAGTTTGCTCTATTGTTCATTAGTGCGTCCGCATCTAGAATACTGTTCTACTATATGGTCACCTTATTGTAACTATTTATGTAATGCTTTAGAAAGCATTCAGCACAAATTTGTACGTTTGGCTTCATTCAAACTCGGTTCTCCGATGTCTATCTATGACCATAATTATCAGCCTATATTATCTAGTCTTAATCTTATGACTTTGGAGCGACGCCGCTTAATGTTCGACCTTATCTTTGCCAATAAAGTATTTTGCGGATCCATTAATTGCATGGAGATTGTTTCCTTGTTTGGACTTTCTGTATCTCGTGTTTCTTTACGCCATCACAGATTATTATGCACTGAACAACATAGAACAACTTATGGTCAGTTTAACTGTCTGAACAGGATCTTCTTAAATGTTAATACCTTCGCAAATGATCTAGACTTTTTTTTCACATGTTCCAAATTCAAGCGGAAACTTTTAGCGCTTCTTTACAATTGTAATGGCTCACTGTAAATCTTCTGTCTCTTTGTTTATCTTTTGTTATTACTGTATATTGTTTATTACTGTTATATTTACTAAAGGGTTTTCACCCGTTAATGAATAAATGAAATGAAATGAAATGAAATGAAATGAAATGAAATGAAATGAAATGAAATCACTCAACGTAACTGCGTTCAAATATTGGCGCCCAACTTAGTTTCAGTACGACAATCACTTCACGCTCACGATTGGCCAGCGTAACCACATAAGTAACCAATGTAGATTCTTACCCCCTCTTGCACACCTGTACGTGTTGCGGGAGGTTTCAAAACTTATTCAAATCACCGGTACGTTTAATTTGATCGTTTCTATCCACCACCTCACGGACAGTTCAAAAATATGTATACAGCAAAAAAACTCATCGCTCATCTAATAACCTTCCTCACTCGCGTATTGTACCTCTTAGTGAGAAGAACGTCGTGGAGTTCATACTGAAAATGGCACGTAACACCTATATTGCCTTATGATTTTACATTATTAATTCTACGTTTTTAACATCATTCTTCAATATGTTTTTAATAGCCCGATTTATGTCATAATATCATGTAAGTAGTCCATTTAAACTAACTTACAGATTGTTTATATTGTATATGTTTAATTTTTGTAATCAACTTTCACATCGTCCTTTCTTTAATTTCAGAATTTAATTAAGGATGATGTACTGTTAGATTAATTGTATTTGGTTTTGCTCCTTTGAAGAGGGCCATGAACATATGGCCGAAACGTTGGATGATGAAATAATTCACTTTTAACTTTGGTACATCCATCTTCCTAACTCGTATGTTGCTTTATTATTACTTTTTCTAAATGTAAACTTTGTACTAATCAAAAATTTTTCAAAAACGACCTGAATGAACGCCAAACATATATTTTATCATTGATTGACATTTCTCGGTCGAAATATTAAATTTAGATTCATTCAGTAACCGTGCACGAATTATATTAATTCGATGTTCGCGTTTGACTTTTGTTTCGTTTTGTAACCGTGCACGAATTAAATTCCTTCGATGTTAGTAGGGTATATAGGGGGCTTCTGGACCACCGCTCCAACGGAAATCGTTCGACGCATCATAGGCGAGGGGAAATGGGGGGAGGTGGGGGGTTCGCTCCATCGGAAAGTGGGTGGTGGGTGGTGGGTGGTAGATGGTGGGGTGTTAGAGGGGGGTGGGTGGGTGGTGGGGTGTTAGAGGGGGGGGGTAGGATGTGACGTGGTGGGTGGGATGTTAGAGGGGGAGGTGGTAGGATGTGACGTGTGGGTGGGTGGGTGGTGGGGTGGTAGGTAGGACTCGAACGACAAGTGGGTGGAAGGGGGAAGGGTGATTCTTAGAAGCGAGCAGAAGTTTAGTTAATAAATTTAACTTTGAATGACAGTTATTGGGTTAATAAATAGAAAAAACGTATAATTTATGTATTGTGACGTTGTGGAATGCACCTGACTGGGAAAGCAGGTGTTGTCTCACACCTGAGACGCACCCCCCACTGAGAGGGTTCGGTTTGCCAACATTGATACTAGGTATTTTTATTACCTTCCGCATTTAAGATGGGTTAAAAAAAGATTGGGATCTATTGTTTCGTATTTGCTTGAGGTAGCCACCCAAGATGACAATCAACCCTTCGAATTTCCTAGTTTTCGTTGCGGATAGCAGGTGTTTTTTCACACTTGAGACGGACCACCTCCTGAGAGGGTTCGGTTTGCCAACATTGCTACTAGGTATTTTATATATTTTATTACCTCTCGCATTTAAGATGCGTTAAAAAAATTAGGATACATTGTTTCGCATTTGCTTGAGGTAGCCACCCAAGACGGTAGTTAACTTTCGAATTTCCTAGTTTACATTGCGGAAAGCAGGTGTTGTCTCACACCTGAGACGCACCACCCCCCGAGAGGGTTCGGTTTGCCAACATTGATACTCGGTATTTTATTATATATTTTATTACCTCTTGCACTTAAGATGGGTTAAAAAGATTGGGATACATTGTTTCGTATTTGCTTGAGGTAGCCACCCAAGGCGACAGTTAACTTTCGAATTTCATAGTTTACGTTGCGGAATGTACCTGATCGGGGGAAAGCAGGTATTGTCTAAAAACCTCGGCATGCTTGTGCCGGTCTTCTCGAAAAAAAATATATGGGGGTGTAAACTCTCGAGTTTGAGGCGTACCACAGACACGCTGGCGTTGGTCTTCCAAAAATAAATGGGAGGGGTGTAAATTCATAAGTTTTAGGGATGTACCACATTGCGCCAAAAATCGGTCCTAGAAAGTGCAGGTCTAGCCGCACCTCTACTCCTACCCCCAAAAAATTCTAATACCCCCTCTAACGGCTTAGGAGGTTGACTCTTATATGGTCCAACTGACCAGTCTTCGAACTATCATTGATATATTGTTTCACGAGAGGCAATGCCGGTCGTACAAGTGCCATCGCTACAAGAATTCGCCCTTGCGAGCATTTTTCGTTACGGTGTTACGCGTTTCGATCATGAAACATTGTCTCATGTGATTCAAACATTTTATAACCGCTCATCTATAAAACTTTATTGTGTTATACGCGAAAAACCGCTACCATTATCACGGGATTATATAGCCCTTGAACGTGCAAAGTTCGATTCGTACGTCACCGCGACAGTGTATACGATAGAATCACTTTGGTGTGACGTGACAAAAAACCACATAGAGGTTCTCGAGGCATCGTGTCGTTTGACTCCGGACGCAGTTTTGGATACGTTATTGGGAAAATTAGAGGCATACCGGCAAAGGTGCGCAGTGAGGTACCCGCACGTCGCAGAACCGACCACCTATTCGGATCGGAGCGGGACTTTTTTCCTATTGCTGTATCCAGCGCTACGTCGTCCACTGAAGACTAAAAAATGGCGCCACATTCATTAAGGAATTTAACCTGGCCGATCATCATTAATCAATATTTAGACGAATATTACAATGATGAATCTAAGATCGTGATAGAGCGGCTAATGAGATGTGATCCGTTTAGCCAGGTGTATATTTATCATACCAAAAGGCACAGCCAAATGGTTCAACAATGGGCAACATGTGCTTCACCGCGAGAAATATTAGACATTATTAGTGTGGGTGAATATCGCATCCTGCTCGCGGTAGCGGAGGAATAATTAAATATATTCGCTCCGTAATAAATAATGGATCTAATAAAGAACATTTATCGCCTTTTGGCGGCCAAGTCGGAGCTGATACGAACAAGAGACGAGTATCACGAGTGGTCGCAAGAGTGTGACGATATTTTATTAAATACAGCCGCGTATTTGCAGAATAAAAAAGACAATTTATCGATCGGTGCAAAACGTAGTATAACGTCAATAATCGCGCGTTTGACGTGCATGAAAGTTTTAGTGCGGAAACGCTTTTCGCGAGTGAGTCGTGGACTATATGAGAGAAATCGCGGCGCGAGAGCATCTTCCCTTGTCTGGGAGAAGATTGAATCGGCATTCGAAAATCGTATTTTTACGGGTGCTGTCGTCAACGTCGAACACATCGACCCACGACAATTTCTAAATGACGCGCGTCGTATGGTGACGCGTCGAATTACAGACGCGATCACTACAAATAATTGCATTAAAATTAACGCGACATTAGAAGCCGAGTTCATGATGAACGGGAATGTGGACGTCAAGAGTTTCAGCACGCGTAATCGTGAGCTATACTCAACATCAAATTTGCGTCGTTGGTACTCCGGAGACGTGATGCAACCAATTTTAACGGCAATTGAAGAATTTCAAGAGCGTGACAGCGGATGGGCATTAGTGAAGATATTGTGTCTGATGATGAATATCAACAAGTGCCAACCAATGCATGCAGGTTGCAACGTTCCGATTCCACGGGAACTGGCGCTGAAGAAGGCGATTATTAACGTGAGGTCCAGCGACGATGCGTGCTTCTTCCGAGCAGTTGTGGCGAGCCTCTACCCAGCCACCGATCATGTGGACAGAGAATCTTCATATCCACATTACACCACCGTACTTCGTACCAATGGCTTTCAGATGCCTATGACGCTCAAGCAAATTGGAAAATTTGAGCGTCACAATGATGTTTCGGTTAATGTGTACATGTGGGATAAGAAACTCTGCACACCGCTACATCTCACTTCGAGAAAACGTGGCAGGCACGTGAATCTGCTTCTCATCCAATGTTCAACTCGGAGCCATTTCGTATGCATACGGAATCTTTCCCGATTGGTCTCAAGACAAATTAACAAGCACAAACAAACGAAGCACATTTGTGATCGGTAAGTTAGAGAATTCTTTTATTCATCGTGTACAATTGACTATCGCAATAGATATTAATTATTTCCAATTTTTAGGTGTCTGCACTACTTCAACGCCGAAAAGAAGCTGAAGGACCACATCGTCGATTGCCAACAAATCAACGATTGTGCGGTAACGCTTCCCACGGAAGAAGATAAATGGCTGCGCTTCAAGAATTCTTCACGTAAGGAGCGCACCCCATTTGCAGTATATGCAGATTTTGAATGTCTGCTCGCAAACCTCACTGCTGATGGACATCAACAGCGTACGCAGCCGTATCAGCGTCATCATGCGTTTAGTGTAGGTTATTACGTGCACTGCTCTTACGACTCATCACTGTGTGGATACCGATCATATCGCAATGAGTCAGACTGTATCGAGTGGTTTGTGAAGGAGATGCGCAAGTTGGGACATCGGCTTAATTCCATTTTTCGCACTATTATTCCGATGAAGCAACTTAGCGAGGAACAGGAAAGGGATTTTCGTAGATCTACCATTTGCCACGTTTGTGAAAAACCTTTTCATGATACTGACACCACCAAAGTGCGCGATCATTGTCATTTTACGGGTGCATATAGAGGTCCTGCACACTCAAGTTGCAATTTAAATTATCAAACACCGTTCGTGGTACCGGTGGTATTTCATTATTTGTCCGGCTACGACGCGCACTTTGTCATAGAGAAACTCGCAACCGCGTTCAAGGGTAAAGTAGATCTATTACCCATAACGAAGGAAAAGTACATCTCCTTCACAAAACATATGGATGAAACGCGTAGAAATAGTGAAAACGCCCCGAAAAGTAAGAATATGGATTATGTTAAATTTAGATTTATAGATTCATTTAAATTTCTGAGTGCCAGCCTTGATAAATTAGCTTCTTATCTTGAGAAAGATAAATTGAAAATTTTAAGAAAAGAATTTCATTCTCTTAACGACGATGACTTCAATCTTCTTACTAGGAAGGGCGTTTTCCCATACGACTATTTAACATCATATGATAAGTTATGCGAGACGCATTTACCTGAACGTGATGCGTTTTATAGTAGGCTGATTGATTGTGATATATCCGACACAGATTACGCGCACGCCGTTAACGTTTGGACACGCTTTGACATTGAAACGTTGGGCCAGTACAGCGACTTGTATTTGAAAATCGACGTATTATTATTGGCTGATATTTTTGAAAATTTTCGTGACGATTGTCTTCAGAGTTACAATTTAGATCCGGCTCATTATTTCACTCTGCCAGGTTTCGCGTGGGACGTGATGCTGAAATATACCAATGTCGAACTCGAACTGTTAACAGATGTAGATATGTTTATGTTCGTCGAGCGGGGGATACGCGGTGGGTTAAGTCAATGTTCCCATAGGTATGCTCGTGCGAATAACAAATACGTACCTACGTACGATCCATCGAAACCCTCAACATATCTCATGTATTTTGATGTTAATAATTTATATGGTTGGGCGATGTCGCAACCTCTTCCTCATAGAGGTTTTCGATGGATCGAAGGGCAAGCGTTGCTCGATTTCGACATAAATTCAGTTTCGGTGGACGGTCCCACGGGATACATCTTGGAGGTTGATATTGAATACCCGCGTGAGCTTCACGATTCACACGCCGATCTTCCATTTTGTCCCATCCAGGATAAGCCACCGGGCAAACGCGAGCAAAAGTTACTTGTAACATTAAAATCAAAAGAACGATATGTGGTACACTATCGATACCTTCAACAGTGTCTACACCATGGTTTGAAATTAACAAAGATACATCGCATTTTAGAATTCGAACAGTCATGTTGGTTACGCGAATACATTGATCTTAATACGAAATTTCGTATTCGTGCCACCAACGACTTCCAAAAAAATCTATTTAAATTAATGAACAACGCGGTGTTTGGCAAAACAATGGAGAATGTACGCAATCATCGTGATGTTAAATTAATTACGCAATGGGATGGAAGATTCGGCGCGGAAGCGCTGATAGCGAAACCTAATTTCCACAGTCGTACGATATTTTCAGAAAATGTTGTAGCAGTAGAATTAAATAAATTAAACGTCGCGCTGTGCAAGCCTGCATATGTAGGAATGTCCATACTAGACATATCGAAAGTATGTTTGTATGACTTTCACTACAATTACATGAAATCGCGTCTCCAGGATAAATGTAAAATATTATATACGGATACGGATAGTCTTATTTACGAGCTTGAGTGTGATGATGCTTATACCGAAATAATAAAGCCTGACATAGATCGTTTCGACACCAGCGATTACGCTGAAAATAATCCTTATCATATCCCACGTGTAAATAAAAAAGTATTGGGTATGATGAAGGACGAGAATAATGGCGCGGTTATGACCGAATTTGTTGGTCTTCGAGCGAAGATGTACGCCTTTCGTGTGAGTGGTGACGGAGGTATTGACAACATAACCAAAAAAATAAAGGGTGTTAAGAGAAACGTTACGGCTAAGTGTATACAGTTCGATGACTATCTTCGATGCTTAAATGATAGAGCGGAAAAGGTAGTTAGCCAAAATCGAATCGCATCCAAACGACATAACGTTTATACGATTCGTGAGCGAAAACTGGCACTTAGTCCATTCGATAATAAAAGATTCGTTATACCCGGCTCCACCAGCACGCTTCCTTGGGGGCATTACGCGATCGATATGTACATAGAAAAATAGGAAATATATATTTTTATAGTTTGTAAATACATAGATATTTTTTTATAGTTTGTAAAAATACATATATGCTCCACTCGCATGCTTTGGTAGGGATAAGGGAAGAAAATGATTGTTTGTAAATACATATATATATATATATTGTAACGTAACGCTTGAGTAGCATAATTTAGTATAATTAATATTAACAAAAATAGAATAAAATAGAAATAGGAAGGCTAGAATATTAAATTAATCGAACAATAGACAAGAAATAAGATAAGAAACGGGACGTAGGCTAAATTTAGATTCGGAAACGGCAATAACATGAAAGAAATGGTATAAGAAACCAAGACGGTTAGGAACGAGGAAGCCCGAGCGGTGACGGCGCGTGCCGATGCCGATCGGCAAGCTCAGGGCCGAGCGAGGCCAGCGGCGCGCGACGAAAGGTTTACACGGGGGGGACCCAATTAGGTAAGAAAAATTCAAATCTCGCGAGATGAAGAAGGGTGGGAATAGGCCTTTATAAGCAGTGGAAACGAGTAGCTCGGGACTTCGACCGACCGAGAACTTTCTCAAAGTTTCGAAGAGTTATAGTGTTGCGATTAAATCTAAAATTTCGGAGTGAAAGATAAGTGTTTGATATAAAATCATTTATACGCGTGTGTCGGCGCCAGGGCAATAAGAAGCGAGGTAGCAGTCAATCCAATTAGGCAACAAAAGCGTGGCAACGTTACAAGGTCTCCACAGATAAGTATAAACAGTCATTGTGTACATCCTCAAATCCCAGTAGGATAAGACATAGAATAAGTGTATGCGTGAGCGGTGTGTATGAGAAAGAGTGTGTGCGTGGGAAAATCGAGAGCGACCGACGATAAATAAATACGAAAGCGATCAGCTGATCGAACGAACCGAAATAAGAAGAGAGAAAAGCATTCAATAAACGTAGTTAATTTGACATTTTGCGAAACTCATTTAATTTGCATCCCTTTTCCACTGCCAGTCCCAAAAAGACCGAACGAGGAGAAAAAGGTAACGTCAAAACAAAAAGGTAAGAAAAGGCGATACGTTACAATATATATATATATATATCAGTAATATGAATTTATTTGTGCATTATTACAATACATCCTTCTTATCGATCCATGAATTATGAGACGTATCAAATCCTAACCACTTCACATACATCTTACTTCCTTTTTTACGCAACACCTTTTCAATGAGATGCACGTCCGGACAAGTGGTTGCGCGTAGTTCATGCTCATAAAATCCTCCGGCAATAGAATTTCCCCTGTAATCCTTTAGCAGGTACGTAACCGGAATCGTTCGTTTTATCGTTATAACTTCAAACACCTCTGCCGACCAATTCGGGGTGTATCCTTTGTCAAACACCGTCTTGAACTTGCTCACACGCACTTTATCACCAACTCGGTATTTCGCCACTTCAATGTTTTTAAGCTTGCTGTAGGTGTATACGTTCGATAGGAGATGATTCTCACTATCGCGAGTCACATCGATAGGTCGCATTCCTATAGTTCGATGTTTTCGTTGATTGTAATCGAGCACTAGTGTGGGAAGGGTGCTGATCCAGCGATAGGTACCATTCAATGAGAACGACTTCCACATCGCGTTCTTGAGCGTGCGATTGAAGCGTTCCACTACGGAGGCCTTCATGATGCTGTGCGTGGAGTAATGATTAATATTATGCTTCTTCATGAGAGATTGAAAATCTGTATTATAAAATTCTTTTCCCATATCGGTTTGTAAATTTTTTGGAATTCGTCCATCCATCCGTATAATAGTTGCGAAGGCCTTGGTCGTATCACCTCCGTTTTTACTCTTTAGGGGGATCGCCCATGCGTACTTGCTGAAGACATCGATAACGGTAAGTATGTATGGATGTCCACGGTTTTGTTTGGCGTAAGAATGAACATCAACCAAGTCCGCCTGCCAGAGATCGTCGAATCCACGCACGATGACTTGTCTGCGTCCAAAGTTACGTCTCGCTGGTGCATGTAGCTCATCAACTAATTTCACCTTATCTTTACTGCAACCACTCATCGTCATACCTTTTATGTTTCTGAGCGCGAAAAAGTATTTCCAACACGTGCATAAAACAGTCCATACATTTAACACAGCGTTCGTTATTTCGCTCATCTGATAATATCTTTTGTTTCTCATCAAACACAGTATTCTTTGTCATCTTCATATGTATAATGGGAAAAGCATTGCTCAACAACCCACCAACGACTGACCATTATTTCACTCCCGCACGACTCTTATTTTATTAGCGTTATAAACTCAGCTCTTAATGCACTCATGTAAGATTGCATTTGTTCAACATTATGTTGTATTTGATCGCTCAGTGCATTCGTCTTATTAAATATCAGCTTTTCGATTTCAACTCGTTCGTCACTGATAATTTGTTTAATTGTATCGATATGTTCGTGTATCCGTTCTTTCATGGCATACCCCATTTCAAGTTTCGATCGTGTCACCATTTTTTTCGATATTTCAGCAAACGCAACGCGCTGCCCATCGATGCCTGTGTCCAGCGCGTTTATGCGCTCGGTCATAGTTTTTGTAAGAGCACTGATCTCCGCACTGATAGTACGCTCTAGATCATTCTTTAACGCAAAGTCTTTCATGGCTATAAGATCTTCGATGTTTTCCATGGCAACCTTTAGAACACCCTTGACGTATGCCATGGTTGCAGCATCACGATCTTCCTCCGGCTCTGCTACGCGCCGTATCTTCGCTTCTCTAGCATTAAATGTATCACCATCGTCCAAACATAGGGCGTTGTCATGTACGTAATTTCTGAATAAGAATGTTGAACTGGAAATGCCTTCCTTCGGTTGTAGCGACGTTCCAAATTTATTGATCGACATTTTACACATCACTGATTCGATAATCGAGAGAACACTCAATTTATAATCAAACCAGCTTCACCGAGTTCGTCGATTATGGATATGATTTCGTTATCATGACCGGTATGACCCGCGTTTCGTGAGGAAACGAGCAATCTCAGTCGATCCACAAGCTCGTTCGGATCATCCCAATAAACATAGTCAGTTGGATTTTTCGATACACGCTTGTTTTTAGGTAACATACCATCTTTGCGCGTCGATGTTTCGAAAAAGTCGGACGAAAAGGATATGTCGGAATTTTCTTGCGACGTATCGAATTCAGTCATCGTCACGTTTGATTCGTCATCATCATCATCATCATCATCGTCGCTGGCGAAACGAGCTTTCTTGACGTTAACTCTATCATGCGATGCCACGCGTTTGGTTCCCCTTTGTACGACCGGCCTTGTGGCCTGCGCCGTGGATACCAAGGGTAATGGTGGTGGGAATACATCATCATCATTGAAATGAGCTTTCTTGATATTTACACGCTCGTACGGTGTTGGACGCTTGGGCCCTTTTCGTACGCTCGGTCTTACGACTTGTATCGCCGATGTTGAGGACAATGGTAAACATCCATCATTGCTTGTGAAACGGCCCCTCTTTACGTCTACGCTCTCGTACGACGTTGGACACGTCCCTCTACGTTTGATTCCATTTCGTATGATCGGCATGCATCCACTGTCATTGCCAAAACGGGCCCTCTTGTCGTCCACGCTCTCATATGACACCGGGTACGCCCCTCTACGTTTGGTTCCATTCCGTATGATCGGCATTTCGACCTCTATCGGCATTTCGACATCTATCGGCACTTCGGCCCTCATAGACTTTTCAGCGTCCATCGTTGGTGATGAGGGTAGTTCTGGTGGTGGTGATTTTAACTCTTCCATGGGTGAAGACGAGATCTTTGGTAGTGATGCTGTATTTTCGACCAATTGCTTCAAAGGATCGACTATCGGTTGAAACGTAGCTTCCAGTATTTTGTCCCTCTTAATCTTCATGGCTTTCAGTGATAAATTTTTTGCACGTATGACTGCGCTCATCTTCGCGATTTCTCTCGCAAGAGCCTCCTTCTTCATGTCGTTCTCCATGGGAACGTCAACGTTTGCATGCGCCTTTGCTTGCTCCATAGCGGTGATCGATGCAACTTCGAGAGAGTACGTTAGTCAACTGAGTTCTTTACATGGTGACAAATTCATTAAATCCACGACGATATCGACCATGATGTATCGGACTGTCCTTGTCTATCACGAGAAATCCATATTTTTGCTCCCAACATCTTGCACAGAGGTCAGTAAATTCATTTAATGACATATCTGTGTTTACATGGTCATGATATACATGTCTTAAATTTATCCCATCCTGTCGAAATAAAATCAATAGATTGGCATTATCACGAATCAAATGCTTTGGTATTCTCGCGTACGACTGAGACAAGTAAAAGCAATCCACACTCGAATGTCGACCCATCGCGAAGTACTCTCTCATAACGTTCTGCTCGTCGCATGCAACGTCGTCAAAAATGAATATCGAGTTGGTTCGAGCTTCGGATGGGGGGATGATATCCGTGTTGTCCGAAAAGGGGAAGTATCCTACGTTTTCCACGGGCGTTAGTACATCCTCCAAGTATCGATACTTCGGCTGTTGCAACGACTTCGAGTAGACATAGACATTTTCAAATCGTAGCCCGTTCGGACTCTCAAGCAAGCTCATCATCACGTTCGTCTTTCCACAATTGGATGGTCCACATATCACGCTACGTATGCTACATGGTAACAGTGGGCTATGTTTTCGAAATTGTTGCTGTTGTTCTTCGAGCGTATGATTTGACGTAACGCGTATATTGATAGGTTGCCTCATGAATCGCATGATGTAAGATCGAAGATAGTACTCGTTGCTCTAAAGGGCACACGACCTATTTTTAGCGATACGCGACTGCTCTCGAGCTCAGTATGAGGATGCTACTTCCACGAAGCTTGCTCGATTTGTCTGCAGAGGAGTTGGAGTACATTCCGAAAATAATCATATTGAAACACTTTGGTGAGGAGATACATTACGTGTGGGAGAAATTGCCGTGCCATATAAGAGCTGATTCGGAGGTGCAGACGTATCGCAGGTGTTTTGAACACTACAATCGCCCGGAAGATCGCACACATATAGACGGACCACCACATATGTCCAAGGACTGTTATTTATGTGCACAACGAAGAGAAGATCAAGCATCTTAAACAGGGTGATAGACGCACTGCCTTTCGAATTGCATATACCCGGTTATCAATTTTGTGGGCCTGGTACGCGGTTGCAGAGTAGGCTCGCTCGCGGCGATCGCGGTATAAATCCGTTAGACGCAGCTTGTAGAGAGCACGATATTGCCTATTCTCAACGTGAGGATTTGGAAGGACGTCACGAGGCTGATAAAATTTTAACTGAGCGAGCACGACAACGTCTAACGGCGAAGGACGCTTCATTGGGTGAGAAGGCTTCATCCGTCATTGTTTGGTCCGCAATGAAAGCTAAAACGAAACTTGGTATGGGCTTGAAAAGAGGGGGGAAGAAGAAGAAGAGGAAACTCCCTATCGCGAAACGCGGCGGCTTTCTACCGCTCCTATTACCTGCATTATCTGTAATTGGAGCGTTGACCGGCGGTGCGGCGAGTGTAGCGAAGGCCGTAAACAACGCGAGGACCGCGAAGAAACAGCTGGAGGAGTTGCAACGTCATAATCGTGCTATGGAAGGTCGCGGTCTTTTTCTCAAACCGTACAAACATGGAGCTGGCTTAAGAAGGAAGAAAAAAAAAAAAAGTCCAAAAAATAACTCGTGACAGTGGATTCACAACCGACGTTCAGCTACAAAACTTGTGTAAAAATATACGACATTTTCGTGGTGTATTTATGCGTGATGAATTACCAAAGAAAATACGATCGCACGAGTGCGGTATCGTCAATTTGGACAATAGCTACGGTCCTGGGACTCACTGGGTTGCATACGTGAAGCGAGGATTGAACGTCAAATATTTCGATAGCTTTGGAGACCTTCGACCACCGGATGAACTTATCGACTACTTTGGGGAGGATGCAAAAGTCATGTACAATCATGCACGTTTTCAAAGCTATGACGAAAGCATATGTGGACAATTGTGTGTAAAATTTCTTCATGACAACTTAAAATAAATTTACTTCGAACGAATGTTTCATTGTTATTTTCACCCTCATGCTACAACCATGTCGCTCACCTTCACGTTAACGGGTAAGAGCAGCGTACTCTCTACGAAATATTTCCCACCTATAGACCTAAACGACGGAAGCCAATACGAGCTCGGAATGGTATGTCTGGAGACGTACAACACGATTCCGAACATCAGTACAGATAAAAACAATAAGTTTTATTTCGGTGATAAGGATGAGGAGATCACGATTCCCGACGGTTCATACGAATTGGATGCTATTAATAAGTTTTTACGGCGGGAGATGGTAAAAAAATATCCTAACACTAAATCGGTGGATAATGGCGATGAGTATCCTATTGTAGTGCGAGCGAATAATAACACTATGAAAAGTGAGATTCGTAGCTCGTTCAGAGTCAACTTTACAAAGTCGAACTGTGTTGGATCTCTGTTGGGATTTTCTGGGAATCGTATCTTGTCGCCCAATGAATGGCATGAATCGGATACACCCGTAAATATTATAAGTGTGAGCATGATTCGAGTGGAGTGCAACGTGACCACTGGTTCCTATAGCAACGACAAGCGCGTACACACGATACATGAATTCTCGCCTCAAGTACCACCAGGATATAAAATATCGGAAACGCCGCCACGAATCATTTATCTGCCGATCGTCGTGCGAGCAATAGACGATCTGAGCATTCGAATCACGGACCAGAACGGACATCTGATAGACCTTCGTGGAGAAGAAATAACGGTGCGAGTACACGTACGTCGGCGTATTGCGCATGATCGGTAATATGCTAATATATCACCACGGCAGCAACGGGCAGACATACGGCAACAATAAGCCATCCATAGTTCCATCGGCAATTACTAGCACCGTCGAGACCGTTCGTGCACAAACCAACGTATCACCTAAGAGGAAGTTGCGTGCTGAGAACGTGAAATTTCTACGGTCTTTGGGGTTAATTACCGCGCGGTAAAGGGAAGAAAAACAATGTCTGAAAATATCCTAAACGTGGCGAGCGCGCCATCATTCGACAATCGTATAACGAAAATTGAGTTGCATACGTACAATCCATGTGCTAATACAACGCTCGAAAATAGCGATGAAATAAGAATACCCATTCAGCAGCAGGATCTGTACACGCTCCCATCTCAAAGTTTCCTAAATGTGGAAGGTAAATTGAGCCTGTCGGAGGAGGCACCTCAAGGAAGCAGTGAATACATAATTCTCGATAACAATTGCGTCTCTTTTATGTTCGATGAAATTCGATATGAATTGGATGGTGTAGAGATCGATCGTTCGAGAAATCCTGGAATAACGACCACTTTGAAGAATCACATGAGCTTATCGACGGATAAAAGTAGGATATTGTCTAACGCCGGCTGGAATTATGCAAGTGACAGAAAACATGTCATCAAGGCTACATCGAATTTTAACTTCTGTGTGCCGCTGAGCATGCTACTGGGTTTTTGTGAAGATTACAAGCGCATCGTGATAAATGCACGTCATGAGTTGGTTTTGATCCGCACACGAGTCGACACGAACGCATTGTTCGGCTCGGCAAAACTTAAACCCGTGCTAAAATTGCACAAGGTTCAATGGAGAGTACCACACGTTACTTTGGAAGAGCTGCATCGACTGTCCATGTTACGCATTCTCGAGAGTGGCCGCTCGATCAGCATGAGCTTTCGATCGTGGGATCTTTACGAGTACCCTCTGTTGCAAACCACCACGAAGCATACGTGGTCTGTAAAAACTTCTGCACAACTAGAAAAACCACGATACGTGATATTCGCTTTGCAGACAGCACGTAAGAACAGTGTGACAAAAATGGTATCTCAATTCGATGATTGTAAACTATCGAACGTTAAACTTCATCTAAATTCTGAAACGTATCCATATGACGGCTTGGACCTGGATATCGCTAATGGCAAATGCGCGATGCTTTACGAGATGTATAGAAAATTTAAAGAATCTTACTATGGACATGGGGAACCTCTTCACGATGTCATGGATTTTATGGAATACGGGCAGTTTGTTGCTATAAATTGCGCCCGTCAGAATGAATCTCTGAAGAGTTCGACGGTGGATATACGATTGGATTTCGAGTGTCAGGAGAACGTGCCACCGATGACTACAGCATATTGTTTGATCATACACGATCGTATAATCGAGTACAGCCCGCTAACGAATATCGTTCGGAAGATAACATAATGGCTCGACTTTGTTCATCAATGTGACATTCATACTATTTAGAAAAGGTTTATTTTACATATAGAAGTTAATAAAACATATTCACATGTATCCAAAAATGTAGCCGATTTTTATTAAATTAAAAAATACATTATATAATAAACGATTTATTTTTTTACCATCCTGTCATCAAACTTAAAAATACAACATCGCATTCTAGGATAAGGTGAAGGGGGTATGTTAAGAAAGGATTTAAGTCAAAATTTATCTACAATTGGACTTTTATTGATTTTTTATTGATGCATCGTACACGATCATTCTTAAACAGCTGGCCAGCAGCTGACAATCGATCAAAGAATGCTTTTCAAATTCCTCGTCATGCATTATATCGTTTACATAGTCTTTCGCGTCTGACCCCCTCACAATTTCGACAAAACGTGTGTATTTACTTCGTACCATTGTAATGTTCTCCGATAACCAGGAATACATATGATTTATACAATGCTCGAATTCATAAATTTTACACATAGTTTGCTCAGTAAGAAAAATAGATGTTATATTGTTACTTAACTTTATAATTTTTTTCGAACTATCTATTAATGCAATTTCTGCAGTTAATTCAGTGTTATCACCGATTTTTATAACCTCATTTGTTGACTGTGTGGATGTGAAATTGGCGAATAACTGGTGTATTGCCGATTTCGCCATTAATAATTTATCCCACACATGCATGCATAAAGATATTTCGTGTCCTCGATTATCTCCTACAGCCAATTCGACGCAGCAGCCGCCCCTCACGTTTATACCAATTTCAAGGTATTTGGAGAAGCTGCTCGTTAACGCATATCTTCGACCGAGGATACGTATCACTTTCGACATCTCCTCGCGTGATGGCTGGGGTAGCAATGATTCACTGAAGAAAAACAGATAGATGTTAACGATTTTAATTAATTAAGTAATTCTTTTAAAAACTTTTTTCGATGGTACTTACGGAGTGGTTTTTCGCCTTTTATTTTGTACAGATGATTGTGGTGATAATCTCCCCTCAGTATAAGTAGTTGGCCTCCAGTAGTTGTGCATGATGTTTAATAGAAAAACGTTCTCTTGATGCGTGAAATGATATTTTTCGAATGTGATCCCACCGTCTCCGCGCGTTGCTCTTATAATATTGCCCCCTCCATATAGGTAAAAAATTTTCCCTCTCTTAAAATTTTTCCCTTTCCCCAAAATAAATTTTTCAGCCCCGGGTAAGGTGGAAGTGGAAATACGCTTTTACAATAAAATATTCGTTATTTATTTAAAATATACCACTGCCTAAATGTGGCCACCTCTATTAGGCTACAGTGCATTTCTTCTTTTTTTTTATTATATTTATACACATGCAGCGGGCAGTGTGTAGTACGTATTTTGATATATCTATCATCCTTAATAATAATATTGAACTTGGGGCACCCCAACTTTTCTAAATTTATGCTTTTTATGCCTATCCGACGTAGCAGATCTCTCTCGACGGTGCCGCCCTTGTACGCGACGACGACGCTTCGGCAACCTTCCAGGTGGTTCCGCACAACATCATCCACCTCATCGTGTGCATATCTTTCGATACCAACATCTCTGAATGGTATCCCGTGGATATTATGGCACACGAAGCTGAAAGAGGGGAAAAACATATTATTAGATTTAAAGAAATGATATACATATGCTAGAGAGAGAAATGGAATGCATACTTTGCCGTTCTTTTATCTTTCACAGAAAGATCACCGAAGCGTCGTCCTAGGCGAAATTGTGCCAAACATGGCCTCGCATCGTTAATGCCAATGATGGCAAGCTCTTTACATAGAAACTTACCATCAACGGAAAACCCATCCATATCCATGATGTGCGTTATCTAAAACAATGTATTAATAACGATATTGCATGTTTTAAACTAGTAATAACTTTATATTTACTTACGGCTGGTCCTCTGGTCATCTCCTCCCCCACTGGTGTTAAATTTTCCTTCTGCTGTAAAAAAATGATGAAATTAGCTATAATAGAATTACAAAATTAAACTATATGTAACATCATATCCACTCACGAGTATCTTGGTGTACAAACGTCGTAGTGCACACATTTGACCCGTCGTTTCAAATTCCATTTTCTTCTACCGTAGAAAAAAATGTGAAAGATTAGTTATAATAAAAATTCTTTTAAAATTCATTTAAAATTCTTTTAAAAAACTTCATATTCACTTACATGTGTGGAATGGGATTGTTGCATTATTTTTCACTGTATCTTCCTACGTATAACTTGCACTGAAACTTTCACTGAAAACTTGTCAAAATACTGTGACCAGCCTGCGACTAATTTTTCGTGAGAAATGTAGACGACTAACTGACGAGTGGAAAACATCGATGGTATATAAATGTCAACCCTCTAAGATGTTAGACGTTGGAAGGGGTATTAGAATTTTGCGGGGGTAGGAGTAGAGATGCGGCTAGACCTGTACTTTCTAGGACCGATTTTTTGCCTGCGATGAGGTACATCCCAAAACTTAAGAATTTACACCCCTCCCATATATTTTTGGAAGACCATCGCCAGCGTGTCGGGACCTTAGACAATGTCCGCTTTGTCAATCACATGCAGGTCATAACGTAAACTTAAAACTTTATTACCCTTGTTTATGTAAACTAAATTCAATGCATTGACGATGCGAGCGTTCTAATAAAATAATTTTCTATAACATAGTGCCCCCTTAAATTGATAAGAAGATATGAAACAACAAATTTTAAGATTTGATTGATCCGTTTATTCATTTTATTATTACAAATTTTTTCGCCTCTTTTTCTCAACATGAAACCGTTGAACAAAATTCTCGTAACATAAAAATTCTTCCAACTTTTCCAGTCGTTCAATTTCTCTTTTTCTTTTCTTCTCTCTCTCTTCCTGCTTTACGATATAATTATTGGCCATAATCGCGACGGAGTGGCCATCATGGTCGTCCTCTAGACCGCTGTCGCCATTGCTCGAGTTCGACTCGTCATCGCTCGAGGTGCAGTCCAACAGATACTCCAGTGCACGCGTTTCTAAAAGCGTTTCTTTGTACAAGCTTTTGTCGAAATCCGCTGCATTGATCTATAATTAAAATTGGTTATGTACAACTCCAAAAATATATGTATAAATATATGTTTGGTATACTTACACTTTGCGACTCCATGGCGAGCATTCGCTCTCTTTGCTTCCTCATGTGCTCAATACACGCGGTAAGTCTCATATTGATAGGAAAAATATATATCAATGATAGTTCGAACACTGGTCAGTTGGACTATATAAGAGTCAACCTCCTAAGCCGTTGGAGGGGGTATTAGAATTTTTTGGGGGTAGGAGTAGAGGTGCGGCTAGACCTGCACTTTCTAGGACCGATTTTTGGCGCAATGTGGTACATCCCTAAAACTTATGAATTTACACCCCTCCCATTTATTTTTGGAAGACCAACGCCAGCGTGTCTGTGGTACGCCTCAAACTCGAGAGTTTACACCCCCATATATTTTTTTTCGAGAAGACCGGCACAAGCATGCCGAGGTTTTTAGACAATACCTGCTTTCCCCCGATCAGGTACATTCCGCAACGTAAACTAGGAAATTCGAAGGGTTAGTTGTCACCATGGGTGGTTACCTCAAGCAAAATACGGAACAATGTATCCTAATTTTTTTGACCCATCTTAAATGCGAGAGGTAATAAAAATATAATAAAATACCTAGTATCAATGTTGGCAAACCGAAGCCTCTCAGTGGGGGGGGGGGTGCGTCTCAAGTGTGAGACAACACATGTTTTTTCCGCAACGTAAACTATGAAATTCGAAAGTTAACTGTCGCCTTGGGTGGCTACCTCAAGCAAATACGAAACAATGTATCCCAATCTTTTTAACCCATCTTAAGTGCAAGAGGTAATAAAATATATAATAAAATACCGAGTATCAATGTTGGCAAACCGAACCCTCTCGGGGGGTGGTGCGTCTCAGGTGTGAGACAACACCTGCTTTCCGCAATGTAAACTAGGAAATTCGAAAGTTAACTACCGTCTTGGGTGGCTACCTCAAGCAAATGCGAAACAATGTATCCTAATTTTTTTAACGCATCTTAAATGCGAGAGGTAATAAAATATATAAAATACCTAGTAGCAATGTTGGCAAACCGAACCCTCTCAGGGGGTGGTCCGTCTCAAGTGTGAAAAAACACCTGCTATCCGCAACGAAAACTAGGAAATTCGAAGGGTTGATTGTCATCTTGGGTGGCTACCTCAAGCAAATACGAAACAATAGATCCCAATCTTTTTTTAACCCATCTTAAATGCGGAAGGTAATAAAAATACCTAGTATCAATGTTGGCAAACCGAACCCTCTCAGTGGGGGGTGCGTCTCAGGTGTGAGACAACACCTGCTTTCCCAGTCAGGTGCATTCCACAACGTCACAATACATAAATTATACGTTTTTTCTATTTATTAACCCAATAACTGTCATTCAAAGTTAAATTTATTAACTAAACTTCTGCTCGCTTCTAAGAATCACCCTTCCCCCCTTCCACCCTTCCCCCTTCCACCCACTTGTCGTTCGAGTCCTACCTACCACCCAACCACCCACCCACCCACCACGTCACATCCTACCACCCCCCCCCCCCTCTAACACCCCACCATCTACCACCCACCACCCACTTTCCGATGGAGCGAACCCCCCACCTCCCCCCATTTCCCCTCGCCTATGATGCGTCGAACGATTTCCGTTGGAGCGGTGGTCCAGAAGCCCCCTATATACCCTACTGATGTTCGCGTTTTTCTTTCGTTTCGTTTTGTAACCGTGCACGAATTAAATTTATTCGATGTTCACGTTTTTCTTTCGTTTCGTTTTGTAACCGTCCACGAATTAAATTTATTCGATGTTCACGTTTTTCTTTCGTTTCGTTTTGTAACCGTGCACGAATTAAATTTATTCGATGTTCACGTTTTTCTTTCGTTTCGTTCTGTAAACGTGCACGTATTACATTTAATCGTTGTTTTCTTTTCATAGTTTTCTCGCGTCTTAATTTAGTACGAGCACGTTCCCGTATTTCAGACAATCTCGATTGTCGTTCGTTACTATTTTCATTCTTTCGTTTCTCTGCAATTCTTCTGTAATTCTTCTCTGAGCGTTCTTTTCTCGCTTCAACCGACTCACCAGCACGGCTTTTTCTCTTACGAGACGCTTCCTTCGATGGCCTTCCCATTGCGTGTTTTATTGTTATGAGACAATTAACTTATGATTTCTATCAGATAAATTTCTTGTATTTTCTATGAAACAAATTTGGTATGTCTTTTTATAATGATACAACAGTTTGTCTTTTGAGACAATTTTTATGCCTTCCTAAGAGACAATTTCGATGTCTTTTTGCGAGACAATTTTTGTGTCTATCTATGAGACAGTACTTCGGTGTCTCCCTAAAAGACAATTTTGATGTCTTTTCCTGAGACAATTTTTCTGTCTTCCTATGAGACAATTCTTTTGTGTCTTCTGATGAAAGACTTTTGATGTTTCTTAATATAACTCAATGTTTTTTCTACGGGGCACTTCTTAGGTGTTACGTCCGTAGCAAATTCCTGGATTAAAATATTTTCGAATTCCTTTCAATTTCAAATAACTTCGAACCATACCCTTGCGTACGGAACTTTCTCTTCGCAAGGCGAGCGCCCCAAAGTCGTAAAAGCCACATGTGGCTAGGAGATAAACAGACGACCAGAGACAAGGCTTCCTTGTTCCGCGTCTTCAAAACGGACGAAACGCTTTCCTTACTTTAGAACAAAATATTATTTAAGTTAAGGTTCTTCAATGCTTTCGTCTTCTAATAAAATAACGAAGACTAAAAATACTTAATACAATAAAATATAATCATGAAACGAAAGCAATGGAAACCTTTACTCCTCAAGTATTATTATTATTATTATTATTACTATTATTACTATTATTGCTATTATTACTATTATCGTTTATTTCTTTTAACATTTTTTCTAACAACTCAAACTTTTCTTTTCATTAAACCAACAACCACGGAGAAAAAACGGCGTTTATACAAATATAAATTTTAACTAATTTTCCATTGTTTCTCCGTGCGGGTCCTAGGCGGGCCGAGTGGGGAGGGCCTCGAGCGCGACGCACCCCCACCTCGCATGAAACTTGTATGGAAACTTGCATATTGGATGTTTTCGCTGAAACCCCGGGGTCCAGCATACGTAATGTCGCTAAAAGGCTCGACATAATTTAAAGCAAGGTGCATCGTACGCTGCAACGGAACGGTTTCACCTGTATAATTTTCAAAGGGTGCATCAGCTTTTGCCGTGAGATGCGGAACAACGTATACACTTTTGCGAGGGTATTTTTATTATTTCTAGTTAAATATTCCATTGTGATGCTTTTTATAAATATTAGCAAGTAGTGCAAAGTTTCTTCAGGCCTTTTCGCGCAATGTCGGCGTGATCGATCGTTCGTCGATAATATTTTATGGAGCGACGAAACTACGTTCACCCCGAACGGGATTTTTAACACGCGGAACCAGGTCTACTGGGACCAAGAAAATCCGCGCGTTGTCAGGGAAGGTGCATTTCAATATCGCTGGTTGATAAACGTGTGGGCTGGCATGATTGGTGAACGCATCGTAAGTAGTAAATTTTCTTTTAATCTTCGATGACCATCCTTCCAGATGGTCTTCCTGCCTCCTTTGTCTCACTTTGCATTCTTTCTCTCATTCCTACACTCCTCCGTATATTCAACGCCTCTCTTCTCTCTTCTACCTTTCCACGCCTGTGGATACACTCCTTTATCACTCCTATACTGAAAATAACCTCTCCCATTGAACCTTCTCACCTCCGTCCTATCTCACTCCTTCCTGAACTGTCTAAAATACTTGGGAGGGTGGTCCTGCGTGATGTCCGGAATTTTCTCCATAGTCGTGGACTTCAGGACCCCTTCCAACATGGGTTCGTCAAGGGTCGGTCTACTCAGACTGCCTTGCTTACCTTCACCGAAGACGTCAGACGGGCAGTGGATGAGCGTAAAATAACCATCCTCGTCTGCTTCGACTTTTCAAAGGCCTTCGATACGGTCGACCACTACAAGCTGATGGAGAAACTCAAGAAATTGAATTTCTCCACTCCAGTTCTGCACAGTGTTGCCATGTGCACCGTAATTACGGTAAATGCACCGTATTTAGCACAAATCTGCCACCTACCGTCGAAGCATGACAACGGTGACAAAATCTACCGTAATCTGCGGGGGTTTGAATTTTTTTTTTCATACCCAAAAATTAGAAGAAGAAGAGTTGGGATTTTCTTATTATTTGTAAAAAATAATTAAGGAGGTAGGAAATTGAAGTATGCGGTTTATTTATAGCTTTCTATACTTTCTTCTTCTTCTTCTATCTTTTTGGTATGACGCGTTCCCGGTCTTAAGCCATAATTAGGTAAATCTCTTTATACTTTGAAAAACACAATTTCTTGTAATTGGGAAAGATAAGGTAATTCGGCTATGCCTTTCTTCGACTCGTTACTCGTTTGTCGAAACAACGGACGTAACAGTCGAACGAGCTGGCTCGACAAAACAATACGGCAGTTTGGAGAGAATTGTTGAGAGAGACAGATCGCTCTGGTTATTATTAAAGAAATTTCTTATATTATCCTTGAGTTATTTCTTTTCCCTCTGATCTCCTACACTCCTATTATTTCTGAAGAATAATTTATTCTAAACAAAACGTGTGACTGAGTGAATACGTAAAACGTGTCTACTGAGCTGAAACTTGACTCGGGGATTCCCGGCGCATCGCGGCAATATAATACTAATAATTTGAGTGGGCGTATTAAACGTTATTTCAGGTAATATTACAAGAAATACATTTAGTTAGATTGCTTGCATTAAATGTTTCTTTGAGTCGTCAAATCGCGATCTTTTTAGAATTTTCAGGTTCTTTTGTTCACTTTTTCTAATCAAGCATAAAAAACATGAGTAACAATGACTCTGATTCTCAATCTGAAGTGGAAATGCCGAAGAAAAAAAGAAAGCAGTATAAGCAGAAATTCCGAGAAGAATGGTTATTGAAAGCAGAGTTTCGCGATTGGTTAAGGAAGGACAGGAAAGACGAGTATATTGCTATATGTAATATATGTAATAACAAAATATTATCGGCTGAAATCAGCGTCCTCACAAGGCATAAAGAGACAGCTTTGCATATCAATAACGCTAAAAAGTTTAGTTGTTCCACCTCGAAAAAAACACAGCAATCAATTGTTAGTGCTTTTCAAAATACTACATCTGAACAGGATCTGACCAAAATTTCGACTTTAAAACTGGCTGCTTTCGTCGCAGAACACAGAATAGCTTCAAACACTATGGACCACCTCATGGAATTATTACCCCAATTGTGTCCCGACTCTAAAATAGCTAAAGGTATAAAATTAAAAAGAACAAAAGTACAAGCAGTTATAAATAATTGTATAGGAGTATCCGAAAAGCAAAGTTTAATCAAAGATTTAAAAGTGCAAAAGTTTTCGATATTAATTGATGAAAGCACAGATATTAGCGTTACAAAAACTGTAGCTATTGTAGTGAGGTATTTCGATTTAAAATTAGGCCAAGTAATCAGTCGGTTTTGGGATTTGATCCAATTGTTTGAGGCAAATACGACAGATCACTCAGCTAATGCTGAAAAAATATTTACTATAGTCGTCGAATCCTTCCAAAAGTATTCTATCCCCTTGGAAAATATAATCGGTTTTGGTTCGGACGGTGCCAATACCATGATGGGCTGCCGTAATTCCGTCTCCAGCCGATTCCGACACCTTTGTCCAGGCATCACCATATTAAAGTGTATTTGCCATTCTTTGCATCTTTGTGCCAACGATGCTAGCAAAGAACTCCCTTACACGTGTGAAAAGCTAGCCAGGAGCATATATAATCACTTTAAAATCAGCAGCAAAAGACAAAGTGAATTTGTGGAATTTCAACAGTTTGCCGAAGTAGATGTGCATAAAATTTTACGGCCTGCACAAACTCGTTGGCTATCATTAAATACTGTCATCGACAGAATATTGGAACAGTGGGACGCATTGCGCCTCTATTTTGATACCAAATAGCTTTCAGACGCAGAATGCCAGGAAATCCATGCCCATCTCAACGACCCCGAGATAAAGGCATATTATTATTTTTTGGGATGGATGTTGCCTAAATTCACTACAGTAAATAGTTATTTCCAAAGTGAATCTGTTATTATTACCAAATTAAATCAAAAAATGACAACTTTGTATAAAGAATTGATAGCGCTCATTTTTCCGGTTCGTTACATAAATTCAATTGCAATAGAAACGATTGAGCCGACTCAAGAAATAAATCACAAAGATTTGAAAGATATTTATCTAGGACTTGGAGTTCAAAAGCAATTAGAACTGATTGAAGAAGACCGAGAAGAAATATTCAGACAAAAATGTAAACGATTTATAATTGTAGCGTGCACAGCCATCCGTAGGAGATATCCTATAAATGACACAATTATGACAGCTATTTCGAACTTAGACCCGGAAATTTGTGTTTCTGAAGACAGGCTCTCTAGCCTTGCACTTGTATTTAAGCTACTCCCCAGATTGACCCCAAAGACATTAAATGACCAACAGGAGCTCGATGACGAATGGCGCAGGCTACTATTGCATTTACCAAAAGATTTAGGCGCAAGTCAGCATCCTCCTGATAAATTTTGGCATCAGGTTGCGCAAATAGGCGAAGAAAACGACAAAGTTTTTAAGCGGTTACCATTATTCATGCTCGCAATGTTATCTTTGCCGCACTCCAATGCCGAATGCGAGCGTATATTCAGCAAGGTGAACGATATCAAAACAAAAAAACGTAATAAACTAATAACCCGATCTATAAAAGGGAATCTCCTAACGCAACAGTCAATCAAAAGGCACGGACAAAACTGTATTCACTTTAAGCCTGATAATGAAATGCTGAAAAGATTAAATCAGAACATTTACAAAAATGAGGAAATGTTAATATCAGATTCGGATCAATCAGACTAATTTTTATAAAGGTATTCCTCTCTTCGTGTCTGACGCGTTTCATATAAATTCAAACATTAATAAAATTCCCGCCTTTATACCGCCCCGGCACGCTCCCTCCCGGCCACTGTTTATATCGCGATAAAATTTTCTGAATTACCTACCTAGTAATTCTAGTTTTCTAATAAAAAATAATTTGTGCATTAAAATGATTGTTTTATTGGAAACAGTACACCGTTATTTACACCGTTTTTTTCTTAGCCCAATCACCGTAATTTATTAGAATCTACCGTATTTTTTGAGCGGAATCACCGTCGACCAGATTTCGGACATGGCAACACTGGTTCTGCAGTTGTTTTGATACCTTTCATACCTCACAGAGAGGTATCAAGCGACGAGGGTGGACGGTGAACTTTCTTCTTGGGAACATGTTTTCTACGGTGTGCCGCAGGGCTCTGTACTTGGACCGTTTTTATTCTTACTCTTCCTGTGGGACCTCAATGATGTCGTTCACCTCTCCAGGCTCCTCAAGTACGCTGATTATCTCCAGTTGTACCTCCACGTTGCTCTTCATGAGCCTGAGGAGGGAATCTGTGAGATCAATCACGACATTGCACACGTGGTGGCATGGACGAAGGAAAACGGCCTCCTCTTGAACCCTGGGAAGATACAATGTATGCTTTTAGGATCCTCTCGCGCTTTAAATGTCATTGATAAAGACTCCCTAACTCCGATAAGAGTGGCTGATACGTCTATTCCTTTTTCTGCAGTGGTGAAGTCGCTCGGTGTCCATCTCCAGAGCAATCTGAGGTGGCACGAGCAAGTCACGAGTGTGTGTCGGAAAGTCTATACGATGCTTGCATCGCTTAGCAAAAACCGGCGCACGCTCTACCTGCAATTAAAGGCTAGACTCTGTGACGTGGTCACAAGAACCACCCAAAAATTCAAAGCAAAGTAATGACGAAACGTGAATGCCCCTCGAGGCGGCTAGAAAGTATAAGTGTCATGTATTAATTAGTAACTTCATATGGCTCGAGCTACGCCGTGTCAACGCAACCCGGAATACACGATGAACACCGTAGAGATATCGTAGCGGGATGCCGCCAATCAGCATCCACGCCGCTCACCGCTCACATCGTTAATTGGCCGCCAAGGAAAGGTGATCAGACACCGGAAGGACCTCCTGCGACGCTTCTGCATATTAAGGAAGCAATAGCGTTAATCGGCGCGGCGTCGCCACCTCCCCACCCGTTCGCCAGGACCGTCTCTAGCTAGGAGACTAGAAAAATTACAAGGATCCGAAGAACAGCGAAAATCGGAAAAGAACGAGTCTTTCATCAAACTTCCGAACGGGAAATGTCTATGGACGAGGAGAAAAGGGACGGAGTGTTCGAAAGTGTCTGTGACAATCGAGTGAGCGTGTTGTATCTGAGTGAGCGTAAAAATTGTTACAAGTGAAATTTCGGCGGCGAACAATACCTGTAATTGATGCGTACCTGCGGCTGGTCACGTGATGGACCGGCACGAGCCTCGATCGTGCGTGCGGCACGCGTGCTCGCTCTCTCGTGGTTGGATCGTCGACTAGATCGGTCACGTTTTTGATTGTATTGCTTTAACTAGGAATTTGCCTTTGAGTATCGTTATATTGAGTAGTGTCTTGTAGAAGCTATTAAATTATCTTTCTTTCAACTCTCGCGAGCATGAAGCACGAGAAAGCAGAGGAAGAAGGAGCGTTCCTGAGCGCCCGTGGAAGGGTGATTGCACTTGGCGAGAGGACGTTATCTGCGGACCTCGTGGCTATCGAAAGAGTCTTCCAGCGGTAAGCGACGGTGAAGTCGTGTGCTTTTGGTAATATGTATTTTTTTGTTATTGACTGGTAATGGGACCGAGGAGGAATTTGCGTACATTGCTTTTGGACTTGTCTTCACCGCCCTAGTGCTGCCGGCGTGAGGCCACAGTACACGTGGTAGAAGAATTCGTTGATTAGAAAAGTTGAGTCGATTATTAATATCGATACCTCCTCGGTTTGCCCATCGTTTAATGATCGCTCCATGAAAGCTATCCGGCGTGAATCGCCTCTCAATACGACGACCGCGTCACGTATCCACCACTTGAGCTTTTAAACTATTGTAGTATCTGTCTTTTGTAAATTTCGTAATTCGTATTAAGTAAGAATATTCCGTTTTAGTAATATTCTCGATATCGTTCTTGCCGTACGTTCGTTACGACGTAGTTACCTCGCATTGTTTGCGTACGCGACCTCCGTCAAGGGCGGAGCGCCATTCGATGTGCGCATTGAAAGCGTAGAAGGTACGCGTGATCGTTGAAATCGTTATAACGTTATTATCTTGTATTTTGAATGTGTGTGAATACGAATTTTGTCTCATTTCGATTTATTATCTGGAGAGTTATCTACAGCGGGGTATCCCGTCTCTGTTGAAGTAACCCGAGTGGAATAACCTCACGTTTTCTTGTATGATCGCGTTACGCGACGGGAGATATCACTTTTTGTAACCGCTCGGGCAGATTACCTACTTCTTTCCGAACTATTTGAAGTATTGAATAAATTCTCTCACTTGAAAGTATGGTGTGCTCTCTCTCTATTGAATGTTTGTGTCGTACGTAAAGAACCTTCGCCTCTCCGTTACTCCGTCAGGAGACTGACTAGCCGGAAGTCTTGTGCCGGTTCATCCGATCAGGCCCTCATTCCTATAAAATCCTACCACCTCTCTGGTCGTCCGAGTGGTGACCGTAAGTCACCTGGCGCCCAACTAAATCCTCCTTCATTTCCGACCACCAGAAAGAGCGATCAGGGCGATTGCCTGATCGGGTGCCGAAGAGGTGCGTGCCTTGGGGGACACTATCGTCTTTCGAAGATAGTTTGGCCAAGTTCCTCCTCGTGCAACGTCACAACTCATACAGAACCTCGCGATTACTGCTACTTGGTGCATGTCGATATGCAAGCCGTCGAGGAGATCCGGCTGCAGCGAGCCTTGAATGCCTGTGTCCGTTTCGTTTTCGACGTGCGACGTGATGTTAACATCACGCCGTGCATCGCAGTGTGCTTTTTTGCCTAAAATCGGACATGTCTGAGATTAGTCACCAATTTAATAAAGCATTTAGTTCCGAATGCAAGAACTCAAGTCCCGTGACGCTAACTTGAATGGTTTTGAAAAAAACCCCATTCAAAAATTTGTGTCCCGTATTTGGGAAAAACAGGAAAATCAATATAGAGCAAAATCTATGAGAGTATGTATTATTTTTGTATCGAGAATTAGAAAGCCTAATGTTAGCTTACATTATGAATTTATTCCAGCCACCCTAGGACTTGCACATTTCTCGAAAATCGCAATTATGTGATTTTCGTTTTTAATTTATTCTAGCTTTATTTATTTTTATTAGCACTTGCAACTTGCTTTAAAATATGGATACAAGCATGAACTATCACTATAAAAAAAAATTGACTGCTAGTCTCGTGGGATGGTGCGCAGCATGGCAGAGAAGTAGAAACTGCCCGCTTGTTTCAATTTTGTTGAGATTAGATGCCGTAGCAATTTTTTTAAAAGCATTGTGTCTAGTATAATAACAGAATTAAATAATAGTGGCACTAAGGTGCACGAATTTATTACCGACATCGGATCCAATTTCATGCAATTGTCCCATGATTTAGGTATGTCTACAGAAAATTCAATATTTTTTGTCAATGAAGAGCCTATTAACCTGATAAAAGCAACGCGGAACAATCTTTTAAAAAATTATTTTCTAATTAAATGTAAAATTGCATCGTGGGCACATATCGCAGAGTTTTACAATAAAGACTGCCGTCAATGGATAAAGGCAGCACCTAAATTGTCTCAGGTTCATATTGAGACAAATAGTTTTTCTAAAATGAAGGTGAACTATGCTGTTCAAATATTTAGTAATCATGTAGCTGCGGGTATGTGCACACAGATGTCTTTGGGTGCTCTTCCAGCTGAAGCTGTTGCTACAATAGATTTGATAGATCGTTTTAATAATTTATTTGATATTTTAAATTCGTCAACAGTTAACGACTTTAAGGAATATGGTAAAGCTTTTGTAGGAAATGCTAAGCAAAGGGGATTCCTACAAGACATGTTGAATTTTCTAAAAAGCATTAAAGTTATGAATAAAAATAATAATGCTGTGAGAGTTAGATGCTTTGAATGCTGGCAGATAACAATTAATGGTATTATTCAGCTTTGGGAAATATTAAAAAATAACAATTTCTCGTATCTCCGAACGCGTAGAGTAAATCAAGAATGTCTTGAAAATTTCTTTGGCAGTATTCGTCAACAAAGTGGTAATTGTTTAAATCCCACACCGATACAATTTATGCGCACTTTCAAAAAATTGTTCAATTTTGTATTTTGATAGCATAGTATAGCAAGTACCACGGTTGCTTACCAAACGTTTCAGTCTGCTATACGAACGAAAGTAATCGCTTAAATGCCTTATCGCCTCTTCTGAGGAGGTTGATTCACAAGGATAGAGGCGCCTAAACTTTGTAAACCCATCGATTACCAATAAAATATGTTTAAACCCAGGATGTTCGACTGGACGATGTTCAATACGGTAATCATAAGCTTGCAAAAAAAGAGTCCAACGTGAAATTCGCGAGTTTACGGTCTATCTACTTAAAGTTAATCTAAAACTATCGCAATCGGTAAGAATTTTGAATAGAATACCAAATAAGTAAATATGAAATCTTTGGATAGCATAAACTACAGCCAGACATTTCAGCTTAAAACTGTGGTACTTCGATTCGTAATCGGTAGTTCTTTTACTAAAATAAAATACAGGTTTCAATGATCCATCTATTTTCTTCTGTATTAACATAACGCCAAATCCACTGGAGTTTGCATCGCAATGTATCTCGGTATCGAGAGTCGATGAATAAATGGCTAAAATCGGTCGTGATGCTAAACAATTTTTTAAAGTCTCGAACGCGAAAAGTTCTTATGGTCCAAATTTAAACTCGGCATATTTCTTAACGAGATCGTACAACGGTTTTGCTATTTGTGAAAAATTTTCGATAAAGCGACGAAAGTAACTGGCTAAGCAAACGAATCTATGAGCCTCTTTTGTATTCCGTGGTATCTGATAATTTACAACGGTGGACACATTTTCTTCGCTTGGACGTATTCCGTCTTTACTCACCAAATAACCGAGATACGTAATCTCTTCAAATAGAAATGAACATTTATCTAGTCGAAAATCTAAATGATATTGTGTCGAAAGATTAAATATCTGTCGCAAAATATCTAAATAGTTTTCAAGGTGCTCGGTGGCGACAAGGATATCGTCCAAATATAATAGTATTTTATTTTGTCGTATCAATTTAGAAAACTTGGTATTATTAAATCTTTGGAATACTCGAGGAGCATTCGTTAAACTAACGGGCATCCTAAGGTATTGAAATTGACCAATCGGAGTTACAAATGAAGTAAATTTTATAGACGACTCGGCCACAGGCACATGATGAAATCCATTTTTCAAATCAAGGCAACTAAAATATCGCTTATCGCGTAATCGATCCAAGTGATCATCGATAAGCGGTGTCGGGAAATTGTCTTTCACCGTCATTTTGTTTAGTTCTCTATAGTCTACTAATACTATAGGGCTCGAGTAGGGGGAGTTACTCGGTCGGATAAGTTGATTAGCTCACAACTGATCTAAAATAACGTTCAATTTCCCTTTGTCAGGAAACGCTAATCTGCGCGGACGAAAACCTATAGGCTGGTCATGCTTTACACTAATTACCATTTCTACGGGAGCTAGTGTTGGATCTGAAGATCTATTATTTAAATAATCTCTTTCATAATAACTCTTCAATTGTTCAGATATGCTATATTCCATTTCGCTATTTATATTCAAATTATCAGTACAGCAGTAATGTCGTTATCAAAATCAATATGTAAAATTTCGTCAAATGCATTAGTATCCTTTTTTTGCGACAGGCGTAAGTTTTTATTTAGAAACTACAATTTTTTCGCCCAGCTATAAATCAATATAAGGAGATGATGTGACGTCCCTGCCTCTGAAGCAGCCGATAACGAGACGTACCAAATACTCAACGGCGAATATAGCAAGTCCTTTGAAGAAGACTGTCAGAGAAGAGGACCCGCCTGGTCATGCCCTTGCGGATTTATAAAACTCAACCAGACACCTGCCGCTGAACAAGCGTGGTCAATCACGGCAGAATGTCTTGACATCGAAGAAGAACGGGAGGGGAGCCCTATATTCTACGCCGAATTAGTGGCGCATACATCCGAGTTAAACATAGGACCAAATGCCGTCGGATCATTGCAGTACCGTACAGAAGAAAATCAAAGGGAAACCGTCACTAAAAGGACCACGAGCTTACCTGCGGCCATCGGTGAGCCTCTGGAACGCCCCATCCCACCTGCACCGAGAGTTGTAACCCTCGCAGAAGCCAAAGCACTTATTGTCGCCGAACGCAGAGCCTTCCCCATGGCAGCAATGGACCGTGACGTCACTGCAAATCAACACGAAGGTCCATCTTCCTCTACCGAGGCAAGGATCTCACCTAAGAGGAAAAGAGACGACGAGGAGCACGTGTACGACGAACCGATTGTCCAGATAAGACCTACCCCATACTATGTGGCTGATATCCTGCGTCCAGATTGGCCTCCGATGGCAAGGATCCATGCACCTTTTGGACCACCGCAGCCATCCCGCTGCCAGATGTTGGAATTCGCCGAAAGCAGCCCGGAGTCCTCGAGTCCTTATGTGCGACGAGGATCTCTACCCTTCCGACACGCCACCATCAACTAACGAGACCACTCCTAACACGTTCGAGGAGGACCTCGAACCTTCTCAACGGGGGGGGGGGGGGGGGGTGTTACGTCCCTACCTCTACAGTAGCCGACAACGTAACGTACCAAGTACACAACGACGGATACAGCGAGTCTTACGAAGAAGACTGTCAGAGAAGAGGACCCGCCTGGTCATGCCCTTGCGGATTTATAAAACTCAACCAGACACCTGCCGCTGAAGACGCATGGTCAATCACGGCAGAATGTCTTGACGTCAAAGAAGAACGGGAGGAGAACCCTATAATTTACGCTGACTTAGTGACGCGCGCATCCGAGTTGGAAATAGGACCTAATAACGCTGGACCATCCCAGTACCATGCCACTACGGAAGGAGGCCAACAGGAGAACGTCATTAAAAGACACACGAGCCTACCTGCGGCCATCGGTGAGCCTCTGGAACGCCCCATCCCACCTGCACCGAGAGTTGTAACCCTCGCAGAAGCCAAAGCACTTATTGTCGCCGAACGCAGAGCCTTCCCCATGGCAGCAATGGACCGTGACGTCACTGCAAATCAACACGAAGGTCCATCTTCCTCTACCGAGGCAAGGATCTCACCTAAGAGGAAAAGAGACGACGAGGAGCACGTGTACGACGAACCGATTGTCCAGATAAGACCTACCCCATACTATGTGGCTGATATCCTGCGTCCAGATTGGCCTCCGATGGCAAGGATCCATGCACCTTTTGGACCACCGCAGCCATCCCGCTGCCAGATGTTGGAAGTCGCCGAAAGCAGCCCGGAGCCCTCGAGTCCTTATGTGCGACGAGGATCTCTACCCTTCCGACACGCCACCATCAACTAACGAGACCACTCTACAGTAGCCGACAACGTAACGTACCAAGTACACAACGACGGATACAGCGAGTCTTACGAAGAAGACTGTCAGAGAAGAGGACCCGCCTGGTCATGCCCTTGCGGATTTATAAAACTCAACCAGACACCTGCCGCTGAAGACGCATGGTCAATCACGGCAGAATGTCTTGACGTCAAAGAAGAACGGGAGGAGAACCCTATAATTTACGCTGACTTAGTGACGCGCGCATCCGAGTTGGAAATAGGACCTAATAACGCTGGACCATCCAAGCACCATGCCACTACGGAAGGAGGCCAACAGGAGAACGTCATTAAAAGACACACGAGCCTACCTGCGGCCATCGGTGAGCCTCTGGAACGCCCCATCCCACCTGCACCGAGAGTTGTAACCCTCGCAGAAGCCAAAGCACTTATTGTCGCCGAACGCAGAGCCTTCGCCATGGCAGCAATGGACCGTGACGTCACTGCAAATCAACACGAAGGTCCATCTTCCTCTACCGAGGGAAGGATCTCACCTAAGAGGAAAAGAGACGACGAGGAGCACGTGTACGACGAACCGATTGTCCAGATAAGACCTATCCCATACTATGTGGCTGATATCCTGCGTCCAGATTGGCCCCGATGGCAAGGATCCATGCACCTTTTGGACCACCGCAGCCATCCCGCTGCCAGATGTTGGAAGTCGCCGAAAGCAGCCCGGAGCCCTCGAGTCCTTATGTGCGACGAGGATCTCTACCCTTCCGACACGCCACCATCAACTAACGAGACCACTCTACAGTAGCCGACAACGTAACGTACCAAGTACACAACGACGGATACAGCGAGTCTTACGAAGAAGACTGTCAGAGAAGAGGACCCGCCTGGTCATGCCCTTGCGGATTTATAAAACTCAACCAGACACCTGCCGTTGAAGACGCATGGTCAATCACGGCAGAATGTCTTGACGTCAAAGAAGAACGGGAGGAGAACCCTATAATTTACGCTGACTTAGTGACGCGCGCATCCGAGTTGGAAATAGGACCTAATAACGCTGGACCATCTCAGTACCATGCCACTACGGAAGGAGGCCAACAGGAGAACGTCATTAAAAGACACACGAGCCTACCTGCGGCCATCGGTGAGCCTCTGGAACGCCCCATCCCACCTGCACCGAGAGTTGTAACCCTCGCAGAAGCCAAAGCACTTATTGTCGCCGAACGCAGAGCCTTCCCCATGGCAGCAATGGACCGTGACGTCACTGCAAATCAACACGAAGGTCCATCTTCCTCTACCGAGGGAAGGATCTCACCTAAGAGGAAAAGAGACGACGAGGAGCACGTGTACGACGAACCGATTGTCCAGATAAGACCTACCCCATACTATGTGGCTGATATCCTGCGTCCAGATTGGCCTCCGATGGCAAGGATCCATGCACCTTTTGGACCACCGCAGCCATCCCGCTGCCAGGTGTTGGAAGTCCCCGAAAGCAGCCCGGAGCCAGGGTGCTGGCCATTCTGCAAGGGATCAACGAAGGACGACGCTCCCAAAGACAAGTATAATCTGCGCAAACGTAAAAATACGTAAAGTGTTAGTGACATTGCGTCCAAGTGTTTTAACGGCGTTGGTACTCTATTAAGAACAATATTAACCACTAGAATTAAGCACACGGAAGCATGCGCGTGAATTCATCCTTTCTATTTTTATTATTAAAACATTCAAATAAACTTTATTAAGTTAGTTGGCATACCAGATATAACCTTGAGTAAACGCATCTTTTTGTATTCTTTATAATTATTAGGATAAAAGATTTATAAATTGAATACGTGCATAATACGTAAACTAACCTTTTCTATATATTCATTAAAATAAATATGAGAAATATTTAAAACGAAGCGCACGCCTCGTGCTCGCGGTAAACACGTAATCCTGCCTCGCACGGTGCCGGGCCCACCTGCGAGGGGGAAACGTAAACTCCAGCCGCGTATTCATTCACTCAAAAAAATTCCTATACCGGTTTCTTCTACTGCTCCTTCTCCATCAGCACCCTTGTCTCGCTCTACTGAGAACAAAAACATAGACATTTCCGCGAATATTCCAAGAAATTCGTCTACTATCCCGATTTGGAAATTCCCTCGGCGTCGAAATGTATCATTGTTGACGAACTTCGTCTTGATCTCACTACCGCCTCATTAGCAATCATGAACTCGTCTAGTTCCTACGAATCCATGAAGGATTTTCAATCTCCATTACCACCTTCGGCTTTTAACCCTTCCGACATAATTCATTCTTCTATTGAACCCACTATTATTGCTCATTCAAATCTTGCTTCTCCAGTTATTTCTCCTAAAAATAAAAAAGCGAAGAGGAAAAACAAATCTAAATCCAATTCACCGGAAAATCCACCTTCGGCTATTCCGGTTCATAATAGATTTCAGGTCTTATCTTCGTTTCACGAGGATATTCCTCCCTCTAAAACACCTACACCATCTCGCCCCCCCCCCTCTGCCGCCTCTGCTCAACCTTCCGTTGAAAGGAGTGCCGCAGAAAATCCTGCTACTACTTCCAAAATTATTCGTCCCCCTCCCTTTTACATATCAGGATTTGATGGCAATATTCTTGCCTTCCGCAAGAAAATGAATGCTGACTTTGGTCCTACTTCTTATCATGCTAAATTCCTCGGCAAAAGAATAAGACTTCAATTCTTTTCGATTGAAAATTACAACATATTCAAAGATTCCCTTAAATCCTCGCAAGTACCATTCTTTACTTTTGGAACTCCCGCCGATATGTCTCTTGTCATGGTCCTTAAAGGTCTACCTCCTATCCCCACCAACGAGCTCGAGGAGGAACTTAGATCTCACGGTCTAACCCCCACTGCCTGCTCCGTTATTACTCCGAAAAACTCTAATTCTCTTTATGAAATTTATAAAATCATCTTTCCAGTCGCTACCCTGCCTTCTACTGTCACAAAAACCGGATTTCTTTTTAATACCCGGGTATACTGAGAGAGATACCTCTCCAAGCGTGTCTACTCTCAGTGTTTTCGCTGTCAATCTTATGGCCATTCGGCCAATAACTGTAACCTCCCTCCTCGGTGCGTCAAATGTGCCGGTCCACACACATCCTCTTCGTGCACCAAACCTTATGTGGTTCCTCCACGTTGCGTCAACTGCTCGGGAGCTCATAGAGCCAATTACAGTCAATGTCCTGCCCTTAATAAATACCTTGAAAAAAGGGCCTCGCCTGCTCCTGTCCTACGTGGTGTGACGTTTCGGACGTCACATGAAGAGAAGTGCTTCGCTCGACGCGCCGCTCTCAGGGCAAAATAGTACAGTCACGAACCTTGTCACTAATTTCATTCGTACGCGTTTCATGACCACTCCACCGAGATACCACCTACTATGGAGAAGCGACGAGGAAAAAGATAATGCTACCGACCACCGTAGCAAAACGCTCAGGAAGAGAGTCGTCCACCAAGACCGTCGCAACATACACCGCCTAGTAGCTACCGTCGTGGGAAACAACCATCATTTTCTCACCAGAGAGACATCTAGAATCGACGCATCGATCAATGTTCCGAAGATCGATAATGCAGAGCGTCGGCGTAGCGTATCGACGCGGACATTCGGCGTCGCATAAATTAATGTAAATCACGTAGAGGCGCACGTGGCGGGAAAGTCGCGCAGGGCTCTCGAGGCGTACACTTGTATTCTTTTCCTTTGCTACCGTTTTCCCTTCAGTGGTGTTTCGTTAAAGTCGAGTCACGGGAGAGAGTAGATAGGTCCCATTCCGACGACCCGGCTACCGAAGTTTCTCCACCAGGAAGGAGGACGGAGTCGACCTCGAGACGAGACGTTTGGGCGAGAAGGCTACCGAGGCCACAAATTAAGAGCGAGCGGTAAGCCGACCGATTCGAACATCCACCCTTCGGGAGGATTCGATCACCGAAGTCACAGTCTCCGTATTTGTAGCATATTTGATTTCGATTTTGGTGGTTAGATAGTAAGTTTCGCGTGGAAAATTCTGGAACGCCGGCATTGGCCACGTTCCCGCTTTCCACCTTTCGATTAGTGGTTAGCTTATAAGTTTTGAAGATTCGTAAAGTTTTCGATTTTGTAAAAAGAGAGACTAAGACTTCGGCCGATGATTCCGCTCCCGGTCGCGTCTTGCGGATCGTCCTGAGAGTGGCAAGGTCACGCGTCTATTATTTAACGACTCACGTAAAGCACAAGCTACCGTGCTTCTCCCCATTGCGCTAAGCCCCTTTATATGTTCTTGTGTACGAATTTGTCGTTATAAAAATTGAATTTCGTCATTGTATAAATTTCGGATGCTTCAGGTGTTAAATTGTTAAATATAATCTGTAGCGAAATCGACTATAATTACGCTTGTAAGATCTTCTCGTTTAATCTGCATAAGCTATTGTATTTCTTATTACGCTAAAGTAAAGTCAAGTAACTATCGTTTCTCAACATCGCGGACGGGTATAACACTTGTAATGAATAGGGAAACCGTTCGTATTTTTGTATCTGTCTCCTTGAGAAACCCTAATAATTAGTTGACCATCTGCTCCCGTCGATGAGCATATTGCCAAGATTAAATGCCCATACACTTGATTTCCGTTTTCTAAAATAAACATAATTTATTTTGCTGCCTTGAATTTGGAAAATAACGTTATCGAAATCTTTCGCTTTCCCCGCCCCTCTACGTCACCCCCTCGGTGGGCTGAGCAGCCGATTCTTGTGTCCCGCTTCTCGCACCTCCTCGGAAATTTGTTCCTCACATCTTACCAATAATTTAAGGCTCGAGTGGTAGCCGTAAGCTACCTGGCGCCCAATTAAAAAACTTATATTATTACTGATCACCCGTTTAGCCTTTGATAAAGTATTCCGAGGAGGAGAGCGTGGCGAAGGTGTGCTCGTCTTTTCTCTCACGAGAGAGAGAGAAACGGTCACAAAATGGCGCCCGCACGTGGGGCTCGAAAGAACGAATAGTAGCGATCGAGAAAAAGGGAAGAATCCTTTCTCGGACGATATAACGAGAAATAGCGAAAATTTTTTTCATATAGAGAAAAGTCGACCGAGCTACCGCGAGAAAATTACGAAAAATAGATAGAGGTGACCGTTGAAAGTCACGAATACGAAAACCTTTGTCACTCTCAGGAACGCAGAAAATTTTGAAAATTTCATGATAATGTGTGTATGAATGTGTGTTTGTCCCTTTTATACGTATAATTTTGCCATTTTATGAGACTCTGCTTGGTTATAAAATTTTTTTTTTTGTGTATATAAACTAATGAATTTTGGGAGGGTTGCATCTTACTGGTAAAAAGAGGAAAATTAGTATTGGGGAAAATTCAAGCTATCGTGTCTAAAGCCACGTGTTATACGTATATTGAAATTCGTTACCGTTGGGAAGATAGATTGTAGTTTCTATAGATCGAAAGTTCGACCGAACATTCTCAACGTTACAAACAGTTACCGTAGCTTCAAAGTCAAACGTGTTGACAAAGAGCCTCGCGTGAACTTAAGAGTAGAAAAAACGGCCGCGCGTGTATCGCTGCCGTGTAGTCGCGCGCTACGACGTTCGACTTCCAATGTTCGTACCGTATAACGGGTGACCTGAAAGACACCACTTATATACTGGGTGACCAAAAAGTACGAATTTCCTCACTTTCTAATAATTGCTACCGGGGACCAAACTCGAGTAGCGGAGCATACAATTTTGAGTCTATTTGTTCACTGGTGAATTATTTATTTATTTATTTAAAATTTTTTTTTCTGATTTTTTCGAGATTTCGGAAGTTGATATAGAATACCGTGTATCACGGTGGAACATTTGATTACGTTCAAGTAATTGTAGTATATTATTGTCGACTCGTGTGTCGAACTTATTTATTCTCCAAATCGAATACCTCGAAGTTTTATTCGAGAAAACAAATTATCTTGTGCTCGTCTTATTTAACGAGGTTTCTGTATTGCAAAAGTCTGTATATAAAAACGTGCTGTCAATTATTAGAACTCCGCACAGCTCTCGTATCGTAGCGTAGGGACCAGAAATTTTTTTTGTACGGTGGAAGCGAGTATTACCGGGAATGGAAAGACGGTCGTTGGCCGAATAGGTTTCATCGCTACCGGCTGACGAAGTCAAAGCTTTATTGATACGGCATCAGCTACCGACGGAAGGTATCTTGTGCGTGTGCCGAAATCGCCTCCTCAAGTTCCTAGTAAGAGAGGAAGAACTCGCACGCCGAACCACCATGACGAATCCACCGGAACAGATACCCGAGTTCGCTCCAACACCAAGCACCTCGCGTACCGTCCTTTCACGTCCTGTACCGGGTGAGGTACCTCCCACCCCTTCCCGACGTACATCCCTCTCGCAACCTTCGCTACCGCGTAATTCACCTCCACCATCCCCTCGTGAACGACGCCCAAGCTCCCTTCCGGTGGACGCCGTAACAACTCGCGGTGACGTCGCGGAGATTGGCGACTTAGTAGACGAATTGAGGGAAATCGCAGTCGCTGAGGAAGAGGAGCTATCGCGAGCTCCGAGGCGAAATAACGTACCCGTTTGGCGAACACTTTTCCATAATAGTAGGGTCCCTCCGCCACACGCGGATGATCCCTTTGAAGAGTGGTATGCTCCCGCGGATGAGGACGGATGGCGTCGTCCACGGAGGGATATGAGAGTACAATAGAGACGTACCGCGTTATGGCAGGACACCGGCTACCGCGGCGTATGAGATCATGAGGAGGTGGAATTTGAGGTTCACTGGAAGACGCGACGAAGACGGAGAGGCGTTCCTCGCTCGAATTTCAGAGGGTCGACAAATCGCTAACGTCCGCGATGAAGATGTCTTCGCGTGTCTCCCTTTCTTTTTAGACGGCATGGCGTTGTATTGGTTTCGTGCTCGACGTGAGGAGTTTAGAACTTGGTTGGATTTCGTTCGTGCTTTCCGCTCCCGTTTCCAAGAAACTGATTTTCAGTTTGCACTTCGGGAGGAACTTTTTCGTCGGACTCAAGGTGATCGAGAACCGGTTGTGGATTATCTAACGTGTATCCGAGCGTTAGCGAAACGTGTTGAACCACCGATGAGCTCTCTGGAGTTGATACGATTAGCGCATAGAAACATGCTCCCGCGATTACAAGTCTCGATCCACATAGAGATGATTTATAGTATGGACCATCTTGAGGAGATGGCTAGTAGAATAGAGAAAAGCCACGAGCTCGCGCTAACGTACCGACCCGCTACACCGCCAGAAAGGTCACTTCTACCCGACTTAGCACATCGTGGTCCTCGTGCTACCAGGAGAATAGCTACCGCTGCTCTCACAGATGATTACGAGTCCACGCAGACGATCGTTCCACCGAAATCATCGCGAGTCGATCCGAATCCAACACTCACTCCACCATATCCGTTAGCTACCGAAGCAACTCAGCCATCCTTGAACGCCGTAGCTACCGTCCCCACTCCACGTCGTAACATTCCAGTTACGTGTTGGAACTGCCACCAACCGGGTCATGTTTCACGGAATTGTTCAGTTCCTTTACGCAGACGGTGTTTCACATGCAATAGGGAAGGTTTCACCCGTAACACGTGCCCTTAGTGCTGAGGAAACGAGACAGGAGGTCGGTAAGAGGCGCTGCACCGCCTCCTCCTTTCGAGATCGCGCCAGTTACTCCAACTAACACGTCTATCTGTCCCTTGGGACCCGATTACGGGGGAGTCTTATTATATCTCACGGTTTTTGTCCAAAATCATCCAGTACGTGCTTTGGTTGACTCAGGTGCGAGCCGTATGTTCTTAGGTCCCGAAATGACCAACTTAGTCGAAACCTTGAAACTGCCTGCTGTCGTGAACGATCCTCTAGAAATTAGGACCGCTACTGGCGCTCAAAGAGAGCTTACTAGGACGATCACTCTCCCACTTTCCATCAGTGATAAATCTGGCTGCGTGTATGCTCGGTTGCTCCCGTCGTTGTCGCTACCGTGCATCCTCGGCATGGATTTTCTGCGGACCTTCCAAATCTCGATCGATTTCAACACCTTGAGTTGGCATTTCGCGACGAATCCGACGAAAAAGTTCTCGTTCGAAAGAGTCGACGATCCTTCGGGTAGCGTAGCGAGTCTATATGGCTTAGAACACCTCCGTAACCACCAAAGCTCTCGTTTAAAAGATTTATTGAAAGAAGAAATCCCTCCACCTGCCGAAAAACCGGGACTTACCACTTTAATAGAGCATAGCATTGACGTAGGTAATAATCCACCGATCAAACAAAGGTATCGCATAGTTTCACCGAAAATACATGAGGCGATTATGGTGGAAGTAGATAAGATGCTGGCGGATGATATCATAGAACCGTCTCGTAGCGAATGGTCAACTCTCATCGTAATGATCAAAAAGCCGAATGGCAAGTATCGCTTTTGCCTAGATTTTCGAAAGGTCAATAGTGTGTCGAAGAAAGACGCTTATCCGCTACCGTACATGAGTGCGATATTGGATAAGCTGAGACGCGCTAAGTATATTTCCACCATAGATTTAAGCCAAGCGTATTTTCAGGTACCGTTGGAAAAACATAGTAGAGAAATTACCGCGTTCACCGTCCCAGGTAGAGGTTTATTCCAATTTAAACGCATGCCGTATGGTCTGACAGGAGCTCCCGCGACCTTCCAGAGGTTGTTAGATAAGTTAGTAGGTCCGGAAATGGAACCTTATGTTTTCGCGTACCTCGATGACATTATCATCGCTACCGAGACTTTTGAAGAACATCTGACGTGGTTGAGACGCGTCTTGCGGAAGATACACGGAGCCGGTCTTACTATCAATGCCGATAAAAGCGAGTTTTGTCGCTCTCAAGTAAAGTATTTAGGATTCGTAGTGAATCAAGACGGCTTACAGGTCGATTCAGAAAAGATACAACCCATTCTGGAATACCCGGCTCCCGTCAATCTCAAGCAACTGCGTCGATTTCTCGGTATGGCGTCGTGGTATCGCCGTTTCATGTCCGAGTTTGCTACCGTTATTGCTCCGTTAACGCGATTATTAAAAAAGGGACAGAGGTGGAATTGGGGCGAGGAACAACAGAACGCCTTCGATCGCGTCCGCTCCAGCTTAGTCACCGCACCCACGCTATCGCGACCAGATTTTGAGCTACCGTTCGTCCTGCAAACGGATGCGAGTTCGGTGGGGTTAGGTGCCGTATTAACGCAGACACATAATGGAATCGAAAGTGTGGTCGCTTACGCGAGTCGATCTCTCTCAAACACCGAGAGAAAATATAGCGTGACGGAGAAAGAGTGCCTGGCAGTCGTGTGGGCCGTAAAAAAATTCAGAGCTTATTTAGAGGGTTACCGCTTCACGGTGATTACGGATCACAGTAGCCTTCGATGGCTTCATAATTTAAAAGACCCTACTGGTCGTCTGGCCCGTTGGGCCTTGGGGTTATTAGAGTATGATTTTGAGATCTGTCATCGAAAAGGAGCCCTCCACCATGTGCCTGACGCTCTTTCACGTATTTACGAAACGAATACCGCTACCGTCGCCACCATAGATTCTAGCGTTACCGTAACCGAACCGTTTCAGGATCCGAACGATGAATGGTACCGCGAACATTTCGAAAGAACACAAAAATTCCCTGAGAAATACCCCGATTGGACGATACGCGATAACCGCCTATATTACCACCACCATGAGCCTCGCGTTACTGTACTTGACACCGACGAGACGTCTTGGAAATTAGTTATTCCTCGTAAGACACGCACGCAGATCCTTCGCGAATGTCATGATTTACCGCAAGCCGGACATTTGGGCGTTGATAAGACCTTTAAACGCATGGCTAGCCAATATTATTGGCCGGGGATGTTCCAATACGTACGAAAATGTGTCATTTGCCAAAAAACCAAGGTAGAACAACGTGCTCCCGCGGGTCTCATGAGCTACCGACGCGCTGAAAAACCATGGAGTGTCGTCGCGGCGGACGTAATGGGCCCCTTTCCTCGAAGTAGCGCCGGTTACTGCTACGTCGTAGTATTCCAAGATCTCTTCACGAAATGGGTAGAATGTCGCGCGTTACGTACTGCTACCGGGCAGAGCATTAAGAAAGCACTCGAGGAACTTGTCCTTCACCATTGGGGTACTCCACGTACGATCTTGACCGATAACGGCACCGAATTCGTTAATAAGACCATGAAAGCTCTCGCGACCGAGTATGGTATGAATCACGTGACGACGCCAACGTACCACCCTCAAGCGAATCCCGTTGAGCGTGTTAATCGCGTCTTAAAAACGATGATCATCTCATTTATCAAGGAAAAACACACGGAATGGAATAAACATCTAAGTGATTTTAAATTTTCCTATAATACGGCGGATCACTCATTCCTTTTAATGTAGTCCCGCGATGCTTAATTTGGGTCGAGAACCGCTACCGCAACGATCGCTGCGGAAAGACGCTGAGGCGTCCGAGGTGGAGGAACCCCGAGAACCGTCGTTATGGTTAGAAAGAATGAAAAAACTTGAACATCTGCGAAAATGGGTGAAACGGAACTTAGAGGATGCATCGCGCCGTCAAGCAAACCGTTATAACCTCCGTCGACGTAATATTCGCTTTCAGCAAGGAGATACCGTACTTGTCCGCTCTCGTCCACTATCCTCGGCCGAGAGAAAATTTTCCGCTAAGTTAGCACCACGTTACGAAGGTCCTTTTGTTGTGGCTCGAGTTTTGTCACCCGTAGTCTATGAAATTCGAGATACGCTCAACCGTTTGGTCGGGAAAATACACATTAGCGATATAAAGAAATACCAGTAAGATGTCAACAAACTTTGCGTAACCGTACTGTCCGTAAGATTGAAGGGTGGGAAAAGATTCTATCAACCTTCCTTTTTTTTTCCGCTATCCTCAGCCACCTATTGTCCAAAAGAGCTACCGTAAGATGTCCGGTGTGAGAGGACTATGGGAGAGGCTCAAAGAGAAGGCTCGATCGGTGCGAGATGCCTTAAAGAACACTCAGGAGCCTCCACCCCTGGAGGACGATGCTACATCTGCTACCGTGGCAGAGGAAGTCGAGGTTCCAGCGACCTCCAGTGACTCGGACTCGTCCAGTCCTATCAGCGGGAGAAGATCGAGGCTTGCGGAGGGCATGCCCAGCCGCGCCTCCGCCGGTCGTGGCGTCCAACTAAAGAAGCCACCGACTCCAGCGGAGAGACTGATGGGAATACGGTCAATTGACGCCATACGAGGCGAAGGGCTCGCGAGACGCGAGGAGAGGCATCCTAGTGGATGTTTTAACTGCGGTTCGCTGGCGCACCGTTACTGCCGCTGCCCAGCGCCACGCCGCGTCTTTTGCTACCGGTGTGGACGTCCAGGAGTTACGATCAAGTCGTGCTGGAGCTGCGTACGAGAGTGGAGAGAGGAAGGCCCGTTCCGACCGTAATCACGGAAACTAACATCCGCTACCGTCTCCCTGTATCTCTTCCCGTTTAAGAACTTTTCTTCTTTTTTTGTGTTTAGTACGGTTCATTTCATTTCTGCTCCCGTACCTTATACTTGTCTGTGATAGCTACCGTTATGTAGCACCTATGTATAATCTCTAAGAGCAGAATATAACGACAAAAATTTTAAAACGTACACGATGACTTTTTCTTTCGCAATAATAACCCAAGCAGAGTACTCAGTAGCGTTGTAAAAAGTTTATCTGTTAAAATGGCTGTGTGAATGTAACGCCGGACGGCGTACACGTATGGAAAAGGGTATGTGCCTAAAACTCTTTGGATAAACATTTTTTTCTCTTCTTCGTTTTTTTTGTTTGCGCCACTCGAGACAGCGTGTCGCGACCGAAGCACTTTAAAATTTCAATGGATAAGTTTCTTTATATGTTCGAATTTGGTCGGCCCGTTGGACCTCGTTTGGGGGGGGGGGCATTTGTGACGTTTCGGACGTCACATGAAGAGAAGTGCTTCGCTCGACGCGCCGCTCTCAGGGCAAAATAGTACAGTCACGAACCTTGTCACTAATTTCATTCGTACGCGTTTCATGACCACTCCACCGAGATACCACCTACGATGGAGAAGCGACGAGGAAAAAGATAATGCTACCGACCACCGTAGCAAAACGCTCAGGAAGAGAGTCGTCCACCAAGACCGTCGCAACATACACCGCCTAGTAGCTACCGTCGTGGGAAACAACCATCATTTTCTCACCAGAGAGACATCTAGAATCGACGCATCGATCAACGTTCCGAAGATCGATAATGCAGAGCGTCGGCGTAGCGTATCGACGCGGAAATTCGGCGTCGCATAAATTAATGTAAATCACGTAGAGGCGCACGTGGCGGAAAAGTCACGTGATAATTGCTAGCCGGTCCGGTGGTCGACGACGAGCACGGATCGCTTCACTTAGCGCAGGACTCTCGAGGCGTACACTTGTATTCTTTTCCTTTGCTACCGTTTTCCCTTCAGTGGTGTTTCGTTAAAGTCGAGTCACGGGAGAGAGTAGATAGGTCGCATTCCGACGACCCGGCTACCGAAGATTCTCCACCAGAAAGGAGGACGGAGTCGACCTCGAGACGAGACGTTTGGGCGAGAAGGCTACCGAGGCCACAAATTAAGAGCGAGCGGTAAGCCGACCGATTCGAACATCCACCCTTCGGGAGGATTCGATCACCGAAGTCACAGTCTCCGTATTTGTAGCATATTTGATTTCGATTTTGGTGGTTAGATAGTAAGTTTCGCGTGAAAAATTCTGGAACGCCGGCATTGGCCACGTTCCCGCTTTCCACCTTTCGATTAGTGGTTAGCTTATGTTCGCGCCGTTTGCGCGTTTGCTAGAAATTTCTTTGGGTGAAATCGTGTGCCCTGCGAAAGGGACCGAAGACCCTTACGGTCGTTGCTACGGAGAGACGCGGCCGGCTTGAGCAGAGCGAAGGGAGGGGGAATTCGGAGTCAGTAGGACACTTGCGTGCGAGATGGGGACCGACGCGGGCATAGAAATTAGGGCGATCCCTTGCGAGGGTGAAATCGGTACGGTCTTCGGTTTGAATCTTGATCGGGTTCGCGATCGAGCGTCTATCGGCTGTCGTAGGTGGTCTAGTTGAGACATTATTGTCTATTTTGTGCTGCACGGTTCGGATTGTTGGGGCTCCTGAGCCAATTTTGTTGCCTTTGAGGCAAGTCGCGTAATCAGTGCGGGTTACTTTGGAGCGACATGTCGCGTAGCTAGTGGGCTACATGGATGCGACACACACATCGCGTAACCAGTGGGTTACATTGATGCGATGCTCATCGCGTAATCATGTGGATTACATTTGTGCGATGCCGATCGCGTAACCAGTGGGTTACATTGATGCGATGCTCATCGCGTAATCATGTGGATTACATTTGTGCGATGCCGATCGCGTAACCAGTGGGTTACATTGATGCGATCCGTGACCGGCCGTGCAGTCGGTGGGCGGCTTGGCCAGGCCCCCACCTTGGAGGAGAACCACGCCGACTAGCCGTAGCGCTTCTGAGAAAGAGTCGGTCCCCGGAATATTGGTAAGAGAGCTCTCTCGCGATCGATTATCGATATAACTTAGGTGAATGATCATTCAAGGGTTTACAACAATCTCCAGCATACATTTGAACTTCAATATTAATAATAATTCATGTATTCTTGTTTCTTTCCTTTTGCTTCTTTGATAGAATATCATGGCTTTTCCCCCACCTAGAACTGGGGTTTTTTACTGCCGATATTCTTTAACGTAAACTCATTTCATTACTTCCGAATAAAGTGCTTTTGTTGATTTTCAGTATAACCAACGCTTATGTTTATTCAAATAACCAGTCTGGCCGATTCCATCTCATATCCCATCTCACTTCCTTTAATTATAAGAACTCACGTCATCGAATATATTATTTAAACATCATCCATCTTTATTTATCTATTGATTGAACAGCTTATAAGTTTTGAAGATTCGTAAAGTTTTCGATTTTGTAAAAAGAGAGACTAAGACTTCGGCCGATGATTCCGCTCCCGGTCGCGACTCGCTACGAGTATTCTGCGTCGTGCGGATCGTCCTGAGAGTGGCAAGGTCACGCGTCTATTATTTAACGACTCACGTAAAGCACAAGCTACCGTGCTTCTCCCCATTGCGCTAAGCCCCTTTATATGTTCTTGTGTACGAATTTGTCGTTATAAAAATTGAATTTCGTCATTGTATAAATTTCGGATGCTTCAGGTGTTAAATTGTTAAATATAATCTGTAGCGAAATCGACTATAATTACGCTTGTAAGATCTTCTCGTTTAATCTGCATAAGCTATTGTATTTCTTATTACGCTAAAGTAAAGTCAAGTAACTATCGTTTCTCAACATCGCGGACGGGTATAACACTTGTAATGAATAGGGAAACCGTTCGTATTTTTGTATCTGTCTCCTTGAGAAACCCTAATAATTAGTTGACCATCTGCTCCCGTCGATGAGCATATTGCCAAGATTAAATGCCCATACACTTGATTTCCGTTTTCTAAAATAAACATAATTTATTTTGCTGCCTTGAATTTGGAAAATAACGTTATCGAAATCTTTCGCTTTCCCCGCCCCTCTACGTCACCCCCTCGGTGGGCTGAGCAGCCGATTCTTGTGTCCCGCTTCACGCACCTCCTCGGAATTTTGTTCCTCACATCTTACCAATAATTTAAGGCTCGAGTGGTAGCCGTAAGCTACCTGGCGCCCAATTAAAAAACTTATATTATTACCGATCATCCGTTTAGCCTTTGATAAAGTATTCCGAGGAGGAGAGCGTGGCGAAGGTGTGCTCGTCTTTTCTTTCACGAGAGAGAGAAACGGTCACAGTGGTAATCCTATAGTGCAGTCTTCTATTCCCCAGACGCTCGTGAACATACCGGCCTTCCCGGGACTTCCAAATCCTCCCCCTGTCAAGGATTTTTCTCATCCTCCGATTCCGCAGCGGCGCTCGTACGCGAGCGCTCTCAAAGCGCGTCCTGACCCTCCTTCTTCTGGAGCATTTTCTCAATTTAATCAATTAAACAATGCTTTCAATGAGCTCGGTTCCCTCTGTGACTTTGACCTCATGTACAATACTGTCATTACTAAACTCCGTAGATGCTCTACCAATATGGAGCGTTTTCATGCTTATTGGCAGGTTGTCTCACAGCTTAAATAAACTCCCCAATGTCTACATTCCCACACATAATCACTTGGAATGCTGGCTCAATCATTCCTCGCCGTAATGAAATCATTTCACAAATTCATGCTCAAGCCTGTGACATACTCCTTGTCACCGAGACCTGGCTTTCGCCTAATTCGACCTTTGCGATACCCGGTTACACCGTGGTTCGCAAGGATCGACCTTCCAGACGTGGTGGAGTTGCCATTATTATTAATAATAACATCAATTTTACAGTTGCACGGATTCAAACGGATTTGGAGCTCCTAGTTATTCATTTCCATCACCCTAAAATCTCCGTTGGAGTCATTTACCTGGTTCCATCGTACGTGCTCTCTCGGGAAGATCTCGACGTCATCACTCACTGCAGTTCGTCCTTTTTAATCGGAGGTGACTGGAATGCTAAGCATCGCTTCCGGCACAATAAATTAGCAAACAAATCAAGTACTGTGCTGTACAACTTTATGCTTAACTCCAATTTCCGGATTATTTCGCCTGCGACACCCACTCACTTTCAGCCTCGTTGTGAACCTTCAGTTATTGACTTCTACATCACTAACATTAATTATTCTTTCAGATGTGATGTATTGGATATCTTTGGTACCTCCCATCATCCCGTATCTCTTAAAATATTATCTGAAGGCAACCTACTTGCTCCTTCGATTTCCAACTCAACAATTGACTGCGACGCATATCGATCATGCACCTTAGAATGGCTTATTCAATCTCAATTTTCATCTACTAAAGAAATTGATGACCCAATTCTCTCCTTGCCGACTTCGAAAAGGAGGTGGTTACTCTATTCGACAGTGGGCGATCTTACTTTTTTTTTTTTTTTTGTTTGTCCGGCCATAACTCCGCAACCGGTTGACCAATCGAAATGAAACCACTTCCAGTTGATAGGTTTAGGTCTCCCATTGGTCCCGTTTAAAAAATTTTTCCGAAGAGTTTATTATTAACAAAGCTATTGCAAAATTAGTGCTGTATTCAGATTTATCGCAATATCTTTGAATGGGATTGATTTATTGTGATAAAAAAAATTTTTAACAAAAAAAATAGAAACCGACTTCGAAAAAAGCGCTAAAAAGAATGAAATAATTTTTTATGTATACCTACAATATTCGATTTCATCATTATCATACTCAGAATATTGCAACTTTTTCGGCGGCGTCACAAAATATTCCAACACGGTCATTTTCACGAAAGAGAGAGTGAGTGCCTAATATATAAATATCCATCAATGTCCGTGAATTTGTGGCTATTAATGTACTGTTAATTAATTTTCTGTCGCCTCCGAAAAAGTTGCAATATTCTGAGTATGATAATGATGAAATCGAATATTGTAGGTATACATAAAAAATTATTTCATTCTTTTTAGCGCTTTTTTCTAAATTACATTAATCTCGTTCATTTCTTTTCAACTGTACTTTTTTCGAAGTCGGTTTGTATTTTTTTTTTTAAATTTTTAATGAGTTCCTACACTCATGTAAATTCAAGTCCACAGTTTCCAAGATTGAGACTCCTTGCAACTTGCGTGAGAGTATCATTGCAAATGATGCCACACTCACTTCCTTGATTAGGTCAAGAAGGAAGATACGCAAATTATTCCAAAATACTTACTTAAATTACTTTCTTGAACTCGCGAAAGAATACTCCAAATCCATATCTAGCAGAATTGCCTTTCTGAGGCAGTCTGCTTGGATTAAAATGTTAAATTGCTTTACTAGACCTGATCCAACTTTTTGGTCTACTTACAAATCCTATTCAGCGAATCGGCCTCTTCCTTCTCCCTATTTTGAAGTCAACGGAGTCAAAATATACTCCTCGTTTGACAAAGCTGATGCTCTGGCTAATACTTTTGCACAAGTACACAAGGATGCTCTCAATTTACCTTCTAATCATACTCCAAAAGTAACCTTCTTTCATGATAACTTTGTTTGGAATTCGCTTGAAGATAACGAAGATCCTATTCTCTTTTCTCCAAAGAAAATATTCACAATCGTCTCTAAAATGAAATCCAGGAAGGCCCCTGGACTTGATCGAATATCCGTACCAATGCTATCCAATGCATCGCATAAAATATATTGTCAAATTTATTACTACTTTAAATACTCCTTTCGCTTTTGTCACTTTCCTCGTCCTTGGAAGGAGGCTAAAGTGATACCCATACCAAAACCTGGCAAACCGATGACTGACCCATCGAGTTACAGGCCAATTAGTCTCTTGCCCATTGTTGGGAAAATATTTGAAAAAGTTATTCTTTATAACCTAAACGAGTTACACTCAGCAAAAAAGTCTTGATTAATCAACAATTTGGCTTTTGTGTCAAACATTCAACTATTCAACAAATGGCAAGAATCACGCAGCATGTCACGCACAGCTTTAACATCCGGCGTGACACGGCTATGATATTACTTGACCTTCCCAAAGCGTTTGACACAGTTTGGCATCAAGCTCTTCTTGTTAAGCTTAATCGCCTTGGACTTCCGTATACCTTATTACGGCTATTAAAATCATATTTGGAGGAGCATACATGCTATGTTCTGTACAACTCCTATCAATCTAACACATATTACATCCTTACCGGAGTACCACAAGGCTCAGTATTAGGACCTTTCCTTTTTATCATTTACATTAATGACATCCCGCAACTTGTATCCTGCGAAATTGCACTATTTGCAGATGATACTGCAGTTTACTCATCTTCCACACGTAAGAATCGAAAGAACCTCATTCTTCGTGTACAAAAGTTCCTTGATATGATCCTTGCATACTTTGCTGACTGGAAACTCCAAGTTAACGCCTCCAAGACTGAGGCCATCTTTTTCACTCGTTCTAATATCAATAATTTCCTTAACAATCATAAAATTCACGTAAATAATGAGGTCATTGAGTGGTTGTCGCAGGTTAAATATCTTGGTATTATCCTGGACCACCGATTAAATTGGATGCATGCTGCGTCAGACCGCATGAAAAAAACACTAAAAGCTGCTTTTGCTATCATTAACTTTATAGATCCTAAATCTTATCTACCTATCAGACTGAGAATTCTCACTTACATTATGTGCCTCAGACCTATTCTTGTATATGGTTCCATATTATGGTGGAATACTCTTCCTTTACATTCACGTAAAAAAGTCCAGAGTGTTCAATCAAAAATTCTTAAAATCATTTTAAATAAGCCTATACGCTTTCCTACCACGCTCTTGCATAACGACGCTCGCGTTCCTCTCTTACACTCCTTTATCACTAAAATGATAGAAAATTATAGTGTCTCTGAGCATTCAAATCCTTTGGTCCGTGCAACTGGAAACTATATTCCTGATCGTATTCCATACGTTGCGAAGGTCAAATTTCCGCTCTCTAAATGAGCTTTGTAATTTCGCGCTGCTCTGTCTTGTTGCACGCAGCAAGACTTAAGCATGTGTGAAATATTTCATTTCTTTCGAACTTTTTCGAAACTTTTTTAATCCTCATTCCCTCATTTTACTCCTTATACTGTCTTTTATCCTGAGAGAGGGTTTTTGACATTTTCCCTCTCCTACACTCATTTGACTTTGGTCACAACCACCTCTATCGGTAACACCAATTTTACTTCATGTCGGTTGGTAAATGGGCTCTAGCTCATAGGTACTTCCATAAGGAGATACCAGCACTAAACAGAGAGTTCTCTTGACGGAGAAATACCCCTCAAGGACGAGGATAGGGCATAACTGGGAACTCTCCTGTAGTTAAAAGAGTCACTTAGCTTCAGCGGCACCGTACTCCAGGCGTTACCATCCCGTACTAATAAATTCTTCCTATCTGAACATACGCTATTGGCCGGACATCTAGATGAAGGACTGGTCGAAGAAACCAAGCGGTATCGCACATCCAAACCACACATACAACCACAAACATACACACAGACACAACCAAAGCCTCCACCTATATTGACGCCAACTTTACCCACAATGGAAAGCATGGACCACATTATTATTCCACAAATTACACTAAACGACGCTCTTGAAGCAGTACCATATTTTCAAGGACAAGCAGACACATTCCGAACGTTTGCGGAAGGATGTAGGAACTCTAGGGATATGATTCCTGCTCAATCCAAAAAATTATGTATGATAAATTCTTCATAATAGTATGTCATTAACTTTATTTCACAGTTTTTATAATTTTTTAAAGAATTGAAAAAAAAAAAAGTTTTCACACGAAGGGATCGAACACGGACCGCCCGCGCCGCAAGCGAGTTCGCTACAATTCGGCCACTTCGCTGTTCTTGGATGGTTCTCAAAGTGACCGGTATACGTCCTACACGTAAAACATTAAAGCCATTTTTCTCGAAAGTTTATGGCTAGTGCGCGCTCTTACTTTGCAAATCGAATAGTCTAAAGGTATACTACAAGCCTGCAAAGTCTCATCCCGAAGTCAATTTCCGAGGCCGTAATGTCCCCTTGTAAGTGATATTTTCCAAATAAGATTATCAAGTCATGCGCTCTAAGGGTGCGGTTCAACGGTTAGAAAGAGAATATAAATATTTATTCGTGGTAAGGTTACATATTGAATATGTGCATGTGTTGTCTAAAAGTTACTGGTTATATCTTTTTTTTTTTTTTTTAACGTGGAGGAAATCTTGCATAGACACCCTGCCGAAGCGGGGTAGTGTCGGATTCCTACCGACCAAAACCTCCACGTTGGTCTCTGGCCCAGCCAGTAGACCGCCTCCTCGGACCCCACCCCCTGGGATCACCCGTTAGGGTATACATCACGAGGGGGGGGGGGCCTCTGCGGGAGTATGGGCCGCCAAGACGCACTTTGTGCTGTGACGTGCCCGGCGAAGGGCACCCCAAAATCCTGGCGTGGAGACTCAGCCCCTATACCCTTCCGGCCTCGCGACCGCACTTCCCGCACCCACTCCCCAACTGCCCGGACCGATGTCGGCGTGAGCCGGCCCAGTCCGGGCAGCTGGTTCGTGCTCATTCACACCTGGCCGCGTCCACGCGGTGAGGGACGGCTCCTCACCGACCAGCCCCGCGGGCCGCGGCCACCACACTCATACCCCCGCAGCACCACGGCAGGCTCGGGCCGGCCTAGGCCGACACCGCTCCCGCCGGGCACTGTGGGCTCACTTCCCATCGCTCACCTCCTCCTCCTCCTCCTGCCACTCTCGCTGGAGTCGGAGGCGGGCCTCCCTTTTGACCCATCTTTTATCCTAATAATTATAAAGAATACAAAAAGATGCGTTTACTCAAGGTTATATCTGGTATGCAAACTAACTTAATAAAGTTTATTTGAATGTATTAATAAAAATAGAAAGGATGAATTCACGCGCATGCTTCCGTGTGCTTAATTCTAGTGGTTAATATTGTTCTTAATAGAGTACCAACGCCGTCAAAGCACTTGGACGCACTGTCACTAACACTTTACGTATTTTTACGTTTGCGCAGATTATACTTGTCTTTGGGAGCGTCGTCCTTCGTTGATCCCTTGCAGAATGGCCAGCACCCTGGCTCCCCCCGTTGAGAAGGTTCGAGGTCCTCCTCGAACGTGTTAGGAGTGGTCTCGTTAGTTGATGGTGGCGTGTCGGAAGGGTAGAGATCCTCGTCGCACATAAGGACTCGAGGGCTCCGGGCTGCTTTCGGCGACTTCCAACATCTGGCAGCGGGATGGCTGCGGTGGTCCAAAAGGTGCATGGATCCTTGCCATCGGAGGCCAATCTGGACGCAGGATATCAGCCACATAGTATGGGGTAGGTCTTCTCTGGACAATCGGTTCGTCGTATATGTGTTCCTCGTCATCTCTTTTTCTCTTAGATGAGACCTTTGCTCCGGTAGAGGAAGATGGACCTTCTTGTCGGTTCACAGTGACGTCATGGTCCATCGCTGCAACGGAGTAAGCTCTACGTTCAGCGACAATGCGGGCCTTGGCTTCTGCGAGGGTTAAAACTCCTGGTGCGGGTGGAATGGGGCGTTCTATAGGCTCAGCGATGACCGCAGGTAAGGTCGTGGTCCTTTTAGTGACGGTTTCCCTTTGATTTTCTTCTGTACGGTACTGGAATGATCCGATGGCATTTGGTCCTATGTTTAACTCGGATGTATGCGCCACTAATTCGGCGTAGAATATAAGGTTCTCCTCCCGTTCTTCTTCGATGTCAAGACATTCTGCCGTGATTGACCACGCTTGTTCAGCAACAGGTGTTTGGTTAAATTTTATAAATCCGCAAGGGCATGGCCAGGCGGGTCCTCTTCTCTGACAGTCTTCTTCAAAGGACTTGCTATATTCGCCGTTGCGTATTTGGTACGTCTCGTTATCGGCTCCTTCAGAGGCAGCGACGTCACAATGACATGAAATCCCTTTCTAACAACGCGGCGCAAGTCATAGTTTCATTAGGAACAACTTCAATAGTAATTGGTATCGGAACGTCGTTGACTTTACAATTAGTAGGAAACAAGCTTAGAACTTTCAATTTTGCACCATTAATGCCATGATACGAATTAATGTCATCAGTAGACTGCGGATCTTTATGCAAATACATATTTTTCTTATTGCATATGTTTTTCAAATTTTACATATAAGAAAAACCATTGAATATGTCACATGTATCCTTTGTATTTTACATATTTTTATTCAGTTATCAGCTCTACTTGCAATATTTGATGAATCATTAACACGTTCCTTGCCGCGTGGGGCGTATGCGCCCCACGCTGAACTTTCCGTGGGGCGCTTTTCTTTCCACTTTCTTTCTTTCTTTTCTTTTTTCTTTCCACTTCTTTACTTTCCTTTTCTTTGGCATTTTATTTATTGTAAGGCATTCGCCAGAAACAAAATAATACAAGTGTAATGCATGGGGCGCATACGCCCCACGCGGCCTGAACGGAGAGTCTTCAAAAAACGGTCCGACAGGGAACGTGTTAATTATAATTCATATGAATTTGCATAAAGATCCGCAGTCTAGCCATCAGTAATCGACTTTCGAGAACTAACAAGGGGAGGACGCGATTTGGGAAATGAAGTTCGGAACGAGACTTCGTGTGGTTGTAGTAATGCCTTAGGGTATTTCTGTGGCCAACAGAAAAATTGCATTGGCCAGCCAGTTTTGAGAAATAACGCTTCAAAGATTTCATCTACGCTTACAAACGAAAAATAGCCCAGTCAAATTAGTACTTTCACCTCGGAAAAAATCCAAGTGATGATTTTCAAACGGAATTATTTTCGTTTTAACACCATAAAAGCATATCCGAAAGTCCATAAAAAAATCGCGGTTGCGTAAAAAGTTATTGAAGGTCAAAGGTCGCAAAAATCAAGCGCTTCGGCGGTCTAGGCGGTAGCGGGTCAGCCTAGTAACCCAGAGGTTCCGTGTTCGAGTCTCGGACACGTGCACTTTTTTCTTATTTTGTTTCTAAATCTTTTTTGTTTCTTACTTTTTACCTGTACTTTTTCACGTATTACAGACTAACGGCAGTTAGGCCTGTCCGTCGCCAAAAAATCGGACTAACGCCGGTGGTATATTTACAGCAAAATCGTAAATTTGAAGGGGGGGGAAATCTTAAAATGCTAATATCTCATCGACGCGAAGTGCTACATAATTTTGGTTTGTTTCATCATAATTCTGGAACTTTTTCCCTTTCGTTGATATATAATTTATTAGGATCGCGGCTTCCAATAAGTTAATAATCTAAATTATGTGTTTTTAAATTTTATGAAATATCAATTTTATCAGTCTTTTTTTTTCCGACCTTTTTCGTTAACATTGCGAGTATATCTATACATATAGAATTTTGTCCAGTTTCCTAAATTCGCCGTCAGTGAAGCCAGTGGAGTTAGCGTCGATATCAGGTAGAAATCTAGCTAGCGCTGGAATGTTTGACATGTCGATATTCTTAACCTATCACATTTTATTTATTTATTGTACCCGTCGGTATTATCATAATCTTCCTTGTCTATAGAAACGTAGAGGATATTTGTGGTTAGAAGGGATAATTAAGGAAGGCAGTAGACTTTTATCTCATTAATTGAGAACGTGGTTAATTCTATCGAAGTTTTTAGATAACAAGAAGTTGCTAATTTTTCGTTATAACGTCCTTCACACGCAGGAGGTACAGGGTAGTGGTTATCAAGCAGGTTAGAAACACGTACTTACTAATTTTAATCCCATTCGACATAATCATAAAGATATGAACTAACTATTCCTTATGTAATCATTTTTCAGATAATTTTAATTTTTTACTTCATTAGAAGATTCGAATTAGTAATAAGTAAAATTCGTTGTGTGTAAACGTATAGATGAGTTCATGTGGATACGTTCCGGGAGTTTCTCAGAGCGAACTATCATATCTTCGTAGACGTTTTTAAGAATAATATTGCAACAAGTCTGAATCTATACCACATCTGTTATGTACTTTTTCGGTAAATTTTTCCATCATTGTACATCTATTCCATCGATTATACACATTGTAATATAATATATCATGTCCTCTAGTTAACCTGGTACCCTCGAAAAAGGTCGTAGTGTACGACCGGAACGTCGGCAATCTTCCTAGAAATGCATAATTTTCATTTGGAATCGCATGGATTTCTTTGCTCTAAAAGCATCCAATTTCGGATCCCTAAGAGTTTTCTAGTGAGTACGCACTCAAGAACACTATTAAGTATGAAAGTAGCTTAAAAATCGCCAAAGATCGTCAAATGGAGCTTAGGTATGTACTTTTCTTGGAGAGACAATAGAAAATAATAACATCCTAGTCTACGTATGCAGAAAAATAAAAAACAATAGGAATGTTACGTGGGCCGTCGCTGTAATTTATAATTGTTCTTATTTTTAAATTGAAACAAGAATTTTTTATTATAACAAAATTATGTAAAATCATACACAAATAACATTAAAAATGTAAAGTGGGCCGTCGCTGTAGTTAATATAAACAATAAATCGTGCTTTTTCTAGCTACATAAAGATATTAAATCAATGATGCGTCGCATCTTTATTAATAACTTTTTATCAAATATCTACAATTTCAATTTCCATATTGGTTCTTTAGATCATGTTAAACATTGTTGACTTCACAAATTACACATTCTCCTTCAAACAATTTTACTAAAATAACAATCTCTGTAAAAAACCTTGTACAAAGTACGCGACGGCCTGCTTTTTTTCGAAAAATGAAAAAATACAACCTGGCAATCTGCGAAGCCTACTTTTTTGTATTTAATAATGAAATGAATGGAAGCATGAGGTGGAGCAACTCAAGCGCAGGAAAATGAACTATGTACTTGATTCAGGTTATTATACGGTTATTTATGAACTAGGAAACAATAAAAATTAAATAAATTCATTAAAATGTTTAATAAATTAAATGTTATCATAAATGCACCGATTGGTTTAAATTTTAGATTGAAGATAAGTAAAATGAATTTTTTTATCCCTACTGTACCTACATAAACAATTTTCAAAAATTATCTAAAAATTGTATATGCATAACCTTCGAAAAATTAAAATTATTTATTATCTATACAAACATGTTAAATATTGTTCCTGGATTGATAGATGTACCAAAATGTTATATTATATTTAACATTTACGAAGAAAGCGGGCCGTCGCGTACTTTTTACAAGGTTTTTTACAGAGATTGTTATTTTAGTAAAATTGTTTGAAGAAGAATGTGTAATTTATGAAGTCAACAATGTTTAACATGGTCTAAAGAACCAATATGGAAATTGAAATTATAGATATTTGATAAAAAGTTATTAATAAAGATGCGACGCATCATTGATTTAATATCTTTATATAGCTAGAAAAAGCACGATTTATTGTTTATATTAACTACAGCGACGGCCCACTTTACATTTTTAATGTTATTTGTGTTTTGTTTATTAAAAAATAACTTGTGCGATGATGTGAAAATTTTACTTTTCGCTTCAAATATTTAAATCGTATCACGTGTTAAATATATTGTGTGCTTAAAACGAACAGTATTCCCAAAAATCATAGTTCCAAAGGTACTTTTTTATGACCTCGGTCAGGCCAGGTACTGTGGCCATTGTCTGTTGTTTTATGGAACCCGTACGAAGGAAGGGTCTCTTAAAAATAACAGTTGAAATAGGTGGGAGCAAAGGGGGTGGTATACTCATTACACGTCAGAGTGTCATTGGAGTCTTGGCGTTCGTGACGATTAGTTGTGTTTCGAAGTTTTTCCTTGCGGATTTAATTATCAGTCAGTGGCAACATTTTGTGGATATAATGTTTCGAAGTGAAGAAATCGCGGGTCCTTCGGGTTCTCAAGAAGATATTTCAGAAGATAATCTACACGATGTAAAATCGAAGTTGCGACTGAAAAATGTTATGACTTATTTGAATGTACTACTTGTTGAACACGATTTAATTGCGTCGGAAGCTTCGGCGACAATTCCTTACGAAGACACAATGATTGCACGGGACTTTTCCGACATGCTTCAAGATATATGGAGTGAACGAAAGCCGATTATCGAGGATGAGCTATTTCACATAAATGAAGAGTGTGAGGAAGAGGAATTAGAAGATGTTGAAAGTGATCCTTCATCGGAGGAGTATGAACCACCACAGAAAAAGCTTACAGAGCACGAATATATTCCTTTGGACTATAAAATAAAATGTGTTAACATTGCAAAATAACATCCTCAGTGGAGTTTGAGCACCTTGCAAAAGAGAGGATGTAGTCACTTGAAAAAGAAGGAATATTTATCCCGATGGAAGCAAGACGTTGAAGAAGGCGGAAATGTTCGAGATAAATATTTCCAAATAGATTTGTGGACTTACGACCGCTTTGTCGAGGCTAGACAAAATTATCAGCAAGTTACAACTCGAAACTTGCAAGAATGAGCATTAGCAGCGGCCGGGCAATATAACAATTTTGACTTTAAAGCTTCTTCTACATGGGTGAAGAAATTTAAGCAACAACACGGAATTCGTCAGCGAAAAATCACCAAATTCGTGTCACAGAAAGAAACTGGGACTCTTGACGAAACTTTGGCTGCAGCAGAAAGATTCCGGATACAAACCCGGCAGTTGATATCCCATTTTGATAAAGACTATGTTATTAACACCGATCAAACGGGTATGTTAAAAAATATCATATAATTTTACAAATAAACGTCCAAACAACAAATGTCAATTTCAATAATCCTCTAATAAAATTCTTAATTTAATATGTCTTGTGTTTTTTGTAATATATTTCTAGGATGTCAGTACCAATCCACTTTCAACTGGACTCTCACTCACAAGGGAAGCAAAACCGTATTTGTAAAGAGGCTGGACATGAATAAGGTAACTCATTCCTATACAGCACAATATTCTATTACTCTTTCCGCACGAGTGCTGCCCCATGTATTCGTTTGCTTGCAGGAGACAGCAGGCAAATTTGGACCCAAAGTCCAGAAAACGATCGACGATTTCGCCAAAAAATATAAAAACGTCATCGAAATCAGGAAAGCTATCCACGCTTTTATACAAGGATTTTCTTCGCGAATGTTTGAAGCTCTACGTAGAGAAAAAAAAATTTCTTCTCCTCCTCGACTCTTGGGGAGGGCAAACGCAACCAGATGTTTATGACGAAGTTTTCCAAGACGATGAAAATCTACCTACCTGCACTATTAAAGTAATTCCACCAAAGTGTACACCTCTCGTACAACCTTGCGATGTATATTTTTACAGACAAGTAACAAATTTAATTAAGCGTTTGCAAAATTGTTCTGCGTTAATTGAAAAGGAACGAGAAATTAATTCCCGCGAAGATTGTATAAAAATTCAATCGATAGTTCACCATCAATTATCATCTCCGGTATTTCACGATATGATGCAATATGCATGGTATGCATCGAAACTATCCGATGAAAGAAATATCTTTAAAAATGTAAACGAGGTTTGCTTTCCGATTGATCTCCTTAAAAATCCCTGTTCTTGTAAACAATCCTCATTCATTCGATGCGCAAATTGCTCAAATATATTTTGTTTTCAATGTTTTTACGATGACTACCATTCAGGTTCTTGTACTTCTACATCTTTTTAACCGGCTTCAAAAAAGGAGGAGGTTACTCAATTCGACAGTGACCTCTTTTTTTTTTTTTTTTTTTTTTTTTTGAATAAACATATCTACGCTACTCTTCTCCACGACTTGATTATTATTCTTCCATACACACAATATTTAACACATGATACGATTTAAATATTTGAAGCGAAAAGTAAAATTTTCACATCATCGCTCAAGTTATTTTTTAATAAACAAAATACGTGAAAAAGTACAGGTAAAAAGTAAGAAACAAAAAAGATTTAATAAAATGCACAAATAAGAAAAAAAAAAAAGTGCACGTGTCCGAGACTCGAACACGGAACCTCTGGGTTACTAGGCTGACCCGCTACCGCCTAGACCGCCGAAGCGCTTGATTTTTGCGACCTTTGACCTTCAATAACTTTTTACGCAACCGCGATTTTTTTATGGACTTTCGGATATGCTTTTATGGTGTTAAAACGAAGATAATTCCGTTTGAAAATCTTCACTTGGATTTTTTCCGAGGTGAAAGTACTAATTTGACTGGGCTATTTTTCGTTTGTAAGCGTAGATGAAATCTTTGGAGCGTTATTTCTCAAAACTGGCTGGCCAATGCAATTTTTCTGTTGGCCACAGAAATACCCTAAGGCATTACTACAACCACACGAAGTCTCGTTCCGAACCATTTCCCAAATCGCGTCCTCCCCTTGTAAGAGGTACAAACTGTTTTTTTATCAGACTAATAGGTGAATCGAAATCGACCAACGTATTGATATTAAAATTACAAAAATTACCAAATTCATCCACAAATGTGTATACAAGCGTAACCGTATAAGGTGCTGCCACAGAATTCACCTCGACTACATTCGTCGACTTATCTGCCGCCGGAGATATCTTTAATGCGGTCTTCGGTGCTTCCTTAGGACAATCTAAAATCTTGTGTTGCGTACTCCCGTGACGGAAACACGATCCTTTTTCATGAGAAGCGGGCCGTCGGCAAGCACTAGACAGATGACCAGTTTCTCCACAATTATAACATCCTACGACTTCACGGCGAGTAGACGATGCGTTTGGCTTCGAAGTATCCTTCTCAACGTACCGTCGGCGATCATTTCCTCTCGGTTCGGATGCAAGCGATAAATTTGAAAAAATTTCCAACATGTCCTCCTGCGTTTCGAATCGTTGCATACGTGCTTGGTCACTTAAACGCGAGTTTGGCACACCATCGATGACATAATCAATTAATTCATCCTCGGGGGTCGGCACTTTATTAGCAAGGATAACTTTTCCATGAAAATAATCAACGGAAGTTTCGGTTGCTCGCCACATTCGCTTTTCAAAATTTTTGCGTAATTTTAACTTGTTCGGTCGCAGATTAAACATTCGATTCATGGGCGAGAATATTTGATTAAGGCTTAATTGTAAATGAGACGGCTTTGAATGAAACCAAGCCTGTGCTTTACCTTTTAACTTTAAACTTATCAAAACTTTCATAACCTTCTCGTCAATATTATATGTTTCTCTCAGAAGTTCTGCTTGCATTTTCCAATTTTCGAACATATCACTTTCACCTGCAAAATCAGGCAAAAGATCAGCAATCGAACGTATCCCAACCGTAGACGTCTTTCCTTGGATTTTTGTAGCGGGGGTGACGACGCTTCTTTGCAAAAGCTAATTTTCCCTCTCCAACAATGAATTTTTGAGATTCCGCGCGCCGCTAGCCGTGAACGGATGCACTCCTGAGTTCGCATACGTATACGTCTTAACCTCAATTTTAACGGTTTTTTCTTGTGTTCGTGTTCGCGCTTTCGCGTCTCGCGCGTGCTAAGTATCGATATTCTCCTTACTTAAGGAAATATTTAATTATTTTGTATTTTTGTTCTGTGAATTTACTTTTCTGGTCTGTATGGTGTGTGAATCTGATTGATTTCGTTTGAATTTTCCGGTCGCTAGGCTGGCCCACTCGGCGGGCCAGGCTAGTTCATCTTGCTTAAAGTACCCTTCTGAGGGTACTTCTAATGCAACATCGTTCTTAGAATCTAGTTCTTTATGCATAAATCCAAGTGTTCGAGATCCTTCCGATATTAGCATATTTCCTTTGTCTGGTCCCCCCCCCCCACTTCTTCTGTTTCTCCCGCGACCGTTACGACGCCGGGCCGTGACTCTCATACTAGTTCTCAACTTCTTCCTACTGGAGATTTAGATATGTCTCTTGATTTATATTCGTTTGATAAGATGGAGACTAATAGTATTGATTCTGATGCTGCATCCTCGTGTGACTCGTCACAGGCTACCTCCATTCGTCCGGTTGGGCATACTTCTGGTCGTTCTGGCAAATCTAAAAGTTCGAAGAGTAGATCGTCTTCTTATGATCGCTCAAAGAAGTTGAGTAGTAAGAAGATCGAATTAGTTGATCTCCCGGTAGAAAAGACTTCGACTTCTTCTACATCTAATTGTGATAGAGAGGCTTTTCTGCCATTGCCTTTGGTGCGAGAGAGTAAACCTCCATCCCCCCCCTCCCCTCCTTTGACTGACCATCCTGAGGACGATTTTCTATTTAAGGTTAAAACGGGTAACCGTTTTGATGTACTTTCTCATTTTTCCGAAATCGAGGCCAACTCTCAGGTGGCTGATATTCGTATAGGTTCGACTGAGTCTTCAAATACTCAATCGAATAGTGCTAATTCGAAGATTCCAACGGTCTCTCGGGTTGAAAGGAGACCCCCGCCAATTTATGTTTCGAATTTTAACTCGAATATAATCAAGTTCCAAAAATCCATGATTCAGCACTTAGGCCGTGACTCTTTCCAAATTAAATATCTAGGAAAGCGTGTGCGTATTAATTTTTTCAAAATTACAGACTATATGACGTATAAGCAAGTGCTTTCTTCAACTAAGGTACCTTATTACACATTCACCCTTCCGGAGGATAGATCTATAAGTGCAGTTTTAAAGGGTCTCCCGATTATTGAGCCCTCAGAAGTCGTTGACGAGACAAAAAGTGCCGCTCCTAACCTCAATCCAGTATCGTGTGTTCGTATACCGAGCAGAAATGTAGACTCGTTGTTTGCGTTGTATAAGGTCTCCTTCCCGGTGGGAACTTCAATGGCACAGATCAATGGTGCCAGGTTTCTCTTCAATACTCGTGTATATTGGGAAAAATACTTTTCTAAACGCAAGCATACGCAATGTTATAGATGCCAGGCTTATGGTCACTCGGCCATAAATTGTAACTTTCCAGCTAGGTGTGTTAAGTGTGCCGGTTCACACTCTTCTTCTGACTGCCCAAACGGGCGTGAAGCTCCTCTCAAGTGTATAAATTGTGGTGGCTCTCACACAGCCAATTATTCTCAGTGTCCTTCCTTGACACATTATCTAGAAAGTCGAGCTGCTCCGAAGTCTGCCTCTTCTCCTTCCCGTCATTCTACTTTGGAATACTGGTAGCTTGAGAAACAAGAGAAATGAGACCATTCTTGTGTTGCATGAGCTTAAAATTAACCTGCTTTTAGTGACCGATACTTGGTTTTCCTCGTCTGGTGCTTTCTCTATTCCTGGCTATACCATAGTCCGTGTTGACCGGGCGATGGGGCGCCAAGGAGGTGGAGTTGCCATAATTATTAAGAACTCCATTACTTTTACAGTTCCAAGACCCTCAGCGGACTTACCTAAAGAGGACTTCGTTTCAATCTACTTGACTGACTTTAAGGTTCACGTGGGGGTGTTCTACTGCCCACCTTATAAGTCTCGTGCTCTACGTCCTGAGGATCTTCAGTGCTTATTTCGTATTGGGAGTCCTTTCCTCATTGGAGGTGACTGGAATTGTAAGCATAGGTATTGGAATAATCATCGAGCAGATGCTGGAGGTAGGGCTTTGTTTGAAGCTCTAAGCAGGTATGACGTTGGCATTGTTAATCCTAATGATTTTACGTATGCTCAGCCGCACTCTAGACCGCCACTGATTGATTTCTTTTTAACTAATCTCTCCATTTCGTTTGATTGTAGAATTACGGAGCATTTTGGTACTCATTATTGTCTGGTGCTACTAACTTCTACAGAGGCTAGGGTCTTGCCTAATAACAATAAGACTGACCTTAACATTGACTGGGATTTGTATAGGAGACTGGTAAATAGTTACCCTATTCAAACTACGTTTCAATCGGGCCTCGACGTAGAGATGGCCATTAAGAACTTTACGGACATTTTGCATTTATCTGTTAAAAACTCTAAAAATTCTAATTGTCACGTCTCGGGTGAAGGTCAATAACACGTTCGTTAATTTACACATATACTTGTGGACTGAATTTTGTAGACTAATAAAATGTGGACTAAAGATTGATGTAGACTAAGCGGTGAAACTGGTGTGTAGACTAAGGATTCCCTGCTCGTTAGTGATTTTTAAGTCCTTTGGTGCTGAGGAGAAGGGGTAGCTTTTGTGCAGAGTGGGGCCTGGTGGCGTCACTTTGTAAGATTCTAATTGGTTAATACTGTTACGGGGTCCTATACAGCGTTGGCATAATCCCGGTTGTTTCGTGGAAAAGGTAGTGTCGTGGGGGTTGCTGATTCGGCTGGGAATCTTGGTTTGAAAGGATATCTTGTACGTGCTTTTTCTGTAGGTTTTGGTTTTCTCTAATTTGATATAGCAACTTCTTCGTGTTAAGTTGCATCCGTTTCCTCGGATTCTGATGTCTATTGTGCCTTGGTATGTGTGGTGGTATGCTCTTCACGTTGATTCTTGCTGATTCGGCGTTTTTATGGTTTCGGTGTGAATTGGATTCTTATTAACTAATTTGAGAATCTTCGAGGGTTAGTAAAAGGACTAATTGGATTATCATTAAATAGAATTGGATTTTTAGTAATTTGCTATTGATCAATTGAAATATTGTTCCTTTATCTTTCCCTTGAAGATTTTCTATGTTTGCTAAATGTGAAGAATGTACAGAGAGATCGAGCGGGGTGTCGGGTTCTCGTCGCGATATCAGGCGGCTCGAGCTTGGGCCCGTGACGTCGTCGAGGAGAGGGGTCGCGTGTCAGCTCGCGTAGCGCAGCGCTTTCTTATCTCTTACGCGTGATGTACGGTGGGCATGTTTCATATTCGTAAGCGTGGCGTTGTATGAAAATTCTTGAGTTTGAATTTAAGCTAAGTATTGTCAATAATAATTATTAGTGGAATTTTCATGGGACGTCACACTAATAATAGTGTTCAAGCCTGTCCAGCTAATTCCAGACTGGATGCCTTAGTACATAATGCGAATCTTAAAGCTCTTATAATAGAGCGCAGGAGCGTGCGTCGTTTGTTTCAGAGGAGTGGTGACCATTTTTTATCTTAATGTTTGTAAAGAACTATCCAGATCCATCAAGTCTCGCATTTCTTATGTAAGGCAGATGGAGTGGGCAAAATTTATCAGAAGTTTTAAGACAGCAGATCCTACTTTTTGGGTTACTTATACAAAAGTCAAAGCTTTTAAATCGTTTGAGAGATCTCCACCCTTTGAAACTAATGGCACTGTCTTCGTGGATTCATTTGCCAAAGCTGATGCTTTGACATCCAAGTTTTATAAGATTCACAAATCCGCTTATGAATTAGAGTCTGCTCTTTCTATTGAAGTAAACTCCAGTATTGAAAATTTTGCTCTTGAAGCGATTGAAAACCGAGATTCTGAGTTTGAATGGGGTAAGTTCTGCTCCCCAAGATTTATTGCTAAACAGATCACTAAGCTTAGGAATAATAAGGCACCTGGCGATGATGGGATATCTGTTCCTATGCTTAAAAATCTTGGCAGAAAACCGATCTGCCAGTTATATTATATTTTTAAATTTTGTTTAGCCAACTCGTATTTTCCTGACATCTGGAAAGTGGCAAAGATTATCCCAATATTAAAACCTGTGAAGCCTGCTGCTGATCGTTCCAGTTATCGTCCTATTAGTCCGCTTCCCATACTTGGAAAGCTTCTCGAGCGTTGCATGTTTGAAGCAATTCTTGATTTCTCAGAGACAAATATGTAGTATTATTCCAAATTCACAATTCGGTTTCAGAGCTGGTCATTCTACAACCCATCAAGTCGTTCGAATTACTCAGCACATTGCAAACCAAATTAATATGAAAAGTGAAACGGTTCTACGTACTTTTAGACTTAGCCAAAGCTTTTGACACGGTCTGGCATAATGGCCTTCTATACAAATTTATTAAGTTGAAATTTCCACCTAGAATCACTTTAATGCTTCACTCATATCTTAAGAGTAGAGTTGCGTATGTGTTTTTTGATCATAGAAAATCGTCGGACTTTAATTCTATAACGGGTGTACCGCAGGGTTCCGGCCTGGGTCCCTTGTTGTTTATTTTATATTTACATGATTTTCCTACTGACAATTGGGTCAAGCATGCAATGTACGCGGATGATACCGCCTTGTTCGCGTCTACTACTAAAGGTCATAGAAAGACTTTAATTTCTAAGATTAATGAGTATCTCACGGTCATAGTTGAATATTTTAAAGCTTGGAAATTGGTGGTAAACCCCACCAAGACAGAAGCTATTTATTTTACGAGAAGGCGCAGAGTTGCGACTGAGCGGGCGTACGATTATTCCAAAGTCATTGTTGACAATGTTCAAGTAGAGTGGCGGTCAACTGTCAAGTACCTAGGCGTCGTACTCGACACTAAGTTTAATTGGCACGAAGCCTTCCTTGATAGAATTAGAAAATCTTTCGCTGCTTTCTACTCTATTTCTCAGTTTATTAAACCAGGCTCTGATATTTCTCTAAACCTCAGAATTCGAACGTATATAGCTTGCATTCGTCCTATTCTCTTGTACGGGTCGCAAATCTGGTGGAACAGTCTTGCTGAAAATTCCAGATGGAAAGTCAGGAGATGTCAATCTAAAATCATTAAAATTATAACGGGGACTCTATCAGGGAAGTCAACCACAGCATTGTATAAAAAACATAATGTGCCGACTCGGTTATTGAGAAGTTAATTTCAAATTATAGTGTTGAAATCATTCTAATCCTCTTGTCTCTCAGACCGGAAATTTTAGGACTGATCTGCTGCCTTATAAGGTTAAAGTCCGTATTCCAATGATTCGCGATTGATAATTGTATCTTTACTTTCTTGTACTTTCCCAGCTATTATTTTTCTTTCTAATTATACTTTTTCTTAGGGTTGTTACATCCGAATTTCATCCGAATGATATTTTTCCTTGGTTAGCTCCCGTTGAAACTAGGAACGTTCCCTCGTGCGCCTACGCGACGCCGCCCGCCTGCTTATCTTAGAAAAGGGGACCTTAATCCTCCGCTAGATGGATACTATTTCTCCGCTAGTGTTTTAAGACTTTTTAGAACTTATAAGGGCGCGAGGAGCGAGCATAGTCAGAGTTCAGTCCGGAAGGGTCCGAGACTTCATCGAGAGATCGCTCCAGATCTCTCTCACCATACAACTCACGGTAGTTGTTAGGCATTACTCAGCGAGGTACTCTCCCTGAACGTCTCCGCGCTCACTCCCGCGTAAAACTAGAGATATAACGTAGATCGGGTAAAAACCTATTGGTTATAACCGCGATTAGATTTATTCAGGTAAAAGCCGATTGGCTATAACCTCGAGAAAGAATAGAAACCGGTTGGTTATAATTCTTTCATATACCAAAGAACTTTCTCCTTTTATTGTAATAATCTTTGTAATCATATATCTTAATATTCAGAATATATATATATATTAATTTTTGTTACTCTTTTAAAAGATAATATTCATTTTCGGAATTCCTTCTTCCTTACATTATCGAAACGGAATCTAACCCACCATCGACGAATCTTTGCCGCTCGAGATCCGTCGATCAATGGACACGTCTACACCAACTTAATAACCTGTAGGCCTAATCATCAAAAGGTAGCAACTCTAGAGCATTGAGTCTCTGGACGCGTCTACTCTTTTCCTACCTTCTACCGAAGTGGCAACCCTTGAGCATTGAGTCTCTCGGCGCGTCCACGTACCTATCCTCAAAAGGTGGCAACCTCAAAGCATTGAGTCTTTGGGCGCGTCCACATCCTTTCCAACTACCTAAGGGCTACCTGTGATTATTCCTACGGCCCTGCTACGCTACTAGGCGTAGACGTGACAGGGTGAAAATTCTCTTGCATTTTTCTCTTGTCTACCGTGCTTTTTAGCACATTTGTCTGTGTGTGTATGTGTGTGTATGTATAAATGTTTTGTTTACATACCAACTTAACTTAAAAACCGTTACAACTAATTTACTAGTTTACTCACTAATATAATGATAAAAATACAACAATAAATTTGTTTAAATTACAACATTGGTACTTATAATAAATTCCATTAGAATGTTAATAAATTGTGACGTGGTATTTTGAATACCCGTCACAAACGAGAATCCTCTCCCCTTCGCCGCGGATTAGAAAAAGAACCGTCGCGGACAGAGTCACCGGGTGGACCGCGGAAGAAAATGTGACGCGAGTCGGAGGGCCTCGAGGCTGGTTCTGGGGTAGAAAAATGAATAAATAGTAAAGTTAGACCCTCTTTCATGACCGCCACGCCGGAGAGGGGAAGGACGAGGCCGGAGAGAGCAACGGCGGCCGACGGAGCGACGGCAGAACGAGAGAGAGAAGGAGCGAGCCGTCGAAGGATTAAGATAAAGAGAGCGAGAGAGAGGACACGCACGGTGAGAACGAGCGAGGCAGAAAGACGATCGGCGAAAGAAACGGCCGAAATTCCAAGGCAACGAGGACCACCCGACAGCGAATCATCAGAGCATCCCTTCGCTTAATGACGGATCGAGATGACCGCCGGAATGGTCATCGGTGGCGGTCATCCGGTCGAAATTCGCAAGAGGAATTATTATCGAAATCACGAAAAGCGGCCATGCGTGCGCGCGTCGCCTAGCGAGGCGGTAGAGCGAGAGAGATAGCGAGTAGGCGCTCGGCTATCTTCGGGTGGGCTCGGGGAATTTCGGTAAGCCGGCTCGTAAGGAACCGCGTGCGTGATCCTAGAAAAATGACTCTGTGCGCGACGTTCAATTGTATTAGAGGTAATTAGAGCGATCGATAAATACATCCTTTGTTCACGTACGAAGTTCCTTCCGGGTGGCGGATCGGTGGAGTGAGGTCAATTCCGGGGTTTATTCTGAGCTTAGAGCATTTCATAACCGAGTTATCGGAGTTTGGTCGAAATTATTGTTAAATTAATTAGTTAGTAACAATAGAAGCATCCTTCGACTTTCTCGTGGATTCCTTTGTTCGCGAGGAGCGGAACCAGCCTCGGTCGCCGTCCGGGTGCGCGGTTAGTCGAATATTTACTGTATCTCGTTGTTGTTTAAATAATTATTGATCGATTCGCCGTATAAATTATAAGAATAAAACGGTAATAAGTCGCATATCCGGGGAAGAACAATCGGGAAGAGAAGCGACCACGTGCCGACGGCGAGCACGTAGCCGGCGGTTAATTCGTCCGGGCGTTTAAGTAAACACCGCGGACAAAGAGATCCCGGTTTTGCCTTGTATTCCGTAGCGAACGGAAAATTTCGAATTATTTTCAATAGTTACTTGAATAAATTCTTTTATTGTCTTTAGTCAAATTGTGCTCCGAGGGAACTTTGTTAACAATTTCTTTCCCCCCCTCAACCCACTACTCCCTACGGCTGCGTGAGCGGTATTTCGTGAGCCCTTATTGCGGAGAGGATTCTCGCAGATTTATAAATAAATTAATTTGTTTTAAAACGGTTATTTCGCGGGGAGTGCATCCGGCACCTCCCCGGAATAAATTTAGAAATAACGTTGCAAAATATATCATTCATGCACGCCATCAGATCTACAACAGGTACCATTGGGTTAATTTTATAAGTCTTCAGTTTTTTAATCATTTCCATACGCTCTTTGGTATATTTATTACAGTACCAGACAATATGTTCTATATTTTCGGTATCCCTGCCACATGAGCATCTATCATCGTTAACAATATTCAACGGCACTAAGCTAGCTTTCAACGAAGTATGACCACTTCTCAGCTGATTAAACGATACAATAGTTCGTCTTGATAATTCTTTTAGAAAAACCATGGTTTAGAATTACTTCTAAAATAGTGTTCAAAGTAACTTCTACCTTTGTTATCTATAGCACTTCTTAGGATCTGTTCCTCATTTTCTTTCAAAAAACTCCGTTTAAATTGACTGTAAACGTCTGTAAATGGAATCGGTACCTCTACAAATTTGCCATTAACAGCTGCTTCTCTGGCTAGCGAGTCAGCAACTTCATTCCCATAAATGCCACAATGTGCTAGTATCCAAACTAAGTGTAAGTCTTTTCGATTTTCCTTTGCTACAAATAGTAAGTCTATTAGACTATGAATTAAATGTGATTGCCTTCCAAAATTTTTATTATTTGCCATTGCTTCTAAGACGCTCCTGGAGTCCGAAAAAATATATGTCTTCAGCTTATCAGACCTCGCCACCAGATCCACAGTTTTGAACAATGCTGTAGCCTCCGCAGTAAATATTGAAGTTAAATTGTTCAGTTTGCAGCTTATTTTAAAATCTACGTTATTGCACCAACTTGCCATGCCAATTGTTCTCAAAAATTCATTGGCTAATTAAGTTCAATATACCATCCAGATTTTTAACTACAGGATGATATTCCACTGACATACACTTTAAAAGGAATTTAGAACCTAAACGAGCAAACCTCCACTTTAGGAATGGTACATTAGTTTCTCCAATTGTAACGTTGATTGGAGCGGATATCCTATATCCTATGGCAATTCTTAGGCATTTTAGTTGAATTTTCTCTAGCTTATAAAGGTTGTTCGGGGAACATGGTGAAATGAGGAACCCATAATATTCAATTCGTGACCTTATCAATGTCTTATATAACATGAGCATAGTTGATGGGTCCGCTCCCCACCAGACTCCTCTTATACAGCTTAATATTCTTACAAACAAATTGTATATCTCTACTATCTGGTTCATGTGTAAATTCCAATTCAATCTTTTATCCAATATCATTCCTAAGAACTTAACACTATCAGAAGTCCTTATTATAGCGTTATTAATCGTAATGCTAATGTTTCCAGTTCTCAAATTCCAGTTATTAAAAATTATTAACTTGCATTTCTCTGGAGCAAGTTCTAATTTCCTATCCCGCAGGGCAATAGAAATATTATTAATCAACCTTTCCATAATCATTAGACTATATTCTAAGTTTTCAATACTGGAGTATAAAGCGATATCATCAGCGAATTTTAGCATCCTAACTTCAGGTACCAGTATGTCATCTATTTTATTAATATATATCGAAAATAACGTAGGACTTAGAATACTCCCTTGTGGCAATCCTTTAAAGGTAGTTCTAACAATATTTCCCGGACAATTGACAAAAAGGATATTTCTTTCAATAACCAAATTATAAATAAAGTATGTTAGCTTTTTGGGAACACCTAACTTTATGAGATCTTCGATTAACGTCTCTGGATCAACATTATTATAGGCGCCCTTAATATCTAAGAATACCCCTACCACCTGATTTTTCTGAAAAAATTGTTTGTGAATTTCTGAAGTTAAAATAGAGAGGCTATCTTGACAGCACCTCCCTTTACGGAAGTCAAACTGAGAATTAGATATTATCCTGTTATTTTCAAGCCATCAGCATAGCCTGTCATTAATCATTTTTTCCAGTAATTTTAACAAACGGAATGACATACTAAATGGACGTACTTTATTGCTATTACTTTTAGGAATAAAAATACACAGATAATTCCTCCAACCTTGTGGAAAAACACCGGTATGAATAACATCATTATATACTATATCCAACAGTACTCTTTTCAGAAATTCAGGGAATTTAGCTATAATGCCATAGCTAATTTTATCTGCTCCTGCAGCAGATTTCAAGTTAATATTGTCCAAAGCCAGGTTCATTTCAGTCAATTCAAAAGAGGTTGTTAAAAAATGTTCGTTCTGACCATTTTCCATATTTGGGAAATCAAATTTTTAGCCTGCGGGACATAATTCTTCAATAGACGTTTTCATATTATCCACTATTTTCCTATTCCCATCATAAGAATTAGGTCGAGATAACTTATTCTTAAATAACTTAATCTTCTTAAAAACATAAGTAACCTTACTATGTCGATTTAAGGAACTACATAATTGCCGAAATGCTTCCTTTTTTTCATTCCTCAAAATAGCTTTGGTTCTAGACTCTATCCTCTTAAATTCGAAAAACTTATCCCTAGTCATATTATATTTCACAGATAACCATTTTGCTTTTTTAATTCTAACTGCTTTTTCGCAAGTCTCATTCCACCATGTAACCGGAGGTCTTTTCTTATCATAACTAATTCTAGTGTTCCTATTGCTATTTGAACCATCACTATCACAGTTGGATCTCCTTTTGTTAGGAAGAGAAGCTTCAATAGCTTTTATTGTTTCTTCAAGAAACATTGAATACTGTGGTAATCCGCGCTTGTAAGCCGGCTACCGGTTATCTTTGGAAGCGGAAGGAAGGTGGTGTCTGAGGTATAGATCAGATTCTTCTTGAGTATAAGTATGACTTTATTAAATAACTGGTTATAGGTGAGGCACAAGTAACCCTCCTAACTCTTTGATCGCTCGAGATGTTCTGTCTGTTCGTTTCCTTATTTCTGTGCGTGCCACTCCTTAGCGTTCGGTGCTAAGAAGGGAGAATCGCTGAATTGCATCTTAGGCTCGGGACTCGCGATGTCCAGGCACTCGGGTGATGCAATGCTTATACATTACTTTTGGGTCGCCTCTTCGGAAGGCGGCCTTGAATACGATACTACTGTGTCGCTTAGGCGACTCGCGGGTACAACAATACCTTTCATTAACTTGTGCATTAATAAACTCCAAAGAGTTGAAAACTTTTTTTGCTGTATTAATCTTATCGCCAAAAGTATTTCAATCGATTTTGTCAACATTATACCTAAGTTGGCTCCTAGGGAGCGACTCTGGGCTAACCCCTATCTTGATTGTTATTGGATAATGGTCGCTTCTCCAGTTATCTAATTCAATCTCTCACTGACAGTCTAAAGCTAAGTTAGTGAGTGGATACGAACGATAAATCTATACAAGACTGAGCAAAGTTAGGTCCTGTTACGCATGTAGTGTTGCCGTAGTTAAGTAAAAAGAATTCCTCTGGATCAGTTAGAAAGGATAATATTACCATTCCTACAATTTGCTAAACTACCCCATGCCTGATGGTGAGCATTAAAATCTCCCCCAATGAAGAACATATTTGAGCATCTACTTACAGATATTAAAAACTGCTGCCATTCACCGCCGGTTAGGTTATTATTTCCAGTAGGAGACCTATATCCTGCCGCTATAGTAAGATCTCCTTTCGAAGTATTCACTGTAATTGCACCTGTTTCTAGTGCTTTGTGCTGGAATGTCAAACTAACCTTATTATATAAAATTCCTTTTTTAATTAGGAAGGCAATTCCGCCTCCTTCATGTGTAATTCTATCAAATCTAACTATTTAAAAATTGACTAATTGAAAAGAAGGTTGATCTGGTTTTAGATATGACTCAATTAAAATTATAACGTCCCAATTAGTGGAGTGTCTTTCCAGCTCAAATATTTTCTCTCTAACGCTCCTACAGTTTCACCGGCAAATTCTTAGTTTAACTTGATTGTTCATAATTAGGCAACAATATTTACTATAATTTATTTGTTATTTTTTGTGTACGTCTTCAAATCCTTTGAGCTACCATTTAATTTACTTTTTCTGAACTCAATACCTTCCTTTTTATTACTACCGACTACAGTATTTTACAGCCCCTTATCCTCTGCTATTGTTTGCTTAAGCCTACTAATTGTATCTGTCAACTTAGGATTACTATCCTTAAAATCTTCCACCGAAGTGATAGTCACATTAACTTTAACTAGAGGTTTAGAACTAGTAAGATTTATTGTTTCTTCTCTTTTTACTTTGCTCCCTACCGAATCGTTACCAGGAGCACTTGCTTGTATCATAATCCCATTTTTGGAGATTTCGTAGTCCCAACTTCCCATAAGGAAATCGCATTCTTCCACATGCCTCTTTAAAGAATTGATAGACTCAACCTCTTGCCACTCTTGCGTCCTTTGCCTCTTTGCTTGCTGATTTAGCCTCTGAATTTGTTGCTGCAACCATTGAACTTGTTTTTGTAACTGCAGGACTTGGTTTTCCTTTAGTTCCATTATAGAATCTCTGCTCTACTGTTGAGTTTGATGTTTTTCATGATATCCTCCTCCCTGTTGTTGCGCTCTCTGTGCTACATGATTTCCTTCATTAGTAGTAGAACTTGGATTTTTAACCTTAACCACTGAACTATATGGTTGTTGACTACTATTAACCATAGTTGGAAAAGCTTCCTTAGTAATAATGGGACCTTTCTTCCTTGAATCTCCAAACACCAGCTTCCTGGCATCTACCATAGACAAATTTTCAAAGGCCATAATCCTGCGGACTTCAGCTTCCTTTAAATAAATAGGACAATTGCGATCACTAGCCTGATTTTACCCCCTACAATTTATACAATGGGGTACTGCACTTCTACATTGTCCCTCATGTGACCTATCCCCACATCTTTTACATATTGGATTGTTACGACAGTTTTTACTAGTATGGCCAGGGCCGCAACATGTGAAACAAAATATTGGGTTCATCACAAATGGTTCAACTTCATGGTGTATTTTGTGAATGAAAAGTTCGTTGGGAAGTGACTGTCCCTCAAAAGTAATTACCACAGACCTTGCTGGCACCCACTTTGGGTCTTCTGGACTGCGGTTCAGGTCCTTATTTGTTCTATATAACCTCTTCACGTGCAGCACATTAATCCTAGACTTAAGGGGGTCTTCCCGTGTGCCGATTTCAAAAAATCGATTTTTTTTTTTTTTCGCTAAATCGCTTCTACAATATAACAAGTCAAGAATATGTGATATAAAGGATATTTCAAAATTCGAAGTCGTTCAAAAGTTATAGACGTAAAACTGAGACGATGTTCGAAGAAAGCGACGAGCTCGCTCGGCGCGGCGGCGTAACCGTACCTTCTGTTAGGATTTTGAATAGATTAGGCTGCTACCTGAGACCCTTCTGAGTATTGCTCATGTAGAGGAGATAGGAAATGAATGTTTAAACCCCCTTATTTTGACATTTTCGCCAAACACCTACATTTGACCGAAGATTGTAGAAATTGCAACTTTTTTTGCAGTTCTAATTTTAAATGAAGGTTTTCAAGCCATCTTAAAAACAATTGCAACATTCGGATGCAAAATTGGTCCAAACGCGCATAATTTTTCGCACCATCGCGACGAAATGCGTATAGTCCGCTCCGAGCGACGATCGTCTCAATTCCAAAGACTCCAGAATTGCTGCCAGGGAAGAGCTGACAGCTCTGCATGATTTTTTTGAAGAAGAGGAAGGTATCTGCTACGGACCAGGCATTGCAGAGTGATGGTGAGTAAAAGTATCTTCGTGTAATATGTACTTGAACTTTCAAACGCGTTTTTCTCGAAACTACATTTTTCCAACTGGTGATGAAAATTGAGTAAAAACTACTGGACAGATCTCACTCTTCTGTCGAAATTTATGTTCAGTACACTTATAATTCTCGTCGGTGCTAGAAGAAATTTGATATCTGTCATAGTTTTTTTTATGAAGCCTCGGATGTCGCAGAAAAAGGCCAGAAATCGTAACTTTTTTTTGAAAACCGTGCCAAAACTTAGATTTTTAAGATTTTTAAACGCCTGTAGCACCGACGATAGCTACATGTTTACAGATTATAATGCCGTTTCATTTTTTTATTTCAGATAAACAGGACAGCTTTAATCTTTATCACCACGACCCTATGTTTTTGAAACATACTTGCCTTTGCAACACCGCTGCAGCGAATAATATTAATATTTCGGCATAAAAAAATGCACAGTTGTAGTTTAGACCATAATAAATATACTGTCAAAATTTCAAGATTGTACCTTTTCATAGCTCGCCAGAAAAAATTCCTAAAAAAAGCTTAAAATTTCAGCCGTCACACGGGAAGACCCCCTTAATACCATACCAAATTTCTTCTTCTGTTAATTCTTCGTCCACCCCTCTAATTACTCCTTTCCTTACCATTCTGAAAGATGGAATGAAAACCTCAAACCCATTGTCTCTTATTTCACTGTCCTCTAACAAATTGTTGGCGTCTATCAAATTGCTGAAAATTACTTCCAACTTCTTATTAGTTTTGGGTAAAATCTATTGAACACTTTTATACTTTGCGCAGATAATCCTGCCTATCTTATATAGATTTAACCTTTTCCTTGCTCTTGATAAATTCGGGTTATAAATTTCTTGAATCCAAATGCCATATGGTCTTTTGTTGAAAACCGAATACTTGGGTTTCACCAATCCATAGCCTGGTAATACCTTATTAACTAGAGGATCGTTAATCTTTACATTCCTATCCTGATATTCATTCGTGTCTACAATGCTATCTTGATATTCGCTAGCATTTCCATTATCTACTTTCTTTATTTTCTCCTTTCCTTCGTTTTCTTCCCCCTCAGAACATGACTTTTTTTCCTGAAGTAGCTAACCTCCAATTTTCATTTGTATCGCCTAAGTCCTCTACACAATCCATTTTATTTCCAAAAATACCTCCTGGTACACCAGGAGTACCCAGCTACTTTATAGCACAGAAATCGAGACCAAGAAATTGCTTTATTACATCTTTTTATACTCCTTTTACCTAAGACTCAACCCTTACACCTTCTTCTCTCACCAATCTTTTTATCGACTTATAGGTGGCTGCTGTATTGACGCTGCTGCCATCTAGTGCAGTTATTCAAAAAAAACAAAAAAAAAACCCTCTCCAACAATGAATTTTCTCTTTTGAGAAGTTCAATCTCTCGACGCATCAAATCAGTCTCCTGAGATCGATTCGTCGTGGTGTTTTCTTCGGCATTATCCTCGGACGTTATCGGCTGACGTGCATCTGATAATGTACCGGCTTACATGGTGGAATTCCAACTATCCGAATCAACGGTCACAAGTCTGTTAAGCAATTTGGCTTCCGAACCAGACGTTTTGAGCGAAAAGACTTATAAGAATTCATTCAATTGCTGAGCGGTACACCCGTTCAAATACGCTGTCCGGTCATTTTCCATGGCACGTATCCGTATTCAATCAGGATTAGCTCAAACGATGAATTCGCTTTTCTCACGTACACAACAAAATAAAAGTGCAGTATTACGATAAATTATCAGAAGTCAAGTACGATTTAACAAAAGTTTCCAATTACGACAAATGCACAAAATTTTGCCAATTAGTTCAAGTTCAATTACGCACAAAGCACAATTTCGATCGGACGTATGAGTCACTGTAACAATATTTTCTTTAATTATGTCGATATCAGCACGCACAAAGCTTCATGGAATAAGTTCAATAGACAGAAAAGTCGGACTTTCCGAAATTGCCGTATCAACGCGATTAAGCACGAGCATAACCCTTTCTCCGAAAAGATACATCGCACGAGACAACTCATGGTCAACGTTAATGCGATCAGAATCCCACTTCTGAAAATATTATGGGAAAAATCACAGTAGGAAGGTTTTTGTCAGGATAAAAAAATAAAATGCGTCCCATCTTCTCTATATAAATTCTCGTGAGCGACTGACTTTATTCTTCGTGCGAGTTTCTTGTTTACGCGTACGAGTCTCAGCGCGTTCTTTGTCGTCGTCGAGAGCGCTAGCGCGGAGACTGTTTCGTCTTCGAATCCATCGGTTCGAAGAATCACTATTTTCCGACGAAATACACGACGTAACATAATGATGTCACATACAAAACCCACAATATGTATAAATATAATATAGTATTTCATGGTGTACCCATATCCCTATTCCGAAAAAAATAATATTTAATTTGACCGAATTTCCACTTTTGTCTATGCCACCAATAAAGGAGCGGCGCGATCGAACTTTTGTTATTGTTTATTGTTATGTGTGATTTCTCTTTTTCTATTCATTTAACCAAATTATTGATAATATATTTTATATTTGAAATTTAACAATTTTTCTGCGTAATTACTTACGTTGAAGCTGAATGATTATGTGCTTGACCTTTTTATTGCCCTAACACTCGAACGCTTATTGCAATTATTCAAGCGGATAACTGATAATTTTTGTATTAAATATGCTCGGCCATTAATTTTCTTCGTTTCCGGGGAGGTGCCGGTTGTACTCCCCGCGAAATAACGTTAACAAAATAATTTATTTAACAACGAGAATCCTCTCCACGACTTGGCTCAGGAATATCCGGTGAATGGATCGTTTACGCGATCCTAAGGAGTAGTTGATGGAAGGTAAAAAAGAATAAATTTCCTCCGGGATAATACAACGCGAAAATTAATTTATTATAAATCCGGTCCTCTATTAACCGGTGATTTTCCGTTTACAATTGATACAAAGCCGGTACGCTTCTTTGTTACCGGTGTTTACATTTCGCGTCCGGACGAACTAACCGTCGCGCTCGTGCTCGTCGTTCGCACATGCTCGCCGTTTCTCACCGAACCTTCTCGGCTACGCCGACTTTCTTTCTCCATTAATTAATTAATAATTATTCGAATCTGCTATTCGCATCGACTCGCTCCTGAGCAGAAAGAAATACCGCTAACCCTGCGAATTCGGACGATGGTCGAGGCTGGTCCTGCCGCGCTCGCTAATTCAACACCGCGACGAACAAAGGAAAAAGTCCGAACGATCTCTATTTAATTTATTAGTTAATTCACTAATGTCGCTCCGCGTTCCTCTCTCTCGTAGTCGATTTCACCCCAAAAATATACCTCGCGAACAAGATCCGCCACCCGGAGGGAACTGTTCACAGAAAGGATTTGGGAGAAATACGAAGGAAAACTTATCTAACGTCTAATCGCAAGTAACGTTGCGTACAGACTAATTAGACGAGGTTCATGCACGCGGCTTCTAACGAACCGGCCTACCGATGTTAGCCGAGTCCACCCGAAGATAGCCGAGCGCGTATTCGCTATCTTCCTCGCCCTATCGCCTCGCTTGGTGACGCTCGCTCGTACCAGGTTATGGCCTAAAGCTGATCAAGCTGATCACAGACACTTTTGAATAGCATAGCATAAGTGATTTCGACCAATCATGTAACTCTATTTGCGTATATATAGAACTACGCATAGCAGCCACCGCTACGTGATTGGTCGAAATCACTTATGCTATGCTATGCAAAAGTGCTGTGATCAGCTTCAGGCCGCGCATGTGCGTCACGGTCAAAGCATAGAAGAAGAAGAAGGAGACTCTCGCTCGCATTGCCTTCTCGCACGGCTCAGATTCTCTTCCGGTTTTTTTATAGCGATGACTTTAAAAATTGGCTCCATGGAGACATTTTTGAAGATTAAATCCACTGAGAAGAGAACGATCGACACAGGCTTTTCTCCGTGACCTTCGTGGTGGTAATTATAATTAAATTATTGAACAAGTGAAATTGAATAAAAGCTTTTAAAAATGATGAAAGTTTGTGTCGTTAGAAATTATAAAAGTGGGTGTAACTGTAAAACAAAGATAAAGGAAGAACTGAATCAGCGAAGAACTTTATTTAAAGTTCCAAAGGTATCATAACCTTTAATTAACTATTATTTGTTCTGAAATTCTTTAAATTATTTATTAAAAGAATAAATTTTTGTTTAATTATAAAATGATTAATTTTATTACTTTAAAATTTAGGGTACCCATACTTTACATGAGTGGAAATTATCCTTGACGAAGATATTATCAAGGAGGATAGGATAAATTAATTGGGATTGTGAAGGAAGGGGTACTTGTTCATGTGATCAATGCGAATGTGAAGAAGGAGATAATCCAGAAGAAGTACGTCATATTTGTTATAATGTTATGTTGTTATAAAAGAAAATGTACATTAACTAATACTCTAGTAATAACTACACTGCAGATAATTATTATGAATAACCAAACTGTTTAAAGGTATGTACACAGAAAGGATGAGAGAACACGCCTGGAATCATACGTGAAGTCGTAGCTGCTATAGTTTTAATTGGTTAAGCCTTATTATTGCTATAGAAATTATTAACAACAATGCATGACAGAAAAGAATTTGCCAGATTTGGAAAGAAAAGGATGTTGGCCAAGTGGGATACGGTAAGTAATTTTGAAAAGCATATTATTTATACAGAGAACAACGCTCATATCTTATATTTATGGTTTATTCTATATAACATATCTAATAACTATATGTTTATTTATGACATGAAACTTACATAATATTTGTTTTTTTTTTTTTTATAGGGTGAAAATCGCATTTACAAACAAGCAACTTGCACATTAAAAAATCCAACATATACTGGAAAATAAGACAGAAGTAAATTATGATGTAAAGAACATCACAGCATTGTGATAAATTCCAAGTGTTCATAATATGTTTATTTTGTTAACATTTCTACACAGAAGAATGTTATTATTCAATATTCGACTCAGCTGTAACATTTTAGTTCATTTCAAAATAAGTTAAAGCATATAATTACTTTCATATTCACTTTTAATACAATAGTCATTAGGTTCACAGATAATATTGCATACATTATAAGCGTGTAAAAATGTTCAATTATCTGTTATTTGTTCTACCATCCTTACGGTAATAAAAAGTTTAATTTGTACTTGAAAAAATATATATATATAATTATTTCGTTTAACCCTTTGCGGTATGGTGGCATCGCCTGATGCCACCTTCTTCTAAACAGTTTTTTGCGATTTTAAAATAGTTTTGCATTTGATTTAACCAATGTTTTTTCTAATTTTATAATCATGGGATAACACAAAATCAAAATTCAGGTGCAGAGATTAAAAAATTTGTGTCAATTTGTTGATATTAATAAACAAATTCTAAAAAACAACTTTTTTGTAAAAAATATTAGTTATTGTGTATACCTTTAGGCATATCCTTACAAAAATTGGGATACAGGGGTTTTCAGGATTGCTAATTACGAATCTGAACTCGGATTTGAAAAATTCAATATAGTGAATTTAACATGGCGGACAAAAAATGAAATATTACTGAATTTTGTTAAAAATTGTCTGGTTTAGGGGGCTTTTAATGGTTTAAGGGGCTTGAGCGGCTAGCGGGGCTGGACGCAATGATGCCAGAATCGAGGATCGAGGACCGAAGTACTTACCCCTACTATGACCTACCGTCGTCTCCCACTCGCATGTATGCCATTAACTTCAAAAATTCATAAAAAAAAATGAAATGTAAACGAAATTAAATAAACAATGAATGAAATTTGTTGAGAGTTGTATGCTTTATAATCCTGTGGGCATACAACAATTCTTTCGTTTTTCAACAATTATTTATATAAAAAACGAAATTAAAACTTCCCATTTCTGCGAAATTACTAGGGGAAAACATTTTCTTTTTGGCGCATAGCATTCTTTGTACTTTTCACTGGAAAAAAGGTTCTATACAATTTTTCGCTAGGACCCACGGTATGCGTGCAATGATCAATTGAATAAGTCCAGCATTTATAATAAGAAACATTTTCGCGAGCACGTTTCGACGCGAGCGGACCGATCGTCGGTTTTTTGACGCGCATCAAAGTGTTTCACGTTGTTCGTTTCGGCCCGTGGAAACGTGCTGCGATAATCGCAAACGCTGCAGCAGCCTACGTGTGTGAAGTTAGCATCTCAAGTGTCAGCATCTCACAAATAAACTGCATATAAAGTGGCATCCCTCATAGTTCTACAGTTCTTCACAAGATTTAACAATAGTTCCATCGATTTTGCTATCGAAACCGCGTTTTTAAAAAATGAGATGCTAACTTCGCAAATAGGATTTTAGCATCTCATCGGATTTCACAAATTTGAGGGTACTAGAGGTGAAATTAAGAAAGTTTTACATCCTAAACTTATTTTGTACATAGTTCTACCGTGTTAAAATAATTAGGATCGCTGATAATCGTAATAATCGAAATATCCATAGAGAAGTGAGATGCTGGGATATAATTGTCAGTTCTGAGTCGTGTGGAGATTGCGAAGGATAATTAGGGATCCCTTATATAAGTTCCGGAAGAGTTTTCAGTTTAATTCCGGAAGTTACGAGAAATTACCGTGTATTGAAATAAATAAAACCCTTCAAATTTACGATTTTGCTGCAAATATACCACCGGCGTTAGTCCGATTTTTTGCGACGGACAGACCTAACTGCCGTTAGTCTGTAATATCCATAAAAACGTGAGATGCTGTGTTATAACTAAGGTTTCTGGGCAGTAAAAAAAATTAAATAATAACTGGAAGTCCCTCACACTAATTCTGAAATAGTACTGTTCTTTGAAAGTCCCAATGTAAAGTCTGTGGACGTAAAGAAATTTATTAATTTTTTTTTAAATTTAATTTTTTTTTTTTCTATTTTTTAATTTTGTTTGTCAATTTCCCTTTTTCCATTTTTGATTATTGTAATCTTTTCATTTTCTTGTTTTTCAAACATAAAAATCGAATAAAAAATCAAATAGGCAAATTAAAACAAGTGTTTTTTTTTTTTTTTTTTTTTTAAATCAATCTGAGATCGAACATTACGAATCTTTATTCTGTCATTGCGTCTTCCTCATTTTCAACTCTTTTCATCTGTCAAAGTGTACAGAATGAGGTGTGGTTGAACTGTTTTTTTGGCGTTGACACGGTCGCGAGTTGGTCCTACATCATTATACTCATGCCAAAACATACCAGACTTTGCGAATCCCGTGTAATGTCCAGCTGACCAATGTGCGACACCTGCTAGACGGTAGATTTTGTTCTTTATGGTCACATAAGTCGCTATGGATTCTAGTGTGTGATTTAGACATTCATTCCTGTTAGTATATCGATCGTCAGTTACCACACTTGTATCGATAATTAGGTGTGGTCCATGTTCGATTTTGTCTTCGATCAGTCGTTTGCAATTTCTGCACGTTCGCTGTGTTTCGTGCCCGTCATCGACCGCTTGCTGCATAAAACCAAAACCGTGCCACAAGATTACATCGATATTGATACCGAAAAGGATATTTTGATTTTCGATTTTGTATCCACATTGACAGGTAACTTTTGTCTTATAGCTCGGTATATCGCTGAAAATATATTGCGCCAAGTGAGCTACGTTACATTCGCTATCTATCACGTGTTCCAATCCGTATCGATCGCGTCATTTTCCGTTTCACTATCCTCGATTGTCTCCGTATCAGTCTTATCGATATCGTTCTCAATTTCTTTTAAGTTGACTCCTTTTATCATATGCGTTAAGGCTTGCATCCGCATTTGAGATGGTACTGCATTTCCCTCGGTCGTGAAGCCAATCGATTCGCTTAAAGCTACAGCAAGCAATGATTCGATGTAAGACGTTACGTTCTCGAAATTATCCATTTGATAAATTTGGCAAATACAACGCATATAAAATCTGCGTGCTGCAATTACCGTCACGTTCAGGCATTTCCATCGGGCCACCATTGCGACAAAGTGGCTCACATCTAGTCTTATATATTGTAACGTTTCGCCTTCCTTACCTTTTCGAACGCTAACGTTACTTTACCGAATGATTCGGTCCTTTAGGGACTGGCAGAGGAAAGTGGAAAAATTAATAAATAATATGCGCGAAAATTAGGTAAAATTGCGTTTATTCAATGTTTCGTATTCTTCGGAACCCGCTCGTAGCTCCTAAACAGCTGATCGCGCCGTGTTTATCTTTTTTCTACGCGTCGTCGTCTTCGCCGGTCTCGTCTGACTCATACACGCAGTCACACGCCTACACACGTTCGCATACACCTATGTTCGCTCGACGATACTCGGATCCTCGTTTACCCACACAGACGCTCTCACACGCACTCTTCGACTTGCTTTGCACGCACCGATGCTTACTTTCACACACACGGACGCTTGCTCGCACAGATGCTTGCTCACACAGACTCTTGTTCACACAGATTCTCTCACACACACTCTTCGACTTGCTTTGCACGCACCGATGCTTACTTTCACACACACGGACGCTTGCTCGCACAGATGCTTGCTCACACAGACTCTTGTTCACACAGATTCTCTCACACACACTCTTAATATACTGCTTATGCCTAATGGTACGCAAAGGTAATAAAAATAAAGTGATACACCTTACTTTAGGCGACGTTGTGTATGGTATAGCTTCGTATGCCGTAGCACTGTGTCTGTGATCGGCTTTCCCCGCTCACCCTCCGTTTGTTGTCGATCCCTGCTTCGCCGCTTCTCGACACTCGCGAAAGCACTTTTTCAACCCGTGATTTGAAGAGCGTTTTACGTACTTTGAAAATGCCGATTATGCACGAAATTATAACTTTCACGAACTGTGATCTTTAAGAGAAACTCGGAATGCACTATCTTCCCTTGCGTGGGCTTGTTATTTAAATGCTTGTCCCCACCGCTCTTACTTGCGCGCGATCGAATTTCTATTGTCTATTACGATCCCCTCTTTTAATTATTACCTGCGGTTATTGTCCTCGCGGCTGGCCCTGAACTCGTTGGCCATCAAATTCCTATCTCGCCGAATTCCGATCTATTTCGCGTATCTTCCTACCTTGTCTTTCTTCAACGTTTTTTCTATGTTTTCGCGCTCGCGTGCCAATCTCGCGGTGCGTTTACCTTATAACTTCTATTTTTAGACTATTCGCGCATTCCTTCGTTCGTGCGATTATGATTGCTATGTGGTTTTACTTATTATTTATTGTATTCTAGTCATCGATTCAGCTATACCGTATCAATATGTTGCCGGAACTTCAGAAAATCCTCGCGCAGCACAATCGTAACATTTTTGCAGATATTCTTGCAAATCGTTGCATTTGCCAAATTCTTGAGCAACGGCATTAACCAAGGCTCGCCCGAAATCACATACGACAATAGGCGGCCGGGGCACACTTTTAGTAAGAATGAATTTCAAAAAGTGCGCAATTATAAAAGATCGTTGATCAGCAGACACCATTTGAAATACGGGAACACTGCCCTCTTTTGTAACCAACATACATTGATAAAGAAACACGTGAGGATCATGCGTATTTAGTCGTTTCGCGACTCCTCCAGTTGCGTCAATCGTTAGAATGCAATCTGGATTGTGTCTGCACCGTGCAGTATAAATCTGCTGCTGTTCGGGCAACCAATAGATACAATAGAAGGTCAGTAAGCTTATACTGTGTATGGAACCCGCGAATTTGCCATTCTTTGCTTCGTTCAACAAGTTAAAGGGCGGATTTGCTAACTCCAACCCGTGCAATTTTATTAATTCTTGCTCTTTTGCTTTTCGAAGCGTGGCTGCATGTGGCACGATAGGGAGATTTTTACCCCCGAATTTTTTCATTTGTTGAGCCGCCTCGCGTTGAAAAGTGACAGCATCTTTTCTTTGCTCTATTAATTGTTTGGCCACTTTTTCACGGCGTTTGCCTCTTAATTGTCTTTTTTTCTTGCCTTCGTGCAGAGCAGGACGAATGTTTTCAATATTGCATAAAAATATGACGTCAACATCCTTTTCTGGAACTTTTGGCAAACAACCGGTTATTTTTGCTTTGCACTCGGCGGAGTATCCAACAAATTTCGTATAGCATGCTGCAGTAGCCGATGGAGTTACCAAATCATTTTTGAACGAAAAGACGCAGTCAATTGATCCATGCTGATGACATATTCGTTCCGCAATGATGTCACTCCACCCTTCTTGAAGCTTCCAGTATGTACGGCCACCGGAAATTTTTTTTTTGGGGTACATTTCTGACCACTTGTCAGCTGACAAAACTAATTTTATTTGCCTGGAAAAGAAACTTCCCGACGGAGACGTATCCGTATCGGTTACTAGAACTGCGCTTAAATTGCTTGTATCGGCATTATCCAGATTTCCTGGTTCTATTTCGCAATTCTTAACTATCATTGTTCGGAATCCGTTACGATCCTCATTGACGATAGTATATACATGACGCGGCTGAATATGCGATCCACGTAGTGCCATACGATTGGCAACACGTATGTATATCGAATTTGTCGGTGGTAAAACTTTGCCATAATCATCGATAGTTCTACAATCTTGCTGTAGCAAAATCTCCTGCAATATATCCTTGTTGTAAGGCATATTTAGAACAAGGTAAGAATAATGACCTCGATAAAACTAAGAAATGTAAGGTCCGTCAGGTATGACCTTGGTCGAAAGGTCCCCTAATCCCCTAATTGATTCCCCTAATCGACAAAAGACTGCCGTCGCTCGGAATACTGCGGCTAGGCCGCGCGCCGGCATAGCCACGCGCCGTCGAAACACGCGAGCGACAAGATTTCCATGAACTTTCTAGCTGGACGAATTTTTCATAGGAAAAACAATGTTGGCTTTTGGGAGGAAGAAGTGGGGTGATCGAGGCGCGTGGAGACTCGGCATTTCGTTACGAGCTTTCGTAGTCAGCATTTCGAGCGTTACGATTATATTTTTGAGTTAACCGTGCCAAAGCCATACTATACCTACGTTTTATACCTTTTAATAATTTTTAATAAACAATGTTTATTAAATAAACTTAATTAATAAACAAATTATTAAACAAATTTAATAATTTAATAAACTGACCTTCTATTGTATCTATTGGTTGCCCGAACAGCAGCAGATTTATACTGCACGGTGCAGACACAATCCAGATTGCATTCTAACGATTGACGCAACTGGAGGAGTCGCGAAACGACTAAATACGCATGATCCTCACGTGTTTCTTTATCAATGTATGTTGGTTACAAAAGAGGGCAGTGTTCCCGTATTTCAAATGGTGTCTGCTGATCAACGATCTTTTATAATTGCGCACTTTTTGAAATTCATTCTTACTAAAAGTGTGCCCCGGCCGCCTATTGTCGTATGTGATTTCGGGCGAGCCTTGGTTAATGCCGTTGCTCAAGAATTTGGCAAATGCAACGATTTGCAAGAATATCTGCAAAAATGTTACGATTGTGCTGCGCGAGGATTTTCTGAAGTTCCGGCAACATATATAAGACTAGATGTGAGCCACTTTGTCGCAATGGTGGCCCGATGGAAATGCCTGAACGTGACGGTAATTGCAGCACGCAGATTTTATATGCGTTGTATTTGCCAAATTTATCAAATGGATAATTTCGAGAACGTAACGTCTTACATCGAATCATTGCTTGCTGTAGCTTTAAGCGAATCGATTGGCTTCACGACCGAGGGAAATGCAGTACCATCTCAAATGCGGATGCAAGCCTTAACGCATATGATAAAAGGAGTCAACTTAAAAGAAATTGAGAACGATATCGATAAGACTGATACGGAGACAATCGAGGATAGTGAAACGGAAAATGACGCGATCGATACGGATTGGAACACGTGATAGATAGCGAATGTAACGTAGCTCACTTGGCGCAATATATTTTCAGCGATATACCGAGCTATAAGACAAAAGTTACCTGTCAATGTGGATACAAAATCGAAAATCAAAATATCCTTTTCGGTATCAATATCGATGTAATCTTGTGGCACGGTTTTGGTTTTATGCAGCAAGCGGTCGATGACGGGCACGAAACACAGCGAACGTGCAGAAATTGCAAACGACTGATCGAAGACAAAATCGAACATGGACCACACCTAATTATCGATACAAGTGTGGTAACTGACGATCGATATACTAACAGGAATGAATGTCTAAATCACACACTAGAATCCATAGCGACTTATGTGACCATAAAGAACAAAATCTACCGTCTAGCAGGTGTCGCACATTGGTCAGCTGGACATTACACGGGATTCGCAAAGTCTGGTATGTTTTGGCATGAGTATAATGATGTAGGACCAACTCGCGACCGTGTCAACGCCAAAAAAACAGTTCAACCACACCTCATTCTGTACACTTTGACAGATGAAAAGAGTTGAAAATGAGGAAGACGCAATGACAGAATAAAGATTCGTAATGTTCGATCTCAGATTGATTTAAAAAAAAAAAAAAAAAAAAACACTTGTTTTAATTTGCCTATTTGATTTTTTATTCGATTTTTATGTTTGAAAAACAAGAAAATGAAAAGATTACAATAATCAAAAATGGAAAAAGGGAAATTGACAAACAAAATTAAAAAATAGAAAAATTTTATTTGTGAGATGCTGACACTTGAGATGCTAACTTCACACACGTCAGCAGCCTCTGGAAAAACGGACGACATGGTTGTCTCGCGCAAATTGATGGCTCGCCTTGTTTCGCCTCAATGTCGCAAAACGTTTCGCTCCGTGGAGATGGCTAGCCTGAGACAACCGTTTCGCGAGGATCCCTCGTTGCACAAGTGAATTTCGCGCGGTGGAATCCTCGCTTTTCGCTTTGTTCGTTTCGGTCCATTGAAACGCAGACGTGTTGCGAGGTTAAACATGAATCAGGAAGATTGTATCCGCCTGATTCAGGAATATCAGGGTTATCGGTTTCTGTGGGATGCGAAGGACAAAAAGTACCACAATCGAAACAAGAGGGAGGACGCGTGGAGGAAAATAAGCATAAAAAAGGAGTAAACGGTTAGTACACTCAAAACAAAAATTAAAACTTTATTGGGATCTCACAGGAGTGAAAAATCGAGGGTAAAGAAGAGCAGAGTCTCTGGATCAGGTATGCAGGTTGTTTTTTTAATAAAAACTCTGCCAATAAACACATTCTTTTATTTATTAATTAATAATGTAATGTACAAAAAACAATTTTAATAAATTCGTAATTTTGCTGCAGGTAGTAACGATTTGTACAAATCGAAATGGTTTGCCTATAAGTACTTTGATTGTTTATCTGGTAAAGACAACCCATGGGAAAACCTGAACACAGAAACTGAAGTAAGTAATTAATTTATTCTTATTACTAGATTGCGGATATGTATGCAAATGCATATTTTTCTTATTACGTATGGTTTTTAAATTTTACATATAAGACTAATCATTGAATATGTTACATATATCCTTTATATTTTACATATCTGTATTCAGTTATCAGTTCTCTCTGCAATATTTGATGAATCATGAATTAGAATTCATATGCATTTGCATAAATATCCGCAGTCTACTTATTCCCTAATAATTGTTCTGCCACGGCAACGGGTCATTCAAAACAAAATGGTTAGCCAAATGCAAACGAATGTTTTGGTGGCGTTCGAATGTTCTTCGTGGAATATTACGAATAGGCATTAACGATGTCATCGGCTGGTCATTTCGCCATATGCCATTTATAATTTCTCCGTCGCTTTCAGAGTTGAAAGTGCCGGGTGGTGTATAAATTTCGCGTGAATAGTGTTTGCGTAAAAAGTTGTGTAAATATATACTTGTCAATGTAACTTTTATTGCTATTTCTGGTTGTAATAACATAGGTTTCCTCAAAACACGAAAGAATGAACTCAATATCCCAAAATTTTTAACAAAAAAATTAGAAACCGACTTCGAAAAAAGCGCTAAAAAGAGTGAAATAATTTTTTATGTATACCGACAATATTCGATTTCATCGTTATCATACTCAGAATATTGCAACTTTTTCGGCGGCGACACAAAATATTCCAACACGGTCATTTTGCAGTAACAATTTAAACATAACAACAATTGAAGATGTGTCGCATAACGTTAGAGAGTGGGTAATATTTGCGAAAGGGTCGAAAAGGTTTGGTTCCGATAAGTGAAGTCGTTGAGGAGATATAGAGGAATAAACAAATTATTTTGCAACAATTAATAAATTTTTTATATAATTAATATCTGCTAATTATTTCTAAGAAGATAGTAATAGTTTCTTTCATTACAATAAATCAATCCCATTCAAAAAGAAATTGCGATAAATCTGAATAAAGCACTAATTTTGCAATAACTTTGTTAATAATAAACATTTCAGAAAAATTTTTTAAACGGGACCAATGGGAGACCTAAACCTAGCAACTTGAAGTGGTTTCATTTCGATTGGTCAATCCGTCGCTGAGTTATGGCCGGACAAACAAGAATAAAGCACTAATTTTGCAATAACTTTGTTAATAATAAACATTTCGGAAAAATTTTTTAAACGGGACCAATGGGAGACCTAAACCTAGCAACTTGAAGTGGTTTCATTTCGATTGGTCAATCCGTCGCTGAGTTATGGCCGGACAAACAAGAATAAAGCACTAATTTTGCAATAACTTTGTTAATAATAAACATTTCGGAAAAATTTTTTAAACGGGACCAATGGGAGACCTAAACCTAGCAACTTGAAGTGGTTTCATTTCGATTGGTCAATCCGTCGCTGAGTTATGGCCGGACAAACAAGAATAAAGCAGTAATTTTGCAATAACTTTGTTAATAATAAACATTTCGGAAAAATTTTTTAAACGGGACCAATGGGAGACCTAAACCTAGCAACTTGAAGTGGTTTCATTTCGATTGGTCAATCCGTCGCTGAGTTATGGCCGGACAAACAAGAATAAAGCACTAATTTTGCAATAACTTTGTTAATAATAAACATTTCGCAAAAATTTATTAAACGGGACCAATGAGAGACCTAAACCTAGCAACTTGAAGTGGTTTCATTTCGATTGGTCAATCCGTCGCGGAGTTATGGCCGGACAAACAAGAATAAAGCACTAATTTTGCAATAACTTTGTTAATAATAAACATTTCGGAAAAATTTTTTAAACGGGACCAATGGGAGACCTAAACCTAGCAACTTGAAGTGGTTTCATTTCGATTGGTCAATCCGTCGCTGAGTTATGGCCGGACAAACAAGAATAAAGCACTAATTTTGCAATAACTTTGTTAATAATAAACATTTCGGAAAAATTTTTTAAACGGGACCAATGGGAGACCTAAACCTAGCAACTTGAAGTGGTTTCATTTCGATTGGTCAATCCGTCGCTGAGTTATGGCCGGACAAACAAGAATAAAGCAGTAATTTTGCAATAACTTTGTTAATAATAAACATTTCGGAAAAATTTTTTAAACGGGACCAATGGGAGACCTAAACCTAGCAACTTGAAGTGGTTTCATTTCGATTGGTCAATCCGTCGCTGAGTTATGGCCGGACAAACAAGAATAAAGCACTAATTTTGCAATAACTTTGTTAATAATAAACATTTCGGAAAAATTTTTTAAACGGGACCAATGGGAGACCTAAACCTAGCAACTTGAAGTGGTTTCATTTCGATTGGTCAATCCGTCGCTGAGTTATGGCCGGACAAACAAGAATAAAGCAGTAATTTTGCAATAACTTTGTTAATAATAAACATTTCGGAAAAATTTTTTAAACGGGACCAATGGGAGACCTAAACCTAGCAACTTGAAGTGGTTTCATTTCGATTGGTCAATCCGTCGCTGAGTTATGGCCGGACAAACAAGAATAAAGCACTAATTTTGCAATAACTTTGTTAATAATAAACATTTCGGAAAAATTTCTTAAACGGGACCAATGGGAGACCTGAACCTAGCAACTGGAAGTGGTTTCATTTCGATTGGTCAACCGGTTGCGGAGTTATGGCCGGACAAACAAAAAAAAAAAAATAAAAAAAAAAAAGCAAGATCGCCCACTGTCGAATAGAGTAACCTCCTCCTTTTCGAAGTCGGTTAAAAATTGGCGATGATAATTGATGATGCACTATTGATTGTATTTTTATGCAGTCCTCACGGGAATTTATTTCTCTATTATTTTCAATTAGATAAGCGCAATTTTGTATTCGTTTTATTAAATTTGTTACTTGTCTATAAAAATAAACATCGCAAGGTTGAACAAGTGTAGTACATTTTGGAGGAATCACTTTAATTGTGCAAGTAGGTGATTTCGCGTCATCCTGAAAGATTTCGTCATATAATTCAGGCTTTGTTTGTCCTCCCCAAGAGTCAATAATAAACAGTAACAGTCACTTCATTAATAGAAAAAATTATGTATGATTAAAGTCTTCATATTAGTATGTCATTAATTTTATTTCACAGTTTTTATAATTTTTTAAAGAATTGGAAAAAAAAAAGTCTCCACAAGCAGGGATCGAACACGGACCGCACACACCGCAAGCGAGTTCGCTACAACTCGGCCACTTCGCTGTTCTTAGATAGTGTTCAAAGTGACCGGTATACGTCCTACACGTAAAACTTTAAAGCCATTTTTCTCGAAAGTTTATGGCTAGTGTGCGCTCTTTCTTTGCAAATCGAATAGTCTAAAGGTATACTACAAACCTGCAAAGTTTCATCCCGAAGTCAATTTCCGAGGCCGTAATGTCTGCTTGTCAGTGCTCAGGGGTTGCTACCTTAGGATGAGGTAATCGTAGACGCGCCCAGAGACTCAATGCTCTGGGGTTGCTAGCTTAGGATGATTGGACCTACAGGTTATTATGTTGACGTAGACGTGTCCATTGATCGACGGATCTCGAGCGGCAAAGATTCGTCGATGGTGGGTTTAATCCGTTTTAGATAATGTAAAAGAAGGAGGAATTCCGAAATGAATATTATAATTTGAAAAGTAACAATAATTAAATATATTTTGAATATTAAGATATGTGATTACAATAGTTATTATAATAAAGGAGAAAATTCTTTGGTAAACGAAAAGATTACAGCCAACCGGCTTCTATTCTTTCCACGAGGTTATAGCCAATAGGCTTCTACCCGAATAAGTCGAATCGCGGTTATAACCAACAGGCTTTTACCCGATCTACGTTATATCTCTAGATTACGCGTAAGTGAGCGCGGGGACGTTCAATGAGAGTACCTCGCTAAGGAATGCCTAACAACTACCCAGGGCTGCGTTCGAAAACACCACCCGTGTGGAATTTGTCACACGCAAGTCGTTCGAAAACGCTTCGTGGCACACCGTGTGTAAATCGACGACCGTTCGAAAACCCCACACGGTGGCGCAGTTGTGTGACTTTTCTCCACTTCCTTTTCAGCCGTGTGGTTTCGTGGGGAAGCCGAGTGGAACGCGAAAACATAAAACGTGCGAAAATACCACAGAACTGTGGCGGCCTCGACACTAGGATTTCTGATCTCTTGTCAAAAAATCGATCTCGTGAATCGATTCGAATCGTCATGCTCGAAATCAATCTGATCAAAAATCGATCTTTTCGTATGAACTGGGATGGCTTGCACCTATTGTCTGAACATTAATTCGTTCAGGTAAACTTAAGACTTAGATGATGTTTGGTTAAGTCACACATAAAGGAATCACCACAAGATTGTGATAATTGTGTTCTAAAAACACTATTTGCTAATTCAAGTAATATTAGAATGTGATTAACTCATATTTAGAAACGTATACAAGATTAGTATAAATGTAATGTTTCTTTTATTCTTAAAGTTCGATCTCACGGGCTAGCTTTTTTAAGTTACCAAACTCAGAGAAGGATTGTAAAGATATTTCTTTGTAATCGGTATTAATAAATACTGCGATATTTATATAAAGGTCTTTTTTATTGTATCCTAGAAATATTTCAATATTACATCCTTATTCCATGTTGTTCCATATCCTCACTTGACCGTACTAATAAACACAAAGCGTTGCTCATATAAAGGTTGTTTTATTGAATCGTAAAAATATGTCAATATTGATTAGTTACATCTTGTATACATATTCACAAAAACCAGCTTCGCTGTAAAAAAGTTAGGCCAAGTATATGCTTCAGTATGATAGGAGAGAATAGAATATGTACCCATACCAAAGCAATTCAAATCACTTAATGTTGCCGAGCTCCTTTTCGATTGAATATTATTTATAACTTATCGTGCACAAGTTACATGTAACGATACTAAGTTATAAAAGTTAAGAAAATTAGTACGAACCAGCCGTAGGGGTGCGCGGGCCCCCCGATCGAAACAGCTTTGCACACACATACATACATACATTTAGATCTTGTTATGAAACGTAAAGATCCAAAAGGATTTTTGGATATCTCGAATAGTTTCGGAGATAATCGTCCGTTACACTTTTTGCTCGATCGAGAGCATAAGGAACTCCCTGCGGTCGTGCCTAAAAATACTAGACAAGAGAAATTCATTTCTCATTTGCAATGTAGAGTGGGTTGGAAGGTATAAAATAGTACTCAAGTAAGTATGAGTTAATTTACAAGCGTAACTAAATAATTGCGTTTTGTTCCGGCCGCCGCATCGTTAGCGACGTTTTCTTCAAAGATTAGATTATCGGGCACAGCCTGTTGCCCTTCATCGATAAAGTCGTCGATATCATCATCTACGCTATCGAGACATATATTGTGTAGCACACAACATGCTATTATGGTAAAAGGAATGAGGTCATCTCTATTCATATCCAAGAACCTCAGTCGTCTCCATCGAACCTTCAGTAGAGCAAATAACCGTTCAATTACCTGTCTCATTTTAGATAAGGTCTGATTGAATCGTTGCTGACGAGGTGTCAAATGTCCTAAGTTTCGGAAAGGTGGAATGCACCAGGTCAGAAGAGGATATGCTTTATCTGCGATGATGTATTCTTGATCAGGACAAAAAGCTGGTCTATTTTCTCGGACTGCATGCCATAGATACGAATTTCTACAAATTTGCAGATCACCGACAGAGCCTGCGAAACCGGCATAACAATCTGTAAACTTCAGCTGGGAATCCGAAACAGCTTGAAGAGTAATGCTGAACCTCTTTTTTCTGTTAATGTAATATTGTTTATTTTCCTACATAGACCAAACAATATTTATTTAGTTAACAGAAATAATGTTATCACTATCATTGATGCATTATCGTTTCACTTACTGTAGGACCTTTGACTTCAATATCGGTGCTGTCAATTGCACCTATACCGTCAGGCAAACCACCAATTTCTCGAAACTTTTCTTTTGTCGTCTGAAGCATGTTCCCCGAGGGCCAAACAATGATGTCACCAGCAATGGTGATTAGAGCTATGATGACACAGAGGAAACAGTTGCTTAACGAAGATTTGCCCATACCAAAACGATCAGCAACAGACCTGCAAAAATAAAAAGATTATTGATAGGTTCATTAGCTGATCAATTTTTGCATACTGCGACAATTAATAACAAAGAAGACATCTTCCTGACCGGTATGAATCAGGCGTAGCCAGTAGCCATAGAACTGACAATAGTTGGGTTCTCGCAGGCACCATACGTCGACCCGTGTCATTCATCACAAATATTTCTGGACTCAAACGTACTTCCAAACTTTCAAAAGTAGTTGGAGTCATCCGAAAATGCTCGCGAAATACTTTGGTGTTCATCATGGGTACTATATTCGACACGTAACCTTCCACACGTGGTAATTTTCGTCGAGGGCCTCGTTGTCGTACTTGCATTTCGCATGATATGGGATCAAAGTCGGCATCACTTTCGCTGCTGCTTGTAGTCCAGTCGGAATATACATAAAAATGACCAAGTTCTAAACAAATACACCAGAGCATCGTCGATTTATTTATAGATACTTTGACCCTCCCGGAACATAACTTGAAGTTTTCTACAAAATCTTAGTCTTATAAATGATTTTACAACGAATCATTTTTTACCTACGAATAGGTAAGGGTGAGATAAAAAAACGATGCTTTATGCGGAATGTTGTGCTTTACAACAATTATATTATAAATATTTTTACAAAAGTGAAAAAGATGCTATAAAGTCATTTATAGGACCAACCATGTTAAAAATAAAGTGAAAGAATAGTTAAAGGGCCAACCATCTGATAAAAATGATTTTTAAGGGCATTCTCGAGTTCGCTAGAAAAAAATATGTAAAAACAAAAAAAATTCAACGCTCTACGACCATTTATAAGGAAGTTATAGAAATTGTTAACCAAGTCGTCGAGGGGAGCTGCGTGCCGGTCAGCCGCGCCGGAGTCGCTGTTCGGTGATACACGCGCGGGAGAAGATTCTCCGCAATGAGATGAACGTTCGAATCATATGGGATGTTGTGCCTAGAAGTATTGAGAGGGCTCTCCAACTGGAATTACGCGAAAATATTGATTAGAACAATAGTTATTCAAAGAAACGTAAAAGTATCCATATCTCGGTTAATAATGAAGATATTGAGACTACTTTTCTTTTAAATTACGCGTCTCGCGGAGATATATAATAATCCCGGAGAATATTTCAACTAGCACCATAATGTAAGGAGTTATTCCTTTTTGTTTATAAGCCAAAATTTTAAATCGTCCAAAATCGGAAGTTTCTTTTAAAAAATTTGATTTTTTTTATTAAATCCTAAAACTACATGTTGTCAAGAACCACCTTGATTTTTTTCAACCTTGTAACCCTTCCTCGGAGTTGGCAATCGGCACGTACTTTTTTCGCAGAGATCGGGGCTTGTCGCTAAACTTTATAACATAGATCGATATATGTCACGTATATCTCTAGAGCGTTTATTTTCCTACATGATGTATGAATTTCAGGACAATATGTTGATAAATGACTGATAGAGTACGCAAATAGCAAAAGCAAATTTGAATTGTTCAATAGCAATTCACCGGTAAACTAACAATGTTACGTGATTTTTTCATAGGACTTATTTTGCAGAGATCGTTATGACGCAAAACTTTTGTACGAAGCATTTTTTGATAAATCTCATACTGCACAAACAAACGTGAAAAAACGTGATATTTTTTTTTCAATATTTTTTTATTGCTAAAACGCAACTAAGATTTTGTAGAAAACTTCAAGTTATGTTCCGAGAGGGTCAAAGTATCTATAAATAAATCGGCGATGCTCTGGTGTATTTGTTTAGAACTTGGTCATTTTTATGTATATTCCGACTGGACTATTGTGTCTGCCATAACCTCTTCCAATAAATGATCAGAGGCGACTAAAGCCATTGCCAGTAGACATTTTCGACGATCAATCTCACTTGAATCAATCATTTATCTGAAATTTTCCAAGTTTTTATTTAGTTTCACTTGATATTTATTTCTTTTTTCGTTATTTGAATTTTAATACTGACAACGATTTTATTTCATCACATACCTACGATACTTTTGAAAATCTTGTTCTTCTATACGTTGGCCGTTCCAAGAGTTCTGAAATTGAGATCACTGACCGACAAAATGTTGCATCGCCTTTCTAAATTACGTACCACACGGTAAAAACGAAAAAAAAAAACTTTTACGGATAATCACGTACCACTCGGCATCGATCGAAAACTTTTCCCCATACCCAGCTCACCGACCCCACCGAGCCTGTCACACGAACTCACTCCCTATAGTGGTCGTGTGGAGTTTTCGAACGCAGCCCTGAGTTGTATGGTAAGAGATATCTGGAACGATCTCTCGATGAAGTCTCGAACTCTTCCGGACTGAACTCCGAATATGCTCGATCCTCGCGCCCTTATATGTTCTAAAAAGGCCTAAAACACTAGCGGAGGATAAAGTCCCCCTTTCTTAGATAAGTAGACGAGCGGCGCCGAGGCGTACGAGAGAACGTTCCTAGTTTCAAAGGGAGCTAACCAAGGAAAGAATATTTTAAAATCATGCGAATAAGATTCGGATGTAACATATACATAAGCAACTGTCAAATCGAGGGGTTGAAGATATCGTAATCTCTCCAAAATTTAATCTTAATCGGAGATATATGGATAGAAATAACGAAATTCCAAAGATATCAAATGCGGACCTAAATATTGATAAAATATCATTCCTATTTTAGTGCTAGCTTTTCTTCTTTCTATTATTTCTGTTGGCAGCTCGCTATGATCGCCTCTATTTTCTTATAAATATTTTAATTTTTGAAATAGCCGCTATTTGTTAACCGGAGGTCGAATCGAATTGAAATTGCCAGTGTATCCTTCTTGGGTGCAATCAAATTTTTTATATAAATTTCAGCTTTATCCGTTCAGCCGTTTAGGCACTGCAATGGATATACATTTTTATTTGTCCGCCATGTTTCATTGCTTTAATAACAAAATTTGAAAAAATTCAAATTATTAGTTGTCACTATTTTACATATTTTGGCCAAGTTTGAATTGTTTCGCTCTTACAACCGATCTTTTATGAATTTTTGAAATGCCCATCATTTTCAACCCGCAAGTCAGATCGAATCGAAATTGTTAGTGGATCCTCGTCGGATGTAACCGGATTTTTCTTGTAAATTTCACTTCGATTCGTTCAGCTGTTTAAACGCTACAGTGGATACACACATACATACATACACACACACACACATACATACATTAAGATCTTGTTACGAAACGTAAAGATCCAAAAGGGTTTTTGGATATTTCGAATAGTTTGGGAGATAATCGTCTGTTACACTTTTTGCTCGATCGAGAGCATAAGGAACTCCCTACGGTCGTGCCTAAAAAGCACAACGCTAAAAAAATGTTTATAGTTATCGTATTCGGTGCCTGAATTAATGGGTGCTTGCAAGACGATATGCTTTCCATCCATAGCCCCGATGACGCGAAGAAAAATTCCATTTACTTTCGAATTCGGCGGCAATCTGAAGCCACTCTTCTGTAGTAGAGGGTGCCTTTAACAATAATTAACAAAATGAGCGTGTATTTATACTACAGATTAGAGAAGTGAAACTTCTACGCAAAATACACATTCACGCTAAGAAAAAGGTTATGAAATTGGTCAGATGTGTTCAAAATAATTTCCAATAGGTATATACAGGGTGTCTCAGTATTAATGGCGTTTGAAATATCTCTTAAACGGTAGGTGATAGGACAAAATTGCAGAGGAAGGATTAACTCTACTTTTTATGTAGAATGTTACTATAAAAAAAAAAATTGTTATGTCCATTTTTTCAAGGTCATTCCAAAGTCATTTCGTGTTTTTTAAATGGAATTCTATGTTATTGTTTCGGTATTATGAAAGTTCATAAAAAAACAAGTTCAATACATGTCCTTCATATGACCTTGAGATAAACCAAAAGCGCAAAAACAACGAAGTTCGAAAAAAACAGAATAGGTATCTTTTACTTTGTTACCTTTGTGCAACACATTTCAATACTCTAGCCTACTACGAAATGACAGGTTGAACGCATGAATAACTGTTTCTAAACAATGAATGTCACTTTCAAGTCACTACATAAGATAGCGACTTTCAAAATCGTTTATTCGTCGTTACTTGTCGATAGACTATCGTTCGAGTATTAGCACGTGTGATTATTGAGTGAAGTTTATTATTAGAAAAATGATGTCTGCAAGTGAATGTGTCGACGCGATCATAATTTTAGGACGATGTAATGAAAACATTTATGTTGCTGCAAGATTGTATGCTGAAACATATCCAGATAGGTACGCGCCCTCGGCCAGGACAATCGAACGAATGGTATTAAGAGCACGTGAAACTCGATCTTTCCACAGGACACCACGCCGACAGACACCACCAACGACGAGGGAAGACATGAAAATAAGGATTGTCAATGCATGTGCCGCTATACCAAAAGAAACGATTGCACTTGCGTTGAACCGGTTATTTCGTAGTAGGCTAGAGCATTGCATAACTGCTGCAGGTGGACAATTTGAACATCAATTGTGAAGAACAAAGGTAACAAAGTAAAAGTTACCTATTCTGTTTGGTTTTCGAACTTCGTTGATTTGCGCTTTTGGTTTATCTCAAGGTCATATGAAGGACATGTATTGAACTTGTTTTTTTATGCACTTTCATAATACCGAAACAATAACATAGAATTCCATTTAAAAAACACGAAATGACCTTGGAATGACCTTGAAAAAATGGACATAACAATTTTTTTTTTTATAGAAACATTCTACATAAAAAGTAGAGTTAATCCTTCCTCTGCAATTTTGTCCTATCACCTACCGTTTAAGAGATCTATTCTCTTCACTTTCGCTGCTCTAACTGTAAATATTTTTCCTTTTCCTTGACTCTCGACCCTCATTTATTTTTAAATAGTTATCATTTTTTTTTTCACCAATATCAGTCACGTAGTCATCGTCTTCTTCACTCAAATAATGTATTTTTTTTGGTTTTCCTTTTTTTAACTTTCTTATCTTGTCCTTTATCTTTGGTTTCTTTTGTTTTCTTAAGATTTCCTTTCTCTTTGGTAGTTCCAGTCTTGTTTCTCTTGTCTAACTTATTTTTTATTTGTTTTTTCTTCCTTTCAGCAATATTCCTCTTCTTTTCTATTTTTTCTCTTGAATTTAGAATAATTGCAGATTGTTTAGCTCTCTTAGCCATGGCCAAAGGAATTTGTGGTATTGGTGATGCTTGGACCAGAATTTTTGAAGGTGTTTCTTTTTCTTCTATGTTATCTAAAAACTGTGTAAGTGTATTATCACCAATATCAGCAATTTTAATATTCTTTAAAACCTCAGGATCGATTAAGAGACTAAGAGATTCTTTTTTGAATGGAGTCGATAACAGATTTGGCGGTGTTTTATTTAGGTCATTTCCAGTAATATTTTCTTTTTCATCAATAAGTTCTTGTTGATAATCCACCGATGAAGAAGTCTGAGGTAGGGGTGTTGGTGTTCTTCGTTCGACTTCAATAGGCTCACGGGATTCAACATTTTCTCTTTCATTGACGAGATCTGGTCGGCGATCCAACGAAGTAGACGTCTGAGACAGGGTTGTTGATGTTTGTCGTTCAACTTCATCAGGTTCACGAGGTTCGCCAGAATTTTGTCTGCCTAGTCCAATATCTGATATTACGAATGCAGTATCTGGCAAAGCATTTGAATTAAGTGGATAAATTTCACTTCTTTTAAAGCCACCAAGAGCATTTGCAGGTGTAGCAGCGCGAATCCATACATTACGTATAAGCGTTCCAGCATTATAACGACTGATCTTTTTATTTGGATGCGTGCGCATGAACTGATTAGTTTCCTGGTTGAAATAAGTTTTCAATGGTCCAAATACCGATATATCTAATGGCTGTAGAGCTGCAGTTGTGTGACTCGGTAAACACAATAAAATTATATCGTTATCAGAAGCAGCTTGCAGCATGTCTGGTGCAGATGAATGTGATGCGTGCCCGTCTAAAATAAGCAGAACTTTACCCTGTGGCTTGAGAGGTATGAAGTGTTCTGTTAGCCATTTATAGAAAAGCTCAGTATTTATATATGCAGACTTTTTATTCATATATGCTTTTGAGCCCAGTGGAAGTCCATTCTCAAATTCCGGTTTTTTATTCACGCCTTTTATTATGATGACTGGCGGAATGAAATCACCAATTGCATTACAACAGGCAACGACTGTCATTGTTTCGCCTTTCTCCGCAGATGTTACTAAATTGACGATCTTTGCACCTTTTTTTGCTACAACTTTCCCAGGAATATTCTTCAGCTGGACACCAGATTTGTCCATATTATATACTCTTTCAGGTTTATCCAAAATGTCATTATCGGTCATGACTTTGGTCAAAAGTTCATAAAAGTTATTCACTTCTTCTCTACTAAGAACTTTAGCTCTGGCCACAGATAAACCTTCAGCTTGTCTGACAAACAACTCTGGATGTCGCTCCATAAAACTTCAGAACCATGCATTTCCAGCCATTTGGCTTTCATGGTCAAAATTATGTTTTAGCTTAAAATAAATACGTAAGTGAAACAAACCATTGGAAAATAGATAGCAATAAATTTAATTCATGCAAAATCGTACATTCACCTACTTACCCAATGTCAACTGTGTTTTGTTTTTAGCATCATAACGCCTTCGTAATGTTCTGGATGGAATCCCAAATTGTCGAGATATTTCGTTGATCTTCATTGTAAAACACTAAAATAATATCTTACGATGTTATTTAATAAACAATTAAATATTTATTTATGTTACATGTACACGATCACACGTGCAGTAGTTGACGCGAAATAACAGTAATAACAACGATTCTTGTGAAGGTACGTTTTGCTCGTGACGCTCTAGGCAAAGACTCTCTCTCGACTGACCGTTCGTCGGTCAAAAACTATTGTCCTCATCTCTCAGTGTTGTGACGTCAGGGCCCTTGTCCTTTCCTCACGCTCTTTATGCGTTTCTAGCGCGGCCTGACGTCAGAGATAATCCTGCGACAACGACCCTTCGTGCACGTGGCCGCTTTCTTAGCGCTCGTCGTCACGCGCTTTCTTACATTCGGCCATCCTGCAATTGAGTCTGTCCCCAGACTATTTCTAAAACATCAAAACATCGTTATTCAACACATCCTACACAATGTGATATAAAAATAAATGGATAACTGAAAACAACTTATCCTTGCGCTCCGTTTTGGAATTGAGCATTTGAAACTAAATGCTCTTGCTTTCTCCTTTTTTTTGTTATGCCGTCCGATCGTTAACCATATGCTAGCACTTAGTGACGGATATTTCCTTAGCTTTTCGTTCCCTTAACGAATCATTGCTAGCATATCATCGGACCTTCACTCCTCCAATTTCTTCCACTCGCTTGCCCGAGCAGGGATCTCGAACCTCGTTGGCTTATTTTACTCGCCGAAGCAACACACCGTCGCATATTCTTCGGTCGAGTATCCTTTATTTGGTTGTGCGAGCGCCGTCGCACTCGACAAACCCATTCTATTCGCCGAAGCAACATACCGTCGTATGTCCTCCGGTCGAATTTTCATTCATTCGCTTGACTAAGTGCCGTCGCACTCATCAAGTCGAATGCTCATTTGTTTGACCGAGTGCCGTCGCACCTCGGTTAAACCAACTTTATCCGCCGAAGCAACATACCGTCGTATGTCCTCCGGTCGAATCTCGTTCATCTGCTTGACCAAGTGCCGTCGCACTCATCAAGTCGAATGCCGTCTTGTAACGGTCCGCCTAGGCAAGACACCGTCTCGCTCCTCAGGTCAAACCCTATTAAAATCTAGTGCTTACGCACTTCTCTCATCTTGCTTAAGCGAAGCGCTTCCGCGCCCCTCCTTAAGTCAGCAGTCAACCATTGTGTTCCCCGCTTACCTGAACCGTAATCCAAGGTTTTATACGATCAGCTGACATCACTGTTCGTATTCGTTTAAACCCCTCTCTCAAGTCCTCGACTTCGTATCTATCGTTATAAAGGACTTTAGTAATGCGGAACGGTCCCTTGAACTTCGGACATAGCTTACGGCTGCTCCCAGTCGCAGCTTCGCTTGTGATCTGGACTAACACCAAATCCCCCTCCTGGTACCTCCTCGCCTCGCGCCTCGTCTTATCGTATCGCTCCTTCTGTTCTCGTTGTTTTTCAGTTATGTGTTTAACCATTTCGTTTCTCAGCTCCGTTAGATTCAAACGATCTACTTCGTTTGCCAATTCACTTAATAAGGGCGCTTCTGCCGGACTCCTCACGTCGCACCCTATTAGTGCTCTCATGGGTGTCGTCCCGATACTTTTATTAAGCATCGTATTCAGAACGCTTTGCACCTTCTTCACGAACACGTCCCACTCCCTCGGATCTTTTCCAGCAGCCGTTGCTGCTAAAGAGCTAACAATCGTCTTGTTGTATCGCTCGCATTGCCCGTTGGCCCTTGGTGTTGCTACTGCATTTAGTACATGCTTGATAGCGTACGTAGTACAAAACGATCTAAAAGAATGCGATGTAAACGCCGTCCCTCTATCACTTATTATCCTTGTCGGACAGCCAAATAGATTAATTAGATCCATGACTACTTTCAAGGTATGCCGTGTCTTCTGAGTCTTTACTGGTTCTATTATTACAAATTTGGTGAAAGCATCCACCATAACGAGCAAATACTTATTGCGTCTCCTACTAGTTTCGAACGGTCCCACATGGTCAAGGTGGACCGTGTGAAACGGTATCGGCACCTTCTCAATATTATGTAACTTGCCCTGCCTCTTAATTGTTGTATTTTTGTAATAGGCGCAGTTCAAGCACGCCTTTACATATTTCGTGATGAAGCGGCGCATGCCAGCAAACCAATAATTTCTTTGCAATCGTTCTATCGTATTTTCAGCTCCCAAATGTCCCGCATCATCGTGACCGAGCCTGCAGATTTGTAATCGGGCGTTGCGCGGTACTACCCATGCCGTTTTATTTCCAGGTAATTTCCGGTATATCTTCTCATTTTTCAAGATGTACTCCTCGAAATAATGCCTTGTTTCTTCCGTCTTTTGACCCGTCAATAATATCCGTCGAACGTGTAACAGCTGTTCATCCTGTAGCTGGGCCGACAACAACCAATCAGCTTCGGTTAAATCTATATTAACGATCTCCAGTGTCGTTATTGGATCCCGACTCAGTGCATCTACGTGTGTCATCTTCGACCCCGCTCGATATTCGATTTCAAACGTGAAATCCTGCACCTCCAACCACCATCTCCCTATGCGTGGTAATAAATCTTTCTTTGAGAAAGTGGTACGTAACGCACTACAATCAGTTACCACTTTAAAATGTAAGCCCAGCAAATACACTCTGAAATACCGTAACGCCAACACAACTGCCATGGTTTCTAGCTCGTAAGAATGATAGCAACGTTGATCTTTTGACGTCTGCTTGCTGAAATATGCAACTACCGCCATTTCATTATTCTCACTTCGTTGCATTAACATTCCGCCAACACCTAGCGAACTTGCGTCGGTATGCAATTCAGTGTCTCTTTCCGGGTTAAATAATGCCAATATCGGTCGAGTCGTAAGCTTAGCTTTAATCTCATTGACCGCATCGGTCTGCTGTTCGGTCCATTGCCACGATACATTTTTTTTTGTTAGTCGCGTCAAAGGTTCGGCCATGGTCGCGTAGTTCCGAATAAATTTTCTAAAGTAGCCCGCCAGTCCTAAGAATTGTCGAATTTGTTTAACGGACTGGGGCATATTCATGTGCTTTACTGCTTCAATTTTCCGCTGACCGGGTCTAACACCGTCCGCGCTAATTTCTCTTCCCAAATATTCGATGGTTGTTTCGAAAAATGTACATTTACTTAATTTCAATGTTAATCCGTTGGCTCTGAATACCGTTAGTACCTGCTTCAATCGCTTCATACCCTCTTCGATCGTCTTGGATGGTATGATGACGTCATCTATGTAGGGAAACGCTATGGAATTTTTCAAAGTCCCTAGCACCTTGTCCATAAGCCGCTGAAAAACTGCTGGGGCGTTCGACAATCCGAATGGCATCCTTAAAAATTCGTAATGACCTTCCGGGGTAATAAAAGCCGTCTTCTCAATAGAGTCCGTTGCCATCGGCACTTGATAATACCCGGACGCTAAGTCGAGTCCCGTGAAATATTTGTTTCCGCCTAGCTTATCTATCTGGTCTTCAATTAATGGCAAAGGGTACTTGTCCCGTACGGTTATAGCATTCAATTTTCGGTAATCCACACACATACGATAGTCACCCGTTTTTTAGGCACGACCGCAGGGAGTTCCTTATGCTCTCGATCGAGCAAAAAGTGTAACGGACGATTATCTCCGAAACTATTCGAGATATCCAAAAATCCTTTTGGATCTTTACGTTTCATAACAAGATCTAAATGTATGTATGTGTGTGTGTGTGTGTGTGTGTGTGTATGTGTGTGTGTGTATGTGTGTATCCACTCTAGCGTCTAAACGGCTGAACGGATCGAAGTAAAATTTACACGGAAAATCCAGTTACACCCGACGAGGATCCACTAACAATTTCGATTCGATCCGATTTCCGGTTTCAAAATGGCGGGCATTTTAAAAATTAAAAAATTCATAAAAATTATGTTATAAGAGCAAAACAATTAAAACTTTGCACAAATATGTAAGGTAGTGACAACTAATAACATGAATTTTTTCAAAATTTTTCAGCGAAACAGTACAAAATGGCGGACTAGTAAAAATTTGTATCTACTCTAGCGCCTAAACGGCTGAACGGATAAGGCTGAAATTTATACGAAAAATCCAGTTCTTCCAAACATAGATCCACTAACAATTTCGAATTGATTCAACTTCCGGTTTCAAAATGGCGGTCATTTTAAACATTAAAAAATTCATAAAAAATTCTCTATAATAGGCAAACAATTCAAACTTTGCAAAAGTATGTAAAATAGTGATAACTAATAACGTAATTTTTTTCAAAATTTTTCAGGGAAGCAATACAACCAGAACGAAAAAACATTTTTTTTTTTTATGACCAGAAACGAGTTTTAATGTAATCGGTATTTTTAAAAAAATTATCCCGACGGCCAGATAGCGATAGTCAAACGGCCGCAATCAGCTATCCTGTACTCTCATAAGAACAGGGATAGGCGAGCGCAGCGAGCCGACTTCCTGTACGAATCATTACCGCGGTCGTGCCTAATACGAAACAGCAAGGCTGTTTCGTTCGGGGGCCCTAGCCCCCCTATAGCTGGTTTCTTTATAAGAACGATCGGGCTAGCGTACGGTGAACTTGATTCTCGTATAATTCCGTTATCCAGCAATTCCTGAACCATCTCTCGAACAATCTTCTTTTCGGGTTCCGCTAAACGGTAGGGGCGATAAGCTACGGGTACGTCCGCTACACACTTAATCTGTAGCTCCGCCGCTTCGGTTTTCCCTAAATCTCGCATCGACGATGAGATGCAATCCTTAAATTCTTCTAACAAGTTCTTACATTCTTGTTTCGCCTCACTATCAATATTTCCGAAATGCAACGTATCGTCCATTACCGTTTCGCACAAATCAACGTCTACCTTGTTCTTAAGTGGGTTTTCTACGTCAGGCGACACTTGCCTAAACGTTATCTCCTTGCCGCGTTTTATTACTATGATATGCTCCTGACTTAGAAAATCTCGCCCAACAATAACTTCGTGCGGAAGACATTTGTCAGGTACGACTAATGCGTTTACTACGGCCATAGCCTCCATTACTCTTATGGTTACCCGTGTCATTGTATCGGTGGTAATCGTCTGACCTGCAAAGCCTCTCAATACTGCAGTCGTCGTCGTGGTCGTGGTCAAATTAAATTTCTCGATTACCATCGTTCTTATAATCGTACACGCGCTTCCGGTATCGATTAATCCTTTGACCTTATGTCCGTTCACGATTACAACCCGTTCAAATAAATTAACGGAATTATCAGGCGCAAACCGAACTTCATTAACCTCCCTCGTGGATGTACATTTTTCGCTGGTGTGTCCTGATCTCTTGCATCTCGTGCAAATCACTCGTGCCTTCCTACAGTCTTTAGCCATGTGACCGGCTGTACCACAGTTAAAACATTCGATCGGCGTACGTCTGTCGCCCCCTGTGGTATTGCCAGTTTTTAATACCGGATTACTTGAATTTTTATTGCTACTCTTAGTTTGCGACGTCGATGCTACCGGGTTTCTATTCTTATTGAAGCGTCCCATGTTCGCGCTTCCTTTTCGCGCCTCTGTACTCGCCGGCAATTTCCCCATCGACATCATGTATGCATATAATGCATTTGCATTAGTATGCTGCGCGGCGCGCACCGTCATAGCTATATTCTCATTATCAATCCCGCCAATAACCATGTCTATTAAGTATTTGTCCGGGATTACTATATCTAACTTTCTTAATTTATTCAGCTTCTGGAAACAGTAGTCCCCGAGAGATTGTCCAGGTCTCGCTTCATATAAGGCGGCGTCCTTAAATAACTTACAAAATGGTACGGACTTACTAAATTGCTGCGACAAGAGCTCCTTCGTATCCGTCCACGTTGCGGTGACACTTTGCCTCGTATCGTACCACTGCCGCGCGTGACCACGCAAACGACTAGCTATTAGCCGCATGATTGATCTATCATCCCAATCGAACTGCGTCGCCAAGCTTTCCACGTGCTCGATCCATTTTTCGATCGTCAACTCGTCCATCGATGGATCAAACAACGGTATCATTTGTTCATCGCCGGGGCGAACACTAGAGCCTCGACACGATCCTTGCGAACCACGATCCAGACGTTGCACAAGCCGTTCCAGCTCTTCCAATCTCTCATCCCTTCGCCTTCTTTCGGTCGAATCGGATGACGAGCGTCGTCTTCGCTTGGATCCGCCACGATCAGAATCCTTACGAGACTTATGTTTTCCCATATTTTAGTATGGTCTCACTGAGTCACAAGAACTTACAAAAGTTTCTTAAACACCACTGACACAGTAATCCAATGCACAAAAGGGGCGCGTTATAGTCTATCCCACTTCTGATATGTAAAACACTAAAATAATATCTTACGATGTTATTTAATAAACAATTAAATATTTATTTATGTTACATGTACACGATCACACGTGCAGTAGTTGACGCGAAATAACAGTAATAACAACGATTCTTGTGAAGGTACGTTTTGCTCGTGACGCTCTAGGCAAAGACTCTCTCTCGACTGACCGTTCGTCGGTCAAAAACTATTGTCCTCATCTCTCAGTGTTGTGACGTCAGGGCCCTTGTCCTTTCCTCACGCTCTTTATGCGTTTCTAGCGCGGCCTGACGTCAGAGATAATCCTGCGACAACGACCCTTCGTGCACGTGGCCGCTTTCTTAGCGCTCGTCGTCACGCGCTTTCTTACATCATGTTTTTTTTTGTCAATTTCATCGAAAGCTGCCTGTAATTGCTCTGCAGTCCAAGAAGGTACTCAAGCTCGTACTCCTTCCTTTCTTTTATATCTTCGTGGCATGGTTCACCTAATTTCAGTAGGTTATCCTAACAGCAGGATTTGCGTAAGAGAAGGTTTATATCGTTACAATAAAATCCGAACTCGTCGTCTAATGATGACAAAGAACACTATTTATTTACAATTATTAATATAAGAAAAACAAAGAGGGAAAAACGTTTTTTTTGTCTTAGCGTCCGTCTATATCTGCTTACGACTCGCGACTGCCTGCCTTCTTTGTATGACGACACCACGGAGCATTCGAACCTTTGTATCGCCTACAAAGGAAAAAATTGATACACGCGCCGAGTGGTCACTAGGCCACGTGCTCCCCTCTACCGCTTCGGTTTGCAGTTATGATGAAAACCGTCACCGTTCTCACATTAATAATAATATACAAAAGACATACTAATACAACATAATATTTCCGATCAATAATAAAATATTGTTTTCAAAACACGTTAGCAGTATCGAGGTATAGATGCCCCGAAGAACATTAAAATCTATCAATAGGAATCGATTGCAAAAAGCAATAAAAATTATAACAAAACATAAAAAACATGTAAAAAATACGCTGACATAATGTATAGCGGTATGGGGGATAGATGCCACTAAGAGGCGTCTATTGATATAATAAATGTAGAACGGAATTTATTACTACTTATAAAGTTATGCAACAGTCAATACTTACGTCTGAAAATGTGAAGCATTCGTCGCGTTCGCTGCGGAAATAATCGCACGCACAAGCGAAACGCGTCTGTTCCGCACAACGACCTGCGGGGGACTAATGTGTGTGTCGCCTACACTCCTTATTTACACTATTAATTTTTTATTGCGACTTTGGGAAGTTAGTTATTTTGAAAACGAGGCGTCTATCCCACTGCGGCATCTATCCCGGTTTTACCCTATTATTAACCTTTAGAGGACGGGACTGGTCCCTCTAGGGACTACCTTGGGAAAAAAAAGTTTTAATGTTTTTCAGGGGTAATTTGATGTGCTAAATACGGGAAAAATAGTTTTAAAAATCCTGGAGGCATCCTGGACCTCCAAAAAGGTCATTTCAAGGTCACATTTTTTTTCCTGTGTTGAGCTGAAACGTCGCTGTTCAACATTCTTTTTTAGGACTCTTGACGAATATAATATGTATATATGTGTGTGTGTGTGTATATACAGGGTGTCTCACGTAAGCTACAACCGCGGAAGTACACGTGTCCACATGGATAATTGGAAGCGAAAAGTGAAATAAAAAGTAATAAAATTTGTCCTCGTTAACGAGTTATTAAATAAAATAGATCAGCGAATCAGGAAGCACGGAAGCGGTAGGCGGTGAGCTGCGGCCATGCTAGTCTGAAGACAAGAAGCGATAGCGTAAGGAAGCGTCGTGGACGAAAGATTGAGAGAAAGAGAGAGAGAGAAAGTCAATGAAAGAAAGGGCGTGAGAGAGAGAGAGTAAGCGCGTGCAAGCAGCGTGAGGTAGCGCCGTGTTAGGGTAGGAGGGAGCGAGAGAGAGAGAGATTAGATTTGATTTTTGTTGTGCGTAAGGTAGCGTCGTGAAAGAAAGGTAGAGAGAGAAAGAGTGAGAGAGGAAGAGCGAAAGTCGACACTTTTTCCTAGAAATCTCCTCCTGACTACTACCTTCTCACGCCTGTATACGTGCCAGAACGCTCCGTCCGTCGAAATTATCGCTTCTTATCTTCAGACTAGCATGGCCGCAGCTCACCGCCTACCGCTTCCGTGCTTCCTGATTCGCTGATCTATTTTATTTAATAACTCGTTTAGGAGGACAAATTTTATTACTTTTTATTTCACTTTTCGCTTCCAATTATCCATGTGGACACGTGTATTTCCGCGGTTGTAGCTTACGTGAGACACCCTGTATATTAAAAATATGACCTTGAAATTATCTTTTTCAAGGTCGAGGTCGCATCCCGAATTTTTTAAACTATTTTTTTCGTATTCAGAGCAAAAGCCAAAAAACCACCAAAAAACCATTGCATTAATTTTTTGCGTTGACCTTTCTCTTGCGGACGGGACTAGTCTTTAGGGACCACCTGCTTGGTTGGTGTCTCCTGCTGTGTTATAGAATCCATTTATGTATGAATTACACGATTTGTACTGAAAACTTCTAGTCCTCTAGAGGTTAAATATCAACATACTAGTTGCGTATTTATCGAATGATAACTCTTTCGATTTACGTAGACATGTTCGGGATACAATTCGTCTTCCGTGTTTGGTGGGGCTATTGCTACATGGGTGCAATATACAGGGTGTCCCACAAAGGTTGGCCTAAAAAAGAATGGCATGTGCGACTGATTTTTCTGAGTCGAAAGGAGTCATAAAAAGTAACGTGGCAGGTTAGTTTTCGAGCTATTAATTAATAACGATCTGCCAATCGTGAAGCGCGGAAGCGGTAGGCGTACTCTCGCCGCCATACCAAAACTCTAGCCAAGCTATGATTGAATAGAGCGAGTGATAGAGAAACAGAGAGAGCGAGAGAGAGAGAAAGAACGAAAGGTAGGGTGGGCCGTCAACGTAAGGTAGTGCCGTAAAAGAAAGCAAGGGCGCGCGCGCGAGAGAGAGAGAGGGTACAATAAATAAATAAAATGTAATAGGTTAAGGATATTGTCAAATCAAACATTCCAGCGCTGGCTGGATTTCCAGCTGATGTCGACGCTAGCACCACTAGTTTTACTAGCGGCGAATTTGGGAAAGGGGACAAAATTGCGACGGACGGCCTAACTGGCGTTAGTCTGTAATACATAATGTAATAATAGATAAAAATGGAAAGCAATTGATAAATCATTCGAGGAGAGATGGGATTTCCCACACTGCATGGGCGCCATGGATGGAAAGCACATAGACATAGTCCCTTCAGCGGAATCAGGATCATTATACTTAAATTACAAACGCAGACATAGCATGGTACTTTATGCAATAGTCGACGCAAGGTACAGATTCATTTTGGCCGATTTTAGAACAAATGGACGAGTATCCGATGGAGGTGTGCTCAAAAATACAAGATTTTTCGAAAAACTTAAGCAAAATAAATTAAACATCCCAACGCCTTGTGATATCAGTGAGAATTTCAAAAATGTGCCATATGTCTTCGTTGCCGACGATGACTTTCCACTTCGACTCAATATTTTAAAGCCATTTCGACAAATTCAATTAGATTCACTCGCCAAAGAAATTGATAATTACAGACTGTTCCATATGTAACGAAACGCGATATTCTATTCTCCCTTTCGTAGCTTTTTTATATTCTTTGAGTCCTCTGCACTCACCGGCCGTGGAGAAATCTTGGGTATTACGAATACCTCAAAGCAAAGTATGGTTTTCACACTCACGTTTAATAACCTCGAGATACAGCATGGAATCAGCGACGATACAATTCAAATTTCTTGATTACAATACAATATTATAGACCCGATTATGATATTAATAACTCCTCAAACCAGCACAGGTACTTATTGAACAATATAGATATGTAGATGAAATATATTGAAGCCCGCACTCTTCGGCGCTCGGCGGGGGAGTCCTTATTCGGCACAGCGACAATAGCGCGGCGATTGAGTGATCGATTTAGATCACATCTATAGAATAGACACGAAATTATTCGTGACCACGCACACCGTTACACGTACAATACACGTTGTTGAAAATTGTTTCGGAATTTTAGCATCACGTTTTCGTATATTTTATACCTAAATTAATTTACAACCCGAGAATATATCTAAAATAGTCGTGGCCTCGTGTGTTCTCAATAATTTTTTGATGGAGCACAAAGCAACATCTTATGTATCTCCACAAAATTTGTACATCGAAAACAATGAGAGTGGAACTATTGTTTGTCGTGGCTACGACATCTTCCAATCGAATATGATAGAACTTGATCGCACAAAATCATGGGAATATGAGTAACGCAAAAGAAGTCCGACATGAATTTTGTAATTATTTATGGAATGAGGGGAAAGTGCCATGACAGGACAAACATGTTTTAAAAAATAAAGGTGAATTAAATAACCATTAAAAAGTGTTTTTAGTGCAACTGCGTACCGACATGATTACTTACTTCATCACTATCGCTTCTTTCATCAATATCTATGTTCGAAATTGATGCGAGAGAAAATCAAACAGCTCATAATACCATAACGTCGGCTTCCACACGTCATGTGCTGATGCTCCCGATGTCAAAGACGCTTCATATTTTTTTTTTCTTTTCGAACATTGCTGCGCAAATTACTAATTTTTTTCATTACTGTTTCCTTGACGGCATCCGATTTAATCTCTTTTAATTTATTCACCAACGCTTTGTACGCTGCATCTCTTTTCGAACGATCGTGGTATTCTTTACATTTTATTCGCCAGAAACAAGGTTCTGACTTATAAATTTCAATAAATTAATAATAAATTGAAATTCAATATATGATTTGACACGTCTATGCGCTCACGTAGCAACTGCAACTCTGATTTCATCAAGATCGATATTTCGATATTGCGATTTTTTTGTTAAACAAAAATATACTATTGATATTTAACTAATTCAAATCATCGATCTTGATGAAATCAGAGTTCATCAAGAATAAATGACAATAAATTAACCGTTGAAGCACAAGATATCGGGCAAAAGTGTACACATGCGAATAATCAGTGTGAAAAAGAATTCTTTGACAATATAAGTGGAGTTCTTGAACAATTTGACGAAAATATGGACGAGCAACATTTTCATGGAGAAGATTGGTACGAGCGTAATGAGTATGAGTATATGGTAACTGACGAACATGAGGAAGCTGAGCCTGAAGGTGATGAAGAACTTGAATATCAACTTTATGAAAATGATTACAAAACTACTCAAACGATGAAAGAAAAATGGATAATATTTGTGCTAAAACACGCAGAAATTTAACGGCATAACGCGCTAACGGATTTATTAATGTTATTGAGGAGTGAAAGCTTCGTAAATTTGCCAAAAAATGCACAAACATTATTGGGAAATTTCAGATGCACCAATGTACGACCTATGCTAAGTAAGAAATAAACTGCCGAAAGCTACGTTCATCTTGGCATCGAAAAACAACTTAAAAAGACGATTACACCAGATATCTACCAGGACGAGCAAATAAAGTATTCGTTAGTGTCGATGGTGTCAACATTTTCTGAAATTTTGGGTGCAGTTCCGAAAAGGTCCCACCCCCGATTGAGCTCATTTTTTGTGTGAAGTTAGTATACATAGAGATAAGTAAAAAACCAAAAGGATTTTTGGCGCGTCGCAACCGTTTTGGAATTATCAGGTTTTTTATTTTCGATTTTCGATATCCGTGAAAATAATGTTAAATCCATGGAATTTTAATGAAAATTGATTAATATGTATATAAAAAAGCATAAAATATCTAAATAAATCTCTCACTAATGTATAATAATAATAATGTTATTAAAAAAAAAAAGTGCACGTGTCGAGACTCGATCACGGAACCTTTGGGTTACTAAGCTAACCCGCTATCGCGGGTAAACGAGGTCCCCTTGTTAGTTCAATACATTCCGCAAGATGGATTCTCAATAGAATCCTTCTCGTTGTTGAATTATTGAATTAAAATAATATATGTTAAATTTTATTAACTTAAACTCTGTTTCTGTTACTGCTATCTTTTGCTGCTATTTGAATATATTTCAGTTGTATCTGCTTGAATTAGATTGACGGGAGAATTGAAACTTTATTGAAGAAAACTCTTTCGTTACTGCTATCGTTATTTGTATCTATCTATTTCGAATTGAAATGGATAAATTGTATAATTTTCAGAAGTTAGCTATGATTATGAGTGATCATAGAAAAACTTTACAATGGTTGAGAGACATTGATCTAATTCCATCGACTCGTTATTGTAATAAACATAAAAAACGAATGTTTTTAGATGAGGATCGGTTTTCTTGTGGTTCATTTAGATTCAGAAAAAAAGGCAAACATGACCACCAATTTGCCGTTGCACAGAATACATGGTTCGAAAATTGTCATACCTCAGTAGAAATTTGTATTCTAATTACTTATTGCTTTTCAATTAATTTAAGTTTTGATCAGACAGTTAGGGAATGTTCTATCAATGACGATGAACAAATTTCTCGCGAAACAGTTTCGGATCGTTTCTCTTTCTGTCGAGAAGTTTGTATGATAGCAGTAGATGAACAGTTTGAGGATGAAGGATTAATTGGAGGTGAAAACGAAATTGTTGAAATTGACGAATGTAAAATTGGTCGTCGAAAATATCAACGAGGAAGGGTAGTTGAAGGTTCATGGATCTTAGGTATGCTTCATCGGAATCATCCCCATCATTACCGATTAGAAATTTGTCCGAATAATAAACGAGATAAGGATACTCTGATTAGTTTAATGAAAAAACATGTAAAGCCAGGAACTACAATTTATACAGATTGTTGGAAAGGGTATATCGATTTAGAATCTCATGGATATAAGCATTTTACAGTAAATCATTCCGAAGAATTTGTAAATGAAGAAACTGGAGCTCATACTCAAAACATAGAATCCTCTTGGCGGTGGATGCGTAGGCAGTTATCTCGAAGTGGTGTCCATGCAGATTCCTTAGATTCCCGTATGTGTGAATTTTTGTGGCGTCGTCGTCTTAGGAAACTAAATCGCGATGCTTTTATTCAATTATTGATGGATATAAAACGTGTTTATCCAGGTTATATACAAAACTCCAGACCCTACCCAGAATGAGTTTGCGTTTTCATGTCTGAAAAAAAGTGATTTGGGTGGGGTTGGGTCTTGGTTGCACCTTCAAAAGTATTTACAGCAGATGTATGATTAGGACTATTTTCATATTTAAAAAAAAGTGATTTGGGTAGGGTTGGGTCTTGGTTGCACCTATAAAAGTATTTACGGCGGCATAAAAATGTACAGATTGATATTATTATTATTATTATTATTATTGTTATACATTAATGAGAGATTTATTTAGATATTTTATGCTTTTTTGTATACATATTAATCAATTTTCATTAAAATTCCATGGATTTAACATCATTTTCACGGATATAGAAAATCGAAAATAAAAAACCTGATAATTCCAAAACGGTTGCGACGCGCCAAAAATCCTTTTGGTTTTTTACTTATCTCTATGTATACTAACTTCACACAAAAAATGAGCTCAATCGAGGGTGGGACCTTTTCGGAACCTTATCCCGTAGGTATGTATCTAGACGACTCAAAACCACAGTCTGCAACAGAATTTATGTTTGATTTTATTACTGAAGCGGAAATTTGGATACAGAATGGAGTCATCATCTTAGGAAAGAAATTCAAATTTAGAATTGCTGCAATCATCGCTGATAGTCCGGCACGTTCGTTTCTTTAGTGCGTTAAAGGACACACGGGTTTTTATGCATGTGAGCGATGCACGACAAAAGGAATTACAGTTGGTAAAAAGAAAGTATTTGTAGAGATGGATTGTTCGAAGCGAACTAAACAAAATTGTATTTCGCGCCTCTTCCTCAAGATCAACATGTAGTACCTCTACTTTATACCGATGTCATCACATATTCAACGTTTAAACAAAAGCGATCTATTTCCTATCCGGTTCCGCTTCCGCTCCGACGCGTCCTTCATTCATGTCCGTGAAGTTAGCACCGCAAGTTTTTAATTTTCCAAATTTCAGGGTTTCGGCAGGTTGTGCTAGGTTTGTGCTGACTTGTGCCGTAAATAAAAATTTTGAAAATATTTCCAATTTTTTTTTAAATGAAAAATAAAAATTTTTTCCAAAAATGTAAAAACTTTAAAGTTGTGCACGGTTGTGATCGCCGAGTAGAACAAAATGTGCCCTTATAAAAATCTTGTACGACCAGCCGTTTCCGAGATATAGTCTTGAAAAAAAATAAAAAATTTTGGAAAAATCAAAATTTAAGAGTTGTGCTGAATTGTGCTAGAGGAGTACAACAATTCATTCAAATGGCAAAAAGTCGTAGAGCGAATAGTTTCCGAGATATAAGGGTGCGAACACTTTTGAAAATTACGAATTAAAAAAATGTTTAAACTTTAAAGTTGTGCCGGGTTGTGCTCGCTGAGTAGATCAAAGTATGTTCTTATAAAAATCTTGTACGACCAGCCGTTTCCGAGATATAGTCTTGAAAAAAAATAAAAAATTTTGGAAAAATCAAAATTTTAGAGTTGTGCTGAGTTGTGCTAGAGGAGTACAACAATTCATTCAAATGGCAAAAAGTCGTAGTGCGAATAGTTTCCGAGATATAAGGGTGCAAACACTTTTGAAAATTACGAATTAAAAAAATGTTTAAACTTTAAAGTTGTGCCGGGTTGTGCTCGCTGAGTAGATCAAAATATGTCCTTATAAAAATCTTGTACGACCAGCCGTTTCCGAGATATAGTCTTGAAAAAAAATAAAAAATTTTGGAAAAATAAAAATTCAAAAGTTGTGCTGAGTTGTGCTCGACAAGCACAACAATTCATTCAAATGGCAAAAAGTCGTAGAGCGAATAGTTTCCGAGATATAAGGGTGCGAACACTTTTGAAAATTACGAATTAAAAAAATGTTTAAACTTTAAAGTTGTGCCGGGTTGTGCTCGCTGAGTAGAACAAAATATGTCCTTATAAAAATCTTGTAGCGTCAGCCGTTTCCGAGATATAGTCTTGAAAAAAAATAAAAAATTTTGGAAAAATCAAAATTTAAGAGTTGTGCTGAGTTGTGCTAGAGGAGTACAACAATTCATTCAAATGGCAAAAAGTCGTAGAGCGAATAGTTTCCGAGATATAAGGGTGCGAACACTTTTGAAAATTACGAATTAAAAAAATGTTTAAACTTTAAAGTTGTGCCGGGTTGTGCTCGCTGAGTAGATCAAAATATGTTCTTATAAAAATCTTGTACGACCAGCCGTTTCCGAGATATAGTCTTGAAAAAAAATAAAAAATTTTGGAAAAATCAAAATTTAAGAGTTGTGCTGAGTTGTGCTCGGCGAGTGCAACAATTTACTCAAATGGCAAAAAGTCGTAGAGCGAATAGTTTTCGAGATAGAAGCGAAAAATGTTAAAGCGAGACAGAATATACCTCTTACAATAATTGCTAAATTTTTAATACGTGCTAGTAAACAGATGACTTAACGTTCTTTCTAGCTTTATATAGAAGATGTGAAATGCTTTTTCCCGCTTGTGACTCGAAAATCTGATACAGTGTGATTAATAATATAACGGTTATACTAACAAGAAGTCTTTCAGGTGTAACGCAACGTTTTGAACGAACTTGTTTGTCTGAGTTAATCTTGGACTCAGAAGACTCCAGTTAACGGTTTTCATGATGATAGGCTTTAGTTTATACAAGACATTTGCAAAATTTATATAAATCCTTAAGAACTAGTAAGTCTGTACTTTTTTCCGAACAACAGCGATAGCCGAGTTGGTTAGGTACAAGATTAGTGCCTGCTGACCCGGGTTCGAGTCCCACTGCCGTATTTTCGTACTTTCTTTTCTTTTTTATTCTTACACTCTTTTTTTCATGTTTATTCTATATGTAAACTTTAATGCTTTTGTACGTTTATTCTTTTACCCTTCCTATTTATCATATAAAGTAAAAAAAAGTTTTTGAACACAGAAATTGATTTCTAGCGGAAAATTTATTTTTATGATTAATCAACTATAATATCAATTTTCCTGATTGTAAGTACTACGGAATTATAAGTAATACTTGTCACAAAGGGACGTAAGAATAAAAAAGAAAATAAAGTACAAAAAGGCGGCAGCGGGACTCGAACCCGGGCCACCAAGCGTTAATCTTGCAAAAACTGTCCCACGCTTCTATCTCGAAAACTATTCGCTCTACGACTTTTTGCCATTTGAATTAATTGTTGTGCTTGTCGAGCACAACTCAGCACAACTTTTGAATTTTTATTTTTCCAAAATTTTTTATTTTTTTTCAAGACTATATCTCGGAAACGGCTGGTCGTACAAGATTTTTATAAGGGCACATTTTGTTCTACTCGGCGATCACAACCGTGCACAACTTTAAAGTTTTTACATTTTTGGAAAAAATTTTTATTTTTCATTTAAAAAAAAATTGGAAATATTTTCAAAATTTTTATTTACGGCACAAGTCAGCACAAACCTAGCACAACCTGCCGAAACCCTGAAATTTTGAAAATTAAAAACTTGCGGTGCTAACTTCACGGACATCCATCATTCTTCTTTTTTGTGCCGATGTGATCAGACCTAAGATTATAAGATGGGAAAAAGAAAATATAGAGATTGTACGCCAAGCGACCAAGAAGCAGATTATAATCTACGTGAAAGAGTGGAATGGTTAGAAAAGGAATTAAGAAAGAAAAGTAAGAGAAGTGAGAATAGACGCGGTAAGTAAATTTTCAGATGGAAATTTAGTAATCGAGGAGAATAAGATATTGGATGAGAGGTGACGGGCTTGGTTCAACCAAGTCCGTTAGCAAGGTTTACGCATCCTTATGCAGGTTGGCGTAAACCTATGCCTCGTGGAAATGAGTTATCTCTTTCCGATGAAACGGCATCCATGTTTTGTCAAGGTTAAGCGGACAGGATGACGAGCGCTATCGAACTATCGAAGTGCTATCGATACGCCGCGAAGCTCCGCACATGTCATATTTCGGTCCAACCGATTTGTGAACAAATGAAAAGGAATATAACCTTTAAAGATAACCTGTCATAATTTATGAGAGAATATTTTCATTATGGTTCAACCTAATGGAATTAAAAAAGGAATAATTATTTCTTTATTTCTCCCGTTTTTTCGTCAGGTAATCGTGACCGTCATAGATCGAAGGATTCTTCAGAGCATCGCCGATCCTACGAGAGATATTCTAGTAGAGACAGGCGTAATAGTAATAGCGACCATGCAAGTCGCCGTAAAGCTTTGGTCTCGCGATCGCAACGCACGACGTTGCGTTGTGCGTTGCGACGCGTCGCACACTCACCAAATTTGTTATAGAGATACAGAGATACTTACAGATACATACATATAGATACATTTTCAAAATGAAACTATCTTCACGTGTAACGCACACCGCAGAGCAACAAAGAGAGCAACGCAGTAGCGCAGAGTCGTGCTCGATCGCACGCTGCGGTGTGCGTTACACGTGAAGATAGTTTCATTTTGAAAATGTATCTATATGTCTGTATCTGTAAGTATCTCTGTATCTCTATAACAAATTTGGTGAGTGTGCGACGCGTCGCAACGCACAACGCAGCGTCGTGCGTTGCGATCGCGAGACCAAAGCTTAAGAGAGGACGATACGATGGAGACGGCGGATCTGTTCGAGGTAAAGAGGATCGTTACTCAAACTATGATAGCGAGATTGATTCTCCTTCGAGCCAGGACTCTCTGTCAGAGTTTCCTTTAAATGTAGTGGACTCAGGTCCCACGTTGCCTTCTGCGACAGTTGAGGCTGTCGAAGCGGGAGTAGCAGATACAGCCCTGAATAACTCTCAAAAAGTGTCTGATAATGTACAGCAACAGGCGCTAGACCATGAAAAAGAATTGGATGCAGACATTTTGCAGGTATTTGGAGATAGATTAATGGTCGAAAGAGTTTTAGCTCCTGCAATCCATAAGGACATAGCAGTTAGATGGGAGGAAATTGTTAAAAAAGGTCTTCCAGCAGAAGAAAGAAGGGCCTTGTTGAAAAAATATTCTCCGCCAGTTAATTGTATTTTCATTGAACCACCAAGGTTAAATTTAGAGGTCAAAGCAGCTGTAGACAGTACGGTCAGCAAAAGAGATGATCGTGTGAGTGAAAAGCAGGAGAAGATTGGCGCTGCGTTAGCTGGCATTGGAAAGACATTGACTTTCATACTAAAGTCAAATTTTGAAGAAAAGATTGCTCAGTTAGAGTTCCTTAATAATGCTGCGCGTTTATTAGCTGACTTGCAACGCGACGAAACAGAGATTCGCAGAAGTCTTATTCTTAAAAATATCAAAGCTTCCTTTAGAGACACTCTTAAGGATACTACTCCGGACGAATGGTTGTTTGGAAAAGATCTATCTGAGAAACTGAAAGCAGCAAAAGTTTTACAACAGTCGTCTAAAGAATTGAAGGCATATAGTAAGATTCGATCCGAGTCAGATAGAGGCTCGTTTTCAAAAAACTTTAAGGGCCCGTCTCGCCAAAATCAGTTTCGACCTTACCAGGGGGCGAGAGGAGGCGGGCAGAAACAGAATCTGAGCCGCAGGTCATTCACCCGCAATCGCAATATGCACCAGAAGCAGGACCAGGAGAAAGAGACGAAAAAGAGCAAATAAACGTAAGTATTCCAGCTGGAAGACTTTCACTCTTTATGCACCAGTGGGAAAAACTTACGACTGATAAGACTATCTTGAGCTGGGTATCAGGATATAAAATACCTTTCGCGTTGCCAGTTCGTCAAAAGGTACCACCAAAAGAGCCAGACTGGTCGAGTCAGGAGAGAAGGCTTATACGTGAGCAGATCTCAATGTTAGTAAAAAAGCAGGCGATCCGGAGCTGTAAGGCTGTAAATAATCAATTTGTTTCGAAAATCTTTTTGATACCTAAACCAAATGGAAAGTTTCGTCTTATTCTAAATTTAAAAAAATTAAATGAATACATTAAGAATGAGCATTTTAAATTACAGGATCATAAAACCGTGCGAGGGATCCTGAGCCAAGGTTGTTTTATGGCTTCTATTGATTTAAAAGATGCGTACTATCTGGTTCGAATCGAGGAGTCAGATAGTAGATATTTACGATTTATATTCGAAGATGTTTTATATGAATTCACATGCCTACCCTTTGGGCTTAATAAAGCTCCGTATGTCTTCACAAAGATCATGAAACCAGTAGTGAATTTCTTACGAAATAGAGGATTTATGTCAGTCTTATACTTAGATGATTTTTTACTGGTTGCTTCGTCTTACGAGCAATGTATTAAGAATATTACTGAAACTCGTCGGTTATTAGAATCCCTGGGGTTTGTTGTAAATAATGAAAAGAGTGTGCTCATTCCTTCTACACGGTGTAAATTCTTGGGATTTATTTACGATTCAGAGCAAATGGCTCTTGAATTACCTATGGATAAGAAAGAAAAAACTCTCAAGGTTGTGGATAAAATGACTGAGAAGAAAGAATGTTCAATTCGAGATTTTGCTAAGTTTATCGGGATTATTGAGTCTTGCTGTGCAACCCTGAAGTATAGCTGGGTGTATACGAAGAGCTTTGAGAGGGTGAAGTTTTTAGCTCTCAGAAAGAGTAATAGTGATTTTGAGGCCAGTATGCAATTGCCACCTGATCTACGGCAGGATTTTGATTGGTGGCATTCTCACATTATGTATGCCAAGAATTTTATCAGAAGCTTTACGCCGATCTTAGAGATTTTTTCAGATGCCTCCAGGTCTGGCTGAAGAGTGTACTGTAAGGGTGACAAGTCGCATGGACATTGGAGTACACTAGAACAAAAACACCATATCAACTATTTGGAACTAATGGCAGCATTTTTTGGTCTGAAATGTTTTACCGACAAGTTAAGGGACTGTGACGTCCTGTTAAGGATAGATAATACAACAGCAATCTCGTATGTCAACAGGATGGGTGGAATTAGGTTTCAGAATCTAAGTAGTTTGGCAAAACAGATATGGAAGTGGTGCGAGGAAAGGAATATTTGGATATTTGCATCTTATGTACGTTCTAAAGATAATGTGGAAGCTGACCTAGAGTCTAGACGTTTGGAGCCTGAGACGGAATACGCATTATCGGACATAGCTTTTTGCAAAATAACTAGGACGCTTGGTCAACCAGACGTTGACTTGTTTGCTACGAGATTGAATACGAAATGTAAGAGATACGTTTCTTGGGGGAGAGACCCTGGTTCTATGGCAGTTGATGCCTTTACGATTGCTTGGAATAGTTTTTTCTTTTATGCATTCCCGCCGTTCGCAATCATCCTTAAGGTTCTACGAAAGATCAAGTGCGATGGCGGTAGAGGCATTTTGGTGGTACCGTATTGGCCTGCTCAAGCTTGGTTCCCGTTATTTTCATCAATGTTAGAAGGTGAACCAATCTTTTTTAAACCTAATAAAGATTTATTACGTTCCTTGGACAGGCAAGTACATCCTCTTTGGAGGAGAATTACCCTGGTGGCAGGTATATTATCCGAGAAGCATTGAAACGTAAAAATGTACCAGAAGAAGCTGTTAACGTTATGTTGGCCTCGTTAGCAGAAGGGTCGATAAAACAATATGAGAGTTGCCTTAAAAAATGGTGGAGCTTTTGCAGTCTGAATAACTTGAACCCATATGGGAGCGACTTATCACAAGTTATAAAGTTTCTAATCAAAAACTTTGAAAATAAGGCTTCGTACGGTACATTGAACTCGTGTCGTTCTGCTATTGCTTTATTACTTGAGCCGGGGCTAGGGGAAGATCCCCGAATCAAGAGATTGTTTAGAGGGTTTGCGAACTTACGTCCTGCAAAGCCTAAGTATGACTCCACATGGAATCCTCAGACAGTTTTGGACCATGTGAGTCAATGGGATATACAAGGAAATATCACGTTGGAAAAACTGTCTCTCAAACTTGTTACCCTTCTTGCTCTTATCACCGCTCAGCGAATGCAATCGCTGGCTCTTATTGATATAAGAAATATTGAAGAAAGTGCAGAAGGATTTGAGATTAAGATTCCAGAAAGGATAAAGACTTCACGGGTTAATAAGACACAGCCGACTCTTGTAATTCCGTTTTTTGCGGAAAACGAATCTATTTGTGTCGCTTCAACTCTAAGAAAGTATCTCTGCAAGACAAGAGAGGTACGGGGTGCTGAAACAAGGCTGTTTATAGCTACAAGGAAACCATTTAAAGCGGTATCTAGTCAAACCTTGAGTAGGTGGATCAAGAGTACGCTAAAGGATTGTGGGATAGACACAGATCTGTTTGATGCTTATAGTACGCGACATGCTTCGACTTCGGCTGCAAGTAGAAGCGGTGTTAACATTGATACCATTAAGAGGACAGCAGGGTGGACAGAAAAGTCCCTTACGTTCGCTAAGTTTTACAAGCGTAAAATATCGACATATCGGAAGGAGTTTGCAATGGCTATCCTGGGGAAAAACAAATAATTAATATGGTATGAATCTTATAAGTAATAATTGGACCTTTAATATAATTAAATATTATTCTGTATTAATTTGCCTTGTCGTAACAACTTTAAACATCTACATGTTGATCTTGAGGAAGAGGCGCGAAATACAATTAAATGATTAAACGAACTTACCTGTAAGTGAAGTTCTATCATAATTGTATGGAGCGCCTCTTCCGAAGAGATCATTCTCACCCGATTAACAATCCCATATCTAATGCTAATTGTAACATTAGTTGCCCTAGTTTTGTTACGACAGTACTTTGAAAAATGATGGACGCGTCGGAGCGGAAGCGGAACCGGATAGGAAATAGATCGCTTTTGTTTAAACGTTGAATATGTGATGACATCGGTATAAAGGAGAGGTACTACATGTTGATCTCTTCGGAAGAGGCGCTCCATACAATTATGATAGAACTTCACTTACAGGTAAGTTCGTTTAATCATTTAATTTTTCCACACAAAAATTCCAACAGCATCATTTAGTCAATCACGTTTCGCCATTGCTAAAAATATTTAAATTTAACATAATAAAATCTGGGAACAACAAAAATGTTATTAGAAAAATGGATTTTAAGGAAAAGTCCCCTAAGGTTGACAACATCGCAATTAAGAATTTTAATAAAAAAATTTTTAACAAGTAAAATAGAAACTGACTTCGAAAATATTACAGATGAAAAACAATAAACAAGATTAATGTAATTTAGAAAAAGCGCTAAAAAGAATGAAATAATCTTTTATGTTTAGATACAATATAGATAATGTTAAATGTATAGCTACATTATAGAAAGATATAGTAATGGTTGAGTTATGGAGTCAATTTAAGTTAAACAATATATAGATTTTTCATCTTTGTCATACTCAAAATATCACAACTTTTTTTAAGGCGGCACAAAATATTCCTAAACGCTTATTGTATTTCGTGCCTCTTCCTCGAGATCACTCGGTAGTCCTCCACTCTGTGCCGATATTACCACCTATTCAAAGTTTAAAAAATCGGAAGACGGTGGCTCCTCCGCGCCCTCGCAGCGGCCACTCTCGGATACTAACCTCATTCTTCATTTTGGTGCCGAAGAAACCGAAGAAAAGAAGAAAGTTTTAAGGAAAATGGGGAAGGGAAGCGGAAACCAGCTATAGGGCGGCTGGGGCCCCCCCAACGAAACAGCCTTGCTGTTTCGTATTAGGCACGACCGCGGTAATGATTCGCATAGGAAGTCGGCTCGCTGCGCTCGCCTATTCCTTTTTAGTTGTCACTATTTTACATACTTTTGCAAAGTTTGAATTGTTTCCCTATTATAGCAGATTTTTTATGAATTTTTTGATGTTTACAATGACCGCCATTTTGAAACCGGAAATTGAATCAATTCGAAATTGTTAGTGGATCTATGTTAGGAAGAACTGGATTTTTCGTATAAATTTCAGCTTTATCCGTTCAGCCGTTTAGGCGCTAGAGTCGATAAAAATATTTATTAGTCCGCCATTTTGTGCCGTTTTGCTGAAAAATTTTGAAAAAATTCATGTTATTAGTTGTCATAATTTTACATATTTCTGCAAAATTTTAATTGTTTTGCTCTTATAACAGATTTTTTATGAATTTTTAAATTTTTAAAATGCCCGCCATTTTGAAACCGGAAGTCGGACCGACTTGAAATTGTTAGTGGATCCTCATCGGGTGTAACTGGATTTTTCGTGTAAATTTTACTTCGATTCGTTCAGCCGTTTAGACGCTAGAGTGGATACACACACACATACACACACACACATACGGACATTTAGATCTTGTTATGAAACATAAAGATCCAAAAGGGTTTTTGGATATCTCGAATAGTTTCGGAGATAATCGTCCGTTACACTTTTTACTCGATCGAGAGCATAAGGAACTCCCTGCGGTCGTGCCTAAAAACGAAGAAAAGGATCTTCGAGACCGAATAAGACGACTCGAGAAGAAGATGCGGAAAAAGATAAAGCGAAATCGTCATAGGAAACTTAAGTTAACCTCTAGATTGTTACAGCTCAACGAACATAAAATGGCGGAACCAACACCACGACATTCGTCATCTTTCTCATGCTCGATGGCTAGGCCAAAGAGTTATAAAAATAAACTACGTAAGGCGTAGTTTATTACAATAGGAAGCGGGTCAGACCCAGACTTCCAGCAGTTCAGGACTGCTAGATGCATCAAATGGCTTATTCTTTCTATCCAAGGGATAGTTAGATGCATTTTATGTAAGCGGATGTTTCCTTTCTTCTGGCTACAGGTTATGACGATTCATCGACATACAGCAGCGGCAGCGACAATGAGAGCAGCGGCGAGATAAATGATAAGGAAAATGAGAGTGAGAGAGAGAGACGATCGCGCTCGCACGCGTCGAGACGGCGTAGAGCTTCACGATCACGTTCTCGCCTCCGTTCTCGCTCACGCGACAGCTGGCGTTCACCTTCTAGCGTACGCTCCTGTTCTCGCTCAAATGATGTGATCTAGACGCGGGAAGGGAATATCGGTTCGACGGGGGATCATAACCTCCAAGAATCTACAACAAAAACAACCGAAGACTCGAGCGGTCAGGCTGCTCGGTCGGTAAAGGAGGACGTAACGCTAGACGAAGAGACGTTGCTCGTTATTGGTAAACGTATACGATCAGACAAAAAATTAACTATGCCAGTGCACAAGGACATTCAAATTCGCTGGGAGGAAATATATAAAGACGGTTTACCAAAGGACATAAAATCGGAATTGTTAAGCAAACATCCTCAACCAGCCAATGTCGCATTCCTAGAAGCACCAAAACTCAACTTAGAGTTGAAAGCTTCCGTGCATGAATCGGTAGCTAACCGCGATAATAGACTTATTGAAAAGCAGGAGAAGGTTGCGGTTTGCCTTTCAGTGTTGGGTTCGATCTTATCTCAACTTCTGAATAAAGAAGAGGTAAAATCGATTAATTTAGTCGAAAAAATTAGCGATAGCTGCAGAATCCTTGTCGATTTACAAAGGGACGAAACCCTAACACGACGATCACTGATTATGTCTAACATCCGGTCGTCCTTGAAGGAAACGCTGAAAACTGCGGAGGTGGATGAATTTCTTTTCGGTAAACAACTCGAAGAGCAAGTGAAAGTGGCAAAATTACTCGAAAAGTCATCAAAGGAATTAAAATTGCCGGAAAGAACTACTATCAAACACATGTCAAAAAACATAAAAGGCCCGCTTCAGCAGACGAACAAGAAATACATGCAGTCACGACCACCACAGAGGAAGTCGTGGAGCGGGAAATACAAGCCATACCAACCAGCTCACCGCAGGTCGTATTCAGCGAGCAACAAGACACACAGGAAACGCAATTAGAAGATGTGAGTATTTTGGCGGGTAGACTGAAACATTTTATCAGAAACTGGAAAACGATTACATCCGATGGGTTTATTTTAAACACTATCACAGGTTTTAAAATACCATTCAAAACAGAAATTCGACAAAATCAACAACCTTGCGAGTCTTCGTGGTCGACGAACGAAATTGAATCCATAACGGAACAAATAGATATTATTAGAGACAACGGTCGTTGGAAGGTGTGTTGACGAGTGTCGTCATTGTGATTGCCGTGTGGAATGGGAGTTTTCGGTTTTCTCGCTTAGTCGTGCTTGGGGCTCAAATGCGAGCACTCGTTTCTATAAATTTCTAACAATATATTATTGAAGAAAGGGGCAATTCGTAAATGCGTCCCTAAGAACGGACAATTTATATCAAAAATTTTTCTTACACCTAAACCAGATGGCTCCAGTCGTCTAATATTAAATCTTAAGCCTCTTAATGAGTTTATAGAAACAGCGCATTTTAAGATGGAAGATGGCAGGACGGCACAGAGGCTTATGTATCGCGGATGCTACATGGTAACAATAGACCTTAAAGACGCGTACTACCTCGTGCCTATGGCAAGTGAGCATAAGAAATACTTACGCTTTCTGTTTCAAGGTCAACTTTTTGAGTTCACAGTTTTGCCATTTGGCTTAAATTGCGCGCCGTTAATTTTTACAAAAATAATGAAACCAATCGTCACATATCTAAGGAAAAGAGGGCTCATGTCTGTTATATACCTCGACGACATATTACTTTTTGGCAACTCGGACACAGATTGTTTGAACAACGCCAAGCAAACAATATCACTTCTAGAAAGTCTTGGCTTCGTTATTAATTATGCAAAAAGTAGTTTGTACCCATCTAAAAAATGTAGTTTTCTAGGCTTGTACCTAAATTCGGAAAAGATGCAAATCGAATTACCTACGGATAAGCGAGCAAATATATCAAAACTTGTTCAGCGATATCAAAAGGTTAGAAGATGTAAAATTCGAGAATTTGCTTCATTTATCGGATCTCTCGGCTTTTGTTGTCAAGCAGCGACGTATGGTTGGGTATATTTAAAGAATTTTGAGAGGGAGAAAGTTTTAGCACTGGAAAGATGTCATGACAATTACGAAGCCGTTATCGAGATAAACCCCGAACTAAACCCTTATTTTAAATGGTGGGAGAACAATATATTAAAAATTGTTAAGCCAATACGTGATTCTAAATTTTCTTTGGAAATATTTTCTGATTCATCGCTAACGGGGTGGGGAGCGTGTTGCCAGAAGGAAAAGATCCACGGTTTTTGGTCTGAAGAAGAACGTAAACTTCACATAAATTACCTAGAGCTAATCGCGGCCCTTTTTGCACTGAAAAGTTTCGCAAAAAACTCGAGGGATTGCAATATTTTGTTAAGGATTGACAATACAACGGCAATTTCATACATAAATCGTATGGGTGGTATAGGTAATGAAAAATTAAGCGAGGCTGCAAAGAGAATGTGGATATGGTGCGAACACCGCAACATTTGGCTCTTCGCATCGTATATTCAACCTAAAAGTAATTCTGAGGCAGATTTTGAATCTAGACGGCTGGAGTCTGAAACGGAATACGCGTTATCAGAAAAAGCCTTTCAAAGAATTCGGACTGTATTAGGTAATCCGGATATAGATTTATTTGCTAGTCGAGTTAATAAAAAATGTAATACGTACATTTCATGGAAAAAGGATCCGGGGTCGATCGCGGTCGACGCATTTACAGTTGATTGGGCGCGTTACTTCTTCTATGCATTTCCCCCTTTTTCGATTATTATCAAGGTGTTGAGAAAAATTGAGCAAGAAAATTCACGGGGACTTTTAATTGTACCAGACTGGCCGTCGCAAGCCTGGTACCCGTTATTTATGAGTATGACGGAAGCGAAGCCTTTAAAATTTGGACCAAACATTGATTTACTGCGTTCCTCTAATAGGGAACCCCATCCGCTATGGCCACAGTTATCGGCCATAGCAGGGATTTTATCAAACAGGCGCTAGCGAAGAGAGGAATATCTGAAAAAGCAGCAACGATCGCCTTAGCTTCAGTTACCAAATCAACGCTGAAGCAGTACGAATGTCCAATTAAAAAATGGCGCCAGTTTTGTAGTGGGAAAAATTTAGACCCCTTAGTGGTAAATTTTACTGAACTGCAGGACTTCCTCGCCGAAGAATTCTTCAACGGAGCGTCATATACAACGATAAACTGCTATAGATCGGCACTATCGTTCATATTTGGTCCCAGCATCGCAGAGGATCCAGGAATCAAAAGGATATGTAAAGGCGCTTACAAGCTTCGCCCGCAATTGCCCAGATATAATGCCACATGGGACCCGAAGGTTGTACTTCAACTTCTCGCCACGTGGACGCCTAACAACAAGATTACACTAGAGCGACTTTCTAGTAAGCTAGTGACGCTGCTAGCTTTAGTGACGGGTCATAGAATACAGACATTATCGCTGATTAATCTCAATGAAATAACTACGTCAAAAGAAAAAATAGAAATTAAAATTTCTGCGCAAATTAAGACATCCGGACCGAGGAGGAAACAGCCTGTATTGATCCTGCCGTTTTTCGAGAAAAAAGAGATTTGCGCTGCTCAAGCATTACTCGACTATTTAAAGGCGACACAAGAAATTCGCGGAGGTACCGAAACCCTATTTATATATCATTTAAGAAACCGCATAAAGCAGTGGGCACGCAGACTCTAAGTAAATGGATCAAAAAAGTTTTGAAAGAAAGCGGGATCGATACTGACTGTTTTAGTGCATACAGCGTCCGCCATGCTTCAACATCTGCGGCAAAGGGAGTAGGTGTCAATATAGATACGATCAGGGCAACGGCGGGCTGGACTAAAGAGTCCAAGACTTTCGCGAAATTCTATGATCTCAATATTGTAGAGAAAAAGACTGCATTTGCAAAGGCCATATTAAAGTTATAAGAAAGCTGAAAAATCGTTATCACTATAGGTAAATTCTGTTTTATTTTTATTTCTAATTAAAAATTAAAAACAAATGTATAGGAAAGTATATATAGATTTATATTACAGACTAACGGCAGTTAGGTCTGTCCGTCGCAAAAAAGTAGGACTAACGCCGGTGGTATATTTACAGCAAAATCGAAATTTCAAGGAAGGGGGAAACCTTAAAACGCTAATATCTCATCGACGCGAAGTGCTACATAATTTTGATTTGGTTCATCATAATCCTGAAACTTTTTCCCATCCGTTGATATATAATCTATAAGGATCGCGACTTCCGATAAGTTAATAATCTAATTTATGTGTTTTAAAGTATCAATTTATTAGTGTTTTTTTTTCCGACCTTTTCGTTAACATTGCGAGTATATCTATATATTACGAATATATATCACTTTCGTCCACTTTCCCAAATTCGGCACTAGCAGCCGGTAGTGCTAGCGTCGACATCAGGTGGAAATCTAGCCAGCGCTGGAATGTTTGACATGCCGATATTCTTAACCTATCACATTTTATTTATTTATTGTACCCGTCGGTACTGTCACGATCTTCTTGTCTATAGAAACGAAGAGAATATGTGCGGTTAGAAGGGATATTTAAGGAAGACAGTAGACTTGTAACTCATTAAGCGAAAACGTGGTTAATTCTATCGAAGTTTTTAGAAAACAAGAAGTTGCTAATTTTTTGTTATAACGTCCTTCACACGCAGGAGGTAGGGGGTAGTGGTTATCAAGCAGGTTAGAAACACGTACTTACTAATTTTAATCCCATTCGACATATTAATAAAGATATGAACTAACTATCCCTTAATGTAATTTTTCAGATAATTTTACTTTTTTACTTCATTAGAAGATTCGAATTAGTAATAAGTAAAATTCGCTGTGTGTAAACGTATAGATGAGTTCATTTGGTTACGTTCCAGGAGTTTCTCAGAGCGGAGCGAACTAGGTATCATATCTTCGTAGACGTTTTTATGAATAATATTGCAACAAGTCTGAATGTATACCACATCTGTTATGTACTTTTTCAGTAAATTTTTCCATCATTGTACACCTATTACATCGATTATACACATTGTAATATAATATATCATGTCCTCTAGTTAACCTGGTACCCTCGAAAAAGATCGTAGTATACGACCGGCACGTCGGCAATCTTCCTCGAAATGCATAATTTTCATTTGGAATCGTATGGATTTCTTTGCTCTAAAAGCATATAATTTCGGATCCCTAAGAGTTTTCTAGTGAGTACGAACTCAAGAACACTATCTAGTATGAAAGTAGCTAAAAAATCGCCAAAGATCGTCAAATGGAGCTTAGGTATGTATTTTTCTTCGAGAGACAATGGAAAATAATAACATCATAGTCTACGTATGTAGAAAAAAAAAAAATAAGAGGAATGTTACGTGGGCCGTCGCTGTAGTTTCTAATTGCTCTTATTTTTTTATTGAAACAAGAATTTTTTATTATAACAAAATGATGTAAAATCAAACACAAATAACATTAAAAATGTAAAGTGGGCCGTCGCTGTAATTAACATAAAAAATAAATTATGCTTTTTCTTGTTACATAAAGATATTAAATCAATGATGCGTCGCATCTTTATTAATAACTTTCTATCAAACATCTATAATTTCGATTTCCACATTGGTTCTTTAGACCATGTTAAACATTGTTGACTTCATAAATTACACATTCTCCTTCAAACAATTTTACAAAAATAGCAATCTCTGTAAAAAACCTTGTACAAAGTACGCGACGGCCCGCTTTTTTTTAAAAATGAAAAAATACAACCTGGCAATCTGCGAAGCCTTCTTTTTAGTATTTAATAATTGAATTGAAAACATGGGGTGGAGCAATTCTAACAGGAAAATGAACTATGTACCTGATTCAGGTCATTATCATACTAGAAGAATCATCCTACGTTATACGGTTATTTCATGGTCTGTGCCGTCGGCTTGACCTATGAGAATACCCCTTTCAATTTCCCTGTAAGATACACATATGTCATATGTCCCCGCGCCGCCTAGTTGCGCTTGTTTCCTTCGCCGCGCTCTTTTGTCGCGCGCGTCTCGAAAGCGCGCGATGTGAAACCAGCGCGATGTTAATCAGTACGCTTTCAATAGGCCTACAAGTTACACGGTGTCATTTTACGCTATTTTTTTTTTTTGTGGTTAACGACGTGTGTTCGTTCGAGATCGAAATATCGGTCGTTTGTGTGTGTAGTACTGGAATAATGGTAAGTTTTTCTTTTCAGTAAGTGCTTGTTGTTTCTCTTCAGTTATCTGAAGTGAATTTTATTTTATTTGTTCGCGTCCTGTTTCTCAGACGCGTATCCAAGTTTGCTTCTTTGTTTTTCTTCCTATCCGATCGATATATCGATAGGTTGATTATTTTGAAGCTTGTTAATGCCGTTAATTATGTGCATTTATATTTCTGAATCGCTTCCCTCCACTGGTTCGATTCATTGATTGTCCCGTCATGGGTGATCTTATGAGCTTTACGGCTTGTTTGCTTGAGGCGAACGGCTCGGATTTTCGAGCCGCACGGCTCGGGGTTTTTGGACGCTCGACTCGCTTTTGTTAGCCGTGCGGTCTGGATTCTCGAGCCTTGCGGCTCGGATTTTTGGGCCGTGTGGCCCGGACCTTCGATTCGTACGGGTCAATTCCGTGAGCCGTATAAGCGATGTCATTAGATTAGTGGTACCTGGTTCCGATTTTAACGTCATCTATTATTCTATGGTAGGTGAGTTCACCGCCGGGTACGACATCACTTGCATCTCTGCTGAATTGGGAGGCAGAGGACCCAGGAGACAACATTATTCTGTCTAGAATAAAGAAATTAGCCATCGCTCATCCCCCTGAAGGCTGGCAGGAATGGAAGATTCATGTTTTTTCCAAAGTTGAGCTACTAGGCGATGATCACGACCCTCAGATCCTAAATAAGATTAGATTTGCATTGCCGACAATTGGCATAGCTCGTGCTTTTCTTCCTGATTGTGTCTCTCTTCCTGAGAAAGTTTATAGGGACATTAAAGTGAAGCTGCTGGAGTGGCCTCTCTGTGTAGGGCTCATCATTGGTCCCTCTTCCCTCGCAACCCGAATACGTGGGTCGGCTGTGCAGAACGAGTTGGTGTTGGCAGCTATTTCGAACCTGAAACCCCTTCTAATAAGTAGAGTGGACGCTAATAAGGAGATTTCAAGGGAATGTGAGGACCTGGAGGATGACGTTTCTTTGTCAACATACTCGTCCGTACAGGTGAAAAAGAAGCAGAGTAGATTGGACAAATTAGAGCAAGGTCAGAGGGATTTGAAACATATGTTCGAGTCGTTTATGAGACGATTTAGTTCTCAAGAGGAAGAGTTCTCTTCTGAAGACGAGGAAGCCTCTTTTGAAGAAGAGGAGTCTCGGCCATTCGTTCCTAATTTTGGTAATAATTTGTCTCCTCATACTTCTCCAATTCCGTGGGCCCCCCCTGAATCACCAATGGAGGAAGATTTTGACTTGGCTCCAAAAACGAAAGAACAGGAACCCACGATACCCACTCCAAAACCTCACATCGCAGCACAAGGTACGGAGTGCCAAAGATTGGGTGAGATGACTTTCAAACAAATAAGATATGTGGATGTACAGAAAAGATTACACGCCGCTCCGGTTTTTGGCGCACTTAAAATAAACCCGGTTCTTGCAAAGATTTCATCTCCTAATCCGTCCCATGAACAACTAGTCCGATCTGATGCTACTTTGGGTACGATCATTCACGGTCTTCTTTTACAAAGGGAAGCTTTGTCTAATGCTTTAAAGGATTTATCAAATAAACATCCCTCATTTAGGCAAGATTTTAAGAATGCTTTTTCGTCTGAATCCCCTTTTAAATCCATTTCCGATGATCTCCTACAATATTCATGTGGTCGCAGAGCTGAAATTATTGAACAGAGAAGGAATAGTTTGCTTCCGAAGGAGGAGTATCAAGCCACTCTTCTCAATGCGATTCCCCCTTCGACTTCCCATCTTTTCTGTGAGAAAGAGTTAGCGGAATTATTGAAACAGCCGTCTCATCAAAATTTTTTTCGTATCCCTACCAGAAAACCTTTACAGTCCAGAAACTTTATCCCCGCTACATCCTCGGGCCAGTTTGGCTCCTTCTCTTCCGGAAAGGTCACGAAAACGACCAGGCCCTTCAGTCGTTTACGAAAATCAAACTTTGGCAAAACTAATGAGAATTGGAAACGACCATCAGGTGACAACCAAGGGCACAACCGATCTTCCGCATCTCGGGATAAATCTATTAGAAGGCACACTACCAATAGGACACGTAAATCCTGAAAAACGAAATTTCAAAGGGGGCAGGCTTCTATCTTTTCTCGAATTTTGGAAGGAGGAAGGAGCTCCACCAAGCATCCTAAATATAATAAACGGTTACTCGATTCCTTTTATAATGAAACCACCTCTGGTCCCTCTTTTAGGCAAAACTTTACTGAAATACAGCATGAAGGGAATGAACTCAGAGATACTCTCTCTCTTACAACAAGGGATTTTGGAAAGATCAACTTCAAAAATTGGATTTCTTTCAAGAATGTTTCCGATTCCAAAACCAGACGGCAGCGTTCGGTCTATAATCAACCTCCGAGAATTAAACAATTATCTGCTTCCGAAAAAGTTCAGATTGCTCAACCACCTCAAAGTACCTCACTTTTTACAGCAAGGGGATTTTCTTGTCAAAATCGACTTATCACAGGCGTACTTTCACATACCTGTGAAACCCCAGCATCGAAAGTTCCTATCTATTGTTCACCACGGCGAGATTCTTCAGTTTTCATGCCTACCATTCGGTCTTTCAACAGCGCCTCTCACATTCGCCAGGGTGTCAAATTGGCTAGCGTCGAAACTCAGAGAGATGGATATAAGAGTCATAGTATATCTAGACGATTTTCTTTTGGCCAACCAGATCCCTTCAAAGTTGCAAGAAGATGCCATCAAAGCAGCACGCTTTCTAGAAAAACTAGGTTGGTTAATAAACCAGGAGAAATCTCTAGAGAACCCGACTCAACGCCTGGAATACCTGGGAATTCTCTGGGATACTGCAAACAACGGGAAATCTCTACCGAGAAAGAAAGTGATGGATATAAGAAGAGTTCTAACTCGAATCTTAAAAACTCAGACTTGGAGTTGGGAATCTGCAAAAAGTCTTTTGGGCAAACTGAACTTTGCCTCTTTCGTGGTTCCTTTAGGCAGACTGAATTCCAGGGGGTTGCAGAGGGCAGCCAACACCTTACCGGAGCACCATCGGAGGAAAAAGTTCCGGATGCCGAGGTTAGCTCTCCAAGAATGCGTTTGGTGGTTAAAAAATGTAGAGAAGAGCACAGCCCTCTTCACATGTCGAGATACGGTTCTCATCACCTCGGATGCCTCGGATCTAGGTTGGGGGGCTCAGGTAAATGGGAAGCTCATCAGCGGGAGCTGGGAACCCAGCCAGAGACTTTGGCACATCAACAGGAAGGAACTTTATGCAGTCTTACGAGCATTTCAGTCAGAAGCAAATCTGTTAAGGAACAAGAGGGTAATAGTTCAGTCAGACAACCGAACTGTGATTGCATATATAAAAAATCAAGGCGGGACGCGTTCTGCCCATCTTACGATGCTGGTCTCTCAATTATTGAATTTGGCTCAGAACTTAAAAGTAGATGTTTGTCCTCAGTTTATTCCGGGAGTCTACAACGATGTGGCCGACAGTCTTTCGAGACAGAAACATTTGGCGGACTGGCACCTTTCAGACAGGATTACCAACATCCTATTTCAGAAATGGGGAATTCCGGAGGTCGATCTTTTCGCGACGCATGTGTCGAAGGTGGTCCCAACTTATGTGTCTCGAGATGTGAGGGACAAAGGGGCTCTCTTCATCGATGCCTTCAGCAGGACATGGGAGTTCAAGTTAGCCTGGGTGTTTCCACCGCCTTCTCTAGTCCCACTAGTTCTGGCCCATCTGAACAATGCAAAGGGAGTGTTCATTTTGATAGTCCCGAGATGGGAGAAAGTCTTCTGGAGAGCGGACCTGAAGTCAAGAGCGTTAGACAGCCCTTTTCAAATTCGCAACCTTCAGCACCACTTGAGGGACATGGTGACTCAATCACACCTCCCGAGAGCTCGAAATTTACGTTTGGAGGCTTGGAAAATACGGGGTGGTCGGACATAACTTCGAACTGGGCTGAGGAGGATCGTCGCCTTCTAGAGAAAGCTTGGAGAAGAAGTTCGTTAAAAACTTACTCAGCTCCTTGGAGGATTTGGACAGAAAGATGCAAGAGACTAGGACTTAACCCTACTAAACCGGATGCAGCATCGGTTGCTCGACATTTAAGCTTTCTCCATAGAATAAAGAACTTATCTCCAAACACAATCAAATTGCATAAATCAGTCATAGCGACGTTGGCTGATCCTCTACATAAAGAAGCCATTTCAGGCAGCCTGTTGGTGAAACAGATGATCAAAGCTATTGAACTAGCTAAACCGCTGCCTGCGAAGAAACAGATTTGGGACATTGCTCAATTGATCCACTGGATGGAAAATATAACAATTCAAGAAGATAGTATCTTCCAAGTGTCTCGTCACTTGGCTCTTATTTTATTGTTAGCCTCTGGTCGACGAGTGCACGATCTAACCTTGCTAAAAATTGATAAGGATAGCTTACTACTTAATGATTCTTCTATTGTCTTCTGGCCAGATTTCGGTTCAAAGACAGATAATAAGTCTCACAGACAGTCAGGGTGGCAGCTGTCTAAGATACCTAACAGTAAGCTTGATCCGGTGTCCTGGACGAGATTATTTCTTTCTCTTACAGATTCAAGAAGGAACGCAGGAGGAGTTTCCATAAACTCCTTATTTATAACCTCACGAGGTCGAGTGGGTCCGGCTTCTAGGTCAATCATTGCTGGATGGATAAAAACCGCTTTCTCGGAAATAAATATTAACTTTCCTCCAGGGAGTATCAGGTCGGCTGTTGCTTCATCAAGAAGAGATAATAATGTTCCAATGGATTCCATTTTAAAGAATGGAAATTGGAGAAGTAACCATAATGTGATTAAACATTATTTTAAGGAGATAATCAGTATTCCTTCCAAAGATAATTCTGTTAATAGTTTAGTTAATAACAGTTTTAATGCTCTTTGACGAGTTCATTGTTATGAAGGTTAGTTATTTATTATACATAATAAATTTTTGATTTCTTCTTAATCTTCTCTTCATTTATTACATGCACTTACTGAGTTTTTCATTCACAGTACGCTTCCCCGCGCCGTCAGAAACCAAATATTTCTCATAGGTCAAGCCGACGGCACAGACCATGAAATAAACAACGTTTTTCCCCCGAAGGGATAAAAACGATATATTTCATGTCTTGCCTAGGCTTGACCGGAGTAATTTCTTGACGGCTTTTAATAGCTTGCTACTGATTAACATCGCGCTGGTTTCACATCGCGCGCTTTCGAGACGCGCGCGACAAAAGAGCGCGGCGAAGGAAACAAGCGCAACTAGGCGGCGCGGGGACATATGACATATGTGTATCTTACAGGGAAATTGAAAGGGGTATTCTCATAGGTCAAGCCTAGGCAAGACATGAAATATATCGTTTTTATCCCTTCGGGGGAAAAACGTTGTTTATTTATGAACTAAGAAACAATAGAAATTGAATAAATTCATTAAAATGTTTAATAAATTAAATGTTATCACAAAATGTACTGGTGGGTTTAAATTGTAGATTAAAGATTAGTAAAATAAATTTGTTTATTCCTACTGCACATTGTGACGTCCCATGAAAATTCCACTAATAATTATTATTGACAATACATAGCTTAAATTCAAACTTAAGAATTTTCATGCAACGCCACGCTTACGAATATGAAGCGTGTCCGCCGTACATCTCACGCGAGAGATAAGAAAGCGCTGCGCTACGCGAGCCAACACGCGACCCCTCTCCGCAACGACGTCACGGGCCCAAGCGCTCGAGCCGCCCGATATCGCGACGAGAACCCGACACCCGCTCGATCTCTCTGTAAATTCTTTACATTTAGCAAACACAGAAAATCTTCAAGGGAAAGATAAAGGAACAATATTTCAATTGATCAATAGCAAATTACTTAAAATCCAATTCTATTTAATAATAACCCAATAAGTCCCTCTACTAACCCTCGAAGATTCTCAAATTAGTTATTAAGAGTTTAACCATCATAAATTCACTTCGAAACCATAAAAACACCGAATCAACGTGAAGAGTACACCACGAAGACGCAATAGACATCAGAATCCGAGGAAACGGATGCAACCTGACACGAAGAAGCTACCATATCAAATTAGAGAAAACCAAAACCTACAGAAAAAGCACGTACAAGACTTCCGTTCAAACCAAGATTTCCAGCTGAATCAGCAACCCCCACAACACCACCCTTTCGACGCAATGACCGGGATTATGCCAGCGCTGCATAGGACCCCGTGACAGTATTAACCAATTAGAATCTTACAAAGTGACGCCACCAGGCCCCACTCTGCACAAAATCTACCCCTTCTCATCAGCACCAGAGAACATAAAAATCAGTAACGAGCAGGGAAACGTCAGTCTACAAGGAAAGTCTACCCATTAGTCTACATTTTGTCACACGTCTACAGTTCGGTACAGTCTACGTTAAACAAGTCTACCTTAATTCAGTCTACTTTTGTCACAGTCTACTTTTTGTCACAGTCTACATTTTACCTTTTACAAGTCTACTATCGAACAGCCTATGTACTTTTATCTCCCAGTCAGTCTGTCAATAAAGTGTTAGTGTTAATTAAAAGGAGTTGTCAGTTCGCCACGTCCAGTACAACCAAGCCAACCACTACACACGAGCATTCACTAATCGTAAGTCATAAAGATAATTGTAAATCGATCACTGTAGACTCCGGGATCAGGGCCCCTACACCCATCTCGTCAAACTCCCTTAATCTCACCAGCCCTCATTACCACCTCCTCATTTCATAACTTAATACTAGCTCGCCAGATCTCTCTCTCTCTCCCTCTCTCTCTCTTAAATCGACGATTTCTTTGATTTTACTACAATTCTCGGCAACCTTGCATTTGTCACCGTGGCTCGCATCACTCGTCTTTACGGGCGACAGACTTGAAACTCCGGCGCATACCGGACGACGGTTCAGACCACGAGCGGCGCCAATACTACCGGCGACGTCACTCTCGAACCGCTCCGAACGTGCAGCAACGAGGTCAGGAAACTGCGCCACGACGATTGTTGCTAGAGACATCCCCGACAAATCCAAGTTAGCCTTTCGAACGTTCCATTTATTAACCAGCAGATGAGAGGCAGGTCTCAAACTTCTTAATTCATTTTACTCATCCACAACTCATTGCGATTCCTCTCCCTTCGATCTCTTGGCCGCCCACGGAAGACGAGGCGTAGGTCTCGTGACCAAAACAGGCCAAATCTTTAAACCGTCCGGGTAGGTGTAGAGTAACGAACGCGTTATTGGCCCTCACCCAAGACGTGACACACATATGTAAACAATTTTAAAAAATTATCTAAAAATTGTATATGCATAACCTTCGAAAAATTAAACTTATTTATTATTTATACAAACATACTAAATATTGAACCTGAATTGATAGGTGTACCAAAATGTTATATTTAACGTTTACGAAAAAAGCGGGCCGTCGCGTACTTTGTACAAGGTTTTTTACAGAGATTGTTATTTTTGTAAAATTGTTTGAAGGAGAATGTGTAATTTATGAAGTCAACAATGTTTAACATGGTCTAAAGAACCAATGTGGAAATCGAAATTATAGATGTTTGATAGAAAGTTATTAATAAAGATGCGACGCATCATTGATTTAATATCTTTATATAACAAGAAAAAGCATAATTTATTTTTTATGTTAATTACAGCGACGGCCCACTTTACATTTTTAATGTTATTTGTGTTTGTATAATTATACATCTCGTTCGCGCTAGGAGCGAAATAAGACAAATCCTTGATTTGAGTGGAAAATATGTGAGTGGCGTCGTAACGTAACTTTAAACATCTACCGAGTGATCTCGAGGAAGAGGCACGAAATACAATTAATCGATTAAACGAGCTTACCTGTAAGTGAAGTTCAATGGTAATTGTATGTAGGGCCTCTTCCGAAGAGATCAGTCCCACCCGTAGAATATAATTATTCTTTTTTTTCCCATAGCTGATTAAAATCAGCCCCATATACGTTACGACGGACTTTGAATAATGAGGTTAGTATCCGAGAGTGGCCGCTGCGAGGGCGCGGAGGAGCCACCGTCTTTCGATTTTTTAAACTTTGAATAGGTGGTAATATCGGCACAGAGTGGAGGACTACCGAGTGATCTCTTCGGAAGAGGCCCTACATACAATTACGATTGAACTTCACTTACAGGTAAGCTCGTTTAATTGATTAATTTTTACGAACAAAGTAGTGAATGCCCTAGCCCTTTTTTTATTAAATAATGCAATCATCGCTAGGTCATGATGTAATATAGGAACCATGAAACCATGTGCATTAGATTGGCTTGTGTTATAGAAACATACATGACGCCCTCACTTAACAGTGATTGAACGTGTTATTATAAATTAATTATCCCGTTAGTAATATCACGATCTACTTGATCTATTGAAACGTGGAATGTATACGATGACTAACTAAAGTTAAGGAAGGCAATACACTTCTACTTGATCACTGTTTCTAAAAAAGGAAAGGGAAATAGAGTTCGGCGCAAAAGGACTGAAGTGGTACTTAGTCTTCCGGTTTTAAGGCCTAGGAATATGTAAATGTTCTTCAAACCTCCTAAATTTCTGACTACTAATGTATTGTTAATTAATTTTGTGCCGTCTCCAAAAAAGTTGCGATATTTTGAGTATGACAAAGATGAAGAATCTATATTGTAACGTAACGCTTCCCTTACCTTCTGAAGCGTGTGTTACCTTTTCGACTCGTTCGGTCTTTTTAGGACTGGCAGTAGAAAAGAGGAGAAGGATAATGAAATTAAGCGAAATTTCTATAAGTTCCTTTTATTTTAATCACCTCACGCCTTTCCGCTGTTGCTCAGCTGTCGGCTTCGATCAGCTGATCGCGGTCGGTTTATGTTTATGTTTACGCCGGCGAAGTCGTCGTCGCTTTCGCTCCACTCGCACACGCACACTCTCGCTCAGATACACCGCTCACACATAAACTTCACCTACTTCTTATGCTACCGGGATTTAAGGTGTACACAAGAACTATCGACACTTATCTGGTGGGACGTTGTAATCGATGCCTTTCTTTTGACACTAATAGGATCTGCTCGTTACCTTGCTTTCTATTGCTCGTGCTAACACACCCGCGTTAAGTAATTTAAACAAACGACTTCTTCTTTGCACTCCGAATTTGAGATTCCGACGCCACACTATTTACTTTGAATACTTAGAGAAAATTCTCGGTCTTTAGATTTTCGGCTCCCATGCTTATAAAGCGAATTCCCCACTTCCTCTCATCTCGCGGGATTTGATCTCGATTACCTAATTGGTTCCCCCCCATTGTCTCTCTAGTCGCGCGCCGCTTGCCTAGCTTGGCCATGAACCTGCCGAGCGTCTTCGGCACGAGCCATCTCCGATCGGGCTTCCTCGTGCCTTCCCGTCTTTGTTTCTTCACGCGTTTCTTATGTGTTTACGACTTCTGGAATTCTAAATTTAACTTTCGTGCCATTTCTTTTGATTCCCGCGATCTATTGTTCGGATTTTCGTTACTTTCGCGTGTTATATGTCTCGACTTTCCCGATTTCCTGTCTATTTCTACTTTTTATATTCTTATTTTTAATATGCTTTCCTAGCGTCACGTTACAATATATTGTTTAACTAAAATTGACTGCATAACTCAGTTATTACTATAGCTTTCCATAATGTATTTATACATTTAACATTACGTATATTGTAACTATACATAACAAATTATTTCATTCTTTTTAGCGCTTTTTCTAAATCACATTAATCTAGTTTATTGCTTTTCATCTGGACTATTTCCGAAGTCGGTTTCTATTTTTTTTGTTAAAAATTTTTGTATTTCATACCTATTAGTGTAAATTCAATTATAAGTTACGACTTATTCACTGTTATTTTTCTATATGCTTATGTTCTTATAACAATACTTTTGAGAAGAAAAATAATGAGCTCATACCTGAGAAATTCAATTACTATAAATAATAATATAGACACATTATTAATTTAGTCGTAGCTGTTATAACAGCAGAAACTTGCACATAACAATTCTGTGCAATAAGTGGACCCTTTTTTTACAAAGTGTCGAATAGAGATGTAATCATAATCATACACAAATAACATTAAAAATGTAAAGTGAGCCGTCGCTGTAGTTAATATAAACAATAAATCGTGCTTTCTCTTGCTACATAAAGATATTAAATCAATGATGCGTCGCATCTTTATTAATAACTTTTTATCAAATATCTATAATTTCAATTTCCATATTGGTTCTTTAGACCATGTTAAACATTGTTGACTTCATAAATCACACATTCTCCTCCAAAAAATTTTACTAAAATAACAATCTCTGTAAAAAACCTTGTACAAAGTACGCGACGGCCCGCTTTCTTCGTAAACGTTAAATATAATATAACATTTTGGTACATCTATCAATCCAGGAAGAATATTTAACATGTTTGTATAGATAATAAATAATTCTAATTTTTCGAAGGTTATCCATATACAATTTTTAGATAATTTTTGAAAATTGTTTATGTAGATACAGTAGGGATACAAAAATTTATTTTTCTTATCTTTAATCTAAAATTTAAACCCATCGGTGCATTTATGATAACATTCAATTTATTAACCATTTTAATGAATTTATTCAATTTTTATTGTTTCCTAGTTCATAAATAACCGTATAACAACCATATAATAACCTGAATCAAGTACATAATTCATTTTCCTGCGCTAGAGTTGCTCTACCCCATGCTTCCATTCATTCAATTAATAAATACAAACCAGCTATAGGGCGGCTGGGGCCGCCCAACGAAACAGCCTTGCTGTTTCGTATTAGGCACGACCGCGGTAATGATTCGCATAGGAAGTCGGCTCGCTGCGCTCGCCTATTCCTTTTTAGTTGTCACTATTTTACATACTTTTGCAAAGTTTGAATTGTTTCCCTATTATAGCAGATTTTTTATGAATTTTTTGATGTTTACAATGACCGCCATTTTGAAACCGGAAATTGAATCAATTCGAAATTGTTAGTGGATCTATGTTAGGAAGAACTGGATTTTTCGTATAAATTTCAGCTTTATCCGTTCAGCCGTTTAGGCGCTAGAGTCGATAAAAATATTTATTAGTCCGCCATTTTGTGCCGTTTTGCTGAAAAATTTTGAAAAAATTCATGTTATTAGTTGTCATAATTTTACATATTTGTGCAAAGTTTTAATTGTTTTGCTCTTATAACAGAATTTTTATGAATTTTTTAATATTTAAAATGCCCGCCATTTTGAAACCGGAAGTCGGATCGAATCGAAATTGTTAGTGGATCCTCATCGGGTGTAACTGGATTTTTCGTGTAAATTTTACTCCGATCCGTTCAGCCGTTTAGACGCTAGAGTGGATACACACATACACACATACACACACACACACACACACACACACACACACACACACACACACGGACATTTAGATCTTGTTATGAAACATAAAGATCCAAAAGGGTTTTTGGATATCTCGAATAGTTTCGGAAATAATCGTCCGTTACACTTTTTGCTCGATCGAGAGGCCGTCGGGTACTTTGTACAAGGTTTTTTACAGAGATTGTTATTTTAGTAAAATTTTTTGGAGGAGAATGTGTGATTTATGAAGTCAACAATGTTTAACATGGTCTAAAGAACCAATATGGAAATTGAAATTATAGATATTTGATAAAAAGTTATTAATAAAGATGCGACGCATCATTGATTTAATATCTTTATGTAGCAAGAGAAAGCACGATTTATTGTTTATATTAACTACAGCGACGGCTCACTTTACATTTTTAATGTTATTTGTGTATGATTTTACATAATTTTGTTGTAATAAAAAATTCTTGTTTCAATTTAAAAATAAGAACAATTATAAATTACAGCGACGGCCCACGTAACATTCCTATTGTTTTTTATTTTTCTACAGACGCAGACTATGATGTTATTATTTTCTATTGTCTCTCGAAGAAAAATACATACCTAAGCTCCATTTGACGACCTTTGGCGATTTTTAAGCTACTTTCATACTAGATAGGGTTATTGAGTTCGTACTCACTAGAAAGCTCTTAGGGATCCGAAATTGGATGCTTTTAAAGCAAAGAAATCCATGCGATTCCAAATGAAAATTATGCATTTCGAGGAAGATTTCCGACGTTCCGGTCGTATACTACGACCTTTTTCAAGGGGACCAGGTTAACTAGAGGACATGATATATTATATTACAATGTGTATAATCGATGTAATAGGTATACAATGATTGACAAATTTACCGAAAAAGTACATAACAGCTGTGGTATACATTCAGACTTGTTGCAATATTATTCATTAAAACATCTACGAAGATATGATAGTTCGCTCTGAGAAACTCCCGGAACGTAACCACATGAACTCATCTATACGTTTACATACAGCGAATTTTTCTTATTACTAATTCGAATCTTCTAATGAAGTAAAAAATTAAAATTATCTGAAAAATGATTACATAAAGAATAGTTAGTTCATATCTTTATTAATATGTCGAATGGGATTAAAATTAGTAAGTACGAGTTTTTCTAACCTGCTTGATAACCACTACCCTGTACCTCCTGCGTGTGACGGACGTTATAACGAAAAATTAGCAACTTCTTGTTATCTAAAATCTTCGATAGAATTAACCACGTTCTCAATTAATGAGATAGAAGTCTACTGCCTTCTTTAATTATCCTTTCTAACCACACGTATCCTCTACGTTTCTATAGACAAAGAAGATTGTGATAATACTGACGGTTACAATAAATAAATAATATGTGATAGGTTAGGAATATCGACATGTCAAACATTCCAGCGCTAGCTAGATTTCCACCTGATATCGACGCTAACTCCACTGGCTTCACTAACGGCGAAATTAGGAAACTGGACAAAATTCTATATATATAGATATACTCGCAATGTTAACGAAAAAGGTCGGAAACAAAAGACTGATAAAATTGATATTTCATAAAATTTCAAAACACATAAATTAGATTATTAACTTATTGGAAGCCGCGATCCTAATAAATTATATATCAACGAAAGGGAAAAAGTTCCAGGATTATGATGAAACAAACCAAAATTATGTAGCACTTCGCGTCGATGAGATATTAGCATTTTAAGGTTTCCCCCTCCCTTCAAATTTACGATTTTGCTGTAAATATACCACCGGCGTTAGTCCGATTTTTTGCGACGGACAGGCCTAACTGCCGTTAGTCTGTAATTATGAAATAACAATATAATTATCGCAACAATTGAAAGATCATCGCAAATTGTGATTACCTACATAATATTTATGACATGATTAGAAACTTTTAATTCCACTCAGTAGATCCGTTGTTGAGAAATGGCAGAATAAACAAATAATTATACAATAACAACTTCGATATAGTAAGCGTAGAAAGATTTACGCAAATTGTTACTATGTAGATAATAATCACGACAGAATCGAAAAGTTTTTATTCCTATAAGTAGATCTTATGTTGGTGAGGAAGAATAGAATAAATACATAATTACTCAAATTTATATGTTATATATTATTTATTAATTATTAAAATGATAATGTATAATTTTTTGGTACGGGCGACGCATACCGCGGGCCGCATACCACGGGACGCATACCACGCGGCCCGCGACCGTCCCGCCCCTCGGCGCACCCGGGCCCGACCGCGATACTCTGCAATATAAAATACATTCATATTCTACAATGTTATAATCTGCGTATTCTGCAAAATTGTATACATTCGTTTTCTATATGCTTATGACCTTCCTTTCACTTTAATTCAGTTTACAGAATATAATATTTAAATATCCAATATATATAACCTGTTCAAAAACATTCCTCATACCTTATTTATTAATAATATCTAAAAAAGTCTTTAACTTTTCTATTAGAACAAAAAGCAAATTGAACTTCGTAACCGTAAAGAAATACTATTTGAACTGTAAAAAAAAATCTTAATGTAAAGAAACATGGTGGATCAGATGCTGACTGGGCATGCATGTGTACCAGGGTACCATGATACTCGGCCACTACATTATATCGTGTACATATATTTGAGAGGTTTTCTTTAAATTCGAAGAAAAGTACCGATAAATGGGAAAATTTTAACAAATTTCAATACTAATAGCAAAATGACTTCAAAGACAAGGCAATTGTATGACTACAGTATCTATGATTGTCCAAAAATCATGGAAACACCATCTCAGTATCCGGACTTAAATGTCAGTAAAAAAAAATGTAATCTACCTAATGTAATATAAGATTGCGACAATACTTTACAACAATACAAAACTTTTTTAATGCTATTATAAAATAAGGTATATAGAAACTTCGTGCACAGACCATAAATATTGCAAACACAATGAGAAATAGGACTTTGAGAAACGACTTGAACTTGAGGTATGAAAACCTTACCAGCAGTATGCCGATGCCCCCTCGGCAACGGTTGCGGCGGCAGTGGCTGCTCCGGCGGAGCATGCGCCAACGCTTCCGTAAACTGATGGTCCCGTTGACGCAATTGCAGTTCCAATTCCGCTATTTTATTCTCATAAGTAGGTTCTAAATGAAGAAGTAGGTTAAAATAAAAAGAGTTCGTTCATGATGAATAATATGTGGCATTTTTATTACTTACGGTTGGTCAGGCCTATAGGCAAATTATCGTTGTCGGCCTGTAAAAAAGACATAAGTACAAATAATGAAATTAAACTGAAAATGATTCTACGTTTATATGTTATAAGGAAATAATAGTAATAATACTTACGTCCATGCTGTCTGACGAACTCATTGTAACTGAAGGCACGGCAAGTATTAACCGACAGTATAATATTACTAAGTGGGGGAAAAAAATTTGCACTTGAAATGTGTTAGTTTAGAGGATAAATATAAATGTAGTAAAAGTGTAAATGTATTAGAACGAATTTCGTAGTTCTTGATTGCCGAAGTTCATCACAGAAGGAATATTGAGAACAGTCGAGCTATCGTACGATGTATATTTACATTTTTTCAATGTACACGCAGTTAACCGTAGCAGAACGTAAATATTCGTGAAACTTCTCCATTGTTCCTTCCATAGATAGGTCTTACCCAGCTGACACATTCACATTGAATATAGTGATTGTACAGAATCGCTACCACGAGAGCGTCTATTTTAAATAGAATTTCGAAACAATATTCTACTCAATAGCGCTACATCACCGTAGTCATTAGGTAACGAATATTGATTTTTATATCCATAGATATAATATATAATCTATAGATATAATTTATAGGTACCCGTAAAAAAAAAATATAGTAATTGTCGAAACCTAAGAAGTGCCCTGTAGAAAAAACATTGAGTTATATTAAGAAACATCAAAAGTCTTTCATCGGAAGACAGAAAAATTGTCTCAAGAAAAGACATCAAAATTGTCTCTTAGGAAGACACCGAAGTACTGTTTCATAGAAAGACACAAAAATTGTCTCATAGAAAGGCATAAACATTGTCTCAAAAGACAAACTGTTGTATCATTATAAAACATTGTCTCAAAAGACAAACTGTTGTATCATTATAAAAAGACATACCATATTTGTTTCATAGAAAATACAAGAAATTTATCTGATAGAAATCATAAGTTAATTGTCTCATAACAATAAAACACGCAATGGGAAGGCCATCGAAGGAAGCGTCTCATAAGAGAAAAAGCCGTGCTGGTGAGTCGGTTGAAGCGAGAGAAAAACGCTTAGAGAAGAATTACAAAAGACTTGCAGAGAAACGAAAGAATGAAAATAGTAATGAACGACAATCGAGATTGTCTGAAATACGGGAACGTGCTCGTACTAAATTAAGACGCGAGAAAACTATGAAAAGAAAACAACGATTAAATGTAATACGTGCACGTTTACAGAACGAAACGAAAGAAAAACGCGAACGTAGAACTAATATAATTAAATGATTGAACGAACTTACCTTAGTGAAGTTCAATCATGATTGTATGAGCGCCTCTTCCGAAATGATCAACTGTAGTATCCTCAGCTTGCACCGATGTCACCACCAATGTTTAAAACAAAAAATAAGCCTTTCCAATGCACCTATGCGTTGCATGAACTCATTCTTTAAAGTTATGCCGTAACCTTTGGGATTCTAAACATTTTAGAATTGGGGTTTTTGCTAGGGTGGGAATGATCATTTCGGAAGAGGCGCTCATACAATCATGATTGAACTTCACTAAGGTAAGTTCGTTCAATCATTTAATTGTATTTCGCGCCTCTTCCTCATGATCAACTGTAGATGTTTAAAGTTCGTTACGGCATATGTGTCTAAAATAACAGACAATGGAACTTCTTTGCGAACTGGACCAAACATTTATTTTATTTTATTATCTTTGGCATTTAGCCTTGAAAATTCCATATTAACATTAAATAATAACATACGCCTGCATAAACAGAAAGAAGTATAACTTATAAGCTTAAACTCTATTTTAAGATCGCACGAGCGAAAACCGTTTTCTCTTTAACCCTTAACCGCCTACCTACCGTCTCACAGACACCAGCAAAATTATTTTGTCAAATTACTTAGCGTGTGCGCATCATTTATTTTCGGGCGTCTATGTACCTTCTCGCTACCTCGGCCAATGCCGTCCCAGTCGTCGTCAACGTTGCACGCGCCAGCGTTCGCCTTTGGTGAGTATAAAACTATCGTCAGACGTCCGTGAGACGGGTGGTAGGCGGTTAAGTAACTTTCTAATACTTCATAAATTTTATTGTGTGAAAGAATGTATTATATTTTTATGCGTGCTTTTCAGTATATGTGTATTATGTAGGTATGTAGAGTAAATTTAGAAAAAGAGCTTCTCCAACAGTGGCTTGACGCAGATAGATGACAAAGGAGCGACGCGTGGTACGTGGCCGAAAACAAAGGCGAGCGGAGAGATAGTCTGAGAAGAACAATCGTAGAAAGAAGACGAAATAAAGTAGACGGTTTTTGAGATTCGTGTTTTTTTTTTCCTTACAACTGTTTCGGTGCATAATGGCTTCTAATGAAGAGATAATTGAGAAGTGGTTAGAACAAGATAAAGCAGAAGATGATGAGTTGCCAAACGAAGATTGCAGTGATATAGAAACTAATATTCAAGAAGATCACGTGGTAGAAGAAAGTTGCGCATCGGAGTCGGAGATTGAAGGCGATGAAAAATCATCAGCTGCAGCGGAAGGAAGCAGTAATGCTACGCCTTCAATGTTATCGATGGAATCTTCATCGGATGAAGACGTTCCACTAGCGCAGAGGCGGTCTAAACGTAGGAAGAAGAATTACTTCGGCAAGAATCGTTTCCGTTGGTCGTCTGAGCCTTTGTCCTATCGTTCAAGAACGTTACAACATAATATTGTGCTGGAAAGAGAAGGTATAAAGCCAGCATATAAGGACGTTCTGAATGCTTCTTCTACTCCACTAGACATTTGGAAACTTTTTTTTACGGACGAAATGCTAGAAAAAGTAGTACTACACACCAATGAGAAGATTCGCGAAATTAGATCAAAGTACAAAAAACAAATATGTGTTCAAGATTTGGATCTCATAGAACTTAAAGCATTTATAGGATTATTGTTTTTTACAGCAATATTCAAAGAAAATCATGAACACTATACCTCATGGTATAGTACGGATGGTAGTGGCAGAGAAATATATCGGTGTATAATGAGTAAGAACAGATTGGAAGTCATACTGAAGACTATACGTTTTGATGATACTGCGACCAGAGAAACACGACGTGAAACAGATGCATCTGCTCCTATTTCTGAGCTATTTAACTCCTTTATCAAACGATGTCAAGAAATTTATGCAATTGGGAGCTATGCATGTGTGGACGAAATGCTATTAGCTTTTCGAGGCAGATGTAGATTTAAAATGTATATGCCAAAGAAACCGGCTAAGTACGGAATAAAAATATTGTGTCTTACAGATGCAAGATCTGGTTACCTCCTTAATGCATATATTTACGTGGGAAAAGACTCGGATGGGATGAATTTGCCCATAGAGTATAAAAAACTGAAGAAACCTACTCAAGCGGTGCTGCGTCTCATTTCTTCCATTGAAGGATCTAACAGAAATATCACTACTGATAACTGGTTCACCTCTATAGAATTAGTAAATTTGTTGAAGAAGAAACAGCTGACACTAGTGGGTACATTGAAGAAAAACCAGCGAGAAATTCCTCCAGAATTCTTACCCACACGTCACCGACAAGTTGAATCAACTATCTTTGGTTTCACTAAAGACATAACAATATCATCGTTTGTGCCGAAGCCAAATAAAGCAGTCATCACACTGTCAAGTATGCACCATACGCCAAACATTGATGAAAGCACTAAAAAACCAGAGATTATATTATTTTATAATCAAACCAAAATTGGAGTTGATTTATTGGATCAAAGGTGCTCTAATTATTCCACGTCTCGTCGAACACGCAGATGGCCGTTGGCCGTGTTCTACAGGTTACTGGATATATCGGCTTCGAATATATATATCCTAAGCTTATCCACCCAAACGCAGAAGACAGAAAGTAGGTACAAATTTATAAAGAGGTTAGCTGAACAGCTTACGAAACCACACATGGAGCGCCGTGAAAATAATGTGCATGTGCAGCGAGATATTAGAATCGCTCTTCGCCGGGTCCTGCAACCTACTGAGAATATTTCACTAGTTGCAGATAGCAACTCAGATTCTGATAGGTTGATGGTTCGCAAGACCTGCTCTACGTGCGATTACAAGAAAAAACGCAGGACCCAATATCTATGTTTTGTATGTAGAGCACCAATTTGCCTTGAATGCTCAAATAAGATGTGCATTTACTGCCGTGACAAGCTATAAATTGAGTGTTTGCAATTTTGTATAATTTGTGATATTTCTATTCAAATTAATGTCTTTTTGTGTTCGTCAATTGTTCATTTTATGAAAATTAATATGAAGGAGAGTTTAATTATGTTCCTATTTTTGTAGATTTCACTTTAGAAGTATATTACTTTTCTTTGCTCAAATAAAGAGTTTATTCAGAATTGTTGATTTATTTAGCATTAGGATTGATTATTTATTGTTTTTTGTTCCTTTAATAAACAGTTAAATGTACCTGTATACTTATATTTATTCCATATAACCTCTCACTTTAATAGATTTTGTTAGCGAGAGCGATATTACGCTGATGTCTCCTGGACGGGTGGTAGGTGGTTACGTGACAGAAACAGGTGGTAGGTGGCTAAGGGTTAATGATATTTCTATCGTAAAATCTTGCAAATGTTGTTGACGAATTTGTCCAACCAGCCGTTTTCCTAATTACATCAATATCTACACCGCTGCGTTTTGCTGCAGAGGTTGACGCATGACGAGTACTATAGGCTGTAAAAATGTCAGTATCTACCCCACTTCTACTTAAAATATCTTTTACCCAACGGCTAAGAGTTTGGCTAGATACTGCCTTAAATGGCTTCCTGAACGAGATAAACAAATTATTTATGCTACCGCGCAGTACTTTTGTTCTTTGTAAATAAGTTTTTAAGGTAGATGCTACACAAACAGACCTATTTAAATTGTATACGGGCAATGTAAGACAAGGCTGGTTTCTATTTAAACCAGATGTTTTAATTTTATCCGGAATTTTAATTTCAATAAACTCCGATGTCTCACGAATATTTGTAACATCTATTAAAGAAAAAGTCTGAAGCCTATGTCCAGTAACTAAAGAAAATAGTGTAATAAGTTTCAAAGACAAGTCTTTAAGGCACACCTTTTCTTCTGATGCCCATGACGAAAAGAAATCTAAAACAACTTTGGGATCCCACGTCGAATCATATCTGGGCCTTGATGGTCTTAAATTAAAAACCCCTTTAAAAAATCTCTTTAATTTTAGATCATTAGTTATCTCTAAATCAACTATTAATGAAACTGCTGAACGAAGACAATTTAAAGATCCGTAGGAAGCTCCTTTCCTAAACTCTTCAGTCAGACATTCGAGTATATGTGGTATCGAACTGGTGAAGTGATCAATCTTTCTATTTTTACAAAATGACCACCACTTTTTCAACGAACAATCGTACTGTTTCAAAGTTGAAACACTTAACGATGACATAATTACATCGATCGAAGGCTCTGGAATATTTTTCAATTGGAATCCTTTCCTGATAATCTCCCGACCACCAGGGTAAGGTTCCTCCAAAGCGGATGTGGTTCTCTATTACAAGAAATTAACAATGTAATATCTGGTTTAAAATAAATAGGTTTAGAAACAAGCATCGAATGGAAAAATGGAAACCAAGGTTGGGCCGGCCATTCTGGAACTACCATTATGCCCTCTGCTTTATCATTTTTAATTTTACGTAACGATTTCAAAATCATTGAAAAGGGTGGAAAAGCATAAAAATAGAAAGAATTCCATGAAATTGTGAATGCGTCTGAGACTAAGGCACCCGGGTCTTTACGCCATGAAATATACTTTACACATTTCGTATTGAGCCTACTAGCGAACAAATCGATCTCTGGCTCTCCAAAAGTCTGAACAATTACATTAAAAGCTGAATCTGCGATTTCAAACTCTGTCTCAGGTTTTAACCTTCGCGATTCTACATCTGCTTCGAAATTTTCTTTAGAACTTATGTACGACGCGAAAATCCATAAACCTCTTTCCTCACACCAATTCCAGATATCCCTTGTAATTTTATTTAGGTTATCATATTGAATTCCACCCATTCTATTAATATAAGAAATAGCCGTGGTATTATCTATGCGCAGCAACAAATCACAGTCTTGTAAGGATTTGGCGAAACATTTCAAACCGAAAAAGGCAGCCTTTAACTCCAGGTAATTAATATGGTTTAAACGCTCCGTTTCGTTCCAATATCCGTGAGCCTTTTCTTTTCCACACACAACACCCCAACCAGACAGAGATGCGTCAGAAAAAATCTCTATGTGGAACCGAATATCTTTAATTAAATTACTTGGTGAATTCATCTTGGAATCCCACCACTGAAACTCTTTTTGTAACTCGTTACTGAGAGACATAGTATTATCATAATTCCCATTACTTCTTTTTAGCGCTAAAAATTTTTGTGTTTCAAATTGTTTCGTATGACCCAAACCGTATCTAACTGCCGGACAACAGGACACGAGTAAACCTACAAACCTGGCAAATTCTCTTATTTTACAACAATTTAAACAACTAAATCTTATTATTTCTTTTTTAATTCGTTCTTTCTTCGTTTCAGGTAATTTAATTACCATTTGTTCCGAATTGAAAACGAATCCTAAAAACTTGCACTCAGTAGCAGGAATTACTTGACTCTTTTCTCTATTAACTACAAAACCAAGCTTATGCAAGAGATTATAAGTTTGGTTAAGATTATCTAAACATTCGGATTTGGTCCTACCAAATAAAAGAATATCATCTAGGTAAATGACAGAAAGGTAACCTGCCTTTCTCAACTGAGCTACAACTGGCTTTAACAATTTTGTAAAAACGTAGGGAGCTGTACAGAGACCGAAGGGCAAACAAGTATATTCAAAAAGTTTTTTATTAAATTCGAATCTTAAATATTTTAGGTTAGATTCAGCAATTGGAATTAAATGATACGCATCCTTTAAATCGAGAGAAGTCATAAACCAATTCTTATTAATTAAATTTATCACAGTTCTATAATCCTCTAATTTAAAATGCTCCGTTTGAACGAAAGAATTTAATCTTTTTAAATTCAAAATCAAGCGATTAGTACCGTTAGGTTTCGGAATTAAGAAAATACTGGAAATAAATTGCCCTTGACTTGGACTGCAAATCCTTATCGCTCCCTTTTTTAAAAGCTCCACAATCTGTAACTTAATTTGAGATTCCTCCTTTTCGGAGTGAACTACTACCTTAGGAGCGAACAACTGTTTTACCTCCGAAGAAAAAGGTATTACATATCCACTAACCCATGACAAAATTATTGGATCTGGGTTGAGATTTTTCCATTCTCGCTCAAAAAATCTCAATCTACCTGCTATCCTACTTACAGGAATCAGTACCGTTTCCTTGAGTAACTGGTGTTCTCTTTCTTGTGGACCGGCTTCTGTGATTGTTGAAGGCGCGAAGTTCTGCTCGTCAACGATAATGGGTATCTTTGCCCGCTCGTCGATGTTGAAGGAACTTTCGATCGCTGTCGACGAGGCGGGCCCTTCCAGTTTTTTGGCTGTTTGGCTGGATAAGACTTAACGAAAGGCTTAAATTCTTTAGCAGAGCTCTCAATAAGTTTTGCAGATTTTACGTTCTCTGCCAAACCTTTACCAAAAAGCCAATCATCAATTGCTGTCGCATTAAGGGTATTCCTTAAACCGGAATTAATATTTGGAAGCAACAAACTCCTTCTAATTACAGACTCATCATGTTGTAAATCCGCCAAAAGTCTGCTTGCGTCGCTCAAACATTCAATAGAAATCAAATTTTCTTCGCTACTCCCGTTTTTAAAAAGCACAGAAAGTACTTTACCAATTGCACCCAAGCATGCAGTTAATTTTTCTTGTTTCGCCAAAATACGCGAATCTCTTTTCAAAACCGCCTCTTGTATCGAAGATTTAACCTCTAAATTGAGCTTAGGCGGATCAATCAAGGTACAATTACTTGGAGGTGGATATTTTTTAACAATCGCCGCCCTATCATCCGATGGAAGACCAAGCCTAAGAATTTCCTCCCATCGCACTGCCAAGTCCTTGTGGATAGCAGACGCGAGGATTTTTTCCTCTGCGAATCTTTTCCCAATAACATGCAAAAATTCTTCCGGAAGCGGGTCTTCTACTAGACCGGAAGATTTTTCAATCACAGGTTGTGTCGAGCCTTCTACAGGATTAGAGTCCTGTCCATTATCAATTTGCTCAATATAATCGAGCTCGACTACGTCGTTGCTAACTGGCGCATGTCCATCTATGCGAGACGTTCCCTGAACACCTATAGATATGAAGGAAAGGGAGAAAAAAGGAAAGGAATTACTTTAAACCCTTTATTCGTCTAAGATGTATCTTAAGGAAATAAAAATTTTAAGGTCAAAGGATGTGTTCATGAATGAACATGAATCCATCGTATTCCTGACATGACCTCCTTACGATATGTAAAAATATTTACTCTTACAGGTTAGAGCCTGACCGAGTTTGTAAGGAATTACCAGTCTATATCTTTACTCATACAGGTTAGAGCCCATATAGCATTGCCAGATTAGAGTCTGGCAAGCCGAGTAATTTAAATTCCTATAAGGAATGGCAAGGGGAAACAAAGTCCCGGTATAGGTTAGAGGCTATACCATACCTTCTTCAATTTAAGGTTATCACTTACGCTGACTAGTGGCGCAGTCCGAAAAATTATCGATATCAGATCTCGAATCCAAGGAATATCGATGCGATCGTCTATTCGTTTCAACGTCAGACATATGCAAATTCCGAGATCTCGTCGAAGATTCAGAATCTGACGACGAATATTTACGTCGATGTTTCTTTTCCTTACGTTTAAGTTTTCTCTCTAAACGTTTAATTCTCTTCAACATAAGAGTCTCCTTATCCGGTTCGCCCAAATAATCACCATATTCCCGTTTTCGTCCCATTACTCCCGAACTCGCGTGTGGTTTCATCGGCACCAAACAGAAGAATGAGTTCATGCAACGCATAGGTGCATTGGAAAGGCTTATTTTTTGTTTTAAACATTGGTGGTGACATCGGTGCAAGCTGAGGATACTACAGTTGATCATGAGGAAGAGGCGCGAAATACAATTCGTGCACGGTTACGGAATGAATCTGTCGTATAACATGAACGCAGATTAAAGTTAATTCGACAACGCTCTCTAATGGAATCCGATGAAAAGCGACAGCATCGTTTACGATTGCAATGCAATCGAGTACAGAATCTATTACACTGAACGACAAAATTGAACTTTTTTTTTTGTTTTCCTATAGCAACTATGCAATTCTTATAGATTTTGACGTGCCAATAACGAATCTGGAATCCATTCGTCTCCATCACGTACGGGTTTCTCAAAAATCGATTTTGAAAAAAAAGGTCGTTTTTAGGCACGACCGCAGGGAGTTCCTTATACTCTCGATCGAGCATAGTGTGTGTGTAATTTTTCACACAACTACAATGGAGGTCGGCTCGCTTCGCTTGTCTACCGTTTTTCTTATAAGAGTACAGGACAGGTGTATGTGGTCGTTTGGCAGTCGCCATTTGGCCGTCGGTCGGGACGGTTTTTTTTTAAATATCGATTATTTTAAATCACGTTTCTGCTCGCAAACATAAGACCAACCTTCAACCGGATCACTTTTATTTTCCTTCGATTTCCGGTAAAATACTTTTTATTTTAAAACACTTTTCTGCTCGCAACATAAGACCCACCCACGCCCGGAACACTTTTATTTTATTTTCGTTTTCTGATCTGCTGAATATGGGAAAAATAGTTAACAAAAATCCTGGAGGCATCCTGGACCTTCAAAAAGGTCATTTCAAGGTCAAATTTTTTTTCTATTTTGAGCTCAAACGTCGTTGTTCAACATTCCTTTTTAGGACTCTTGACGAATATAATATGTATATGTGTGTGTGAGTGTGTATATTAAAAAATTTGACCTTGAAATTCCCTTTTTCAAGGTTGAGGTCGCACCCAGGATCTTTTTAACTATTTTCTTCGTATTCAGTGCAAAAAGTTACATTGAAAAATACCCACAAACCATTGCATCAATTTTTTGCATTGACCTTTCTCTTGCGGACGAGATTAGACCCTCTAGGGACCACTTGTTTGGTCGGAGGCTCGTCTTGAGTTATACATTCGATTTATATGTATAGTATGTAATTGTGTATGTAATTATGTATGTATAGATGTTCCACTGTAGTGCCGCCCATATTGGACCGATCTTGATGAATTAGGTGTCAATCGATTCGTCTTTATCGTAAGAGTGTCATAGGCTATATGGCACCACGCCAAATCCAATATGGCGGATAAGAAAAATAAAAATGTGCGTAACAAAAAAAATAAAAATTTATTAAATGCATCGTGTTTTGTATCAAATGAAAGATAATAATAACGCGTGCATTTGGAAAATATACAGGATGTTCGGAAAGTCCCGGACAACCTTACTGCCTCGAAAAATACACATCGAAAAAAAAATTTCGGTTCACTAAAATCTATTTAAACAAAAATTTACGTTTACGAACTAAAACATGATTACGGAGTATCTTAGTGAACTATAAAGCCACAAATAAGAATTTTGTAACCAAACAGTATGTTTCGTAAATTAAACATGTTATACATTTAAAAATTGTTTTATAGTGCTGTAGGCGTGCGTTAATAAGTCGAATATCTAAAGCAACATAAGGCACTCCTACGGCACTATAAAACAATTTTCAAATGTATGACATGTTCAATTTACAAAACAGACTATTCTTGTGTGACGTCCCATGAAAATTCAGTTAACAAATATTATTGATAATACATAGCTTAAATTCAAACTTAAGAATTTTCATGCAACGCCACGCTTACGAATATGAAACGTGTCCGCCGTACATCTCACACGAGAGATAAGAAAGCGCTGCGCTACGCGAGCTGACACGCGACCCCTCTCCGCAACGACGTCACGGGCCCAAGCGCTCGAGCCGCCCGATATCGCGACGGGAACCTGACACCCGCTCGATCTCGTGTCACACGCGTGATAATTATAAGTACATTAGTAAACATAGAGAATCCTCAAGGGAAAGATAAAGGAGTAACATTTTCATTGATCAATAGCAAAGTACCTAAAATCCAATTCTATTTAATTAGTCTCTTTACTAACCCTCGAAGATCCTCAAATTAGTTATTAAGAGTTCGACCATTATAAATCTACCATAAAAACGCCAAATCAACGTGAAGAATACACCACGAGAACGCAATAGACACCAAAATCAAAGGAAGCGGATGCAACCAAACACGAAGAAGTTGCTATATCAAATTAAAAGAAAACTAAAACCTACAGAAAAGGCACGTACAAGACATCCGTTCAAACCAAGATTCCCAGCTGAATCAGCAACCCCCACAACACCACCCTTTCGACGCCATGACCGGGATTATGCCAACGCTGCATAGGACCCCGTGACAGTATTAACCAATCAAAATCTCACAAAGTGTCGCCATCAGGCCCCACTCTTCACCAAAGCTACCCCTCCTCAGCAGCATCAGAAGCACTTAAAAACCCATAACGAGCAAGGAATCATCAGTCTACAAGCACACACAGTCTACCTTTTGTCACAGTCTACCCATTAATCTTCAGTCTACAAGTCTACAAGTCTACAAGCACACACAGTCTACCTTTTGTCACAGTCTACCCATTAATCTTCAGTCTACAAGTCTACAAGTCTACAAGTCTACAAGTCTACAAGTCTACAAGCACACACAGTCTACCTTTTGTCACAGTCTACCCATTAATCTTCAGTCTACAAGTCTACAAGTCTACAAGTCTACAAGTCTACAAGCAAGGTCTACAAGCAAAGTCTACGTTAAACAAGTCTACAAGCAAAGTCTATATCCTACTTTCTACTTCTTGTCAATCCGAATAGTCAATCGCGAAAGTGTAGTGTATACCTTAGAATACCAGCGACCCTCTACCGAACGTCTAACTGCCTAAGACAAAGCGCCAACATCTACTGTAAGTTATAACTATAACCATTGTCAATCATTGTAGACTCCGGGATCGGATACCTCTATCACGGTCTCGTCAAACTCCTATCCAACCTTCAGCTCTCCTACTTACAATACTACCTCACTCTTTTTCTCACTCTGCATATTGCCATCTGGCACAGCGCATACTAGCGAGGTGCAGCGTTGGGAACACTCACCGCGCATACTAGCGAGGAGCAGCGGTGGGAACACTCACCGCGCACACGAGCTAGGAGCAGTGTTGGGAACACTCACCGCGCATACGAGCTAGGAGCAGCGGCGGGATACACCCTGCGCCAGTTCCTAGCAAGGAAGTCTTTCTGAACGTTTCATTATTTAACCAGCCAACGAAAGGCAGATTTTAAACCTCCTAAATTCCCATTCCCCCGACCCGGAGACAATCACCTTAGAGCAAGGACGATACTCAGGCATTTATATACATGTACCGCTATTCATACTACCAGTGACCGCTACTGCTTTTATCATTATCCTATAGAATAAACGTAATTATTATTATTATTTCTATCGCTTTCTTTTACTCTTCAATAACTCATTGCGATTCCTCTCCTCCGATCTCTTGGCCGCCCACGGTAGACGAGGCGTAGGTCTCGTGACCAAAACAGGCCAAATCTTTAAACCGTCCGGGTAGGTGTAGAGTAACGAACGCGTTATTGGCCCTCACCCGAGACGTGACATAATTTTTTATGGTGGCAGCGGTGGGATATAAGAGATCATTAGAAGGATAGGAACCAGCGTGAAGTTTTACTAAAACCATTAAGAAACTAAGAAACTGATAGAATTTACTAAAATCCGCGGATAGGAAATACCGAGGGATTAGGAAAATTAATCATTAGCAACTTCTAAATCCACTAACTCTTACTACATTCACGTAAATCGAAAATCTTCTAACTCGTACTAAATTCACTTAAATCAAAATGACGGACAAACGACAAACGCGTCAAATGGCTACCGCGACTACAGAATCAGAAATCGCACTCATTCAAGAACAACTACTCGCTAAAGAGGCTCGTTTGAAGGAACAATCTGTAAGAATGCAGGAACAGGCAACACTAATTGAAGAACAAACTAGACAATTACGTATGGAAAAAGAGGCTATTGAAAAATCGAAACGCAACGAAACAGGATTACTAGATCAGATCTTAGCAGAAGTACGCGCAGAGTTAAACCCATTACGAAGCTTAGGCGGAAAAATCACCGAATTACAAGATAAAATGGAAGAAATTCAAAGAAGGACACGCGATCCACCACCTAGAAACATAGACGCTGAGACTCTTTCAGAGCTTAATCCACCTTCAATAGCACCGCGTGAACCTATTCGCCCAATGCTAAAGTTAAAAGATGCAATCGAATCAGTACCGCGCTACGATGGTTATAAAATTCCCGTATATCAATTTGCCAGAGCCTGCGAAAGAGCACGCGATATGGTAGCCGAAGAAGCCGAACCGGCTTTAGTAAATTTAATAATAAACAAATTATATGGACACGCGTACCAAGCAGTAGAAGATGCCAACGTCACCTCCGTAAATCAACTCATCGATAGATTAAAATCAATTTTCGCGCCGAAGAAATCTTTAAATCAATATAGGGGAGAATTAGGAAATCTTGTAAAGAGGCACAACGAACACATCCTGGACTACATCGGTCGAGTCAAGGAGATTAGAGCAGCTATAATGGACGGCGAAAAGGCCCTCCGTGGAGACGCCCTGTCGAGCGTTGCTAAACGCGAAATCGACTTAGATGCTCTAGAAGGTTTTATGGACGGTTTACCACCGGATTTAAAAATGCGCATGAAAGTCGAAGGTTACTACGATCTAGACGACGCATTCCTAAAGGCCATCCATGTAACTAAAGTCATGGAAACCGAGGCCCAAAAACATCGACGCAGGGATTACACTGACTCGTATCGCAACAAGAATGAAGATAGGCGATACTCTCCACCGACTCGCGATCAACTCCCTGCTACTTCATACAACAACGCGTCGCCTCAATTCACCGGAAACCTAAATAAAACACCGCCTCGAACCGAGTACGTTCCCAACAATCAAGCGCGAAACACGTCACAAGCTGTTGGAGGAGATCCACCAGCTTCTAAAATCTGCCGCTACTGCAAAAACCTGGGTCACGAAATTTCGGAATGCCGAAAATTAGCGTATAGACGCTCGATGGAAGCAAAGGCGAAAACCGAAAATAATAATCCGGGAAACTCTCGAGGCCGCCCGGAACCGAGCGACGTCCGCCGGGTCGCCCAAGAGCAAGGGCGTCAGATCATGACGATGGAGGAAAAACCATCGACAAGCACCGCGACGTTGCCACAATAAGGCTTGACCGAAAAGGCACCGTCCCCTCTGTTCTCATCAAATCTCCGAATCTACCACGTTCTACTTCTTTTATGATCGACTCTGGCTCCGAAATCAACGTACTTAAAGAAAAGGTTCTCGAATCAAATATCAATATCGATCGTTCAATTATACTAAATCTACGCGGGATATCTTCTAATCACGTGACTTCCTTAGGGCTCGTCACAGTCTCTCTCCTAGGACATCCCGTGTCATTTCATATCGTCGACGACTCATTTCCTATTAAACAAAACGGAATCTTAGGATCCGAATTCCTCGCTAAACAAGCGGTCACAGTCGACTATGAAAACAAATGCATACGTTGGAACAACGTTTTCGTACCATTTCAAGAGTACAAGACAGTACTCATAAACAAACGATCGGTAACTCCCTTCTACTTCCACATCTCCAATCCGGAAATTCAATTCGGATACTTACCTCTCTTTAAGCCAGGTGATGGAGTCTATGTAGGCGAAGCTCTCGTTACAAATCATAAGGGTAAAGCCTACCTACCTGTTTTCAATACCTCCGAGGACGATATTGAAATACAAGTGCCAACGCTGACCCTGCAAGAATATGATATGCAGCGAGACGACGCCGACATCACACAACAAGGTCACGATGTAATGACCATACCATATGTTCAAAACCCAGAAGACACACGCGACAAACGCTTCACCGAAATAAAAAATTTACTACGTCTCGAACACTTAAATCCAGAAGAACGTGCAAACATCGAAAAACTAATCCAAGAAAACGCTGATCGATTCCACATACCAGGAGATTATCTCGGAGCAGCCTCAGGAATGAATCACACGATTCATCTCACCGACGAAATCCCTATAAACACTAAACAATATCGGTTCCCACCGATTCATAAAGACGAAATCAACAAACAAGTAAGCGAACTCTTGGAAAACAAAGTAATAGAACATTCTAAATCACCGTACAACTCACCAGTTTGGATTGTACCGAAGAAGCCGGATTCTCACGGAAACAAACGATGGCGAATGGTTATAGATTACCGCGCTTTAAACGAAAAAACGATAGGAGATGCGTATCCACTTCCAAATATAGTAGAAATTCTAGATCAATTAGGAGGAGCCAAATATTTTTCATGTTTCGATCTCGCAACAGGATTTCATCAAATCGAAATAGCCGAAAAGGATAGGGAAAAGACAGCTTTTTCTACGCCTCACGGTCACTATCACTTCAAAAGAATGCCCTTCGGATTAAAGAACGCACCAGCTACATTTCAAAGACTCATGGACAACGTATTATCAGGTCTCCAGGGGAACGAACTCTTCGTCTATCTTGATGACGTAGTCATATACGCTCGCTCGCTCCAGGAGCACGAGGCCAAGTTCAACCGGCTGGCGAAGAGATTACGCGAAGCGAACCTGAAACTCCAACCTGATAAGTGCGAATTCTTAAGACGCGAAGTCAGTTACCTTGGGCACGTCATAAGCGAAGAAGGCGTAAAGCCCGATCCGAAGAAAATAGAATCAGTTTCAAACTTTCCAAAACCACGCAATGCTAAAAACATAAAACAATTTCTAGGACTCGCAGGATACTATCGTCGATTCATTCCAAATTTTTCTAAAACAGCAAAACCACTAACCGAACTCTTGAAGAAGGATAAACCTTTCAAATGGGAACTCACACAGGAAAACGCATTTAACATTCTTCGAAAAGCTCTTTGCACTGAACCAATTCTACAATATCCTGATTTTACTAAACCTTTCTTACTAACTACCGACGCATCAGGATACGCTATAGGCGGAGTACTAAGTCAAGGTCAAACCGGAAAAGACCTTCCCATCGCATATACTTCACGTTTACTAAACAAAGCAGAACAAAATTATTCAACCATTGAAAAAGAATGTCTAGCTATTGTCTATTGCATTAACCATTTTCGACCATATTTATACGGCAGGAAATTTACTATAATAACAGATCATAAACCTTTAATTTGGTTACACTCTATAAAGGACCCGTCATCTAGACTCTGTAAATGGAGATTAAAAATCGCTGAATATGAATACGATATCTTATACAAAGAAGGCAGAATAAATTTAAACGCAGACGCATTATCAAGAAATCCACCAGAAGCTACAACATTTCCAATTTACCAAACGCATTCTTATGTGACTATCGAAGACGTAACAGATGAAATTGAAGAACCAACATCTCTCTTAATGATTGAAGCAAATAAACAACTAGCGATTGAATGGAAAAGGGAATCAGAAGAAGTTAGAATGCTGCCTGTCACAAGGAGCATGGCGAGACAGAACCCTCCCAAACCCACCCACATTGATCAGTCATCAGAAAGGAAAAAACAAGAAGAAGAGGAAGAGGAAGAAGAAGAAGAAGAAGACGAAGAGGAAGACGAAGAAGAAGATGATGACGCTCCAAGTTTTCGTACCGATTCCTCACCGGAACCGTCAAGTGACGAGGACGAACCCCTTATTCCACCCGCTTCAATCCCATACGATTTCAACACTCCTCAAAAGGGACCACAATTCATCGAAACTCGCGATAGTCTGCTAACACAAAAATGCGATCATTTGATATTTCTATATTCTGACGGAACACCTTTCGATCAAGGAGCACTGGATTACCAAAAGGAAGAAATACTACCCAAATACCAAAACCTTACTTTCGAACGCGCAAAAGTCACACCGATAAAAAGCAAAAAACTAATCGCCATTCCAATAAAACTAAATTCTCGAACTCCAATAACCACGGAAAATCTACTAAATGGAATCAGATCTCTTTACGACGTAGTCATGGAATTACAACTAACAACCATCGCAATAACAAAAACCAATCATTTCGATGAAATACCATGGAAGTATTTTGAAAAGAAAGTTAAAAATATTCTCAGCGACTCCCAAATTACTATTCGCGTATGCAAAAGCCTAGTACAAACACCGCCAATAGAAAAACGGAACGAATTAATATACGAAAATCATTCATCAGCCGCAGGAGGACACAAAGGAGTAAATAAAACTTACAAACGCCTCAGACAAAATTACTATTGGAACACCATGAAAAAGGATATACAAGAATTCATACAACAATGCCGCGATTGCCAAATTAAAAAACTAACTCGAATCAAAACTAAACAACCAATGGTTCTAACAGACACACCCGGTAGTTCTTTCGACAAAATAGCATTAGACATAGTAGGTCCCCTACCACTAACCAGAAAGGGAAGAAAATATATACTAACCATGCAAGATCTATTAACCAAATTTTGTATTGCAGTGCCATTAATCGAAGCAACTTCCAAAACCATAGCAGATAAAATTTTGAAAAACTTGATCTGTCGATATGGCGCCCCTCAGGCAATATTGACCGATCAAGGAGCCAATTTCGTTGGCACTATAATACGGTATTTAACAAAGAAATTCAAAATCAAACATTTTAAAACAACCGCGTATCATCCGCAGTCAAACGGATCTATAGAACGGTCACACCATGTTTTGACCGAATATCTTAAAACTCACGTCGATCGGAATTCAGATTGGGACGATTGGCTCGATTTAGCAATTTTTAATTATAATACCAATGTACATGAAGGTACTCGTCATACGCCATTCGAACTAGTTTTTGGAAAAATCGCACGTCAACCATCCTCTGATCCACCGATCGAGGAAAACATAGACCTCACCTATCAAGATTACTTAACAAACCTTTTTCATAAAATTAAGGATTCACAGGAACTAGCTCGTCAAAATCTTATAGAAGCGAAACAGAGATCAAAACATTATTACGACCGCAATTTAAACCCACAAAATTTCCAAGTTGGAGACTTCGTATTTTGTTTAAAATTACCCCAAACAGGGAAGATGTCAGATCAATACACTGGTCCTCACGAAGTAGTCGAAATCATGCCCGATAATAATGTTCGGATCTTAATGTCAGGAAAGCGCCGCGTAATGCATAAAAATAGACTCAAACTTTCTAGAATAAGAGACAGCGCACACTAAATTTCTATTTACCAATTTTAATAGAATACTACAATATTTATGCCTTCGCTTATATGCACATTCCAAATGGCACTTTTAGCCATCATCATTGTAATCCCCTTACCCACATACGGAACTCTTGGCCTTATCGGATCCCATTGCAACGACTATCATCTCAACGTCACCACGGCATCACTCTCAGGTATAGCGGAATGCGACCTGACCATCTCAACAACTAACATAGAGACCATTCACATACAATATCCACAGCTGTCGGAATACGACACCACCAAGATGATACGGCGCAAGACCAAATTCTTACTACTTCGTAATGCACTCACGTGTGACTGTAATACACAAGGGTAAACACACTTACCTGATGGATTACAAATTTTGGAAACCAATATCAATCAATATGAAGTCCTTTGCAAAAGGCATCGCACACCAATTAGAAGAAGAAAATAGCCAACAACATACCTCCATCGTGTATACAGTAGTGAGCAAAGACATTACAAAACACAAGAGGAATCATTAATTGATTACACTCACATCCGCACTGAATATTCTATTTATTCATAATCAACTTGGACGTATTTCATTCTTGGACGTATTCACCATCCGTAAATTCGGAGAAGCGCCAGATTACATGGCAATGACAGCTGGAGAGATGATACACTTACAACCAGTAAGGAGTATCCCAATCGAACTAACACTGAGGAGAAGTAATATATGACATGCTCCCAGTGCAGAGGAAAAAACGAACCTCTTTCTTCCAAAATCAAGAGTGATTATTCATTTCAAGAAAAAGCAGAAACAACAGCCTATTACCAGTGATGTACCTCATCGAAGATCCATGGATCTGATTTTCAACAAATCCAATTTCATTCCCTTCTATCGAATCAACAGGCCTTGAGTACCACTATCAGTCCCCAGAAGAAAGAAGAAATCGCCCCCACACGTAAACAATCACTTTTGTAAATTCGAATCCTATTTATTCTATGAAGGCATATCTATTTCATATTTCTAATTCTCGAATTATCATATTCTACATATTTATTTCCTATTTCAATTATATTTTATTCTAATTTTCAAAATATCGTATATTACATATCTATCTTCTATTTCAGTTATACTCTATTCTAATTTTCAAATTACCATATCTTACATATCTATTTTATATTTCAATTTATATTTTATTTTAATTTTCAAATTATTATATTTTAATCTCGTTCTCATAAGCATTGTAAACCCTACTATAGGCACTTACCTTATTCTCTTATACTTATACTCAAACATATATAAATCAATTATAAATTAAGTATTTCAATTCTAAGTCTTTTAACGCATATGTATACATTTACTTTTTCTTTCTCATTAGAAAATCGCACTACTACTTTATGAGAAAGAACAACCACGTAGTGCTTGTTCTTTTTCCAAGGGGGGAGGTGTGACGTCCCATGAAAATTCAGTTAACAAATATTATTGATAATACATAGCTTAAATTCAAACTTAAGAATTTTCATGCAACGCCACGCTTACGAATATGAAACGTGTCCGCCGTACATCTCACACGAGAGATAAGAAAGCGCTGCGCTACGCGAGCTGACACGCGACCCCTCTCCGCAACGACGTCACGGGCCCAAGCGCTCGAGCCGCCCGATATCGCGACGGGAACCTGACACCCGCTCGATCTCGTGTCACACGCGTGATAATTATAAGTACATTAGTAAACATAGAGAATCCTCAAGGGAAAGATAAAGGAGTAACATTTTCATTGATCAATAGCAAAGTACCTAAAATCCAATTCTATTTAATTAGTCTCTTTACTAACCCTCGAAGATCCTCAAATTAGTTATTAAGAGTTCGACCATTATAAATCTACCATAAAAACGCCAAATCAACGTGAAGAATACACCACGAGAACGCAATAGACACCAAAATCAAAGGAAGCGGATGCAACCAAACACGAAGAAGTTGCTATATCAAATTAAAAGAAAACTAAAACCTACAGAAAAGGCACGTACAAGACATCCGTTCAAACCAAGATTCCCAGCTGAATCAGCAACCCCCACAACACCACCCTTTCGACGCCATGACCGGGATTATGCCAACGCTGCATAGGACCCCGTGACAGTATTAACCAATCAAAATCTCACAAAGTGTCGCCATCAGGCCCCACTCTTCACCAAAGCTACCCCTCCTCAGCAGCATCAGAAGCACTTAAAAACCCATAACGAGCAAGGAATCATCAGTCTACAAGCACACACAGTCTACCTTTTGTCACAGTCTACCCATTAATCTTCAGTCTACAAGTCTACAAGTCTACAAGCACACACAGTCTACCTTTTGTCACAGTCTACCCATTAATCTTCAGTCTACAAGTCTACAAGTCTACAAGTCTACAAGTCTACAAGTCTACAAGCACACACAGTCTACCTTTTGTCACAGTCTACCCATTAATCTTCAGTCTACAAGTCTACAAGTCTACAAGTCTACAAGTCTACAAGCAAGGTCTACAAGCAAAGTCTACGTTAAACAAGTCTACAAGCAAAGTCTATATCCTACTTTCTACTTCTTGTCAATCCGAATAGTCAATCGCGAAAGTGTAGTGTATACCTTAGAATACCAGCGACCCTCTACCGAACGTCTAACTGCCTAAGACAAAGCGCCAACATCTACTGTAAGTTATAACTATAACCATTGTCAATCATTGTAGACTCCGGGATCGGATACCTCTATCACGGTCTCGTCAAACTCCTATCCAACCTTCAGCTCTCCTACTTACAATACTACCTCACTCTTTTTCTCACTCTGCATATTGCCATCTGGCACAGCGCATACTAGCGAGGTGCAGCGTTGGGAACACTCACCGCGCATACTAGCGAGGAGCAGCGGTGGGAACACTCACCGCGCACACGAGCTAGGAGCAGTGTTGGGAACACTCACCGCGCATACGAGCTAGGAGCAGCGGCGGGATACACCCTGCGCCAGTTCCTAGCAAGGAAGTCTTTCTGAACGTTTCATTATTTAACCAGCCAACGAAAGGCAGATTTTAAACCTCCTAAATTCCCATTCCCCCGACCCGGAGACAATCACCTTAGAGCAAGGACGATACTCAGGCATTTATATACATGTACCGCTATTCATACTACCAGTGACCGCTACTGCTTTTATCATTATCCTATAGAATAAACGTAATTATTATTATTATTTCTATCGCTTTCTTTTACTCTTCAATAACTCATTGCGATTCCTCTCCTCCGATCTCTTGGCCGCCCACGGTAGACGAGGCGTAGGTCTCGTGACCAAAACAGGCCAAATCTTTAAACCGTCCGGGTAGGTGTAGAGTAACGAACGCGTTATTGGCCCTCACCCGAGACGTGACACTTGTTTGTGGCTTTTTACTTCACTAGATAATCCGTAATCGGGTTTTAGTATTTAAACTTAAATTTTTTTACGTATTGTGGAGTGAGTAAGAAAGTGCGCGTGTGTTGTATATGTGTGTATGCATGCGCGTATATGTATACGTGTGCGTGTATGTATATGCGTGTCGGTCAGCGAGTAGGCGCCCGTGTGCAAAAGCCCTTTTTTAAAATTTGAAGATCGTTGCTACGTCACACTTTGGAAGTCGCAGCTCGTCGGTGCGTTGTTTTTTGTTTAGCCGTGTCCACGCGTCGCCGATGGACGAAACAAAGTCAATCGAAGTCCAGTCGTCGATATCGAGAGACCGATTATTGAATCGTCGAATTGTCGTGTTATTAGTCAAGGTATTTCATTTTATATATTTTATATTTTATTTTATTTCATTTCCCAACCCAAAGCGCGTATCGTGTTTGCAGCCCTCATCTCCTTCTCATCAGATTCTACAGTATAGCGCTATTCGGTTTGTGTATAATAAATAATAAGCGTACTTACATGTATCGAATTCAAGAGGGCTGTCTGTATTCTCCGTGATTGGCTAATCTTTGTTAATTAATAACTCGTGAACTAAGCCGCGGCGCGGCGCTACCAAGTTTACAACCAAGACTTATCGACTCAAGTCTATACTTGTGCACATGTAGTTTTACTCTGGGGTGGTTCAAAATAAACACCCTGTATAATTTCGGTATGACGTTGGTATTTTATTGAATTGTATTTTTTTAGAATGAGAAGTTACAAAAAAAATAATTGAGAGAGGAGAAAAAAGCCAGGATGTATATGAGTTAGCGACCACTGAAGTTTTGGAAAATGGCGTTAGCTTACGAAAAGCAGCTGAAAGTTTTCAGTTATGTCATGTGTCATTGTCTAGGTATATAAAAAAGAAAAAAAAAATGAAACACCCTCAGTTGGCTACATTCAACCTAGACTAGTCTTCACGCCTGCACAAGAAGATACAGTGGCTAAGTAGGTATTTATTGCAATGTGCAAATATCTACTTCGGATTGCTTCCGACAGAAGTAAGGAAGCTGGCTTATCAATGCGCTGTTTTCCTTAATGCAAAAAATATACCTCTTTCCTGGCACGAAAATCAAACTGCTGGAATAGATTGGTTCAAAAAGTTTCTGAAAAAATTTCCTTTCTGAAAAGGAATCGTAGTCTACCGATACGAACGCCTGAAGCTACATCACTGAGCCGAGCAACGTCTTTTAATAGGACCAATGTTGAAGATTTTTTTAAAAAATACAAAGGGTTGCTCCAAAAACACAAGTTCACAGCATCTCGCATTTGAAATATCGACGAAACTGGAGTTACCACAGTCCAAAAGCCCCAAAAAATAGTCGCTGCACGTGGGCAGAAACAAGTCGGAGCTCTAACATCCGCTGAAAGAGGCACACTTGTAACTCTTGCATGTGCAGTTGTTACGTCTCGTCGTACTCGCGAACGTGAATTACTATGCAATTTGCCTTTTTCGGTTATAGCGTCTATGCGACGCAACCTGGGTTTAGGCGTGACTCGTGTATGATGCGAATTACGGAGAATCCGGCCCGAATAGATTAATGAGTTTATAATGTAGTCGCCGAGGATCGCTTTTACAAATTCCTTGGTAATTAGGATAAGAGATGAGAGGTTCAATTAGAATAAGGCAATAGGATAAACAATCGGAGAGTATGTCTTCTCGACAGACAGGAATAGGAATTTCGGTTAATGATCGACGTAGTCTTTTCAGTTGACGTTTTCGTCCTCCGCGAGTTCGTCCCATGAACTCATGACACCTTCGCCGATCGGAAACGCCTCGGTTTCAAGCGCAAGAATCGTACATAGGTGGAGCGGAATGGTCTATCCAACGAGTAACGCCTCGGTTTCAAGCGTACACTCGTATAGACAACCCCTTAGTCACCCAAAAAGACTATTGAATAGGTAGGCGGAAAAATGAAGATAGGAGGTATTTAAAGGATTCAGACTCGAAGTCGACTCGTATTCAGCAACTTACTTTTAATTTTCAATGGACTGATGTTCCAAAAACTTTATAACTCTTCTTACTAAATAATTTTAGACTTTAATGATTTAAAACAGAGATTTTAACGGCAAGAGATTCGAATTAGTTCTGTCCGCATCCGATCACGCTCCTTAATTTATAAGGAGATGCTGCGTAAAACATTTTGTTCCTCCACACCCCCCATATACCTTTTGACGACTCTTGCTCATCTTATGTTTAGGTTACGTTGAATTCTACGTCCTACACAACCTTACTTGCTACTCGCACTTATTTCCTATACTGCCAAATCGTTGCGCACTCCCTTATCTCCGAAAGGTATCCCATAACTCCTTCAATCAAGAATGCTCATCGATTTGGTCTTTTATAAACAACCGGTGCTCACCGTCGCTGTGTTTATATTTGTTATTTTTAATTCTCATAACATGTCTTGGATGATTGCGTTGCGACGGTCAGCTTACGATTTCCCTAAGGAGTGTGACGCATTATTATTAATCAAAGAAATTTTAATGAAATGAAACTAAGCGTCGTCCTAGGGACGTAACACAGTGAATGGTGCAGGAATGTTCATCCCACCAATGTTCGTGTTCCCTAGAATGCGCTACACTGACATTTTTCTTCGCGGAGGTCCACCTGATAGTATTGGCGCAGATAATTCTTTAGGTTGGATGACAGAAAAGGAATTTTCTATATTTATGGACCATTTTATCAAACATGCAAAACCGACTAAAGAGGAGCCTGTTTTACTGTTACTCGATAATCATAGCTCCCACGTAAATCTCGAAGTAGTGACTAAGGCCAAAGAGAATAATGTTATAATGTTATCCTTCCCCCCTCACTGTTCTCACAACTTACAGCCGCTAGATGTCGAGGTATATGGTCCTTTTCAAAATTATTTAAGCAGATAAACAGCCTGGATGAACAATAATCCAGGGAAGACGATGGCTATTCATGACATTCCAGGCATAGTAAAGGACTCATTACCATTAGCATTGAATCCAGTGAATATCATGAGTGGGTTTCCACCCTCTGGTATATGGCCATATAATGAAAATATTTTTCAAGATACCGATTTTGCACCAAGCTTTGTGACTGATCGTCCTGATCCGAATGAGCAAAAGCACACCCTGTCTGATGTGACGTTCAATCTTGAGAATCGAGAATTGCTCAATACAGTCCCTTTAGTAGATGTAAATGTTCCTAAAGTATCGACGAGTGTACAAATCAAAGTTTCTCGAATATTCAAGAATCTTCTCCAGGACCTTAAAATGTTGAACCCCAGCCTGAGATCCAAACGGAACCAAGGTGTCTTTCAAGATTTTCAAATGTTCAAGAACGCAAAATTAATCCAACTCCAGGTAGCTCGAAAGTTCTAACTAAATCTATACATTTTTCACCATCAAAGATTAGACCATATCCGAAGGCTCCACCCCGAAAACAAACTAGTCAGAATAGACGGAAAAGAAAATCTGCGGTATTAACAGACACCCCTGAAAAAGAAGCCCTGGAAAAAGAATATGCAGCAAAAGTTGCTAAAAGAGAAAAACAAACAAGGAAAGAAAAAGACCGAAGAAACAATGAATCCACCCAGAGAGTTAAAAAGAGACTTTTTAAATCTGATTCATCTGTGGAAGATGAATATTTTTGCCTCGCATGTGGAAGAACTTATAGCAAGTCTAAAGGGAAGTGGATTCAATGTTTGTTATGTAAAATGTGGGCCCATATGAAGTGTGCCAGCGGGGATACATATTCATTTATTTGTCCTAACTGCGACTCTGATGATGACTAATTGCAAATATTGTGAAGACTGATTAAAGGTTGTAATTAAGTAGGGTATATAGGGGGCTTCTGGACCACCGCTCCAACGGAAATCGTTCGACGCATCATAGGCGAGGGGAAATGGGGGGAGGTGGGGGGTTCGCTCCATCGGAAAGTGGGTGGTGGGTGGGTGGGTGGGTGGTGGGGTGTTAGAGGGGGGGGGGGGTGGTAGGATGTGACGTGGTGGGTGGGATGTTAGAGGGGGAGGTGGTAGGATGTGATGTGTGGGTGGGTGGGTGGTGGGGGGGTAGGTAGGACTCGAACGACAAGTGGGTGGAAGGGGGAAGGGTGATTCTTAGAAGCGAGCAGAAGTTTAGTTAATAAATTTAACTTTGAATGACAGTTATTGGCAGTGATGCCAGAACCGAGGACCGAGGACCGAGCCGCCGAACCCCCACTATGACCTACCGGCGTCTCCCACTTTACGTCCACGGCGCTCACGCACACAGCACCCTACTCGTGTCCATGTGCACTGCTTGGTCAACCGTTTTCGCTACCGACCTACGTTACCGACCCGACTCTCGAGCAACCTATGCGCATGCGCCTCCTCTGGGACACGTCAGTCCCATCGCGAGGGCGGTTTGAAAACGGAAAAAGATATTTAACAAATAAAACAGCTATTTTCCATGCCATAAACTTCTGAAAAAAAAAAATATGAATGACCGTAGTCTATCTTACATAGGAAAGGCCTGAGGACAGTTAAAAGTGAGGAGAAACTTTCCCGCAGTCACTAATGTATGCCATTAACTTTAAAAATTCATAAAAAAATTAAATGTAAACGAAATAAAATAAATCTTGAATGAAATTTGTTGAGAATTGTATGGTTTATAATCCTCTGGGCTCAGAAAAATTCTTTCGTTTTCCAACAATTATTTATGAAAAAAACAAAATTATAACCTCCCATTTCTGCGAAATTACTTGGTGGAAAAATTTTATTTTTGCCGCATTGCATTCTTTGTACTTTTCTCTGAAGAAAAGGTTCTATACAATTTTTCGATAGGACACACGGTTTGCGCGCAATGATGAATTTAATGAGTCTGCATTACTGGACCGAGTCGACAAATGTTCTCCGCGAGACGGTCAGCAGAAGACAAAGAAAAGAATATCGCGTCGTCTCTGTCTCTCTTACGCGAATGACGTAGCGTTCTCCGCTGCGTATTCGTGCCTCGTGCCTACCATCGGTGTGCGCACACATTGTCACTCGCCGGCGACACAAAAAACACGTGCTACTCTTCGGTCGCTGAAATCTCTATTGCCGCTGCTACGATTTCGAGAATATCGATCAAAAATTTCGATATGGATTTTTCTATTGGAATATGTTGGGGGTTGACCCGAAAGCATAAATCTGAGTTTTCGTCATCCTTGAGGTTTAACGTTAGCAGCAATTGGCAAAAACGTGTTTTTACGTTTTTACTTAATATCTCGCAAACGGTCCATCGGACGACAAAAATGTTATAGTCCTTTTTTGTAGGAACTAAAATTTACTATCACTTTTATTTAAAATTTTTTTCTGTATAGCTAATATTTTACAAGATATAGTCTGTTAAACAATTCAAATTGTGATTTTTGTTAAATATTTCGTTAATTATTGCAGATATAAAAAAATTGGTGGTAATGAAACTTATAGACAACGAAATTCTCTACAAATTTTATTTGATGCTTTTTCCCGTAAAATTAGTTATGGGACCAGCATTACTGGACCGAGTCGACAAATATTATTCGTGAGATGGTACGGGCAGAAGACAAGGAAAGAATATCGCGTCGTCTCTGTCTCTCTTACGCGAGTGACGTCGCGTTCTCCCCTGCGATTCGTGCCTCGTGCCTCCCATCGGTGTGCGTACACATAGTTAATCGCCGCGAAAACAAACAACGCGTGCTACTTGTCGATGTGGAAAAGGTAAAGTGGAGGAACTTCGAAGAGAAGAATCATGCGAGACCAATAGGAATACACGAAATGAGTTTCCCCCACGCGATCGATTTCAACGATTTTATACGGACGGAATCTTTGTCGCTTTAGCAAATTAACCACACGTGAAGCGGTACTGCCGAACGACGGACGTCTCATTTTTCGAATAGAACGTAAGTTTTTTTTACTTGAAATGCTTTTATGCTTTCTCATAAGTTTAATTTAAATAAATTACTGTGTAATATTGTATTCGTTGGACAGAAAAAAAAACTGCTTTACAGTATAAATGCGAATGTGTAATTGTAAGAATATTTCTAATAGTTTCTCCTTTAATTATTTCAGAAAGAAAGCAACTGGAAATTAAAATGGAATGCGGTAAGTGTTATTTATTGCAGTCAGGGTTTGAAAAAGTTCTCAAAATAAGTGCTTCATACGGTTATATAAAGGTTCTGATCGAAACGGTTATGAAGAACTTTTATTTCGAATAACCGTTTCGATCACAACCTTAATCGAAATAAAAGTTCTTCATAACCGTTTAGATCAGTACCTTAACCTTTATTATAACCGTTTTAAAGCCCTCAATGGAAGTAACATAGACTGTGTGGGGTACTTAAGTTCAAATTGAATGTTTGTAAATATTTTAATAGCGCCGCATGATAGGAAATTATTTTCAAATAAATATTACATTTTACAGATGCAATAGAAAATTACCGCAAAGAAGTGGAGGAGTTGCAGCAGGCGCTCGCGGAATCGAACCGCCGCAACGAGGAACTGCTGAAGCAACAGCAACCACAGCAACAAGAGGAGCAGCAGCAACTGCAGCAACAACAGCAGCCGCAGCAGCAGCAACTGCAGCAACGACAGCAGCCGCAGCCGCGTAATAAGCAGCAGCAGCAACAACAGCAGGGGCAGCAACAACGGCAAAATCGTAAGTTAAGGCTGTTCACCACCTTTCGCTCGAGTCGCGTGTGACTTCAGCGACGGGAGCGGAAAAAATAATAACTAACTTGTGTTAAGATGTGTGAGTAGTAGCTCTCTCGCGCACGATTCAAAACAATTGAATGCTGTAATATCATATGGTCGGCGTGCGTTGCATTTGTCCGCGCTCGATAGAATCGTAACAGCTTCTTCTATGCTTTGGCCGTGACGTACATGCGCGGTCTTCAGCCGATCGTAACAGCTGTTCGACAACAAATGCTCAGAGAACGTATCAATCAATTATACTACAATTAATATATAAATGTACAGTTATAAAATATAATCGTACCGATTATTTTAGAGATAGTAATTTGATGAACGGTAGTACTTACGTATATTATTTCTAAAAATCGAAACAAGAGTTCGTTTCCACACTACCTATGAGGTAGAACTCCCAGCGCTTTTTTTTTTCCGTGGTTTCCCCTGTAGGACTAGTCCACCACTACGACTACCACTACTAGTACTACTATATTTTACATATTTACAAGAAAAATATGAAGGGTACAGTGAAAAAAATCGTATAGGCATTTAAAAGTACCATCTTTACTCTAAAAAACCGCGTTGGTAGTTAAAATATACAAAAACGATTGCGCGTTGTGCGAGAAACACTAAAATTGTTCTTCCCTTGTACCCTTCATATATTTAAACTATAGTACATATACAGGGTGGACCACATAAATGGGAACACCTAAATATCTTCTATATTTATTGTGCTATGAAAAAACTTCATAGGACAAAGTTGTACTACCTCAAGGGGAAATTTAATGGTAAAAAAAAATTTTTTTTAGATACATTTTTTTAAGAAGATTTCAAGGTCATCCGTATTTTTTTAAATGGAACAATATATTTTTTTTACCATAGCATAATAGGTAATAAAAAACTACATTCGATTGATACCTTTTCGTGACCTTGACATGACCTTGAAAAAAAATAATCACGTTGATATGTGAAAGATGCAGAAGTTTAATACTTACTTGTTTCAGCCTGAATGACGCGTGTTTTACACCAGGATATGCACCTATTTCTTTGAAAATCATAATAAATGTTCGAAATGGTGGCCGTTCTCATTTATGCAATGTGTCAGTCTTGTAATAAATGACCTGTAGCAATTCTCGATTTCCTGGGAGGTGATCGCTGCGCATGCTGCACTAATTCTTTGCCGCATATCTTGTGGTGTCGTAGGTTTATTTCTGTATACGTCACATTTTATTTTACCCCATAGATAAAAATCCAGTGGTGTCAGATCCGGAGAACGAGGTGGCCATTCCACTGTTCCTTTACGACCGATCCAGCGTGCAGGATATTTAATGTCTAACACAGTTCTGGCATATTTGGAATAATGGGCTGGGCAACCATCATGTTGAAACCACATGCGTTTCCGATCGTGCAAAGAAATATCTTCTAACAGATTCGGTAAATCTTGGCGAAGAAATGTTGCGTATTTTACGCCCGTCAGGTTCCCTCGTATAAAGTATGGGCCTATTATTTTATTGCATACAATTCCGCACCATACGTTTACAGTCCACGGTTTCTGTTTCTCTACTTCTCTTAACCATCGTGGATTTTCAGCTGACCAGAAATACATGTTGTGCCGGTTCACTTGCCCGTGATTAGTAAAAGAAGCCTCATCCGTAAAGAGAACTTTGTGGAAAAAAAAGTTATCCGCTTCCAAATGATGTTGTGCCCATTGACAGAACCGGACACGATTAACGTAGTCCGTTGCAGACAATTGCTGATGTAAACTAATGTGATACGGATGAAATTTCTCTCGGTGCAGTATTCGCAAAATACTTGTTTTACTAATACCGGATTCCCGTTGGAGTTATCGCGAACTTACATGCGGATCGTTAGATACTGCAGCTACGATATTAATTGCATTCGCTTCATGCGTTACCATTCTTTGTCTATTTCGATTTTTGGAATTTACACTACCACTTTGTTTAAATTGTTTTATTAAAACGGAAAACGCGTGCAGGGAAGGACAAACACGATTCCGAAATCTATCCTGATACAAACGCACTGCTTGTCTCAAAGATTGATGGCTTTCACCATAAATGAAAACCATATCAATTCTTTCCTGTACTGTATAACGCATTGTAATCACTTGTAAGTTTCGAATTTGAATACTGAAGAAGAACCAACAGATTCATACTAAACGAGTAACTTTCAGCTAAGACTTCCAATGATACGTATCATAACATAAACACGCGCTGTTTACAGTCAATAACTTGACTAACATTATGAAGAAAGACATAAAGAAAGTATTATTATTAGAAGCATGTGCAATTTCAAACATTTATTATGATTTTCAAAGAAATAGGTGCATATCCCGGTGTAAAACACGCGTCATTCAGGCTGAAACAGGTAAGTATTAAACTTCTGCATCTTTCACATATCAACGTGATTATTTTTTTTCAAGGTCATGTCAAGGTCACGAAAAGGTATCAATCGAATGTAGTTTTTTATTATCTATCATGCTATGGTAAAAAAAATCTATTGTTCCATTTAAAAAAATACGGATGACCTTGAAATCTTCTTAAAAAAATGTATCTAAAAAAAATTTTTTTTACCATTAAATTTCCCTCTTGAAATAGTACAACTTTGTCCTATGAAGTTTTTTCATAGCACCATAAATATAGAAGATATTTAGGTGTTCCCATTTATGTGGTCCACCCTGTATACAAGGTGGCCATTTAAAAACTGGACGGTATTAAACAAAAATAGTTTATTTTTTATTATTTTATTTGGAAATATAATTAATAGATGAAAAATTGAAAACGAAAAGTCATGACTTTCAAATCCTTCAGTTTTACAATGGCCACCCTGTATAATAAATTTACAATATATATATACATATAAATATACAACTAAATAATATTTTATAATAGTAAAGCCAATGGTGATATCTTATTATTTAAAAACCTATGATTGGTCGTTATAAGCATTCTGTGCCTCTATAGTACGCGACGATTCTCGAATCGGAAGATTGCGGGCTTTACGGGAATCAACGATCTCGGGCAGAAGGCATTCGTGATAAAACACCGTAAGCTTTTCTTCCATCTTTTCGGACCAAAAGTGATCGTTTCGCTCAATTTTGTCAACAACCATTCCTTTTGGCGTCCAAACAACAAAATAACACCATTGTCTTTCGGTAACGTGTAAAAGACCCTGCACTTGGTACATGTAGCTGTTAGAGTCTTTTAACTTTGGTATATCATTTTGGAGGTGCATGAATGTAATCTTTTTACATTCAATTCCCTCCATTGGTGTCTTATCCTTCACTGAAGCTGGGCATTTAACTTCAATGAGGGCGTCGGCACCAATAAGACCGTCGGGAGATGCAGCCAAAAACGGTTGATATTTGTCGATGATGGACCGCTGCCTTCAATATCGAACCCGTACTCAGTGGAGAATTGTCTAATCGCTAACGGCTCTTTTTCAATTCCCCACCTGGTACTATTATTTCCCTTGAAACAGGGATACCGAATTGACTCGACTAATTTTGAACAAGAAGTTCGTGGTCTTCTTTTACATATTGTTCCAAATATTGAAGCAGTTAGTCGTTTCCGACGCTGCTCAATCCATTCAAACGAAGTTCTTTGACCTCGAGTTTCGCGTTCGATTTTCAAGGCGTCTTCTCCTTTTAAAGTGTCTAAAAATTGCTGTTTAGCATAAATTAAGTCCTCGGCGCTTAAATCAGTCGCCTGAGGACATGCTGCATTTTGGCCATAATCACCGTCGACGGGCTGAATGTTACGCTGAATTCTATTCGCGGGACGCGGAGGGTTTGTTTTCCGCGATTCGCGAGCTTTAGATTTTTTATTCACATATTGTGAAGTAAAGTTACCCATTCTTTTACTTGACAATTTCTCACTAATTTCACGATGCAACGTGCCGGCGGAATTCATGCTTATAACAGCACCTTTGCAACGAGTTTGATATGAGCCGCGAAGAGCAAAGTTAACGCGCTTGCCACCGATAAACTTGGCTACGAAAGAATTATAAAGCTCAGCGACGTTATTGTCTACGTCCCAGATCAAACTCGATGCGTTATTTGCAACACGATACATTGCCGATTCAATTTGATCAAAAATTCCCGTGGCTTGCATCGCCTGGACGTGATTACTTTCGCCAGGTTTTGCTTCGCCATTGCAATAATACCCGCGGTCTCGACATTGTTCATGATCGCCAAAAATATGGTACGGCCCGTTGCGAATATCTTTTTGCAACTCCTCCACGTTGCGATATAGAGGCTGATCTTCTTGCCTCTTTCTATATTTAATTGCTGATATAACAGCAGTTCGCAAACGTTTCAGATTTTGCCGTAAGATATTTCGCTGCATGACGGTGCCGAAATTTCGATTTAGACAAAGAGCCTGCAAACGGCTACTATAATTCCGTAAAATATGATTCCGGCATTCTATTTTTTCCACAAGTAATTGTGGACCGTACGGCAATGCATCTATTAGCTTCCGATGCACGCTGCTATCGCCATCCCCGATCAATCTTGTATATTTTAGACCGTGCATTTCGACGCTACAGCAAAAACCCTCTACAAGCGCGTCTGATTCCATTTGCGTTGTCGGCCCAGAAAAATTTTTATAACATTTATGCTCGCGATCAACTAAAGCAGCACGGTCGACTCGATCGCAAAAAGAGCAGTACTTGTTTCGTACGCCGATAAATAAAACTTTTTTTGTTTCATAACCAATTATGGCCGCAACGCCCGATAACGAGTTGTAATGCGTTTTATAAGACCGTTTGGCCCATGATCCATCCGCGACGACGGTGATACAAGGAATACCGTTCTGATCTACATTTCCCTTCAGACAGGCAATCCTCCTCTCCTCCTCTGCTGCTTGAGACATTAGTCTGTACGCCGTATCATGAAAAATTTTTGAGACGATATCGTGATACTTTATCCACGTACCGTTTGCCAAACATGGCATGTCTATCGCGGCACAAATTTCTTCTAATTGCGAATGTCCACCGCCTGTAGATACCATTCCTGATACCATACAAGCGTTGACATTCGCTTCTTTTTCGGATGTTTCATCAGTCTCAATTTTTCTAATCAAACCGCACATACGACATTTTAATTTTATTATACTAATAAACCCGTTGCGGGATTCAGAGACTGGAAACATATCCGCGACCGTACATGAAAAAGGATCATGTACACCTATAGCAAAAAGGCTGTTCAAAAAATATGAAATGTTTACTAAACGACGCCCGGATAACTGAAATGAATTTTCTTCGTTTTCTACACTAGCCGATACGCGTTCTATAAGCAGAGGAGGGGAAGAGGATTCGTTACTATTTTCATTATGAATATGTACCTGAACAGATTCCGTAGGAGGATTCTGTGTTTCTGCATTCAATACCTCAAAGGAAGCTCCCACGATGTCCTCATTGATCTTTATTCCTTCTTTCTTCTTCTTCCAAAAATTTAAAAGGCCGGTAGTATTTTTCTTCTTAGTCATTTTCACGTATCTCCCCTTGGGAGCCATCGCAAATATATACTAAGTCGGATCGGTATCGATTGCCGACTGACCAACTAACCGAAAAAAACAAATGAAAACGGCCAACGCGGAAGTGTAAAAGAGCGAAACGATTGTAAGACTGAGAGAGATAAAAAAAATAATAGAATTCGAAAGAAAAGAAGCACTGAGCGTTTGCTCGCACGTCTCCTTACATTTAGTATTAGCATCTTACAATTTATAAGTGGTCAATACAATATAGTCAGTGATCACGTATTTAAATATTTTGGCCCTTTAAATTATTTGCTCTTATACTATTTCAAATAATTACATACATATATATAATGTATAGCAGTAGTAGTAGTAGTACTAGTAGTAGTAGTAGTAGTAGTAGTAGTAGTAGTCGTACTAGTAGTAGTAGTAGTAGTAGTAGTAGTACTAGTAGTAGTAGTAGTCGTACTAGTAGTAGTAGTAGTAGTAGTACTAGTAGTAGTAGTAGTCGTACTAGTAGTAGTAGTAGTAGTAGTACTAGTAGTAGTAGTAGTCGTACTAGTAGTAGTAGTAGTAGTAGTACTAGTAGTAGTAGTAGTAGTACTAGTAGTAGTAGTAGTCGTACTAGTAGTAGTAGTAGTAGTAGTACTAGTAGTAGTAGTCGTACTAGTAGTAGTAGTAGTCGTACTAGTAGTAGTAGTAGTCGTACTAGTAGTAGTAGTAGTAGTAGTACTAGTAGTAGTAGTCGTACTAGTAGTAGTAGTAGTAGTCGTACTAGTAGTAGTAGTAGTAGTAGTACTAGTAGTAGTAGTAGTAGTAGTACTAGTAGTAGTAGTAGTAGTAGTACTAGTAGTAGTAGTAGTAGTAGTACTAGTAGTAGTAGTAGTAGTAGTACTAGTAGTAGTAGTAGTAGTAGTACTAGTAGTAGTAGTAGTAGTAGTACTAGTAGTAGTAGTAGTAGTAGTACTAGTAGTAGTAGTAGTAGTAGTACTAGTAGTAGTAGTAGTAGTAGTACTAGTAGTAGTAGTAGTAGTAGTAGTACTAGTAGTAGTAGTAGTAGTAGTACTAGTAGTAGTAGTAGTAGTAGTACTAGTAGTAGTAGTAGTAGTAGTACTAGTAGTAGTAGTAGTAGTAGTACTAGTAGTAGTAGTAGTAGTAGTACTAGTAGTAGTAGTAGTAGTAGTACTAGTAGTAGTAGCGCTGGAAATTTTACCTCATACGTAGTATTGAAATAAATTCAGGTTTCGATTTTTAGTATAGTAATATATATAAGTATTATTTTGTTTTTGACCATTGTTCATCAAATTATTATTTGTAATAACATAATCGGCATAATTTTCTTTCATAAGGTATCAGTATACTTTGACATGATTTTTCTTAAAGATCACAGACCTTTTTCGAGTTTCTGAAAAGATAGGGTACTAGATTGAACCTTCCTCTTTCGAATGAGACCGTGATCATCAAAATCGGTTTATAATTACGTCTAGTATCTTCGACCGCGTGAACCATAAGAAAATCAGCTGTTGTGAACGTCCTTCATCTATGTAGTACCTCATTTTTTACGAAGTTTGCAAAAGTTTGAAGGAATGGAATTGAAAATAGAGATGAATATTAAATATTCTATATCACATTATATATCATTATCTATCTTTTCAGAAATTCATAAAAGTTTTATTATGTTTTACTTACTACTGTTTATACTTATAAACAGCTGATTTTATTTATGATCTGCGCTGTCGATGACAGTAGGCGTAATTGTAAACCGATTTCGATGATCAAGGTCTCATTCGAAAGAGGAAGGTTCAATCTAGTTCACTATCTTTTCAGAAATTTGTTAGCGTATCTCACTCTTTCATAAACTATCTTGGAATAAACAGTATACTTTGACACGAATTTTCTTAAAGAAAAAAAAACATTTTTGAATTTCTGAAAAGATAGTGAACTAGACTGAACCTTCCTCTTTCGAATGAGACCTTGATCATCAAAATCGGTTTACAATTACGCCTACTGTCATCGACAGCGCAAATCATAAATAAAATCAGCTGTTTATAAGTATAAACAGTAGTAAGTAAAACATAATAAAACTTTTACGAATTTCTGAAAAGATAGATAATGATATATAATGTGATATAGAATATTTAATATTCATCTCTATTTTCAATTCCATTCCTTCAAACTTTTGCAAACTTCGTAAAAAATGAGGTACTACATAGATTAAGGACGTTCACAACAGCTGATTTTCTTATGGTTCACGCGGTCGAAGATACTAGACGTAATTATAAACCGATTTTGATGATCACAGTCTCATTCGAAAGAGGAAGGTTTAATCTAGTACTCTATCTTTTCAGAAATTTGAAAATGTTTTTTTTTCTTTAAGAAAAGTCGTGTCAAAGTATACTGTTCATTCCAAGATAGTTTATGCAAGAGTGAGATACGCTAATAAATTTTTGAAAAGATAGTGAACTAGATTAAATCTTCCTCTTTCGAATGAGACCTTGATTATCAAAATCGGTTAGCAATTACGTCTAGTATCTTCGACCGCGTAAACCATAAAAAAATCAGCTGTTCTGAACGTCTTTCATGCCGTGCTGGTTTTCTGCCTGCGAGCTATTGCCAGAGAAACGCGTTTCTTTGCGTTCAGAACAGATCGGGAAAAAAACAGAGCATCAGTCCTCGCACACACAGAAACGGACATCCGTGTGCTTTTTGGAAACAAAACACACTTACGCTACTCGCGCGTATACATGTTTATTAGTAGTGGTGCCTAAGTTTCGGCTCTTCCGCCGCAAATTTCAAGGGGCGCCACTTTACGGCAGTTATTTTTCACAAAAAATGTCTAAAAAAGCGTTTACGCGGTCGAAGATTCCAGGCGTAATTGGAAACCGATTTTGATGATCAATGTCTCATTCGAAAGAGGAAGGTTTAATCTAGTTCACTATCTTTTCAGAATTTTGTTAGCGTATCTTACTCTTGCATAAACTATCTTGGAATAAACAGTATACTTTGACACGATTTTTCTTAAAGATAAAAAAACTTTTTTGAATTTCTGAAAAGATAGTGAACTAGATTAAACCTTCATCTTTCGAATGAGACATTGATCATCAAAATCGGTTTACAATTACGCCTGGAATCTTCGACCGCGTAAACCATTAAAAAACTAGGGGTGGTGAACGGCCTTAACTTTTTTATAATTTTTAACACGTTTAAAAAAATTTTAAATTTACAAAAATTTTTCATTTCTCCAAAAATTTGTTTTAGCCAAGCGTAAACACCGGAGCGGCAAACGGGTTCGCCAGCACCGGGAGAGGCGCCGAAATATTTGTAAATATTTAGAGGTTATGAGGCTAATGTCGGACAATGCCTCGCATAGCAATGCGTAATTCTTTTTCATTTGTTAACAAAATTTTTGGGGTATTTTTAGATTATTAGATTATTGTTATTATTTTTTCAAAATTTCATGTTTTTATCATTCATTGTTTCAAGCATAAGCTATGCGATGCATTGTTTGACATTAACCTCATAACCTCATTTTGTATTTTTTTAATAAAAAAAATTTTATCGCATTTACCTATGTTTGTATCTTCATTGTCCCCTGGGGGGGGGGGGAGAATTTTTTCAGGAGAGAAAAACGAAGTGAGCCCGGAGAATTTTGTGGTATATGTAAGGCAATTTAATAAAATCTCGCAATGTAATTTAATAAACAAATAAATATTTATTAATATTACAAGTACACGATCGCACGTGCAGTAGTTGACGCGGAAGAACAATAATAATAACGATTCTCGTAATAGTACGTTTCACTCGTGACGCTCTAGGCAAAGACTCTCTCTCGACTGACGGTTCGTCGGTCAAAAACTATTGTCCTCGTATCGACACTCCCACGAGAGAAGGTTGTAACTCAAATCCGTGTATTTCACGCTATAGACGGCGGAAGACGATAAAACAATATTTCATCTTTCCTTTATTGTAAATCTAATCGTGGGTTTGACGTGAACTCAGTACACATTGTAAATAAGGGGTACAGAGTTATTTTTGCCTGTGATTGTAATTCGAAAAGAGCATTAGAATCAAAGATAGACATAGTGAGTTACTACTGAGTTCCAACCTTCTCCCTTGGGGGTGTCGATATCTCAGTGTTATGACGTCAGGGCCCTTATCCTTTCCTCGCGCTCTGTATGCGTTTCTAGCGCGGCCTGACGTCAGAGATAATCCTGCGGCGACGACCCTTCGCGCACGTGGCCGTTTACTTAGCGCTCGTCGTCACGCGCTTTTTTACATATTTGTGGGAAGGAATGGGATAAGGGAAAAATTGTCGGGAAATATTTTATTATTAATTAAAAATGTTTTTTTTTTTAAATCACGAGAGTTCTTTCCTTTTCCATGTGGAAAAATTGGTGGCCCTGAAAAGGACCCTTGTCTATGTTCTGCTGTCGAATTCTGATGAGAGGAGTAGTGTATGCACCGTATCCTCCTCGCTCCTGTGACATGTCCGCTCTCTCTCTAATCGCGTCTCTGCTTTGTGCCGCTCTTCGTCGTCGCGCGCGGTTCTTCATTACCGCGAACAGCAGGATATCTTATAATGCAAATTCATTACAAGAGTGTATCCACCTATATTACATCATTATACCTTAGAAATATGAAAATAAAAACGATATTTATATAGAAATAATTTTTATATGTTATGTTTTTGTTAATTTACTACAATATGACAGCCCGACTTTACGTGGGCCGAATGACAGCCCGACTTTACGTGGGCCGAATGACAGCCAGACTTTACGTCGGCCAGAAAAATAATGAAGTATTAATATTAATACTTCACAAAATTGACCTGCTGCGTCGTAGAGAAACGATTAGTTCGACGCGTGCAGAGTCAACTGGTTAAAATTTGTCGAGCACGCCGAGCTTGCATATAAATGCTCACCCGGCATTAGGCTCAAATGCCTGTCATCGATTGACATGGTACGGCTAGTTTCGCTTCTAGCTCTCAATGATGTGCGTACCACACAAATGGAATTTAGGAGGTCAATTCCCACTTTATTCCTTTTTTTTGTTTTCACATCAGGGAGCATAGAAAATATCCTCTCTGATTCGGCGTTAGAATGTGGTAGGCATCGTATCACGCTGAGTAGCGAAGATAATTCTGGGAAAACCAAATTTTTGGTAGAATTTTCTCGTTTACAGATGTCTACCCACATCTCGTCAAATGATAATTTTTCCCAATTAATTTTATCAGTTTGGGAAGTGCCATTATACAAAAAGTCCCATTCTTTTTGTAAGTTTTCAATATTAAAATTTCCCAAGCGCCGCGCGACAGCTATAACATTTTGCAAAGTTAAATTACGGTCGCTAACGTGAAAAGTATGTACCGGTTTGAAAACCGTCAATTGCCTAAGGAATAAGTCGTCATGAGGAAGACGACTCCTAATTTCATTACTCACGGTAATGTAAAAATGCAAACAATTTTCACGGAAGGAATTAATCTCTACTTCCGTCATTCCGTTTTGCATTGCATCCTCTAAATAATCCCTACAATCAGGACCAATATCTACTTCGCTTAACGTAAGTTGATTACATTTTGCAGAAAAGTCTATCTGCCTGACACAATTAATATGTTTTACTAAACTTGGTTTTAGAAATCGATTCAAGAAAAATGTAAGTAGCCGTTCGGAAGAAGGCTGTAATTCTTGCACCATTGTTAATCGACTCTGAAAGGAGGCATTAAATGTATTTAAAACATTTAATGCGTACTCCAAGAAGTAATAATACCCTTTAATGTCAGGTCTGCTAAGCAAAGATAAGAGATTCTTAGCAGATTCTGACTTCTGCGAAAAAGACTGTTCTTCGAAAAATCGCACCAAATCCTCCCAGGTTTCTAAAAACCGTTTGACACACTGGTGCATCGCAAGCCAGCGCGTATCAGCTAATTTTAGGATTCTTAAGGGAGAGTTATTAAAACTCTCCTGAAATTGTCGAAATATGTAAGAACGTTTGGGGCTGCTATTTATAAAAAATGCCACACCCCGAAGCAATTCGTAACATTGCTTTGGAATTGTTGCACACGCAACACTTGTCGCTAACGCCACGGAGTGACAAACACACGGCATTGTTACCACATTTGGATTTTTTTCTAATAACTTGGTTTTGAAAGACGAGTGCTTTCCAACCATAACCGCAGCATTATCGCAACTCAGGGCCGCAATATTTTGGAGCGGAATTTGCTTCTTTACTAGAACATCAGCGAAAGATTTGAAAAGTTTTTCAGCAGAACAATCGCTAGCATCCAAGTGAACGAGTTGCAACAACTCACATCTAACGAGCAAAGAACATGGCTCGACATACCTAATGGCCAATGTAAGCCACTTTTGGTTTGTAGAATCCGATGTTTCATCCTCGTAAATAGAGAATTTTGGATTTTTTACAGTATCGACAATGCGTTCGGTTTCATGAACGCACAAAACATTGGTAATAATTTGTCGGCATTTGGTCCGACCGACTTTCATGCCCTTCAAAACTTGAGGATCTTCTCCTATATCTTGCATGAGGGCAAGAAAAGGAGAAACAAGCGATAATGCTAAATTATGTTCGGCGAAGAAAGCCGCGTACCTAACCTCGGCGATTTTAATTCTATCTTGTAGGGAAAAAGAAGAATCCTCTACATTATCTAACACCTCGGTTGAATTATTTCCGGTATTATTAAACTGAACCATTTTTTCCAAATTTTTTGTGTGGTTATGTCGGGACGAATGCCTGCGTATTTGCGAAAGCCCACAATCGAAGACTGTGTTGCAGGCTTTGCAGAAGCATTTTGATTTGTCCGACGAAACTTCTTCTAACCAAAGTTTAAAAGATTCGTCCACATCGAACCACTGACGTTGAAACTTTTTTTTTGACTTTTTAGCGGCCGTACAATCCATTTTGAACTACGCTAACGAACGAAATTAACAAGTAATTCGCGACGAAATGTTGTCACGAAAGTACAATAAGTATTAATAAATCGTAAACACTTACAAAACAGCAGGTTTCTCAGCTTTATTGTACCTTGACACGTGATACACACACTTGTTACCGTTGTCGAGCAACGGCTGCCTCGCGATCCGCGAGAGCTTATTTACGAAGTCCAATCCCTCCCCCACCTTCCCCACTCGCATGTTTTCCAAAAGCGCGCGAAACCTGGACCGTCTCGCATCTTGTCCTCCGCATGAGAAAGAAGTTAATAATCCATGGTTTGTGGAAAATATGTTCCCAAGCGAGTGAAAAGGAGTGAACTCATTTTTTCCAAGGATATGAACGATAGAAGATATTACAAATGTGAAAATTGGCATTTAGATTATCCTTTGAATATTAAGAAATACGTATTTAACAATTTTCATAAATGAAGGGTAAAAGCTTGCTTTTAATAAAATACATGGCAGTCTAACGGGTAACGTAAAGGAAACATACCTCATATCTTGTCAATGAGTGATTTTACGGGAAAAAGGTATAGATAAAATTTGTAGAGAATTTCGTTGTCTATAAGTTTCATTACCACCAATTTTTTTATATCTGCAATAATTAACGAAATATTTAACAAAAATCACAATTTGAATTGTTTAAGACTATATCTTGTAAAATATTAGCTATACAGAAAAAAGTTTTAAATAAAAGTGATAGTAAATTTTAGTTCCTACAAAAAAGAACTTTAACATTTTTGTCGTCCGATGGACCGTTTGCGAGATATTAAGTAAAAACGTAAAAACACGTTTTTGCCAATTGCGGCTAACGTTAAACCTCAAGGATGACGAAAACTCAGATTTATGCTTTCGGGTCAACCCCCAACATATTCCAATAGAAAAATCCATATCGAAATTTTTGATCGATATTCTCGAAATCGTAGCAGCGGCAATAGAGATTTCAGCGACCGAAGAGTAGCACGTGTTTTTTGTGTCGCCGGCGAGTGACAATGTGTGCGCACACCGATGGTAGGCACGAGGCACGAATACGCAGCGGAGAACGCTACGTCATTCGCGTAAGAAAGACAGAGACGACGCGATATTCTTTTCTTTGTCTTCTGCCGGACCGTCTCGCGGAGAACATTTGTCGACTCGGTCCAGTAATGCAGACTCATTAAATTCATCATTGCGCGCAAACCGTGTGTCCTATCGAAAAATTGTATAGAACCTTTTCTTCAGAGAAAAGTACAAAGAATGCAATGCGGCAAAAATAAAATTTTTCCACCAAGTAATTTCGCAGAAATGGGAGGTTATAATTTGGTTTTTTTCATAAATAATTGTTGGAAAACGAAAGAATTTTTCTGAGCCCATAGGATTATAAACCATACAATTCTCAACAAATTTCATTCATGATTTATTTTATTTCGTTTACATTTCATTTTTGTATGAATTTTTAAAGTTAATGGCATACATTAGTGACTGCGGAAAAGTTTCTCCTCACTTTTAACTGTCCTCAGGACTTTCCTATGTAAGATAGACTACGGTCATTCATATTTTTTTTTTTTCAGAAGTTTATGGCATGGAAAATAGCTGTTTTATTTGTTAAATATCTTTTTCCGTTTTCAAACCGCCCTCGCGATGGGACTGACGTGTCCCAGAGGAGGCGCATGCGCATAGGTTGCTCGAGAGTCGGGTCGGTAACGTAGGTCGGTAGCGAAAACGGTTGACCAAGCAGTGCACATGGACACGAGTAGGGTGCTGTGTGCGTGAGCGCCGTGGACGTAAAGTGGGAGACGCCGGTAGGTCATAGTGGGGGGTCGCCGCTTCGGACTTCGGTCCTCGGTTCTGGCATCACTGGTCATTGGGTTAATGAATAGAAAAACGTATAATTTATGTTATTGTAACGTTGTGGAATGCACCTGACTGGGAAAGCAGGTGTTGTCTCACACCTGAGACGCACCCCCCACTGAGAGGGTTCGGTTTGCCAACATTGATACTAGGTAATTTTATTACCTCTCGCATTTAAGATGGGTTAAAAAAGATTGGGATCCATTGTTTCGTATTTGCTTGAGGTAGCCACCCAGGATGACAATCAACCCTTCGAATTTCCTAGTTTACGTTGCAGAAAAAACATGTGTTGTCTCACACTTGAGACGCACCCCCCCACTGAGAGGCTTCGGTTTGCCAACATTGATACTAGGTATTTTATTATATTTTTATTACCTCTCGCATTTAAGATGGGTCAAAAAAATTAGGATACATTGTTCCGTATTTTGCTTGAGGTAACCACCCATGGTGACAACTAACCCTTCGAATTTCCTAGTTTACGTTGCGGAATGTACCTGATCGTGGGAAAGCAGGTATTGTCTAAAAACCTCGGCATGCTTGTGCCGGTCTTCTCGAAAAAAATATATGGGGGTGTAAACTCTCGAGTTTGAGGCGTACCACAGAAACGCTGGCGTTGGTCTTCCAAAAATAAATGGGAGGGGTGTAAATTCATAAGTTTTCGGGATGTACCACATTGCGCCAAAAATCGGTCCTAGAAAGTGCAGGTCTAGCCGCACCTCTACTCCTACCCCCAAAAAATTCTAATACGCCCTCCTACGTCTTGGGAGATGTTTGCATCCTCCACTCCCACCCCCCGCAAAATTCTAATACCCCCTCCAACGGCTTAGGAGGTTGACTCTTATATAGTCCAACTGACCAGTCTTCGAACTATCATTGATATATATTTTTCCTATCAATATGAGACTTACCGCGTGTATTGAGCACATGAGGAAGCAAAGAGAGCGAATGCTCGCCATGGAGTCGCAAAGTGTAAGTATACCAAACATATATTTATACATATATTTTTGGAATTGTACATAACCAATTTTAATTATAGATCAATGCAGCGGATTTCGACAAAAGCTTGTACGAAGAAACGCTTTCAGAAACGCGTGCATTGGAGTATTTGCTGGACTGCACCTCGAGCGATGACGGGTCGAATTCAAGCAATGGCGACAGCGGTCTAGAGGACGACCATGATGGCCACTCCGTCGCGATTATGGTCGATAATTATACCATAAAGCAGGAAGAGAGAGAGAAGAAAAGAAAAAGAGAAATTGAACGACTGGAAAAGTTGGAAGAATATTTATGTTATGAAAATTTTGCTCAACGGTTTCATGTTAAGAAAAAGAGGCGAAAGAATTTGTAATAATAATAAAATGAATAAACAGATGAATCAAATCTTAAAATTTGTTGTTTCATATCTTCTTATCAATTTAAGGGGGCACTATGTTATAGAAAATTATTTTATTAGAACGCTCGCATCATCAATGCATTGAATTTAGTGAAGGGTAATAAAGTTAATGTTATGGTCATGCATGCGATTGACAAAGCGAACATTGTCTAAGGTCCCATCACGCTGACGATGGTCTTCCAAAAAAATATATGGGAGGGGTGTAAATTCTTAAGTTTTGGGATGTACCTCATCGCAGGCAAAAAATCGGTCCTAGAAAGTACAGGTCTAGCCGCATCTCTACTCCTACCCCCGCAAAATTCTAATACACCTTCCAACGTCTAACATCTTAGAGGGTTGGCATTTATATACCATCGATGTTTTCCACTCGTCAGTTAGTCGTCTACATTTCTCACGAAAAATTAGTCGCAGGCTGGTCACAGTATTTTGACAAGTTTTCAGTGACAAGTTTTCAGTGGCAAGTTTTCAGTGACAGTTTCAATACGAATTATACGTAAGAAGATACAGCGGAAAATGCAACAATCCCATTCCACACATGTGAGTGAATATGAAGTTTTTAAAGAATTTTAAATGAATTTTGGAAGAATTTTTATTATAACTAATCTTTCACATTTTTTTTCTACGGTAGAAGAAAATGGAATTTGAAACGACGGGCCAAGTGTGTGCACTACGACGTTTGTACACCAAGATACTCGTGAGTGGATATGATGTTACATATAGTTTAATTTTGTAATTTTATTATAGCTAATTTCATCATTTTTTTACAGAAGAAGGAAAATTTAACACCAGTGGGGGAGGAGATGACCAGAGGACCAGCCGTAAGTAAATATAAAGTTATTACTAGTTTAAAACATGCAATATCGTTATTGATGCATTGTTTTAGATAACGCACATCATGGATATGGATGGGTTTTCCGTTGATGGCAAGTTTCTATGCAAAGAGCTTGCCATCATTGGCATTAATGATGCGAGGCCATGTTTAGCACAATTTCGCCTAGGACGACGCTTCGGTGATCTTTCTGTGAAAGATAGAAGAACGGCAAAGTATGCATTCCATTTCTCTCTCTCTAGCATATGTATATCATTTCTTTTAAATCTAATAATATGTTTTCCCCTCTTTCAGCTTCGTGTACCATAATATCCACGGGATACCGTTCAAGGATATTGGTATCGAAAGATATGCTCACGATGAGGTGGATGACGTTGTACGGAACCACCTGGAAGATTGCCGAAGCGTCGTCGTCGCGTACAAGGGCGGCACCGTCGAAAGAGATCTGCTACGTCGGATAGGCGTAAAAAGTATAAATTTGGAGGAGTTGGGGTGCCCAAAATTCAACATTATTATTAAAGATAATAAATATAATAAAAAAAACATACTCTCTACACACTGCCCTCTGCATGTGAAGAAATATAATAATAAAAACGAAAAAATGCATTGTAGCTTAGTAGAGGTGACCACATTTAGAGAGTGGTATATTTTAAATAAATAACTAATATTTTATTGTAAAAGCGTATTTCCACTTCCACCTTACCCGGGGCTGAAAAATTTATTTTGGGGAAAGGGAAAAATTTTAAGAGAGGGAAAATTTTTTACCTATATGGAGGGGGCAATATTATAAGAGCAACGCGCGGAGACGGTGGGATCACATTCGAAAAATATCATTTCACGCATCAAGAGAACGTTTTTCTATTAAACATCATGCAGAACTACTGGAGGCCAACTACTTATACTGAGGGGAGATTATCACCACAATCATCTGTACAAAATAAAAGGCGAAAAACCACTCCGTAAGTACCATCGAAAAAAGTTTTAAAAGAATTACTTAATTAATTAAAATCGTTAACATCTATCTGTTTTCTTCAGTGAATCATTGCTACCCGAGCCATCATGCGAGGAGATGTCGAAAGTGATACGTATCCTCGGTCGAAGATATGCGTTAACGAGCAGCTTCTACAAATACCTTGAAATTGGTATAAACGTGAGGAGCGGCTGCTACGTCGAATTGGCTGTAGGAGATAATCGAGGACACGAAATATCTTTATGCATGCATGTGTGGGATAAATTATTAATGGCGAAATCGGCAATACACCAGTTATTCACCAATTTCACATCCACACAGTCAACAAATGAGGTTATAAAAATCGGTGATAACACTGAATTAACTGTAGAAATTGCATTAATAGATAGTTCGAAAAAAATTATAAAGTTAAGTAACAATATAACATCTATTTTTCTTACTGAGCAAACTATGTGTAAAATTTATGAATTCGAGCATTGTATAAATCATATGTATTCCTGGTTATCGGAGAACATTACAATGGTACGAAGTAAATACACACGTTTTGTCGAAATTGTGAGGGGGTCAGACGCGAAAGACTATGTAAACGATATAATGCATGACGAGGAATTTGAAAAGCATTCTTTGATCGATTGTCAGCTGCTGGCCAGCTGTTTAAGAATGATCGTGTACGATGCATCAATAAAAAATCAATAAAAGTCCAATTGTAGATAAATTTTGACTTAGATCCTTTCTTAACATACCCCCTTCACCTTATCCTAGAATGCGATGTTGTATTTTTAAGTTTGATGACAGGATGGTAAAAAAATAAATCGTTTATTATATAATGTATTTTTTAATTTAATAAAAATCGGCTACATTTTTGGATACATGTAAATATGTTTTATTAACTTCTATATGTAAAATAAACCTTTTCTAAATAGTATGAATGTCACATTGATGAACAAAGTCGAGCCATTATGTTATCTTCCGAACGATATTCGTTAGCGGGCTGTACTCGATTATACGATCGTGTATGATCAAACAATATGCTGCAGTCATCGGTGGCACGTTCTCCTGACACTCGAACTCCAATCGTATATCCACCGTCGAACTCTTCAGAGATTCATTCTGACGGGCGCAATTTATAGCAACAAACGGCCCGTATTCCATAAAATCCATGACATCGTGAAGAGGTTCCCCATGTCCATAGTAAGATTCTTTAAATTTTCTATACATCTCGTAAAGCATCGCGCATTTGCCATTAGCGATATCCAGGTCCAAGCCGTCATATGGATACGTTTCAGAATTTAGATAAAGTTTAACGTTCGATAGTTTACAATCATCGAATTGAGATACCATTTTTGTCACACTGTTCTTACGTGCTGTCTGCAAAGCGAATATCACGTATCGCGGTTTTTCTAGTTGTGCAGAAGTTTTTACGGTAATTATTTACTTTAGTGATTCCTCACCGATTTTGATGACCTTGAAATATGTTGTCAAGGTCAATATTCTGAACAACTTTTCTTTATACATCTTACCGCCGGTCGGTCTTAGTTTCCGAGTTATGCGCAAAAATATATTTTTATAACCCAGACCCAACCCAGATACAAACCAGCGAAAAATATCATTCATTGTGGCTGGGTTGGGTCTGGGTTGAAAATAAAAAGATGATTTAAATTAAAGGTATTAAATATACACATTACCAAAAAAGACCCAACCCAGACCCAACCCAGACAGTGGGGCACATACTCAACATATAGAACGTTGTTGGCGTGAAACTAGAGCCAACATTCCACGATATGGAACAAAAAAAGAACACTATGTGGGATATCTAGGTGAATTTTTGTTTCGCCGGCAACACGACTTCAGTACAAGAATAGTTGCATTTTTTGACATAATGGCTGACATTTTTCCAATTTCACGTTAATGCAATTATGATGCAGCTCTAACAAAATGTTAAATAATATGTATTAAATTAAAAATATGTATTAAATAAAAAATATGTAACAAGAAATTAAAAATATATTTTTGCGCATAACTCGGAAACTAAGACCGACCGGCGGTAAGATGTATAAAGAAAAGTTGTTCAGAATATTGACCTTGACAACATATTTCAAGGTCATCAAAATCGGTGAGGAATCACTAAAGTAAATAATTACCGTTTTTACAACCCACGTATGCTTCGTGGTGGTTTGCAACAGAGGGTACTCGTAAAGATCCCACGATCGAAAGCTCATGCTGATCGAGCGGCCACTCTCGAGAATGCGTAACATGGATAGTCGATGCAGCTCTTCCAAAGTAACGTGTGGTACTCTCCATTGAACCTTGTGCAATTTTAGCACGGATTTAAGTTTTGCCGAGCCGAACAATGCGTTCGTGTCGACTCGTGCGCGGATCAAAACCAACTCATGACGTGCATTTATCACGATGCGCTTGTAATCTTCACAAAAACCCAGTAGCATGCTCAGCGGCACACAGAAGTTAAAATTCGATGTAGCCTTGATGACATGTTTTCTGTCACTTGCATAATTCCAGCCGGCGTTAGACAATATCCTACTTTTATCCGTCGATAAGCTCATGTGATTCTTCAAAGTGGTCGTTATTCCAGGATTTCTCGAACGATCGACCTCTACACCATCCAATTCATATCTAATTTCATCGAACATAAAAGAGAAGCAATTGTTATCGAGAATTATGTATTCACTGCTTCCTTGAGGTGCCTCCTCCGACAGGCTCAATTTACCTTCCACATATAGGAAACTTTGAGATGGGAGCGTGTACAGATCCTGCTGCTGAATGGGTATTCTTATTTCATCGCTATTTTCGAGCGTTGTATTAGCACATGGATTGTACGTATGCAACTCAATTTTCGTTATACGATTGTCGAATGATGGCGCGCTCGCCACGTTTAGGATATTATCAGACATTGTTTTTCTTCCCTTTACCGCGCGGTAATTAACCCCAAAGACCGTAGAAATTTCACGTTCTCAGCACGCAACTTCCTCTTAGGTGATACGTTGGTTTGTGCACGAACGGTCTCGACGGTGCTAGTAATTGCCGATGGAACTATGGATGGCTTATTGTTGCCGTATGTCTGCTCGTTGCTGCCGTGGTGATATATTAGCATATTACCGATCATGCGCAATACGCCGACGTACGTGTACTCGCACCGATATTTCTTCTCCACGAAGGTCTATCAGATGTCCGTTCTGGTCCGTGATTCGAATGCTCAGATCGTCTATTGCTCGCACGACGATCGGCAGATAAATAATTCGTGGCGACGTTTCCGATATTTTATATCCTGGTGGTACTTGAGGCGAGAATTCATGTATCGTGTGTACGCGCTTGCCGTTGCTATAGGAACCAGTGGTCACGTTGCACTCCACTCGAATCATGTTCACACTTATAATATTTACGGGTGTATCCGACTCATGCCATTCATTGGGCGACAAGATACGATTCCCAGAAAATCCCAACAGAGATCCAACACAGTTCGACTTTGTAAAGTTGACTCTGAACGAGCTACGAATCTCACTTTTCATAGTGTTATTATTCGCTCGCACTACAATAGGATACTCATCGCCATTATCCACCGATTTAGTGTTAGGATATTTTTTTACCATCTCCCGCCGTAAAAACTTATTAATAGCATCCAATTCGTATGAACCGTCGGGAATCGTGATCTCCTCATCCTTATCACCGAAATAAAACTTATTGTTTTTATCTGTACTGATGTTCGGAATCGTGTTGTACGTCTCCAGACATACCATTCCGAGCTCGTATTGGCTTCCGTCGTTTAGGTCTATAGGTGGGAAATATTTCGTAGAGAGTACGCTGCTCTTACCCGTTAACGTGAAGGTGAGCGACATGGTTGTAGCTTGAGGGTGAAAATAACAATGAAACATTCGTTCGAAGTAAATTTATTTTAAATTGTCATGAAGAAATTTTACACACAATTGTTCACATATGCTTTCGTCATAGCTTTGAAAACGTGCATGATTGTACATGACTTTTGCATCCTCCCCAAAGTAGTCGATAAGTTCATCCGGTGGTCGAAGGTCTCCAAAGCTATCGAAATATTTGACGTTCGATCCTCGCTTCACGTATGCAACCCAGTGAGTCCCAGGACCGTAGCTATTGTCCAAATTGACGATACCGCACTCGTGCGATCGTATTTTCTTTGGTAATTCACAAGTTTTGTAGCTGAACGTCGGTTGTGAATCCACTGTCACGAGTTATTTTTTGGACTTTTTTTTTTTTTGGACTTTTTTTTTTTCTTCCTTCTTAAGCCAGCTCCATGTTTGTACGGTTTGAGAAAAAGACCGCGACCTTCCATAGCACGATTATGACGTTGCAACTCCTCCAGCTGTTTCTTAGCGGTCCTCGCGTTGTATACGGCCTTCGCTACACTCGCCGCACCACCGGTCAACGCTCCAATTACAGATAATGCAGGTAATAGGAGCGGTAGAAAGCCGCCGCGTTTCGCGATAGGGAGTTTCCTCTTCTTCTTCCCCCCTCTTTTCAAGCCCATACCAAGTTTCGTTTTAGCTTTCATTGCGGACCAAACAATGACGGATGAAGCCTTCTCACCCAATGAAGCGTCCTTCGCCGTTAGACGTTGTCGTGCTCGCTCAGTTAAAATTTTATCAGCCTCGTGACGTCCTTCCAAATCCTCACGTTGAGAATAGGCAATATCGTGCTCTCTACAAGCTGCGTCTAACGGATTTATACCGCGATCGCCGCGAGCGAACCTACTCTGCAACCGCGTACCAGGCCCACAAAATTGATAACCGGGTATATGCAATTCGAAAGGCAGTGCGTCTATCGCCCTGTTTAAGATGCTTGATCTTCTCTTCGTCGTGCACATAAATAACAGTCCTTGGACATATATGGTGGTCCGTCTATATGTGTGCGATCTTCCGGGCGATTGTAGTGTTCAAAACACCTGCGATACGTCTGCACCTCCGAATCAGCTCTTATATGGCACGGCAATTTCTCCCACACGTAATGTATCTCCTCACCAAAGTGTTTCAATATGATTATTTTCGGAATGTACACTCGGCGGCATATATGGCTCCCCAGTGAAAAAGCCGCCACGGGGAAATGCTTCCCTTTCCATGGCTCCCTTAGAATACGTATAGAGAAAGTATGACTGTATGCCGAAGAAATTTCTATGTGTTCAAGACGCAACACATCGCCTAGGCCACACGGATGGAGGAGGCAACTGTTTCGGCTGCTCGACGTAACGCGATTCTCATTTGGTCATCTTGGCGAGTGTCGCGCGTGGTAAAAAGGCAATAATTGTCTAAATTGAGAGCCACTCTTAGCTCATCGATGTTGCTTCTTAACTGTGTTGTATTTTTCTCTGCGCACTCACACAGCTTAACCAGCAATAGCGAACGCTACGCGTGACGTAGCCACTCTCTTTCTCTCTCGCTTTGTCCACCTCTCTTTCTAATCCGAGCCCCTTCGCCCGTTCGCGCAAAAGTTCCACAGAAAAAAACAGAAATATATTATACAATATATTTTTTTGGTTATATATTGCATAAGAAGGTATAAACAGAGCCACCAATATTTTCATGTGAAAAAGCAGCAAATTTTGATGGTTCACTAATAAAAAAAAAAAAATTAATAAATAATAAAATATTTCCTCATATTAAGTCCCTTAACCCATTTCGTCCCACGTTATTTTCTTAATACCTACCGCGAAACCTAACTTTCCAATTTATTGATTTTCGGGTTAGACAATTTTTGTTTATACTTTATTAGGCAATATAAAACCAAAAAAATATATTTTATAATATGTTTATGTTTTTTTCTGTGGAACTTTTATGCGAATAGGCGAAGGGGTTACGACAGGCTTGACGGCACGGTAACGCGCGTGAGACGGAATGAGTTAAAAATCTCCGAAGAAAAAAGCGATTTTCTTCCGGGCAACTATTATAATATGAGTATTTAATTATCATTATTACATTTATTTAAATACGTGTTACTGTTCTCTTCCATTCTCATATTTTAAACATAATATTTCGTTAGGGAAAGTATAAATCACGAGGAAAAACAATTGCTTATCGCCTCCCCAGATTAGAAAGAGAGGTGGACAAAGCGAGAGAGAAAGAGAGTGGCTACGTCACGCGTAGCGTTCGCTATTGCTGGTTAAGCTGTGTGAGTGCGCAGAGAAAAATACAACACAGTTAAGAAGCAACATCGATGAGCTAAGAGTGGCTCTCAATTTAGACAATTATTGCCTTTTTACCACGCGCGACACTCGCCAAGATGACCAAATGAGAATCGCGTTACGTCGAGCAGCCGAAACAGTTGCCTCCTCCATCCGTGTGGCCTAGGCGATGTGTTGCGTCTTGAACACATAGAAATTTCTTCGGCATACAGTCATACTTTCTCTATACGTATTCTAAGGGAGCCATGGAAAGGGAAGCATTTCCCCGTGGCGGCTTTTTCACTGGGGAGCCATATATGCCGCCGAGTGTACTCCAACTCCTCTGCAGACAAATCGAGCAAGCTTCGTGGAAGTAGCATCTTCATACTGAGCTCGAGAGCAGTCGCGTATCGCTATAAATAGGCCGTGTGCCCTTTAGAGCAACGAGTACTATCTTCGATCGTACATCATGCGATTCATGAGGCAACCTATCAATATACGCGTTACGTCAAATCATACGCTCGAAGAACAACAGCAACAATTTCGAAAACATGGCCCACTGTTACTATGTAGCATACGTAGCGTGATATGTGGACCATCCAATTGTGGAAAGACGAACGTGATGATGAGCTTGCTTGAGAGTCCGAACGGGCTACGATTTGAAAATGTCTATGTGTACTCGAAGTCGTTGCAACAGCCGAAGTATCGATACTTGGAGGATGTACTAACGCCCGTGGAAAACGTAGGATACTTCCCCTTTTCGGACAACACGGATATCATCCCCCCATCCGAAGCTCGAACCAACTCGATATACATTTTTGACGACGTTGCATGCGACGAGCAGAACGTTATGAGAGAGTACTTCGCGATGGGTCGACATTCGAGTGTGGATTGCTTTTACTTGTCTCAGTCGTACGCGAGAATACCAAAGCATTTGATTCGTGATAATGCCAATCTATTGATTTTATTTCGACAGGATGGGATGAATTTAAGACATGTATATCATGACCATGTAAACACAGATATGTCATTAAATGAATTTACTGACCTCTGTGCAAGATGTTGGAAGCAAAAATATGGATTTCTCGTGATAGACAAGGACAGTCCGATACATCATGGTCGATATCGTCGTGGATTTAATGAATTTGTCACCATGTAAAGAACTCAGTTGACTAACGTACTCTCTCGAAGTTGCATCGATCACCGCTATGGAGCAAGCAAAGGCGCATGCAAACGTTGACGTTCCCATGGAGAACGACATGAAGAAGGAGGCTCTTGCGAGAGAAATCGCGAAGATGAGCGCAGTCATACGTGCAAAAAATTTATCACTGAAAGCCATGAAGATTAAGAGGGACAAAATACTGGAAGCTACGTTTCAACCGATAGTCGATCCTTTGAAGCAATTGGTCGAAAATACAGCATCACTACCAAAGATCTCGTCTTCACCCATGGAAGAGTTAAAATCACCACCACCAGAACTACCCTCATCACCAACGATGGACGCTGAAAAGTCTATGAGGGCCGAAGTGCCGATAGATGTCGAAATGCCGATAGAGGTCGAAATGCCGATCATACGGAATGGAACCAAACGTAGAGGGGCGTACCCGGTGTCATATGAGAGCATGGACGACAAGAAGGCCCGTTTTGGCAATGACAGTGGATGCATGCCGATCATACAAAATGGAATCAAACGTAGAGGGACGTGTCCAACGTCGTACGAGAGCGTAGACGTAAAGAGGGGCCGTTTCACCAGCAATGATGGATGTTTACCATTGTCCTCAACATCGGCGATACAAGTCGTAAGACCGAGCGTACGAAAAGGACCCAAGCGTCCAACACCGTACGAGCGTGTAAATATCAAGAAAGCTCATTTCAATGATGATGATGTATTCCCACCACCATTACCCTTGGTATCCACGGCGCAGGTCACAAGGCCGGTCGTACAAAGGGGAACCAAACGCGTGGCATCGCATGATAGAGTTAACGTCAAGAAAGCTCGTTTCGCCAGCGACGATGATGATGATGATGACGAATCAAACGTGACGATGACTGAATTCGATACGTCGCAAGAGAATTCCGACATATCCTTTTCGTCCGACTTTTTCGAAACATCGACGCGCAAAGATGGTATGTTACCTAAAAACAAGCGTGTATCGAAAAATCCAACTGACTATGTTTATTGGGATGATCCGAACGAGCTTGTGGATCGACTGAGATTGCTCGTTTCCTCACGAAACGCGGGTCATACCGGTCATGATAACGAAATCATATCCATAATCGACGAACTCGGTGAAGCTGGTTTGATTATAAATTGAGTGTTCTCTCGATTATCGAATCAGTGATGTGTAAAATGTCGATCAATAAATTTGGAACGTCGCTACAACCGAAGGAAGGCATTTCCAGTTCAACATTCTTATTCAGAAATTACGTACATGACAACGCCCTATGTTTGGACGATGGTGATACATTTAATGCTAGAGAAGCGAAGATACGGCGCGTAGCAGAGCCGGAGGAAGATCGTGATGCTGCAACCATGGCATACGTCAAGGGTGTTCTAAAGGTTGCCATGGAAAACATCGAAGATCTTATAGCCATGAAAGACTTTGCGTTAAAGAATGATCTAGAGCGTACTATCAGTGCGGAGATCAGTGCTCTTACAAAAACTATGACCGAGCGCATAAACGCGCTGGACACAGGCATCGATGGGCAGCGCGTTGCGTTTGCTGAAATATCGAAAAAAATGGTGACACGATCGAAACTTGAAATGGGGTATGCCATGAAAGAACGGATACACGAACATATCGATACAATTAAACAAATTATCAGTGACGAACGAGTTGAAATCGAAAAGCTGATATTTAATAAGACGAATGCACTGAGCGATCAAATACAACATAATGTTGAACAAATGCAATCTTACATGAGTGCATTAAGAGCTGAGTTTATAACGCTAATAAAATAAGAGTCGTGCGGGAGTGAAATAATGGTCAGTCGTTGGTGGGTTGTTGAGCGATGCTTTTCTCATTATACCTATGAAGATGACAAAGAATACTGTGTTTGATGAGAAACAAAAGATATTATCAGATGAGCGAAATAACGAACGCTGTGTTAAATGTATGGACTGTTTTATGCACGTGTTGGAAATACTTTTTCGCGCTCAGAAACATAAAAGGTATTACGATGAGTGGTTGCAGTAAAGATAAGGTGAAATTAGTTGATGAGCTACATGCACCAGCGAGACGCAACTTTGGACGCAGACAAGTCATCGTGCGTGGATTCGACGATCTCTGGCAGGCGGACTTGGTTGATGTTCATTCTTACGCCAAGCAAAACCGTGGACATCCATACATACTTACCGTTATCGATGTCTTCAGCAAGTACGCATGGGCGATCCCCCTAAAGAGTAAAAACGGAGGTGATACGACCAAGGCCTTCGCAACTATTATACGGATGGATGGACGAATTCCAAAAAATTTACAAACCGATATGGGAAAAGAATTTTATAATACAGATTTTCAATCTCTCATGAAGAAGCATAATATTAATCATTACTCCACGCACAGCATCATGAAGGCCTCCGTAGTGGAACGCTTCAATCGCACGCTCAAGAACGCGATGTGGAAGTCGTTCTCATTGAATGGTACCTATCGCTGGATCAGCACCCTTCCCACACTAGTGCTCGATTACAATCAACGAAAACATCGAACTATAGGAATGCGACCTATCGATGTGACTCGCGATAGTGAGAATCATCTCCTATCGAACGTATACACCTACAGCAAGCTTAAAAACATTGAAGTGGCGAAATACCGAGTTGGTGATAAAGTGCGTGTGAGCAAGTTCAAGACGGTGTTTGACAAAGGATACACCCCGAATTGGTCGGCAGAGGTGTTTGAAGTTATAACGATAAAACGAACGATTCCGGTTACGTACCTGCTAAAGGATTACAGGGGAAATTCTATTGCCGGAGGATTTTATGAGCATGAACTACGCGCAACCACTTGTCCGGACGTGCATCTCATTGAAAAGGTGTTGCGTAAAAAAGGAAGTAAGATGTATGTGAAGTGGTTAGGATTTGATACGTCTCATAATTCATGGATCGATAAGAAGGATGTATTGTAATAATGCACAAATAAATTCATATTACTGATATATATATATGTATTTACAAACAATCATTTTCTTCCCTTATCCCTACCAAAGCATGCGAGTGGAGCATATATGTATTTTTACAAACTATAAAAAAAATATCTATGTATTTACAAACTATAAAAATATATATTTCCTATTTTTCTATGTACATATCGATCGCGTAATGCCCCCAAGGAAGCGTGCTGGTGGAGCCGGGTATAACGAATCTTTTATTATCGTATGGACTAAGTGCCAGTTTTCGCTCACGAATCGTATAAACGTTATGTCGTTTGGATGCGATTCGATTTTGGCTAACTACCTTTTCTGCTCTATCATTTAAGCATTGAAGATAGTCATCGAACTGTATATACTTAGCTGTAACGTTTCTCTTAACACCCTTTATTTTTTTGGTTATGTTGTCAATACCTCCGTCACCACTCACACGAAAGGCGTACATCTTCGCTCGAAGACCAACAAATTCGGTCATAACCGCGCCATTATTCTCGTCCTTCATCATACCCAATACTTTTTTATTTACACGTGGGATATGATAAGGATTATTTTCAGCGTAATCGCTGGTGTCGAAACGATCTACGTCACGCTTTATTATTTCGGTATAAGCATCATCACACTCAAGCTCGTAAATAAGACTATCCGTATCCGTATATAATATTTTACATTTATCCTGGAGACGCGATTTCATGTAATTGTAGTGAAAGTCATACAAACATACTTTCGATATGTCTAGTATGGACATTCCTACATATGCAGGCTTGCACAGCGCGACGTTTAATTTATTTAATTCTACGGCTACAACATTTTCTGAAAATATCGTACGACTGTGGAAATTAGGTTTCGCTATCAGCGCTTCCGCGCCGAATCTTCCATCCCATTGCGTAATTAATTTAACATCACGATGATTGCGTACATTCTCCATTGTTTTGCCAAACACCGCGTTGTTCATTAATTTAAATAGATTTTTTTGGAAGTCGTTGGTGGCACGAATACGAAATTTCGTATTAAGATCAATGTATTCGCGTAACCAACATGACTGTTCGTATTCTAAAATGCGATGTATCTTTGTTAATTTCAAGTCATGGTGTAGACACTGTTGAAGGTATCGATAGTGTACCACATATCGTTCTTTTGATTTTAATGTTACAAGTAACTTTTGCTCGCGTTTGCCCGGTGGCTTATCCTGGATGGGACAAAATGGAAGATCGGCGTGTGAATCGTGAAGCTCACGCGGGTATTCAATATCAACCTCCAAGATGTATCCCGTGGGACCGTCCACCGAAACTGAATTTATGTCGAAATCGAGCAACGCTTGCCCTTCGATCTATCGAAAACCTCTATGAGGAAGAGGTTGCGACATCGCCCAACCATATAAATTATTAACATCAAAATACATGAGATATGTTGAGGGTTTCGATGGATCGTACGTAGGTACGTATTTGTTATTCGCACGAGCATACCTATGGGAACATTGACTTAACCCACCGCGTATCCCCCGCTCGACGAACATAAACATATCTACATCTGTTAACAGTTCGAGTTCGACATTGGTATATTTCAGCATCACGTCCCACGCGAAACCTGGCAGAGTGAAATAATGAGCCGGATCTAAATTGTAACTCTGAAGACAATCGTCACGAAAATTTTCAAAAATATCAGCCAATAATAATACGTCGATTTTCAAATACAAGTCGCTGTACTGGCCCAACGTTTCAATGTCAAAGCGTGTCCAAACGTTAACGGCGTGCGCGTAATCTGTGTCGGATATATCACAATCAATCAGCCTACTATAAAACGCATCACGTTCAGGTAAATGCGTCTCGCATAACTTATCATATGATGTTAAATAGTCGTATGGGAAAACGCCCTTCCTAGTAAGAAGATTGAAGTCATCGTCGTTAAGAGAATGAAATTCTTTTCTTAAAATTTTCAATTTATCTTTCTCAAGATAAGAAGCTAATTTATCAAGGCTGGCACTCAGAAATTTAAATGAATCTATAAATCTAAATTTAACATAATCCATATTCTTACTTTTCGGGGCGTTTTCACTATTTCTACGCGTTTCATCCATATGTTTTGTGAAGGAGATGTACTTTTCCTTCGTTATGGGTAATAGATCTACTTTACCCTTGAACGCGGTTGCGAGTTTCTCTATAACAAAGTGCGCGTCGTAGCCGGACAAATTATGAAATACCACCGGTACCACGAACGGTGTTTGATAATTTAAATTGCAACTTGAGTTTGCAGGACCTCTATATGCGCCCGTAAAATGACAATGATCGCGCACTTTGGTGGTGTCAGTATCATGAAAAGGTTTTTCACAAACGTGGCAAATGGTAGATCTACGAAAATCCCTTTCCTGTTCCTCGCTAAGTTGCTTCATCGGAATAATAGTGCGAAAAATTGAATTAAGCCGATGTCCCAACTTGCGCATCTCCTTCACAAACCACTCGATACAGTCTGACTCATTGCGATATGATCGGTATCCACACAGTGATGAGTCGTAAGAGCAGTGCACGTAATAACCTACACTAAACGCATGATGACGCTGATACGGCTGCGTACGCTGTTGATGTCCATCAGCAGTGAGGTTTGCGAGCAGACATTCAAAATCTGCATATACTGCAAATGGGGTGCGCTCCTTACGTGAAGAATTCTTGAAGCGCAGCCATTTATCTTCTTCCGTGGGAAGCGTTACCGCACAATCATTGATTTGTTGGCAATCGACGATGTGGTCCTTCAGCTTCTTTTCGGCGTTGAAGTAGTGCAGACACCTAAAAATTGGAAATAATTAATATCTATTGCGATAGTCAATTGTACACGATGAATAAAAGAATTCTCTAACTTACCGATCACAAATGTGCTTCGTTTGTTTGTGCTTGTTAATTTGTCTTGAGACCAATCGGGAAAGATTCCGTATGCATACGAAATGGCTCCGAGTTGAACATTGGATGAGAAGCAGATTCACGTGCCTGCCACGTTTTCTCGAAGTGAGATGTAGCGGTGTGCAGAGTTTCTTATCCCACATGTACACATTAACCGAAACATCATTGTGACGCTCAAATTTTCCAATTTGCTTGAGCGTCATAGGCATCTGAAAGCCATTGGTACGAAGTACGGTGGTGTAATGTGGATATGAAGATTCTCTGTCCACATGATCGGTGGCTGGGTAGAGGCTCGCCACAACTGCTCGGAAGAAGCACGCATCGTCGCTGGACCTCACGTTAATAATCGCCTTCTTCAGCGCCAGTTCCCGTGGAATCGGAACGTTGCAACCTGCATGCATTGGTTGGCACTTGTTGATATTCATCATCAGACACAATATCTTCACTAATGCCCATCCGCTGTCACGCTCTTGAAATTCTTCAATTGCCGTTAAAATTGGTTACATCACGTCTCCGGAGTACCAACGACGCAAATTTGATGTCGAGTATAGCTCACGATTACGCGTGCTGAAACTCTTGACGTCCACATTCCCGTTCATCATGAACTCGTCTTCTAATGTCGCGTTAATTTTAATGCAATTATTTGTAGTGATCGCGTCTGTAATTCGACTCGTCACCATACGACGCGCGTCATTTAGAAATTGTCGTGGGTCGATGTGTTCGACGTTGACGACAGCACCCGTAAAAATACGATTTTCGAATGCCGATTCAATCTTCTCCCAGACAAGGGAAGATGCTTTCGCGCCGCGATTTCTCTCATATAGTCCACGACCCACTCGCGAAAAGCGTTTCCGCACTAAAACTTTCATGCACGTCAAACGCGCGATTATTGACGTTATACTACGTTTTGCACCGATCGATAAATTGTCTTTTTTATTCTGCAAATACGCGGCTGTATTTAATAAAATATCGTCACACTCTTGCGACCACTCGTGATACTCGTCTCTTGTTCGTATCAGCTCCGACTTGGCCGCCAAAAGGCGATAAATGTTCTTTATTAGATCCATTATTTATTACGGAGCGAATATATTTAATTATTCCTCCGCTACCGCGAGCAGGATGCGATATTCACCCACACTAATAATGTCTAATATTTCTCGCGGTGAAGCACATGTTGCCCATTGTTGAACCATTTGGCTGTGCCTTTTGGTATGATAAATATACACCTGGCTAAACGGATCACATCTCATTAACCGCTCTATCACGATCTTAGATTCATCATTGTAATATTCGTCTAAATATTGATTAATGATGATCGGCCAGGTTAAATTCCTTAATGAATGTGGCGCCATTTTTTTGTCTTCAGTGGACGACGTAGCGCTGGATACAGCAATAGGAAAAAAGTCCCGCTCCGATCCGAATAGGTGGTCGGTTCTGCGACGTACGGGTACCTCACTGCGCACCTTTGCCGGTATGCCTCTAATTTTCCCAATAAGGTATCCAAAACTGCGTCCGGAGTCAAACGACACGATGCCTCGAGAACCTCTATGTGGTTTGTTGTCACGTCACACCAAAGTGATTCTATCGTATACACTGTCGCGGTGACGTACGAATCGAACTTTGCACGTTCAAGGGCTATATAATCCCGTGATAATGGTAGCGGTTTTTCGCGTATAACACAATAAAGTTTTATAGATGAGCGGTTATAAAATGTTTGAATCACATGAGACAATGTTTCATGATCGAAACGCGTAACACCGTAACGAAAAATGCTCGCAAGGGCGAATTCTTGTAGCGATGGCACTTGTACGACCGGCATTGCCTCTCGTGAAACAATATATCAATGATAGTTCGAAGACTGGTCAGTTGGACCATATAAGAGTCAACCTCCTAAGCTGTTGGAGGGGGTATTAGAATTTTGCGGGGTTGGGAGTGGAGGATGCAAACATCTCCCAAGACGTTGGAGGGCGTATTAGAATTTTTTGGGGGTAGGAGTAGAGGTGCGGCTAGACCTGCACTTTCTAGGACCGATTTTTGGCGCAATGTGGTACATCCCTAAAACTTATGAATTTACACCCCTCCCATTTATTTTTGGAAGACCAACGCCAGCGTGTCTGTGGTACGCCTCAAACTCGAGAGTTTACACCCCCATATATTTTTTTCGAGAAGACCGGCACAAGCATGCCGAGGTTTTTAGACAATACCTGCTTTCCCCCGATCAGGTACATTCCGCAACGTAAACTAGGAAATTCGAAGGGTTAGTTGTCAGCATGGGTGGTTACCTCAAGCAAAATACGGAACAATGTATCCTAATTTTTTTGACCCATCTTAAATGCGAGAGGTAATAAAAATATAATAAAATACCTAGTATCAATGTTGGCAAACCGAAGCCTCTCAGTGGGGGGGTGCGTCTCAAGTGTGAGACAACACATGTTTTTTCCGCAACGTAAACTAGGAAATTCGAAGGGTTGATTGTCATCTTGGGTGGCTACCTCAAGCAAATACGAAACAATGGATCCCAATCTTTTTTAACCCATCTTAAATGCGAGAGGTAATAAAAATACCTAGTATCAATGTTGGCAAACCGAACCCTCTCAGTGGGGGGTGCGTCTCAGGTGTGAGACAACACCTGCTTTCCCAGTCAGGTGCATTCCACAACGTCACAATAACATAAATTATACGTTTTTCTATTCATTAACCCAATAACTGTCATTCAAAGTTAAATTTATTAACTAAACTTCTGCTCGCTTCTAAGAATCACCCTTCCCCCCTTCCACCCTTCCCCCTTCCACCCCCTTGTCGTTCGAGTCCTACCTACCCCCCCACCACCCACCCACCCACACGTCACATCCTACCACCTCCCCCTCTAACATCCCACCCACCACGTCACATCCTACCCCCCCCTCTAACACCCCACCATCTACCACCCACCACCCACCACCCACTTTCCGATGGAGCGAACCCCCCACCTCCCCCCATTTCCCCTCGCCTATGATGCGTCGAACGATTTCCGTTGGAGCGGTGGTCCAGAAGCCCCCTATATACCCTACTTAATTATATTAAGAAATAAGTGCCATATTGTTTACTAAGTATCAAATTATTCGTTTATAACAAAATTTTAATTATTTTGTGTTAAGGATTTTTATTACTAGAAGAAGAAAGTGTTATGTTGCTACTTAGTGTTTAAATATTATAATTACTAAAAGAAAAAGTGCTATGTTAATTATTTGTAGTTTGAAGAAAAAAATGCGACTTCAATTTATTAGATAGATAAATAGAGCTTTATTAGATACTTTAATAAGTAAGTGTTATGTTACTACTTTGAGTTTGTAATAAAGATTATAATTACTAAAAGAAAAAGTGGGGTATTCTTTTGTTATAAAAAAATAATATCATTTTGATCATTTATAGGTTCTGATTATGACAAGAAGCACCTTGTAAAAACAGTTATACTAATATAATAAATACACTTTAATACAGATTATACGGTGTTAATTAGTTGAAATATGTCTAGTAAAAGTAATAAAAGATGAATACCTCTTTTTGCCAGGAAATACTTCTAATATTTTCATTGTTACTACTTGCCCCGAGTCTGTACAACTAGCCCCGTACATGGGGTAAGTTGTAACACTTCCCAATTTTTAAAAAACTATCCAGTGAAAAGAATTGGTGAGGATTTTTCGTCATGTATGACTTGGATTTAGTGACCAAATACATACAAAAAGAATTAAATATTTCACAGTAAAAAAATTTTGTTTATTTCAGAAAATACAAGCGCTTTTTCAAAAACTGTTACAACAAGCCCCCCGCTCCCCTACTTGTTTAACCGTGCGAGGCGTCGCATAACTTTTTATCGACTCGACATGTTCTCCGCTAGGGCGTATGCCTTCGTAATCGATCGTATAACCGAGATAATCTATTTCGTTATATAAAAAAGAACACTTATCGACGCGGAAATTTAAACGATATCTCTGCGCTAAGCGAAAGACTTGACGCAAGATACGAAGATGTTCGTCGACACCTTCGGTAGCTATCAATATATCATCGAGATACAGCAAGATTTCGTCACGATCTAGCAACGACTTAAAAATCCTATTGGTATATCTCTGAAATACACGTGGCGCATTCATCAGTTCGAAGGGCATGCGCTGATACTCGAACTGCCCCAACGGAGTGACGAAGGAAGTGTACTTCACCGACAATTCAGCCATCCTGACGTGATGGAAACCATCCTTAAGGTCGAGCCTAGAAAAATATCGTTTACCTTTTAGCCGATCCAATTGATCGTCTCTCGATGGCGTCGGAAAATTGTCGCGCACGGTAATCTTGTTGATCTCGCGGTAATCAATGCATAGCCATATCTCGCCGTTTTTCTTCCGCACTAACACGATAGGGCTGGCGTATTCCGACTCGCTCTCTCTAATTATTCCCCTAGCTAACAAGCCGTCTAAGATCCTGCGCAAGCGTTCTCGTTCGGTAAAAGCTAATTGTCGAGGACCAAAACGTATCGGACGATCATGTTTAACCCTTATCGTCATCTCGAAGTCGATCGACGCGGGATCAATGTTCTCGCCCGACGTTTCTAAGAACAACAAGCTTTCGGATGCGTCTGACGCATCTATGTCGATATTCATGATCTCTCGCACGGTCGCGGACAATTCGTTCAGCGGAGTCGCGAATGCGGAGCGCATAATTTTGTAACGAATCGGTTATCGTTTCATGGTAAAGTCGCTTGACCAGATAACCGTTCTTAATAGAATTACAAAAAAAAAATGGATTACATTGATAACATCGAGCATGCGAAAAACGATACAATAATTTATTACATAATAATTAGGTCCATAAAAAGGGTCTGAGAGCTTCTTGCTCACAGTGGCGCATTCAATTTGCCGTTACGCACTCGTTACGCAAAATTTGAATAAAAAAAAATCGACAATACCTCCGTTCCTCACAAGTATTAACACAATACTGATTATTACGCTTTAAAGGCACGCAATCGACGATTACTTAAAAGGGGACATCACGGTCCCGGAAATTGACTTCGGGATGAGACTTTGCAGGTTTGTAGTATACCTTTAGACCATTCGATTTGCAAAGTAAGAGCGCGCACTAGCCATAAACTTTCGAGAAAAATGGCTTTAAAGTTTTACGTGTAGGACGTATACCGGTGACTTTGAACACCATCCAAGAACAGCGAAGTGGCCGAGTTGTAGCGAACTCGCTTCCGGCGCGGGCGGTCCATGTTCGATCCCTGTGTGTGGAAACTTTTTTTTTTCAATTCTTTTAAAAATTATAAAAACTGTGAAATAAAGTTAATGACATACTAATATAAAGAATTTAATCATATATAATTTTTTCTATTAATGAAATGACTGTTACTGTTAATTATTGACTCTTGGGGAGGACAAACAAAGCCTGAATTATATGACGAAATCTTTCAGGATGACGAGAAATCACCTACTTGCACAATTAAAGTGATTGCTCCAAAATGTATTCCACTTGTTCAACCTTGCGATGTCTATTTTTATAGAAAAGTAAAAAATTTAATAAAACGAATACAGAATTGCGCTTATCTGCTTGAATATAATAGAGAAATAAATTCCCGTGAGGACTGCATAAAAATACAATCCATAGTGTATCATCAATTATCATCGCCAATTTTTAATGAAATGATCCGGTATGCCTGGTACGCTTCCAAGCTCTCTGACGAAAAAGAAATTTTCAGGAATGTAAATGAAGTATGTTTTCCGGTAGAACTTTTAAAAAAGGGTTGTTCATGTGAACAATCTTCTTTCATAAATTGTGCGAGATGTAATAATATTTTTTGTTTTCAATGTTTCTATGACAATTATCATTCAGGATCTTGCATAAAAAATTAAAAATTGAGAAAGAAGGACGATATTCCCGAAATTTCATTAATAGAAAAAATTATGTATAATTAAATTCTTCATATTAATATGTCATTAACTTTATTTCACAGTTTTTATAATCTTTTAAAGAATTGAAAAAAAAAGTTTCCACACGCAGGCATCGAACATGGACCGCCCGCGCCGCAAGCGAGTTCGCTACAACTTGGCCACTTAGCTGTTCTTGGATGGTGTTCAAAGTGACCGGTATACGTCCTACACGTAAAACTTTAAAGCCATTTTTCTCGAAAGTTTATGGCTAGTGCGCGCTCTTACTTTGCAAATCGAATAGTCTAAAGGTATACTACAAACCTGCAAAGTCTCATCCCGAAGTCAATTTCCGGGGCCGTAATGTCCCCTTGTTAGATGATGGCTTTCTTCGATTGCAGCGATCACTCCTCCACGGTCAGTCGTCCTTTTAATACATACAGTGTGTCTCAGCTAAACCACGACACTGAATATACACGTGTCCACATGGATAATTGGAAGCGAAAAGTGAAATAAAAAGTAATAAAATTTGTCCTCGTTAACGAGTTATTAAATAAAATAGATCAGCGAATCAGGAAGCAGGGAAGCGGTAGGCGGTGAGCTGCGGCCATGCTAGTCTGAAGATAAGAAGCGATAATTTCGACGGGCGGAGCGTTCTGGCACGTATACAGGCGTGAGAAGGTAGTGGTCAGGAGGAGATTTCTAGGAAAATGTGTCGACTTTCGCGCTTTCTCTCTCACTCTTTCTCTCTCTACCTTTCTTTCACGTCGCTACCTTACGCACAACAAAAATCTAATCTAATCTCTCTCTCTCGCTCCCTCCTACCCTAACACGGCGCTACCTCACGCTACCTGCACGCGCTGACTCTCTCTCTTTCTCTCTTTCTCTCAATCTTTCGTCCACGCGCTTCCTTACGCTATCGTTTCTTGTCTTCAAGCGTGAGACACCCTGTATACGTGTATAACGTTAAATTGAATTTGTTTGATATATTTAAACATATATCGATAGATATACAGACAGGCATACACATTCTTTCCTATTTCTTTCCCCTGTTTCCTTCTCACTCTGTCTATCCCGCGCCTACTGTCGCACCACGCTGTCTGTTGCCTCTTTCGCTCCTAATTTTTTATTTCAGATCCTACCATGGGTAGAATAAAACATTATAGTGATACCGATTTTCGCGGGCAAAGGCGTAACGCGTGACGTCATGCGAGAGCGACACCGGAGGTTGCGAGAGGTTCGCGAAACGGCGGAAGAAAAAGATTTTCGGAGCAGTCGTCGCCGATACATCGATAGCGATCGAACACGTGTACTACTGTTGTATCAATTATACCCTTTCTATATTAAATCTTTATTTCTTTAAACTACAACCTGTGCAGTCAAAATTATTGTAACAATTCAGAAGTGGGATTATATCCTGTGTATGAAAGTATATACACGGAAAGGAACCACGAGGAAAAGCAGTAGATTAGACGGATTGAGTCAAGCACGTGGACGGTTATAAGATCGGCGAAGCCAAAGGTATAGGTACGATAGAATACATATATCTTCAGGCGACTCGAAAGTAAGTAAGTTAAATAGATAGACGCGGATAGAGCGATTATTTAGTGATAGAGAGAGAGCACGATAAAAAGAAATTCGTTGAGAGGGGTATGAATACGAGAAGTAAGTCGACGGCCACAGATTTTGAAGCGTTACAGTTACACGCATCGCAAAAGAAGGGGAAGGTCAGAGACAAAATAGAAGAGTCTGCGAAGAATAGAGAAGGATCGACAGAGACAGCCATACTCGCGTCGCAGGAGGAAAAGAGACGAGAGGTTTGCGATCGGAGTGAGACAGAGAGTATACAAAGCGAAAGCAGCCTCGCTTCGAGCGACAGTTATAATACAACGATCGAAACACCGAACGCTATGGAAAACAACACTCACGCAGGTACGCACTATCTCAAAGAGATACATGAAATTTTACCGACCTTTAATCCCGTGAAGCCTGACGCAGACATAGAAAGATGGTTGCGTAAGATAGAGGAATATGCCACTTTATATTCGTGGTCAGATATCGCGAAAAAACATTATGCATTATTAAAGCTCGATGGAGTGGCAAAGAAATGGAGAGACAGTCTTCCTTCTCAGGAGCGTACATGGGACGAATGGAAGGTCTTGTTAACGGAAGCGTTTCCTTGCGAAAAAAGTTGCGTAAGTAAACGATTAGCTGTTGAAAATTATTCGAAGAAACCGAGTCAGAATATTACTGAGTATTATTATGAAAAATTAGCATTGTGTAATCAAGCAGATATGAGCGAGAAAGAGAGTGTTGAATGGATAGTTCAAGGTTTACATAATCTACGGGTTCGTGAGTACTTAGGTCCCTTATCAAAATATAAAAAGCCTAGTGAATTACTACGGGACTTGATGGGCACTGATTCACTTTTACAAGAACGAATGCCATTCAAAAACGGTAAGGATAAAAGGAACCGACCAGAAGGGAAAGTAAGTAAGACTTGTTTTAACTGCAAGGGAGAAGGCCATACAGCGAAAACTTGTGATAAGCCAAAACACAATAAATGTTTCTTGTGTGATGAAGTCGGACATTATGCAAAATATTGTAAAAATAAATCAGGAGTCAAGAAGCCTGATACGAGTAACGCGAGTAATGTCGTTTTGCACACACAAGCGGGACGAGGCCACGAGAAATATTTTAAGGATGCATTTATCAATGGGAAGTATATAAAATCCTATATAGATCTTGGTAGTTCTTCTATCACCTTGCGTAAAGACGCTGCAGACGAGGCAGGGTTTACATATTTAGAAGGAAGCTTTGAACAATTAATAGGATATGGGAACGGTATTGTTACTCCGATCGGAAAAATGACAAGTAATCTTCGTATAAATGATGTGGAAGCTAAAGTATCAATACATATCGTACCGTCCGATTGCCAAGTAATTCCACTTATTGTTGGTCACCCATTTACTGAACAGTCGCATGTGGAAATCGTCAGTCGACCAAACGAGTTAATAATCAAGGAACTGGAAGACGATCTTCCTAAAATAACGCCTGACGATACGGAAAAGAAAACCTTGTTATGGGCGAAGGAAGCTACTGTAATTCCGGATAATTATTTAGGATGCATCGCAGTTTGCACGAAACTCCAAAAACAAGACTTATGCATCGAAGGAGGATTGAAGGAAAGTGGACAGTTGATACCTAGATGCTTAATTTCTACCGATGGTAATGGAGAATCGATGCTACCGATCCTTAATGTATCCGGAGGAGATGCTAAAATAATGGAAGGAACAACGCTGACTAGAGGAGAGACAGTAACTAGTAGCCAAGGAGACAGCAAACGCGAGATTAACCGAGAGCCAATAAAGCGGGAAGAAATAAATACGGAGCTTCCCGAAGAGGAGGCTCAATCGATTGTGAGTATTTTAAATGACTTTAGAGACTTAATCGCACGTACTATTCGACAGGTAGGATGTACAAATAGAGCCGAAATGAGTATTACACTGATGGACACCAACCCAGTTGTTTATCGACCGTACCGTGTATCGCAATACGAGCAACGTAAAATTGAGAACATCATCGAGGAACTTAAGGAAGCTGATATAATCGAGGACAGCGATTCGCCGTTCGCCAGCCCGGTCCTGTTGGTGAAAAAGAAAACAGGAGACGTGAGAATGTGCGTCGACTATCGAGCCCTGAACCGTAGAACAGTAAAGCAACAGTACCCTATGCCACGAATAGATGATAATTTAGACGGGTTACGAGGTATGACTTATTTCAGCACCCTAGATCTTAGTAGTGGTTACTATCCAGTACCAATGGCAGAGGAATCAAAGAAATATACGGCGTTTAGTACGACTAGCGGACATTATCAATTTAAAAGAATGCCGTTCGGGCTGTGCAACGCACCTGCCGTTTTCCAAAGGTTGATTAATAGAGTTCTAGGATCGTTACGATACACAACAGCACTAGCCTATTTAGATGATATCATAATTCCGTCAAAGACAATAGATGAGGGAAAGCGTAAACTCATATGCGTATTGCAAGCGTTGCGAAATGCTAATCTAACATTACGGATAGATAAATGTTATTTTATGATGAGAAAAATAGAGTATTTAGGATTCGAAATTAGTGATATTGGGATAGCCCCCGGAAAAAGAAAGTTGATAAGTGTGTTAGAGTACCCGCCACCGACAGATGTGAAGGGAGTACGAAGGTTTATAGGCTTATGCAGTTATTTTAGAAGGTTTGTTAAAAATTTTGCTCTATTGGCTAGACCACTTACAGATTTACTCTCGAAAAATGCGAAATTCGAATGGAGTGAAGTACAGAACACAGCGTTCCATAAATTAAAAATGCGATTAGCAAGCGAACCTGTTTTAAAAATATACGACCCCGAAGCTAAAACAGAGATTCATACGGATGCGTGTGCGAAGGGTATAGGTGGCGTCTTATTGCAGAAGGATCAGCACGGAAAATTGCATCCAGTATCTTATTTTAGTCGCAAGACTTCTAAGGATGAATCTAAATACCATTCGTTTGAGTTAGAGGCACTTGCAATCGTTTGTACGTTAGAGCGGTTCCGTGCTTATCTTATAGGAATTCAGTTTACTATTGTAACTGACTGCAACAGTCTTAAACTACTCGCGTCGAAGAGAGATCTTAACCCAAGGATAGGTAGATGGTTCGTAAGATTGAGCGAATTTAACTATAATATAGAGTATCAGCAAGGTGCGAGTAATATGGTAGCAGATGCTTTGAGTCGGAGTCCTGTTGAGGAAGCAAAGGAAGTTGAATTGACAGGATTACCAGTATTAGGAATAAAAATTACGACCGATTGGGTTGCAGCAATGCAACGTAGTAATAAAGAAATTATGGATATTCGTGATAAGTTAGAAAAAGGATGCGCTAAAACGCACGAGAAGTTTACGATGCGAAATGCCCGAGTGTATCGAACCACGAAAGGACGATGGCGTCTGTACGTTCTGGAGGAATTAAGACATGAAATTGTATCGGAAACACATAAGAAACTATGCCATGTAGGAATAGATAAAACGTTAGCAGCTATTAAAGAAGCATATTATTTTCCACAAATGCGAAAGGCTGTAACTGAATATTAGTGTGGAGCGATTTTTTTTTGTTGTAAAAATGAAAAACCCTGTAGGTGCAAAAGATGCCTTTTAATGTTCTTAGAAAGCTACTAAAATCTGAAATTTTTGTGAAGTCATCTTGAGGTGGCTACATGCTTGTCAATTTTATAAATTGCCGATCGCAGTCGTCACGTGTTATAATTATACTCCCGCGTCGGGTGCGCATGTTTTTAGGTTATTACGACGTTAACCTCGTGTGGTACGTTTATAACAGTGAATCGTAATCGTGCGTTTCGTCTGTAAAAGTGAATCGGTACTTTTGTAATAGTGAGTTGCGCGGTACTAGTCGTACAAGTGAATTATAAGGTTTTTATTATAGAATATTTACAAAAATGCCGAAAACGCGTCGAAACGTCGATTTTCCTATATTTGGGACGCCGATGGAATTAAAACAAAATGTGCTACCAACCTATTTTGATGTTATGAGGTATTATTTGTGGACCCAAACATTTTTAAAAGAAACAAACAATGGTCAAGATCCAAGCGTAAGTGACGTATCAAAAAATGTGTTACTAAAATTAAAGGAAATTTGGCAGAAGGCTTCTATCCCCGTGGTTTCAGATCAGCAAATCTTGCATATGATAAAGATATATCATATGAAGTATAAATCTTTAAAAAAGAATGTAAAATCCGAACGTAATAAAGTGTGCCTCCAAAAAATTAAGTTGTTTAGAGAATTAGCTGAAAAAAGGCTTTTTGATATATCCTCTTGCAAATGCAAAGATTTCCGGATATGCAAGTGCAAAAACAAAATTCCCGAACGTGAACGAGATTTTCTATTAGACCAGAGAACTTTGCGTAAAATGATGATAGGTGGTATTGATATTCAAACTACAATTAAAATACAAAAAACCATAGGACGAAGACTAAAGGAGACAGAACGACTAGAGAAATATATGAATGAAGTAAAACAGGTTAAAAGTGATATAAAGCAACAATGTTCAAATTATACCGATAATTTAATTTGGAGTGATAGTAACAGCGATAATAGTAATATTTCTTTATATCCCATTTTAAAATCTGACACAAATCATGAAGAATTGGCTGCACCAGATGATGCACTTCTCCTGGCTCCTTCAACCTCTAGAATGGCCTCAGTAAAGAATGCTAGAATAACATTACCAAATTTAGCTCAAGCATGCGACAGAACTGGGGTTTCTGATAGATCGGCGTCGCTTTTAGTAAGTGCTGTTCTCCAAGATTTAGGAGTTATAACTCAGGATGACCCTTCAAATATAATCGATCGAAGCAAGATTAGAAGAGAGCGAAAAAAAAGACGAGCTGAGCTGAATCCAGTCAATGACAAAAAAGTAATAGCGGAAGGAATTTATTTTGATGGACGCAAAGACAAAACATTATTTCTAGAAAAAAAAGGTTCAAATTATTATAGAAAAATTATAACTGAAGAACATATAGTTTTAGTCTGTGAACCTGGCTCTAAGTATCTAGGACATGTTACTTCGAATGGTGGAAGTGCAAAAACTATTGCAATGAATGTTTTGAAATACCTAACAAAATTATATGGTGAAAATTTACACAAAATATTGGCAATTGGATGTGATGGAACGGTTGTCAATACTGGACTTAAGAATGGAGTTGTAAGGCAATTGGAACTAGCTGTCGGAAAACCTCTGCAATGGTGTATATGTTTGCTGCATAGTAACGAACTTCCTCTTCGTCATTTAATGCAATATTTAGATGGCAAAACAAATGACCCCAAACGATTTTCTGGAATTATAGGAAAATCCCTTGAGACCTGTGAAAAATTACCAGTCGTGGCTTTTCAACCTATACCAGTGGTACTTCCGGAACTTGATCTTAAAGATCTAAGTACCGAACAAAAATACCTGTTTGAAATATGTACGGGAATTTCAACAGGAAATATATCAACGTCATTAGCCCTGCGAGAACCTGGCAAGATGGCACATTCACGATGGTTGACAACTGCTAATAGAATCCTTAGACTTTACGTTGCTACATCGAAACCATCCACAAATCTCCAAACATTAGCAGATTATGTGGTTAAAGTATATGCTGTGAGCTGGTTCGAAATAAAATCTAAACCTTTTTGCACGGAAGGTTCCAAACATTTATTTAATATTATCAAGAGATCTCGTTATCTACCTCGTGAGCTAAAAAAAATTGTGGATCCTGTCATTCAGAGAAACGGGTACTTTGGTCATGCGGAGAATATTCTACTATGCATGTTAACAGACAATCGTCATCACATACGTGAACTAGCGTTGAGGCGAATTTTAAAATGCAGGTCGGAGAAAACTGTTGAAGAAGGAATAAGAGAATTTAAGGTTCCAGAATTCAATTTTGACGCTTCTTGTTATACCGACCTTATCGATTGGTCTAATAGCTTTACGGAACCTCCTTTAATAGTAAACATTTCCGATGAGGATCTAGGAAATATGATTACAAATGTCCCAGATGAAATAGAAATAAGAAAATTTCCATGCCACACGCAGGCGGTAGAGAGATGTATTAAGCTCGTAACCGAAGCGTCAACATCGGTTTGTGGAGCAGAAGCTAGAGAAGGGTTTATAAGAGCAAGAATTGAATCCAGAAAAGTGTTACCACAGTTTGAAACAAAATCTCATTTTTTGAAGTGTTTTAAAACAGAAAATTGATTATACTGTAGACGGCGTAAAGATGGGTGTGGGGCTGGAACTCGTTATGCAGTCACCTCCAGGTAGTGAATTCTGAATTTTTTTATTGTAAAATAAACAAAGAGTTGCATTTTTAATATTTTTTACATAAATTTTCACGCAAATACCATTGTATCTATTACGCATATTTTAAGGGATTGTAGTCACCCCAAGCGATTATTTTAGAGGATTCTACTTTTACAAGATCTTCAATATAATATAAAGACAGCTTTTTAGAATATAGGACAAATATTTCCAAACAAAATAAAATCTTGCTAGTACTTTCGCTCCACCCTACTGAATATGTAAATCGTTGCATTAGTTGCTTATATTATAAAAATCAGTCAGGTAAGCCCCAAGGCTTTTTGTTTCCGTTAGATAAAGGAGAAACGCCTTTCGCCGACGTACATGTAGATCACTTAGGCCCTTTTGTAAAGACTGAGCGCGACAATATTTATGTGGTTGCAGCAATATGCGGATATAGTAAATATTGTATGTTAAAAGCGGTACCAAATACGAGTGCTCAGGAAGCGGTGTTATTTGCCCAAGAGTTTATATCTCACTATGGGAAACCAAAGCGTATAATTACAGATAGAGGTACGTCATACACGGCAGGAGAATTTGAAACTTTTTGTACGAAGTATGACATTGAACATGTAAAAGTTGCTACTGCCACACCGAGGGCAAATGGTCAGATCGAAAGACTTAATCGTTTGATTTTAACCTGTCTGTCAACTGTTTGTAATAGAGATGGAGACGATTGGGAAACTCATATTAATCAAGTGCAATGGTCAATTAATAATACTCAACACAGTGTCACACAGCGCACGCCATACGAGATTATATTTCATAGACAAGGGATAGGCATCCATACGGACCAACTGACACGCGAGATTCTAGAATTTAATCAAAATTTAGACACCGTTGATGAAAGAAAACCAGTTTCTGAGTTATTAGAGGAAAATCGTGCGAAACAAAAAGAATATTTCGATAAGCATCGTAGGGAATCTCAATTATACCAAAAAGGCGATTTGGTGATGGTTCGTAGCGAACCAACCGCGACAGGTCAAAGCAGAAAATTAGAAGTAAAATACAAAGGACCATACGAAATTGTTAAATCGTTAGGCAACGATAGGTACCTTGTCCAAGACATAGAAGGAGAGCAGCAGAGTAGTCGACTATACAAAGCAATAGTTGCGGTTGACAAAATTAAATTAGTAGCTAAGGCACCGTAGATATTAAGCTTATATTGTAATACCCAATTATTTAGATTTGTAATTTTAGATTGTAATTCATTCTGTAACTACTTATATTTGGTCGTATGCGTACCGATAGCGCGGCCGCTATCGAATTGTCAGGAAAGGCCGAACTGATACCGATTTTCGCGGGCAAAGGCGTAACGCGTGACGTCATGCGAGAGCGACACCGGAGGTTGCGAGAGGTTCGCGAAACGGCGGAAGAAAAAGATTTTCGGAGCAGTCGTCGCCGATACATCGATAGCGATCGAACACGTGTACTACTGTTGTATCAATTATACCCTTTCTATATTAAATCTTTATTTCTTTAAACTACAACCTGTGCAGTCAAAATTATTGTAACAATAGTAACAGGAAATACCCCTCTAAGACACGACCACGCAAATCAAAAGTTTCTTGTAACAGGTCTGTATACTTTCGCATTAGTGGATATATGAGGACGCCGGTTATCCTAATTGACACGAAATTCATATGTTCGTAATTGCTATTAATCTATAGGCATCATAAGGAAGAATAACAAATAATGTTACTACCACCAATTTTTCTTTTGTTATATGTATTGATACGGTATAGCTGAGGCGATGATTAAATACAATAAATGATAAGTAAAACGACATGAAAGTTATAATCTCACGAACGAAGGAATGCGCGAATAGTCTAAAAATAGAATTTATAAAGGTAAACGCACCACGAGATCGGCACGCGAGCGCGAAAACATAGAAAAAAACGTTGAAGAAAGACAAGGTAGGAAGATACGCGAAATAGATCGGAATTCGGCGAGATAGGAATTTGATGGCCAACGAGTTCAGGGCCAGCGGCGAGGACAATAACCGCAGGTAATAATTAAGAGAGGGGATCGTAATAGACAAGAGAAATTCGATCGCGCGCAAGTAAGAGCGGTGGGGACAAGCATTTAAATAACAAGCCCACGCAAGGGAAGAGAGTGCATTCCGAGTTTTCTCTTAAAGATCGCAGTTCGTAGAAGTTACAATTTCGTGCATTTTAAAGTACGTGAAACGCTCTTAAAATCACGGGTTGAAAAAGTGCTTTCGCGAGTGTCGGAAAGCGGCGAAGCAAGGATCGACGACAACGGAGGGTGAGAGGGGAAGGCACGAACACAGACACAGTGCTACGGCGTGCGAAGCTATACCATACAACGTCACCTAAAGTAATGTGTATATTTTCATTTCTATTACCTCATAATACCATTAGTCATAAGCAGTAGATTAAGAGTGTGTGTGTAAGAGCGAATGTCCGTGTGAGCAAGCGTCTGGGTGTGTGTGTGCAAGTGAGCGCTTAGTAGAACCGAGCGAGCATACGTGTGTGCGAACGTGGGTAGGCGTGTGACTGCGTGTGTGAGTCAGGCGAGATCGGCGAAGACGTAGACACGTAGAAAAAAAGATAAACAACACGGCGCGATCAGCTGTTCAGGAGCTACGAGCGAGTTCCGAAGAATACAAGGCTTTAAATAAACGCAAATTAATCGAATTTTCGCGACTATTATTTATTAACTTTCCCACTTTCCTCTGCCAGTCCCAAAAGGACCGAATCGTTCGGTGAAGTAACGTAAGCGTTAAAAAGGTAAGGAAGGATTCCTTCGCATTTTGTACACATATTTTATTATGGGAGGTAAAAATAATGAATATGTGTAATAATAGTATGCTACACTATGTGGAGAATAATTAGTTTATCAGATATTGTACTTTGTTCATTTTTAAAATATGGGAACTTTTAGCAATTATTACGTGATGAGAATATTCGTCTAAAGCGCAAATAATGTTTGCAGCTATTCTCCTTACTCATATGCCGTGTGCGCTCTCCCTCTCTCTCTCTCTGTCGCTTGCTTTCTTTTTCGATGTCTTACGCTAGCCGTTCGCACTGACTTTGTCTCTCTCTCTCTCTCTCACGCCCTTGCTTTCTTCTACGGCGCTATCTTTAGTGATGGGACCGATTCCATTGGAATCGATGATTCTTGATCAATTTGATACCCAAGTACTCAGTGGGCAGAATCAGTAGGAATCGAAGTCGTAAGTACTTGGTATCAAATTTTCGATTCCGATACTTACTCGACTAGTATTGAATTCCCGAAGTACTTGAATCGAATGATACCGTTCGATTCTTCTTGAGAAGTATCGATTTCTGGTTGATACCTCCAACAAATACTCAGTAGGAATCGGTACTCAGACGAAAGTATCCAATCGGAATCGATTCCTGTTCGATTCTTCGGTGGAAAAATCGATTCCTGCACGATTCTTCTGTTGAAGATTCGAAAAAGTGATTCCTATTCGATTCTTCCGTCAAAGAATCATCAAAAATCGATTCCTGCTCGATTCTTATATGAACTTAGAAGTATCCATTCCTCTATGGAAGTATGTATTGTTATGCGTACAGCCCTTTACTTAACCTTTAGCTGTAAGTATATATAGACTTTCCCTTTTCCCTTTTCCCAAACTGCAATAAACCACGCTTTCTCTTTTCCAATGTCACCTAACTGTCCCTTACGTCGCCGGAGCCCTTCCTGCCATAAAACTTTCCAAACGCTTTTCCGACATCCTCACCTGCCTAAACGAGCCCTTTCCCTTCCCTCTTCCGACTCCTTCTGGCCTCCTCCTGATTGGACAATCCATACTCCGAACTATGTATATAAACCCGGCACATTGCGAAAACCATCAGTCTGAATTGTAACATCTTAACGTAACTCTGCCAGAATAAACGCTCATCTTCACGTAAAGGCGATCCTTAAATAATTCCTTAAGCGATACCCCAACTCGTGCCTCCGATCTCGAGAGATCGGAACGAAACGGGCATCACAGTATGAATACCCGTTTGATGTCTCTATGAAGTTAGACGTATCGATAACTGTTCTTGTGCAAATTGCTCCCGGTACTTTTGTTTATAATTTGTTATAACATTTTTTATATTATACTATTTTTTATATTAAGCGAAGTGATGTACAGAAGATTTACTGGTCGACCTTTATTAAGTAATATCTACATACAGTAGGTAGTATGTAGTATCTAGTACAGTAGGTTATAATTATCATTGAAAATGTTCCCGAAGTTCAGAAACACGTGATTTATCGAACGTTGGGAATTTGTATGAATTTTCCGGCGATTGGACGTCTCTCATATCTGATGCACACATTAGAAGCGTTGAAGTTGATCGTAATATATTTTACGGAAATCTATCTTACGAGAAATCGTTACGTAGATAGCGAGACAAAAGCGAACGTCGCTTCGGTCGGGTCCACGTGCTATTCTTTAAACCATGTTAAACATTGTTGACTTCATAAAATCTTTAACATACGTACATGTCATTTATTTTCGTATTTGATTTCACGTAGCCTCCCTCCTTCTCTCTCTTCCTTCCTTCCTTTCTTTCTCTTTTTCTACGTCACTACTTTTACGGTGTAGGCTCGTGATATCTCTGCTCTTTCCAATACTATATATATTTTATACATATATGCTACCTACTGTATGTAGATATTACTTAACAAAGGTCGACCAGTAAATCTTCTGTAAATCACTTTATTTAATATGAAAAATGTTAATATAGATTATAAACATAAGTACCGGGAGCAATTTGCACAAGGACTTCATAGAGACATCAAACGGGTATTCATACATACTTCCATAGAGGAATGGATACTTCTAAGTTCATATAAGAATCGAGCAGGAATCGATTCTTGACGATTCGTTGACGGAAGAATCGAATAGGAATCACTTTTTCGAATCTTCAACAGAAAAATCGATCAGGAATCGATTCTTCCACAAAAGTATTGAGCAAGAATCACCTTTTGAATACTTTCGGAGAAAGAATCGAGCAGGAATCGATTCTTGACGATTCTTTGACGGAAGAATCGAATAGGAATCACTTTTTCGAATCTTCAACAGAAAAATCGATCAGGAATCGATTCTTCCACAAAAGTATCGAACAAGAATCACCTTTTGAATACTTTCGGAGAAAGAATCGAGCAGGAATCGATTCTTCCACAAAAGTATCGAGCAAGAATCACTTTTTGAATACTTTCGGAGAAAGAATCGAGCAAGAATCGATTCTTCCACAAAAGAATCGAGTAAGAATCACTTTTTTGATTCCTAGGACTCATTGTCAGTATAGTATTCGATTCGGTATCATTTTTCGTCGGCTCATTTTATCGGAATTGATTCGGAATCGGACCCATCACTAGCTATCTTACGTTGACGGCCCACCATGCCTTTCATTCTTTCTCTCGCTCTCGCTCTCTCTCTCTCTATCTATATATACAGGGTGTCCCACGCAAGCTACAACCGCGAATATACACGTGTCCACATGGATAATTGGAAGCGAAAAGTGAAATAAAAAGTAATAAAAATTGTCCTCGTTAACGAGTTATTAAATAAAATAGATCAGCGAATCAGGAAGCACGGAAGCGGTAGGCGGTGAGCTGCGGCCATGCTAGTCTGAAGACAAGAAGCGATAGCGTAAGGAAGCGTCGTGGACGAAAGATTGAGAGAAAGAGAGAGAGAGAGAGAAAGTCAACGAAAGAAAGGGCGAGAGAGAGAGAGAGAGAGAGTCAGCGCGTGCAGGCAGCGTGAGGTAGCGCCGTGTTAGGGTAGGAGGGAGCGAGAGAGAGAGATTAGATTAGATTTTTGTTGTGCGTAAGGTAGCGTCGTGAAAGAAAGGTAGAGAGAGAAAGAGTGAGAGAGGAAGAGCGAAAGTCGACACTTTTTCCTGGAAATCTCCTCCTGACCACTACCTTTTCACGCCTGTATACGTGTCATAACGCTCCGCCCGTCGAAATTTATCGCTTCTTATCTTCAGACTAGCATGGCCGCAGCTCACCGCCTACCGCTTCCGTGCTTCCTGATTCGCTGATCTATTTTATTTAATAACTCGTTAACGAGGACAATTTTTATTACTTTTTATTTCACTTTTCGCTTCCAATTATCCATGTGGACACGTGTATATTCGCGGTTGTAGCTTGCGTGGGACACCCTGTATATATATTGTAACGTGACGCCTTCCTTACCTCTCCTACGCACGTTACCTCCTACTCTGGTTATTTCTTTTTCAGGACTGACAGTGAGAAAATGAAGGAAATTTGCAAAATAAATCACACGAGTAATCCCTTTAATTTTCTTTATTTCGTTCGTCGATCTTTTCGATGTGTTTGGACATTCGGTCAAAGCCCTCGCACAGCTGATTGCACGGTGTTTACTTTCTTTCTTCCTCGACGCGCTCGTCGCCGACGCTACCGCGTCACACACACGCTCGCTCACACTTATTCTACCGCTTAGCCTACGGGAATCTTAGGTAGAAGGAAAAACTATATACAACCTTATCTTAGGAGACGTTTTCACGTGTCCTTTCGCTCGGAACACCGTGCTGAATTCGCACGTTGTTTTAGCTTCCCCTCTCGCCCGCCTCGCGATGTCGACCCTCACTCGTATGATCGTTATTACCACGATATCGAAGTGCCACCCACGCACTTTCGATTCTGCTTCGACTAACTAACGCCTTGACTTTGGAAAATTTGCTCTCTTGAAAATTCATAAACGGTCAATGTGACACTCTTCCTCAGATCAGATTCTCTTTCCTTTCATCGTCCAGCTTTTTAAATGTTCTTTCCCCACTTTTCCAATATCGCGTGATGTCGTTTTGATCGGTCTAATTGGTTTCCCTTTTTTCCTGCCCAAAAGGGTTAGATCCCATCCCTTTTTATGTCTATTCGGTCTTCTTCGCGTATTCTCTTCCTTGTCTACTATCTCGTTTTTCTACTCCCGCGTGTTCTATTTTTTTATTTTATTACAAGCTTTTATTAAGTTTGGTCATGGTGTCAGGTACAAATCTTGCAAGCTTAATTTGACCCACTTCTAGTTATCCGATCGACTTGAAATTTCGCAGACATACGTAACTCGGATGTTAATACATTTTTTTGAAAAAAAATTTTCAAAAAATTAAAGGGTTCTTTCGAATAATTTTTAATGATACTTACATATCGAAAAGCGCTATAGTGTATCAAGTCAATGAGTAGCCGAGATGGTAGCGTGTCAGCCTGATGTTTCCGATGTCGGAGGTTCGATTTCCGGCACATATCTTACGAATTTTTTTTTTTATAAATTGTCCGACAACTTTTTGCAGCTTAACCTCATATAACTAACCCTGTTATACCTTAATCGAAATACAAGACTAAAAAAGGTAAAATTAAATTCAATTAAAAAAAAAAAAATTTTTTAAAAACAAGCTTTTATTTAATCGTACTAAAAAGGAACAAATAGTTTATTAACCAGTCTAAACGACAGCCCTTGAAGAATTCCCTCATATGACTAAATACAAGCGTGGAGCGTAAATATTAAATGTCTATTAACTTGCTCCACGCTTGTATTTAGTCATATGAGGGAATTTAGTCAATGCGTATTCGCATTGTGGACACCAAAAGGACTAAGAGTGAGTGTCGTTCAAAAAGATAATAAATTTTGGCAAGAAAAAATGGAGCCTTTACTTACGCGGTTTTATGAAAATTGTTTACTGCCGGAAATTATCGATAGCAGGCATCTGCGAAATATGCCTATCAGAGAACCGCGTTATATATTAGAAGCTCGCGAGGCAATGCCAAAATCGAAAAATAAAAAAATTAATAAATAAATAATAACTACATTGCCACGTAGTAGATACAAATTTATAGATAAACTGCTTTTTCAATAAATTGTTGTTGTACGTATTATTCATATTGTGTGTTACTTCGTAAAGGCGAACGAGGTACCGTTAGATGTTTTTAATCAATCGCTAAACTTTAACTACCTCCTATCATAAAAACATTTGGTCACTCGAAAATAAGCAGCGTCCACGTCTGGTTCGCAGGCGTTGGATTTCGTTAGCTTTCGAAAAAAGGTACAAGTCTATTCAATCTTAGAAAGACAATAACAAAATTCCTACGTTCAACTCGCACAAACAATGATTTTTACTTTCGTCGTCGAAGTCTTCCCTTTCAAACGTCACGTTCTAAGCAAGGACTTCGACGACCCTTTAGAAAACGCGATACAATGGAGACCTTTTTTGGAAATTCAAACGGTTTAATTTCGAGTACTCGGCCGGCGCCATAAACCTCCCGTGGTCAAGACGCTAACCAGGCCACATCATAAAAACTCGTGGAAAAACCAGTTGACCGCCGTGATCGTCACGAAAAAGTGTTCGACAACGTACATGCCCCCTCCCTTAAGCGTTACACTCGCTGGGGTTGAGCAGACTTCCTTTTAAGGAAATGTCCTGTGACACCCCCATCAAAATTCCTCGGTGGAGAGGGAAAAATTAGCTTTCTTCGGAGGAAGCGTTCTCCGAAGATTCATTCGCATTCCAACATTCACTCTCCAACATTCGCATTCAAACTTTCGCATTCAAATCATCACTCGAAACATTAACTCGTTTACTTACACTCGAAGCATCACTTGGACTTAACGTGTAAAGTCTTTCGTGATCAAATTCAAATCGCATCATTCAGTCTTGTTACTTGTATATATTGTTGAAATATATTGGTTGTTAAATTAGTGAAAGCATTGAGCTAATTTATAATCTGCCAGTTCGTGTTACTCTCCTAACCCTAATAAATAATTTGGCTTCGTGCAATTAATTTTGTCGCGAAGAGTTCGGTGAGCGTGCTACGAAATCAACGTGTACATTTCGGTCAAGCTACGTCTCCGACGAGTTCGTTGCAGAGGATCAAGCAAGTAGCGATCAAGCTCGACGCTTCGATCCGAGACAAGCAACGCACAACATAAATTTTGGTCCTTCGAGCCAGATACCAGCATCCTTGGGAGAAGATACTGGCGTCCATACCAACCATCAACAACACGAACGAACGGCAGCAACCAAAGTAAGGAGCTGAAATCATCGCTATCAATCAACAAGGCGCCAACGTGTCAAGTGCCTAATATCCAGAGGACTCCAGCTTGCAGCAGACTTCGGCCAAAGCAGCCTATATTACGTCGCAGCAAGACAACGAAACGTGAGTCTCTGATACACAGTAACGAGTCACCATTCCTTTAAATCATTCGAGTATATCCTTCTTACGTTCACCTCAATTTCTAAAACGTCAACATGCCGATCTCACGCGAATCTGAGCTCGTCAAACGTCGCGGTACAGTCAAAGCTAAATTAACCGCATTTACAAAACACGTGCAAGGCTTTGCAGCTGCGAGACAACCTTGCTTGGGGCAACTAAAAGTACGGGTCGAACAAATCGGTCGCGATTACGAGACGTTCGAACAAATTCAAGAAGAATTAGAATCTCTTGCTACGGGCGAATTGATTGAAGTTCGTTCTCAGGAAAGGACCGAGTTCGAGGACGCGTATTTTACAGCGCTAGGTCAAGCGCGAAACATCATCGACAGCACGCCGACTCCGTCGACTAGTCAAATCATGCCCACGAACGCGTTATCAAACATACCACACAATAGCATGCACGTTAAGCTACCAACGATGAGTCTTCCTACATTTAGCGGCTCATTCGAGTCATGGCCTAGCTTTCGTGACGCTTTCAAGTCAGCGATTCACGAAAATCCAAATATTAGCGACGCTCAAAAACTAATATATCTACGATCGTGCCTGTCCGGTCAGGCGGCCGATAGAATCGAATCGCTGGAAACCACCGCGGAAAATTTCGCCGTCGCGTGGGATATTTTAGACCGTCATTACAACAACATCCGAACCGTCGTAAGCAATCGCGTAAAGGCAATATTCGAGTTGCCTGAGTGCGCTAAAGAGACTGCCGAGTCTCTCGGTGCACTCGTGGATAAGGCGGAAAAACACTACAACGCGTTAAAGGCATTAAAGAAACCTCTAGACCACGTATTTCCAGTGTACGCGATCACGTCTAAATTAAGCGCAACCACGCGCATTTTATGGTCACAAGTAACACGTGACACAGAACTTCCTACCACGGAGGAACTTCTGAAATTCTTGCATGATCGTCGGAGAGATCTCGAAACGGCGGCACCGATGGGGTCCGATGAGGCGAAAAAACCTCGCGAATCCGCGCAACGAAATACGCAAAAGCAAACGAACGATTCTCGCGCGAAACCATGGGTCGTCGCGGGTCCAACCAAAGCCATAGCATACGCGACACAAACGAGACCACGATGCGAATTATGCAAAGAATCGCACTTTACGCAATCATGCGAACGTCTAGTCAAGGCGTCCGTTAGCGAAAGAGCGGACATAGTAAAGACGGCTGGTCTTTGCTACAATTGTCTACGTTCTAATCACGCTAGCAATCAATGCACTGCCGGGACATGCAAAAGATGTAACGGAAAACATCATACACTACTACATCGCGAGAAGAGAGAGACGTCCGAAACTCCCACGCCGAAAACCGTTAGCCTAAGCGTCATATCACCGGGTCAAATCGTGCTACCAACCGCGATCATAAACATCTTCGATCACGAAGGGAAGGCGCACGCTTGTCGCGCACTTCTTGATTCGGCCGCACAGTCGAACTTTATAACTGAGAAACTCGCGGATAAGCTAGGTATGAAAAGAGAGCCGCTACATATACCACTCACGGGAATCGCGGCACTCGAATCATCCGTCAGTAGCAGCATCGCGACTACGATACAGTCGCGAATGAACAAATATAAAGCCGATCTAACATTTTTACTCTTACCGAAAATCACGGAGCTGATACCGTCATCACGATTCGCGCTAAAGGAAGCACAGATACCGAAAAACATACGCCTAGCAGATCCGAAATTTAACGTACCAGCCGAAATCGACGTTCTCATCGGCGCGCAATTATTCATGGAGCTTCTATGCGCAGCTCAAATAACACCACCCGGATGTGGCGTAACGTTCCAAAAAACGAAGTTGGGATGGGTCGCGTCGGGAGGAACTTTTAACAAACAAGTACGCAGAACTAATTGCAACGTCATAACGACGGATCTCCGCGAACAGATGGAAAAATTCTGGTCCATTGAGGAACTACCGGTCGCGAAGAATTTGTCCGTCGAGGAGATAGCATGCGAGCAACATTACCAAGAACACACGCGTCGCGATGCATCCGGAAGATACATCGTAAAACTACCATTCAGAGACAACGTGTCTCAACTAGGCGAATCTTATTCCATCGCGGTTAAGAGATTCCGATCACTAGAAAGATCACTCGCTCGGAAAGACGAGGTAAAACGGCAATACATCGACTTCATGAAAGAGTACGTCGCTCTAGGTCACATGTCCGAAGTGACCGCTCCAAATATCGAGGACGGTTACTATTTACCGCACCACGCGGTGCTTAAACAAACAAGTCTGACGACGAAGCTTCGCGTCGTATTCGATGGATCAGCAAAATCATCGTCGGGTCTTTCGTTGAACAACGTTTTAATGGTAGGTCCGACAATTCAGGACGATTTGGTCTCTCTACTCATAAGATTCCGGTCGCACACATACGTTTTAAAGGCGGACATAGCGAAAATGTACCGTCAAGTATTAGTCAAGCCTTCGGACCGCGTTTATCAAAAGATCCTATGGCGCGAAGATACGCGTCAACCGATTAAAACATACGAGATGAACACCGTAACATACGGAACATCGCCAGCATCATTTCTAGCCACGCGTACGTTGCATCAACTCGCGTCAGACGAAGCTACCGTTTGTCCGAACGCATCCGTCATATTAAAAGAAGATTTCTATGTCGACGATCTACTGACGGGAGCAGCGACGTTATCAGAGGCGAAACTGATTCGCGACGAGCTAACCTTAGCAACCAGCAAGGCCGGTCTGCAACTAAGACAATGGGCCTCGAATCACGACGAGCTAATCGCGGATATCGCGGAACGCGACAACACGGAACACATACGGCTAGATTTAGATCATAACGTAAAAACTCTCGGGATCGATTGGAACGCAAAAAACGATACAATTAATTATAGCGTGAATAAAACACAACCTACCGATCGCGTAACAAAACGAATCATGCTATCGGAAATCGCGAAACTCTTTGACCCACTCGGTTTACTTGGGCCAGTAATAATTCGAGCGAAGCTGATGATGCAACGTCTGTGGCTGCTAGACTCCGCATGGGATGAAAGCGTTCCGCTAGAGGTGCACACGGCTTGGCAAACCTTTCGATCAGAGCTGCCATCGATCGAACAGGTCAGTTTCGATCGCAGAATCATATCAAATCAAGACGCAGAAGTAGAGCTGCATGGCTTCTGTGACGCGAGCGAGCGCGCGTACGGAGCATGCATCTATCTAAAAACACCGTCTCACTCAGAAGCGACAACGGTTCAGTTAGTGTGCGCGAAATCGCGAGTCGCGCCGCTAAAAACGCAAACGTTACCGCGATTAGAGCTCTGCGCCGCCCTGCTGTTAGCTCAGCTATACAAAACGACGGTTACCGCGTTACGCAGGACTCGATTATCGCGTACGTATTTTTGGTCGGACTCCACTATAACGCTACACTGGATTAATACTCCGCCTCACACATTGAAAACGTTCGTCAGCCACCGCGTTGCCGAGATACAGCAAATCACGCGTCCGGATGATTGGCGACACGTAGCATCAGAGAGTAACCCCGCGGATCTCATATCTCGAGGTATGTCGCCATCGGACTTCATCGGGAGCACCCTTTGGAGAACCGGTCCGACCTGGCTGCGAGAGACAGAGGACCGCTGGCCTCTCAGCGAACTAGCGCAGATAGACGTGCCTGAACGCAGGCCCGCTATATGCCTCACGGTTACCGTTGAACCATGGAGTCTGATAAGGAAGTATTCATCGTTGCGAACGCTTATTCACGTCATAGCCTACTGTCAGCGTTTCGCATACAACACACGCAATAAGGAAAAACACATAGGTACACTCAGTACCAATGAATTACGCGATTCAATGACCGCGATCGTAAAAATCACTCAAAGGGAAGCATTCTCTACGGAAATCGACACCCTAACGGCAGGTAAAAACCTTTCCACGAGCCTCGCCTCCTTGAGTCCTTTCATAGACAAGGAAGGTGTACTAAGGGTAGGCGGGCGCCTATCACGCTCGGGTCTGCCTTACGAACAGAAGCACCCGGCGCTGCTACCGAAATCGCATGTCATAACCGATCTCATCATTCGTGAAAATCACTTAATATCATTACACGGAGGCGCACAAGCTACGCTTAGCCGCATCCGTGAATCATTTTGGCCAATCAATGGCAAGGTCGCGGTAAGACGCGTGCTGGGTCGATGCGTTACCTGTCGCCGTGCTAAACCCTCAACGGTAGAACACAAGATGGGCGATCTACCTGCTAGTCGTCTCGTGCTCGTACGACCATTCCTGAAAACGGGCGTAGATTATTGCGGTCCCTTTTTCATAAAGGAAAAACGTCATCGAAATCGCAATCGAGTAAAGGTTTACGTCGCGATATTCGTGTGCTTCGCGGTCAAGGCGGTGCATATCGAGGTCGTGAGTGACCTAACAACCGAGGCATTTTTGGCTGCCCTCAGGAGGTTCGTCTCGCGCAGAGGAAAATGTACTGACATTTACTCTGATAACGCTACGAATTTCGTGGGTGCGGATAACGAACTAAAATCATTAGTAAACTCTAACACGCATAACGACAAAATAGCTAGCGATCTGGCAGATGAAGGCATCAGATGGCACTTCATCCCGCCAAGATCACCACACTTTGGCGGCCTATGGGAGGCCTCTGTCAAATCTTTAAAACATCACATGCGTCGCGCAATAGGAGACACGCTCCTCACGTACGAGGCATTGACGACATACGTAACAGAAATTGAGGCAATCTTGAACTCCCGTCCGCTGACACCACTATCCTCCGATCCTAACGATCTCCAAGCCTTAACACCTGCTCATTTCCTCATCGGTGGCCCGCTAACTAGTGTGCCAGAGCACGTTTACAGGGACGTTCCATCAAATCGCCTGTCCTGCTGGGAGCACGTCCAGCAGATGAAGGAGCGACTTTGGAGCCGTTGGAGTAAGGAATATCTGCACGAGCAGACCGTTCGGAAGAAATGGCATCTTCCGAACCCTGGCGAAATCAAGGTCGGTACATTGGTGACCGTCCAAGAAGACAACACCCCGCCTATGCATTGGGCCCTCGGTCGCGTAATAACTCTTCATCCCGGTGCGGATGGTGTGACACGAGTGGTAACCGTGAAAACAGCGCGCGGTGAACTCAAACGTAGTATAAGAAAGCTATCGCCACTGCCCATAGACATTGAAGGTGACAGTGAGCAAATAGTGCAACGAACGGGCTCTGAAGAACTATAGTAGTACTTCATAGCATAAATCTCTATATCATTTAATCGTAAGCATTAATAACGCCATTCACATTTATCATGAAAACACTAACATATCTAGCTTAAGTACACTTGAAATTGTAACAGAACAACACAACACGCGTACACCAAGCTAACGATCATTTTTACACATCACACTCATATCATTATCATATCTTGCAAAACCTTAATTCATCTCTTAAGGAATCTACTATTGAACGCAAGCCGTTCAAGGGGGGCGGCATGTTACTTCGTAAAGGCGAACGAGGTACCGTTAGATGTTTTTAATCAATCGCTAAACTTTAACTACCTCCTATCATAAAAACATTTGGTCACTCGAAAATAAGCAGCGTCCACGTCTGGTTCGCAGGCGTTGGATTTCGTTAGCTTTCGAAAAAAGGTACAAGTTTATTCAATCTTAGAAAGACAATAACAAAATTCCTACGTTCAACTCGCACAAACAATGATTTTTACTTTCGTCGTCGAAGTCTTCCCTTTCAAACGTCACGTTCTAAGCAAGGACTTCGACGACCCTTTAGAAAACGCGATACAATGGAGACCTTTTTTGGAAATTCAAACGGTTTAATTTCGAGTACTCGGCCGGCGCCATAAACCTCCCGTGGTCGAGACGCTAACCAGGCCACATCATAAAAACTCGTGGAAAAACCAGTTGACCGCCGTGATCGTCACGAAAAAGTGTTCGACAACGTACATGCCCCCTCCCTTAAGCGTTACACTCGCTGGGGTTGAGCAGACTTCCTTTTAAGGAAATGTCCTGTGACACCCCCATCAAAATTCCTCGGTGGAGAGGGAAAAATTAGCTTTCTTCGGAGGAAGCGTTCTCCGAAGATTCATTCGCATTCCAACATTCACTCTCCAACATTCGCATTCAAACTTTCGCATTCAAATCATCACTCGAAACATTAACTCGTTTACTTACACTCGAAGCATCACTTGGACTTAACGTGTAAAGTCTTTCGTGATCAAATTCAAATCGCATCATTCAGTCTTGTTACTTGTATATATTGTTGAAATATATTGGTTGTTAAATTAGTGAAAGCATTGAGCTAATTTATAATCTGCCAGTTCGTGTTACTCTCCTAACCCTAATAAATAATTTGGCTTCGTGCAATTAATTTTGTCGCGAAGAGTTCGGTGAGCGTGCTACGAAATCAACGTGTACATTTCGGTCAAGCTACGTCTCCGACGAGTTCGTTGCAGAGGATCAAGCAAGTAGCGATCAAGCTCGACGCTTCGATCCGAGACAAGCAACGCACAACATTGTGAATAAGCATGCCGAACGAATATTGCATATTCATAGTCGCAGTTTCGGTCGATAGAATTACACGAAGAGGTGGCTGCAGTCACATTGCAGGGCACAAAAAAATCATATATTTGCCATGAATATGCTTTTTCAACTGCATGTCTTATCACGCAAAAAATATGTTTAATACAGACAACAGAAATTGAAATAAGCAATGTATAATTTCAGAAATAGCATGAAAAATATTTAAACGTGAAAAGTTGATGCATATATAAATAATAAAGAAAAAATACGCAGGGCGGCCGACGGAACCGCAAAACTTTTATGTTTTTGAAAAGTGCAACTGCAGTTTGCGGCTGTACCGATGCACAAAAATTAAAGAAAATTTCATATGAATATGTGGCGTTTGATACTATTTCATATTGTCGTTATTACGATATATATACGATATTTTGCTCTAGCTGCAATTCTTTTTAAAAGTAAGACTCGGCCCAGTTCCGTTCTAGATAAAAAATATTACAAATAAACACAGTACATACAAAAATATGCAATACATACAGTAATTAAATTAAATAGTAAATAAATAATGAGATATAACAAAAACTATATGTA